>CM062858.1:1312963-1945463 GCA_031772225.1 Eubasilissa splendida
GTCGTAAAAAAATTGTCTTGTTATTTCTGCGCAATTCTCATTGCTCATAACTAACCAATTTCTAGATCAACATATCGCCTTGAAACATTCGGATCCAGAATTGTATATATTCTTCTCTTTTTGTGGTAACATTTCGTGGTAAATAAATAAACAATAAGACAGTTAAAATTGTCAATCAAAATACCATATTTTTTTAATATAAAAAAAATAACATCTCAAACACGCTGTATACAACATTTGTGTGAAATGTTAGCAATTATTTTTTTTTCCGCTCAATGGATTGAATTCAGTGGATTAAGGTTTATTTTTTAAACCTCTTTGTAATTGGGCCCGACGGTCGTGAATATACGAGCGTTATTGACAGGGTGGCGCGGGATGGTATAGGGTGGTACATGAGTAATTTGGCTTTTTTACAATACTAAACATTTAAATACCGCAACTGTTACAAAATGAATCATTTTTGGAGGTATACATTCATATTATATTCGTTTGCGTATTAACAATGTAAGTAGACTCTCTGGACCAGTCCAGAACCCGCGTCAGAAGATTATTAAAATTACAGTTATCTCTTGTGCTTGGAGAGGGAGTTATACTCTAATCATTTTATACAGAGAGTTATACGTTTATAGTTTATAATTATTCATTGTCAATCTGTGTGCTTCTGAAGTGTTCTATAATATTATTTATTTTCTAATTATGTGCTTCTGAATTGTTCATTTAATTTCTCTTTAAGCTCTTTTATATATTTTATGTCTTTAATTTGTGTAGGGAGACTATTGAAGTTATTTTTAAATCTTAATGATGCGCTTGTTACAAATTCGACAGTGTTATTTTCTTTGATTAATTAAGATTTTTTTGTAAATATTTTCTATTTTGGGAACTGGGAATTTTGCAAAAAGTGTTTGTGTTGAAAAGGTTGATATTTTTTAAAATATAACTTTAATGATTGTTCTCTGTATTATTTTTACCGAGTTCATTGTGTTATCGTATGCTCCTCCCCACCCAATTATTCCATACTGGAGTAGTGAGTGAACAATAGCAAGATTTACCTTTTTTAAATTATTTATACTTAAAATGTTTCTTAATCTTATGAATATATAGATACATTTTCTTATTCGTTTCACCTAATTCTCTAATGTGACTGTGCCATTTTAACCACAACAATTACACCGACATATTTGAATTAATTTTTTTGGGTTTAAGTTTATTTTATTTATTTATTAATTTTTTGTCTATCATTAAATCCCGCCGATTGCGAGATTTGTTTTTTAATTTCGAAACATGGCAAAAGAACTGCAAAAATTTAAATGAGATAACTCGGACCATCCTGTACATCTGTTCAAACCTGGCACCATGGAATATTCTTATTTTCCCTAAATTAACCATTTAAATTACATGAGCGAGTTAACGCGCTAACTTTGCGTATCACTCCAAGCTACAAGCGTGATTACACGCACCCTTGCAAAGTCGGGATTGAATAATATTATACGTATAAATTCAATATATTTCAAGCAACCCTTTTTCTATGTTTTGTATATGATGAAGTCGATGTCAAATTAGGTCGGTATTTAAATGGTTAACGAAATTTAAAACCATAGAACTGTGTCGACAAATTTGTCAACAACTAGTTCAAAGAACAAACGACAGATTTCTTCAACGAGGAGATAGTCAAGCTCGTTTCCTGGTCACAGAAATGCTTGAACGTCAACGGGAATTGTATTAAAAAATTGTTTAAGGTGCCACTTTCAATGATAATTCAACTTTCGCATTTTTTACAAAAATGTGTATTTTTATTATTCATTTATATCAGAAGTTATACGCTAGATTTGACTTTTTTTTAAAACTATTACTTAGATAAGACCTTTACACTAATTTAAAACTAGTAAACTGAATATTATTTGGCATAATTAAGACAATACAAGCATTATAAGAAAGACTGCGACCATTAAATACAGACCGCGTGCCACAAAATTTCCTTAATATGGAAAATTCTTGCGTATACGAAATACATTTTCTTATAATATTACAGCCAAGATTACGGAGAATTTGAGTTGAGACAAATTAACAAAATGTTAAAAATCAACAGTGTTATAAACTCTACTAATTATCACTTGTCGACGTTTTTAAACACTTTATTTTATGAAAACATACGATTTTAAATTATATATTGTTTTTTATTCACATGCTAGCACGTAGGCTTCAACCACAATTTAAAATCGAGTGTTACATCAAAAACACAATAATTTCTTACTAAATAATATTTAAATCGTATTAATTGGATAAGTTTTTTCACTTCATATCGCCGATCTGAGTGGCCGTCACGATGTCAAATCCGCGCTGTTATAATTTTCGTTGAATAATACCAAAAAATTTTAGCCACAGTATTAAATTAATATTGAATTTATTCACAACATTAGTAGCAAGTTTCATAAATTAGATGTTTTTTACTGATTTTAATCGTTTTCTTAAACAAATTAAATATTTTATGTAAGTCGCAATTAAATATTTCATTTATATATAACACTGTTGTATTTTAAACACTGGCTGTTTGTTTTATAAACACTATGCATGCCTAACGGCAACGTGGCGTTTTAAATCGATAATGTTAAACAAAATTATAAATTTAAGCTGTCACAATAACAGACCTAGTCTACAATACTTTATGGGTGGATATCTGACTATATTATGAGTCAAAAATGTTCAAGGGATATGTACCTAATCTGACACAATGTCAGAGATATAAGCATTTCAAAAAAATTGTAATAATGCAATTATTTCGATTAATTGAAATATTTTATTATTTCAAAATTATATATTGAATACAAAAAATTAAAGGTCATCGAATTTCGAGCGGCTAGACTATTTTTTTGTTAGATATTTTAGCAAAACTATAGATTAATAATTCATTAATTTCGCAAATATTTATTTCGAAGTACATAGACTTCGATTTTAACACGATTATGTAGAAATTTTATACAATAATATTTTTCATAACAGTGCAGAATTTCTTAATATTCTTGAACATTTTCGACTCGTAATATGGTCAGGTATCTGTATATTGTGGACTAGGTCTGTTACACCCTGTATATGAATAAGATACTCCAATAAATTATTTAATTTTCGATGGATTTATTCAAATGGCAACACACATTTTATTTCATATCATAATATTGATATACAAAAAAATGTAAAAGAATCAAGTTATTTTTAACATGTATGTATCGAATGCGAGAAAATCAACAATTTTATAGTCGTCTCTTATCTATTCAAACCTTCCTCTCTCGCATGATTCACGGTACAAATAAAATCATTAATTATATCTCTGATACTTATAAGAATTTAACTATTAGCTTCATCTTGAAAACATGTGTAATTCACGTAAAATTTCTGGAATTTCAAACTGGAAAAATGAAAGCTCGCCCTTAAGACATATTTTCATTGTAATTTTAAAAAAATTGAGTTACAATACATTTTTATGAGTTTGCGCAAATGAGCCTCGTATAGATAAGATTGAACTAGAAGAATGATGTATGTAAATGATAACCCGCCTGCAAGTCGGCTTATCATTCGTGTTCGCAAATATCGGTATACATCTTGGTTTACTTGAATATGAAGGCGTTTATTCAGGAGCGTGAGCTGATTGATTTAAATGGTTTAATGAATTAATTAGAAATATATACAAGAAAATTCAATATGTATTAAATAAAATAACAATTACTTTGTATGAAACCACGAAATTTATTATACGTCAACCGGTTTCGCTTATCTCAAGCTTTATCAGGACGTATTTGAAACTAATCATAAATATAAAAAGAGTACACTTATATATACATAAAGGGGGAGATAGAATATAAAATTAGATGTGAAAAAGAGAGACAGATAGATGGAACATTAAGGGAGGGGAAAATATAGTGTTGATGGATATTAAATTGATTTTAAAGGAAACATGCTTAATATGGAGCTAATGGATAAATTAATTTGATTATTAAGAATTGACGTACCACCCCTATTTTATTTCACCATTGCCTTTTTTATTTCCGTAGGCCAAACCCGTTTTTATGGATGATATTGACCCCTATGGTATTATTAAAAGAATGGTCTTTTTCAATAATATGGTTGGCAAATTCTGAGAAAACATTACTGTTTAAACATTTAAAATTGAAAAAAAAAATTGTTCCTACCGGGATTCGAACCTGGATCCTTTTCCGTCCAGAGAAATTCGTTAACCGATTACACCACAATAACGTAATTAGTTGACTACAAATTCTCGCAGATCTTTCAAATTGATACATCGATTATTTCAAATTTTAAATATAATTTGTGAAGATAATTATCAGTCTGCTTTAATATTTCCTTGTCTAAATTTCTCTGGCATGTAATATAAAGTAAATAAGGTTTGAATACGAACCTACAAAATAATCCCCTTTATTTCTTCCCACTTCTGAGGTCCAAATAGCCACGATAAACTTGGGTAATAAATATAATCCAGTGTCCCCAACCCCCAACCCCAATGTTGGCCGCCAGATCCCGCGGGACTGGAGAAATAAACATTCGCCTCGTAATATTGTTGACGGTCTATTTTCATTTGAAAGGCGAAATTCCCCAATTCTATGTCACAATTATTACCATCGGAGAGCCGGCGTGTTCTTGGTATCGTCTGAAGCTGGACGCTTCGGTCATAACCCTCGCGAGAATAGTCTCGGGTACCGAACCTAAATCAAACAAACCAGAACCTGATATCAAAAATATTAAATTCTTACAAATTGTGTATTTTGATAGAAATACTGTAATACTATAGTGAGATGGGCGACATCTTTGCGAAAGCCGTTTAACTTTCACTGTGACGGCCGGCGCGCCCGCCAGCACTGCCAAGCGGACGGCCGCCCCGCGAAAAACAAATTTATTTTATCTAAATAGGACCAAATCATAAACAACCATGTTATTGACGGTACAACACCACTCCGCAGTCACTCCGTCGGATAACGTACAAAGAGTCCTGGGGGGGGGTGCACCCTTAGCAGGGACCAGTTTAGAAGCTAATAAAAACGCGATTTTAAATCAAATAATTTCATAAAATGTAATTATTACCAATTATCGCTTAATATAAATTCACATTTTCCAGTTTCCCTTAAATGCTATTTTATTTCGATAACAGTTATCAACATAAAGTACATAGTATGATTACATTGAAAATATATACAAAGATTACATAAGCTATTACATAAATATTACCTTATAGACGTAGAAGTCTTATAGCATACAACGAATAGAAAAAAACAAATAAATTAACTAAAATCTGCAGGGTAGATGTTATTATAAAAGATTCAACATTATTATTAAAATATACAGAATAGATATGATTAAATAGAGTACCTACAAGGTAGCCATTGAGAGGCCGAGCCATCAAGAACACTCCCAAAGTGGGGAGATAATATGACGAGATACGATGATGCTTCTAGTTACAGACTAACGGGGTTACATAACCCTGAGATGCAAATAATAAAATAATGCCCCCTATGCACGTAAGATAAATTAAAAGAATGCAGTTTGAGAAGGTTTAATAAATATGTTTGTAAATATGAATTAAATATATTTAATTAGAAATATATACATATAAAATCAATTTTATCGAAAAATATTGTTGTTGCGCCACCGAGATTCGAACCTGGATCTCTTTCCTAACCGGGGAAGGCGCATTATCCAACTATGCTACAGCGACAATATTTTTAGCGACAATTTTAGACCAATGTGTATCAATGTGTCCAAAATTTAATAAAAATGAATTGATAATTCTGGCGTCTGCTATCAGTTTACTCAAAGGTATTTGAGATTCTGTAAAAATAAGGTGGATGGCTCTTTCAAATAATGGAACGATTAAATGTATTAATATCAAAAAGGTAACATATAGGTTCGAAAATTGTCGCTAAAAATATTGTCGCTGTAGCATAGTTGGATAATGGCACCTTCCCCGGTTAGGAAAGAGATCCAGGTTCGAATCCCGGTGGCGCAACAACAATATTTTTCAATAAAATTGATTTTATATGTATATCTTTCTAATTAATATATTTAATTCATATTTAAAATATCACAGACCGTCTGTTCTGAATAATTACAACTTCACAATAAGAATGTGTTCTCCTAAAAATATGTTTGTATTTATTGTTTCCGGGGTAAGTTTGTAGAACTCCATAATTACAAACGTGGAAATAAGTTTGTTTATTCTGTTCATTTAATAACTTGTATTTATAACTATAATGGGGAACAGCTATACAATTTTATTTTATATCCTAGGAACAAGATCGCCAATTCGACATTGAACATAACTATTTCCTAGAATTATGCAAACATATAAATTCCAGAATACCAAAAATGTCTCTCTTACCGTATTGTCCTCTTTTAGATTGTAAAATTATATAGCTGTCCTTTTCTACAAATTACCCATGATATTTAAATACCATTAATGTTGAATCTAAATGGTTACTTAGAATAATTAAAAGCATTCAAAATGTATGAAAATTCTCAGAATTACAATGAATAATGTTGTCCCTTTTCGCCTCATGTAAATAAAATTGTATAGTTGTCACCCATTATAGTTATAAATACAAGTTGTCGAGTTAAATTAATAGATTGATAATGCTCTTACAAGGTGAAACGCGACTCAAGTAATTTATATAAGTGTTTTATTACCACATATAATAAATATGTTAAATATAGTGAAAAAATATCCTTGTTTTCGCTGACACTATCCATCCGGTCATCTCTACCTAGGATACAACAACGCGATACCCACGATCTGATGTTTCCCTGTAAAACCCGAGATTCTATTCATTCCTTATCGTGTCAGCATTCCTAGGTGGACGGTGACTCAATCCAGTCAGACCACCAATCAGACGTTCACGTGCATCTTTCATTAACACACAATTCCACGTATATGTTCTGTCGTCTGTTTCACCGTCCATGTACAATCGGCATGTTCGATATCCATATGTTTGAAAGACCGCAATAATCTACAGTACAATACCAGTGGCGTGCAGTAAGACACAAACCCAGTTTATGCAGTTACCAACGACGCAAACATGAAAGAACAATTCTATCTATTTTAAATTTACAAAATAATTGTAATTTCATTACTTTAAAAAAAAACATGTTCTGTTGTTGTTCCGTGACGTTCTCTGGTTTCGATTTCGTTTATTAAAATATTTTCTGCGATTTCTCCTTCGGGCAACGGATATTTACAATGTTTTATTGTGTCGGTAATACAACCAGCTTTACAAAATACATTTGTAAAGCTTAGGTTACGTTTAAATAATTAGCCTTACAAATTACTATAACCGAAACTCTTATAATAGAAAGAAATATATTTTCAACGTTAAATATTGTAATAATGGACACAAAAAATGCAAACTCGTTTGCTTGACAGATAAATAATTAATAAAACACCATACAAACTACGAAATGACATTAGAATACAACGTCAAAAAAATTTTCAGTATGTAGAATTTGTAAAAGGTACTATTAACTATAGTAAGAAAAAATTTGGCAAACGTAAAATATAACACAGCTTCAGCAGAAAAATATTTAGTTCAGTAAGATTATTACACGGACTGAACAAAACAATTTGGATGTGAATCATCTAGCAGCCAAGGATATCGGAATTCAAAACCCTAGCCGTGGGTTAAGCTAGTCCATGTAATAACGACAAAAACTGAATAGGGTCTTTTCAGAAGATAAAGATTATTTAATTAATTTTTATTTTTCAAAATCTTTAGTATGCACAGCTTTTTGCTTGTATTGCTACCAGCACAGAATCCTAAGTAACCGTTTAAATAGATATATTTTAAGATGTCAAAGGAAAATATTAATAACATTTTATTCATCTTTCTTTCTTTCCCGGTGAACTGTACACATAATACACGCAGATGCGCGATATTTATGTTCAACTATGAGACAACTAATTGTGCATGTTTACCCCAACGCTAAAAGTATGGCGTTGTATAAATTTTGAACATTTAACATTGGATGGACTGGATTGTATGTAGGGATTTGGTGGTTAATATTTTAGTCATGAAATGTGATCGATATGTGTGATCTGAGTTGTCGAGTCACTCGGATAGAGTGATCGATGTTTGTAGGTTATGCGATTCGTTTCAGAAGGTTTTGTGCATGGTGAGACTAAGGGCCTAACACTCTTCAATGTCTCATACATGTAGGTACATGTCGTGAGTATTTATGCTGTGTCTAGAACAAGGTATTTAAATTAAACATAACTTACAAAAGTATATGATTTACAATGGCAGGTAATACGAATATAAAATTAATTACGCAAATAAAGTTGAAGACTGGAGTGCATCGCGAAAGAACGGGCTGCGGAGAAGTGATGGCTAACTCCTAGGACTCGTCCGTCACGATGTATTTAAATCCACTATTGGTCTGCGCGTTTCGACACTACATGGCTGTGGGACGCGAGCAGGACCACCACACATATAAAACGTTGTTACGGGTATTTAGTGTCCAAGTAAACACCAACATGAAAGATAGGAAGGATATTATACGCGTGTTGAGTCTGAAAAGATATTTTCTCTACGATTTTAAAACATATATCCAAAAATATTCTCGCTTTCACTTCCACTGGAAATGCGCTCAAGCGGAGTCTATCGCGACGCAATTTTCAAAAATGTCATCAAAATGTAAAATTGAGTTTTTCCATAAACTTTTCACCGTACATTTTGTACATTTCTCATTTCGTACGTCCCGATCTCGGCTAAAAATTCGCAAATAATTGATTTTCCGACGAAATAACGCGACGGCGAATATTGGGATAGAGATATTATTCACGCGAATTTCAATCAGCCGAACGCCGCTTAACCGTAAAACGCTCGTTTTTGACTTCCCGCCATATTGAGCGCGGGCTGTTTATGATCACAGATTGCGATTATTTTTTCCGTCGGAATCGCAGTCGGCCGGAAATTGTTAATAGCTGTCAAAGGGAACGGAATACCGACGGTTTAATATTTAAATAATGCGCGAGAGGGGGTGGATTCCAAGTCGCTTTGATACAATCGTTTTGCTTGAGCCTTTGATTCTCTCAAAAAAAATATCAATGGAAAGAGACACGATTGATAATCTCATAGATTTAGTCGAGATACATTTCAACGCCACACGACGTTCAATCTGACAGCGAGATTTGACACGTACTAATAAACGTCACGTCAAAAGAAGCGTGGTGGACGGACGAACGTTGGACGAACGTTGGATTATCATCTAATGATACCCAAGAGGAATCAACAGGCAGACTGGCCACCCTAAAAACCCGCTGGACTGATCATCAAATTCTACCAAAACACTAGGCAGCGAATAATAATGCACAAAGAAAGTGGGAGAAGTGCATCCGACAGAATATAGAAAATGGCTAGTAATAAGGGTGACACCGTTCTTTGAAACAATCATAGTAGGAAGTATAAAAATTCTTGAAACTGTTAAATTTATTATTGAATATCAAGAAAAAAACACGTTACATATTTATATTATCTGTGATGTCCTCGGAATAGTGGGATGGTGTGTGTACGTGTGCCGCACCGCCGATGCGGGTATGTGTGGCTATAAGACGGCTTTTATCTGCGGTTCATCGGCTTAATAGTTTGACCTATACTAGTGATATACCTTATACTAAATTGTAGCTTATTTGAATAAAAGATTAATTGTTACAAAGTCTATTTCTTGGACCTTCACATTACGTGGTGTACACTAAATACGTGTACCAAGAAGTCAAGTACGTGACATTGGCGCAGTCGGTAGCTGAATAATTGGCATAACGTTACATTGGATAATATTGGCGAAATCGGTTTAAGATTTTCTTGATATCGAGCATTAAGGAAATAAGGACCATTGGATTTAAATTTGTTTCGCCAGGAAACAAATTGGAGACAAGCGGCGGATCGAGAGAAGAGCAAAGAAGATCGGAATGGTTCTTCTTGGAGCAGTGATCGTCGGTAGACTTCCAGGAGCTGAGGCTTTTTGGAAGATCTTCTGGGTGAAGAGGACCGGCAGCGAGAAGGCTTGAGGCGGGCTTCTACGAACCCAGGCAGCCGGGGGACCAGAGCAGAGGACCAGGGAAGGCGCAAGGCTAAGAGACCAGTTGGCAGGAGCTAAGCTAAGTATTTGTTTAGTCTTTCACCAGTGGGTATTTTCTGTGGGGCAATGGATAAGAAATTGCCATTTTTTTGCCACGAGATCGACGATAGGTTGGTTTTTAAGGCAATGTTCGATTGGTTTCTGTTAGCTGATGATGAGAAAGGAATAGAATCTAAGAAAAAAGCAATTTTTCTAACCGCTTTGTCCGAAAAAACGTTTATTTTGTTACAAGATTTGTGTGTACCTAAAAAGATTAATGACGTACAATTGGAATTTTTATTTATGTACTCGACAAATACAGCGTGGAAACAATATCAGTATTTTTACAAAAGGAAAAAAAAATTGAAATAAAACAGTTGGAACACCAATCAATTCGAGATTTTGTGTTAAGATTTAAAAAAATCAGTAGTAAGGTGCTAAGAATGGAAGACAATATTAAGGATTTGTTTGTCACCGGGACAAGAGATATTAAAACTAAAGAAAGGTTGTCTTTAGAATCGAGTGATGAAACATTGAATTATTTTGTTCAAATTGCATGTCATATTGAGGCAAATTCACAATTGCGGTCGTCGAAAAAAGAGCTTTTTGCGGTTCATGTTACAGAGTATAAGGCGAGGGTGGGATATATCGCGGGAGTTTTGAAAGTTCGCAATGGAACGCAAAACAAGTAGGTAGCAAATCAAACAATGCAAAATGTTTTGCACGTGGTTTGTTAGAACACACTAAAGATAGTGGTAAATTTAAAAATTCAATATGTTTTAATTGTAACAAAATAGGTCACTTACGAAAAATATGTAGGAAAGAGTCGGTGAATATGTTACAAATACGGATGGAATCGTCGGTAAATAGTGTTATGAAACCAGTTATGTTACAAGTTCAGGTTGAAAACGTGAATTTCAATTGCGTGCTAGATTCGGGAGCAGCGATTAACGTAATTCCATTTAATGTTTACGAAAAGGAGTTGAAACATTTAAAATTACAACAAACGGATATTAAGTTGGTCTCGTATGACAACAAA
Organism: Eubasilissa splendida; assembly: GCA_031772225.1. NCBI lineage: Eukaryota > Metazoa > Arthropoda > Insecta > Trichoptera > Phryganeidae > Eubasilissa > Eubasilissa splendida. Next base: position 1,324,113 of record CM062858.1, read on the forward strand.
CCGTTAGTGTTGGACAAATTAGTGTCGGACGCATCATACAGAGGGCTGGCGGCAACGATTTTACATCGTTATGCTGATGGATCAGAAAGGCCAATTTCGTTTGCAAGCCGGGCGCTAAGTGATACGGAAAAAAAATGCAATAATAGATCTAGAAGAATTGGTCATAACATTCGGTTTGAAAAAGTTTTATCAATATTAATACGGTCGTAAGTTTATATTAGCAGTGGATAACCAACCGCTGGTGAGAATTTTAGCCGATAAACAAGGAATTCCAACTTTAGCAGCGCGCCGATTGCAGCGTTATTGTTTGCTATTGACATCATTTAATTATACGGTGGAATACGTATATAGTCAGATCGAAATTGTTCCGATTTTGTAGAGGAACCAGAATTGAATAGTGATGAGTTGTTAGAGTCATATATTTTTGTGCAATAGAGGATAAAGAATTTATTGATTTAAATATAGATCAAATAATCAGGCCTATTCTCAAAATTGCAATATTGAAATGAAGGTGATTGTTACACCAACCCTCAAAAATAGACAAATAGTTTTGACAGATTATGGTACGTTTATCTCCTTCACTCCCTCACTCTCTCTCCCTCTCTCTCATTCAAATATAACACTATTTTTGAGGGTTGGTGTAACAATCACCTTAATTTCAATATTGCAATTTTGAGAATAGGCCTGAATATGTCAAACGAGCAAGGACCCAGTTTTAAATAAAGTATGGGAAGGACTAAAAGGCCGTCGAAAGCTGATGAGATTTAGCATTTTTGGATTAAGCGTTTTGAATTATCAATAATTAAAGATTGTGTGGTTTGGAATTATAGGTTAGTGATACCAACAGTTTTACGGAAACAAGTGTTAGACATGTTACACAGATCGCATCTAGGATGCGTGAAAACAAAAGGACTAACTAGAGGTTATGTAGATAGATGAAGACATTGTCCGACTAATTGGTGTATGTGATTCTTGTGCCGAGATAACACCAGTGCCTCCAAAGGCAAATTTAGCAAACTGGCCGGTGTTTGGTGCCGGATACATATAGATTTCTTCGGACCAATTGCGAGTTTTTTTTTTGTAATTTACGATGTAAGTTCAAAATGGGTAGAATGTTTAGAAGTAAAGAATGTCAGTGCGCGTTGTACGTTGGCTTTGAAAAGTTTATTCGCGCAATCAGGGAATGTGCAAACTATTGTCTCAGACAACGGAACAGCGTTCATGATGAGAGAATTTCAAAAAAAAACGGGACATTAAACATTTAACGTCGACTGCCTTCTCACCAATGTCAAATGGGCAGGCTGAGAATTCAGAGAAAACATGCAAAAAAAATTTAAATGGTAGATTTCCGGTCGGGTATGACTAGAGTTTAGAGAGATTGTTGTTAGATTACAGGAATGCTCCACACTCTTCTTCAGGTATAGAACCAGCTGTGCTCATGTTCGCTAGAAGGCTTCGATCGAAATTCGATTATTTTATTCCTAAGGAAATATCTCCAAGTACTCGGAAATTAGGATATAGTATTGTGAAAAATTAAAAGTTTACACAAAAGAAACAAAAAAATATTATGGGGAGAGATGAGATTAGATCTTAAAATCGATCAATTATGTCTGGTAAAGGATTATAGAGTAGAGAATAAAGTTTCTTGGGTATCGGTAGCAACAATAATATTTTTCGATAAAATTGATTTTACATGTACATCTTTCTAATTAATACATTTAATTTGTATTTAAAAAAATTATATTTATTTAGTTATAAAAAATTTCAATAGACTCCATACAGAAATTAAGAAGATCAATGAAATTAAACAACTAAAAAATAAATTAAACGAACACTTTAAAAATTTACAATTAAATAATAAATAATATTACAGATTTACCTATACATAATCTGCAATTATAAAACTTCTGACTCTTCTAAAATTACAGCAGTATACTTCCCTCTCCGAGCACAAGAACTAGTCTCTTTTTTGGAGAGGTACAGCGATAAATAAAAATATGTAACTTAGTAGTTAGTTTGTAATAGAATTAGCAATATTTAAATATGTCCAAAAAAACACATGTACTGGATTTTTACCTACATAGGCACTGTTATTAAACTAATATCAGACATCTCATAGAGACAAAGCTATTTTTTATTATATTTAATTGAAAATATATGTAAATACGGGAAAATTAGATGGCGATTGTGCAGTGGTACTCGAAGCGAGTCCACATACTAACGTATATACAACTTTCAAAAAATTTATAAATTTGAGATTGAGGGGTGAGAATTGGTGATCACTTAAGCCAGCCGAAGACAGGTCGTAAACCCTGTAATTACCTCATACTTCCATATATTTTCCATTAAATATAATAAAAAATAACTTTGTCTCCGTGAGATATCTGATATTTGTGTAATAGAATCAATTATAACATACATATAATTGTAAGCAATGTTAAATAATTTTAAAAATTAAAAAAACAAACCCCCTCCCGCGTTCCTCAAAATAAACTGCACCAAACTGCTTCGCTAGAGACCTACTACCTAAAGAAGTGATGGACAGATGATATAAAGAAGTTGACAGGGACAAGCTGGCAGCACAGAACAACGGAGGCGTGTGAGAGAAGACTACACCCAGAAGTGGATTGACACGGACTGAAGAAGAAGAAGAATGTAGTGTAAATGAAGGAATGTTCAAATACAGCGTAAAGCACAATACATTTTTCAAAAAAGACGTTACAGAAACGACAGAACAGTTTGAAGAAGAAACAAATTTTGTGGATTTCTCGCGACTTACGACGACGGAGACTTACATTTTAATGAGGTCGCTCTGGGCGACTCCGCGGCACAAAGGCTGTTTACAGTGTCAAATATTATTTGCCCTTTTGTTTCAACTGCAGATAAGGGTCCGGGTGGAGGAATGAAAGGACAACTGCCGAGCTGAGAAAAATCACATTTTTCATTTCATTTATGTCACACTCCTTTTCAAGCGTCATAAATAGCATTTATGTTTGTAATTAATCATTTACTGGGTGTTATTTAATAATTCTTTCATTTTTAGAGAATTTGAGCTGTAATCATATATATATATATATATATATAAATCCGATGATCAATTGGAACAGTCTGAAGAGGACATGGAGAAATCGGTAATTCTTAAAAAGAATTGTAGAGGTCCTGAACGCGCCACGCAGTACTTGGCCATTAAGCCAAGCGCTCTACAGCCATTCACGTCCAAAATCTAGACGACGATACATCGCGACGCAACCGATTCGAAAAGCCAGCTGAAGCTCTTCTTTATCACTGGCCGCCTTATCGCTAATCACTAACTTTATCCTGTAATTTAACTTTCAACCTGTTTAAATTAATTTTTGCATCTGCATAAACACCAACCCACACGCGCGCTCCGCAACATTTATACACGCGTGAGATCTGAGAAGATTAGGTCCTCAGACTCAGCATGAACAAATCTTTATTATATTAATAACCTACAAACACTAATCAAATCAAATTCATTCAAACCCTACAGAACTAAAATTCATTTGGTGACATATATGGCATTCTCCATAGCACTGCAAGGACTGGAAATGTTGCGTATCCCGTGGACCATAATGCCCTCAAATGTCTCTAACTTCCAAGAGTTAAGGATTACATAAAGACTTTCGACAACGTGCTGAAGGATTCTTTCATACTATGGACATGTTTCCAGAAGAAACTACAAGAAGCTCGCGGTCATGGGGATAGTTGAGGGAAAGCGAGCAAAAGGACAGTCTCCTGCGAGATGGATAGACCAAGTAAAGGAAATAAAAGGATCCTCATTTAAGGAAGGAAGGAATGGAGACGTATTGGTCACCAATTTTCAAACATAGCAAGGGATCAAAATATTCAGAATTGAGCATATGCCTGGATCTCTTTCTAAACTGGGGAAGGTGCATTATCCAACTATGCTACAGCGACAGTACTTTTGACGACAAATTTTCGAACCTATATGTTACACATTTTCAAATTAATACATATATCGTTCAAAATTTGTCGTCAAAAGTAATGTCGCTGTAGCATAGTCGGATAATGCACCTTCCTCGGTTTAGAAAGAGATCCAGGTTCGAATAACGGTAGCGCAATAACAATATTGTTCAATAAAATTTATTTTATATGTACATCTTTCTAATTATTACATTTAATTAGTATTCATATATTAGTTCTTATCTACACACCTTTATAATATAGTATATGTCTCTGTGTACTCTATAAATCCAACATTCTTTGACTGATTTTAATTTTGCATAGTTACTCTTTTGGGTCCTGCATCTACAACTACAAATTATACATATGTATGAAACTGGCGTTTTTTCTAGGTTAGATCGCGTTTTTTGTATATGGTTTCCTTTAGAAAGCCGAGGCTGACGTATCAGGAGATATAAATTTTCAGGTTGAGTTAATTTTTGTTTCGAAGTCATCCCATTACTAACCAATTCTGTACCTTCTATCAGATGTTAGTTGCGAGTGACTTTACCGCCATCTACGGGATAATTTATTAAGGTCATTATTAAATATATATGTATGTATGCCTGTCTGTTCTCTTAACAATCCAACACCCTTTAATTAATGTAAACAAAATCATGTTTATAGTTTATGACCCTACGCAAAACAAAGGTACCATTTACCTTTCTAATATATAAATGTTTAGCCTGCACTCTAGGATCTTTGAGAAAGATATACTCACTCCATTATACCCTCCCGGATCCTGCCCTTCTCCCTAGACCATCGTTTCAATTTAGCGAATTAAATAATTAAGTGAATACACATTTTTTGTCTATTTTTAATTAAACGCTCTCTAACTAACAACCTGATCGATTCCGAATATAACAATGTACATAAGTAACAGGCTTTCGTTTTCTAGTTTGGACGCGAAACCTTTATCTTCCCCGTGCGAGGGGAGCGTGATGATGCGGCCCCACCCCCCATCATCCGCCTCCGCCAGCCAACGTGTTGTGTTCCGCAGGGAGTATTAACATATGGGGAGCTCAGAATATTAAAGGGATCAAGCTTTTGCCTGCATAACGTGAAAAGTATTTCAACCCCCGAAGAAAATTTAACATTTCGTATTTTTGTGGCTTACTTCTTGACACGCACATTCTTTTTTATTCCATTCGCTTTGTGCATACATTTTTCTATTTCTTTTATAACAAAAATATTCTATTGTTAATCCTAAAATTAAATTAAATGTATGATGCAAGCGTCTATAAATGGATTGGGTTCAGCTCCCCCAGCTATATAATTTAAAGTCAGATCTGAAATCTATGAATAGGTCAAATGAAACAAAGAACTGAAAGGTTTATATACCCTATATATATATTGTAACATTACAAAACTGATATCACGTTCGAAATCACCCCGTCATTATTTTCAATGCCAACCACCTTAGTAATTACGAACAACGCCCTATGGTTGGCAATGCGCGCAGTTTTAACAGTAATAAAATCGATCGTAGTCTATGGTTGGGGTTAATTTTCGCTCGGAGCAATACGCGGCTTAGCTGTCTACGACCAGCGACGTCAGTTATTAAGAATCCAAGATTGTTTTTATTTGTTATTTTGGCTTTCAAATAATGGAACTAGAGATGTATTAATTTGAAAAAGTGTAACATATAAGATCGAAAATTTGTCATGAAAAATACTGGCGCTATAACACAATTGTTAGTGTACTTCCCCGGATTGGAAATAGAGATCCAGGTTCGAATTCCGGTAGCGCAAAAACAATATTTTTCGACAAAATTGATTTTATATGTATTTATTTATAATTAATACGTTAAATTAGTATTTAAAACATCACCTATGTTCTGAATAATTACAACTTCATAATAAGAATGTGTTCTCCTTAATAATTACTATTTCATCAAAATGTAAAAATCTTCACATTTCAGTTTCAGCTTTTGATATTCTATTGACATTAAATCCTCAAAGCCTGAGCCAATTTGTAATCCCTAAGCTACAGCACCTTTGCCCCTACAGTATATCCAGGCTTACTCACGGATACCACAATAACAATGCTCAACGTGTTCCAGGAGAAGACAACAGACATGGTAAATAGGTGACCTTGGACCGGAAGACGAAATGGCGACCTGCAACACTAGCAACAGAGAAACTTGGAGTATCTAGGTATATAAATTATATGAAACAAATAGAAAAAGACGTACAGAAAAAATCTATTTATCGATTAATATTTGGTTGCTATCGGAATTTGAACCTGGACGTTTCCTATTATCACTTTCGCTATTCAACCAATTATTTTGAACTTGTATTCTGTAGTTCTTTATAATTGATACATCTATAATTCCATTTATAAAAGCAATTAACTTTAATTAAAAATTCCACAGAACTTTGTTTTGAAATTACAACTTCACAACAAGAATGTGTTCTCATTAAATTCTATTAGTTTGCACTATTTCGCTTTCGAACGCTGGGCACTTCGGACATGCGCTATACCTGTACGGCAGATTTAATATTTTGGTCACTGTCCTCAATCGTCAATTTGCAACCTTTCATTTGATTTAAAAAGTTTTCGTTCACAAAAAAACTTTCTTCTCGATAGTCAAATTTGCTTTAAAAACATCATCCCTTCGCTGGTATGAAAGCCTTTTCGGCAAACGAGAGTCGTCCGATTGAACAATTACAAATTGAAACTATAAAAAGCCTAATTTACGCAGCTATTCGCCATTTCCACTTCAGAATATTCAAATTCTTCGTCCCGGGCACTTGAATACGTCATTTCAAGTACTTGACGCTAATTTATTGGCGATTGCGCGTATTTTAAAAGCGTAAATAACAATGATAAAATCACGAAATCTTCTATCAAGATACCATTCGTTTAAAATTAGATTTATTTTTTAAACATGAATTAAATATATTAATTAGAAAGATATACATGTAAAATCAATTTTATCGAAAAATTTTGTTGCTGCGCCACCAGGATTCGAACCTGGATCTCTTTCCTAACCGAGAAAGGTGCATTATCCAACTATGCTACAGCGACAATTTTCGAACCTTTTTGATATTAATACATTTAATCATTCCATTATTTGAAAGAGCCATCTACCTTATTTTTACAGAATCTCAAATACCTTTGAGTAAACTGATAGCAGACGCCAGAATTATCAATTCATTTTTATTAAACTTTGGACACATTGATACAACTTTATTATTAGGAGAACACATTCTTATTGTGAAGTTGTAATTATTCAGAACAGACGGTCTGTGATATTTTAAACATGAATTAAATATATGAATTAGAAAGATATACATATAAAATCAATTTTATCGAAAAATATTGTTGTTGCGCCACCGGAATATTATTGTTGTTGTTTATTTTTTCTTTAATACAATGAAATTGAGATACTTGGCGATCTTTAATCGTGATTCGCACGCGACATTGTGAGGTTAACTATGATGGGGATACATTAGTTAATAATTGTATTCTATGCTTATAGAAGCAAAACGATTTAAAACAATGTTACAGATGTTCAATGTATGTATATGTGCGATAATGATGATGTACTGCCTCCATACTTCGAACTATCATACGTGTTCGAGTATTTCAATATTCACCTTAGTTACGGTGAGGAAAGTGAGGAATTGTGACAGTGGCGTGAATGAAAGAACGTACTTAGTTGAAAGCAAACAATTTATTAAATAAATATCAGTTATCTCATAGAGACGAAACTATTTGCATTATATTTAATGGAATATATATAGAAATATGGGGTAATATAATATAAATATGGAGACCTGTCTTCGGCTGACTTAAGTGATTACATTATATATATATTCTCACCCCTCAATATTTGTCAAATTTGCACGTACTATTTTTTTGAAAGTTGTATATATGTTAGTACGTGGAAATTTGATAAATATGTGGGGTGAGAATTATATATTTATATAAATTGATCACGCCAACCGAAGACAGGTCGTAAACCCTGTTACTACCTCATATTTCTATATATCTTCCATTAAATATAATAAAAATAGCTTCGTTTTCATCAGATATCTGATATTTATTTAATAACAGTGCCTTTGTAGGTAAAAATCCAGTAATTGTGTGTTCTTGGACATATTCAAATATTGCAAGTTTATTAAATTCTTACTGGTTACAGTCAAAACCGTTATTTTAACTATGATTGTGAAATTTGTGTTCGATTATATCGATGATTGGTAACAGTAACTCGGTGAGCAATCACTGCTACATTAATAACTAAATCCTCAATAGTTAAATTGGAGTTATCAGTGATCGTTACAAGTAAATAATAAATAAAGTGCGTGATTATAAGTTACAAACGAGGTGGATAGTTGGAGTGGAAGATGCTGTGCAGCTTGGGAATGACAAATATGTGACGGGCCACGCAGTACTAGTTGTGACTCCCGCTCTGCTGCTCTGAAAGATGTCATCTTGTACCGCTTCACCATAAATGAATCAGAAAATATGTTAAAATCCATGTCTCTGTCTCCAACCAGATCCAATACATCCGTCAATTATACCATAATTGGTACGTTTTCAGATCTTCTTCGTACTAACGTTATACCTTTATAATTTCCTTTTCTAAGCGTATTGACTGACGCATTATGTGTCCGAAAAATTAGAAGAACCTTTTTTATCATTTTTTTTATTTTAACTTTATTTCATACTCGTACATATTACATTACAATTTTAATTTTTTGCCAAACTGTACTACGACAAGAATTATCCTTCACATAGTAATTTAAGTAATTAACATAAGTAAATTAAAGTACGTACAAAAAAAAACATGAAAACTAAAGTAATTAATTAAGTAACATAGTGGAGTAACTAAAACTCTTTATATTACATAATATTTGACGGAGCAATCATATACAAGGTAAGGCGAGCAGTCCTTCCGAATCCCGGTTCCCGAGATCACTGGTCCTTCGACTGGAATCCTTATCCTCTCACCGACCTCATCATGTACCAAGGTTTCCCTACTTCCTTCCCATTCCTTGCGGTGATTCCGATTTACCGCCGGAATTGTGATCCATTCCGCGGGACGCGCAACCCGGAGATCACACAATTCGAATTGTTGCGATTTCATATACTATAAGTTACTTTTTTGTCAACGGATAAGATTTTGCATATTGTAAACAATTTTTAATAATCATCTTTATATAAACACTTCGTTCTGTGTAATCAACTGTAAGTTTTAAAAGCGTTATCTTCGTCCGTGCATCGCACAGGACTCAAATTACGCAAGTTAGTAATTCTCATAACGATATCAACATACGTATTTATTTAAGTATCACTTCAAAAGTATTGTTTTAAAAAGATTTACTATCTGTATTTATTGCCGCTCAAAATATAAAGCGCTTTCTCGCCAAGCCCATCTAGCAAATGGTCCAAATACGAGAAAACATTCAGTGTTTACGTTTATTTCTCAGTATTATGTGTTGTCATAGGTATGTAAAGATTTATTCCCCCATTCGGCGGGTTTAACGTCGGAATACGTTGGGAAATTCTTCTGTTTTCCCGATAATTAAGGAATTCTTTAGCCAAACGTCCGCTCCTACCCTTGTAAGGAATATATTTCCCACTGTAAGAGAGAAAAGGAATTCCAATGAAATATATAGACTACCGAGCATGCACGTGATCCTTGCACAGGGTAGTCAATAAGGGAATGCCTTCAAATATTTTGATTACTTAACCTTCCTATTATATTTCTAATATTATTCTATATACGCATTCAATTATAATCACAATTAATTATTTTGATATAAAATTTTATTGTTTTTATTATAACTATTTCTTTGTTTTTACCTATTTCTCCGTCCACATGGTCCAGTTCTCGGCGACTGTCTTCAAGGTCTTCTTCTATACGCCACTCTTCTCCTATCTTCTGGATTTCCGTTGGGAATTCTTTTTGGGATCCGAAGCCTCTGGAGGTCACCCACCCACCTAAAACGCTGTACTTTGATGTGGATGAAGAGTCTAGAGTTACGATAAATATTATACAACTCGTCGTTATATCTTATTCATCAAACTTCCACGATCCGATCCAAAGTAAACTAGGAACAAAACATTAGGATACTTTTCAGTGCCTAAAATTAATATCAAATTCGCTCAAAGAATTTTCTTATTATAAAGGGTCTAAAGTGATTAACGACTTCAAACCAAAAATAACAAAGTGGTCGCTTGATGTGGGTAGAAAGCAAAATAAATCTAATTTGTCATTTGTGCTAACCTAACTACCTACACATTTTTGTCTCCAACTATTTGTATATTACAGACAATAATATTTTTATAACTTTTTTTCAATAACTTTTTATAACTTACTTTTAACATTATACTTACTTACCTCTAAACAATTACAATTTTTAAAAACTCTACAGGTAATTGCTTTAGAACAGACCACGTCTAGTAAAGTATATTATATTTTCATATGTACTATTTATGCTAAAAAAAAAAGACTGGTCCATAAATTCTCCACAGCACTTTCCTCTCAAAACTATCCAATATTTCTCCCTATTTGTCGGGGATTGTCAGACGTCAATACACTAGGGATGATAATTTTATATAGTGTTGACCTGTAAACATTCAATGATTAAATAATTGTTGCGTAATAGATTATATTTCCTACGGCAATCCTTGTCCTAATTTATACGACCTCTTAATTAATTGTTCACGGTCAAATTGGACCCCAGATATGTGAAGTCTTCGATCATCTGGAACTTGTGGTACTCTTTGAAGGCTGCGCTTTGATCCAGTGTACAAATTTTTATTTATGAAAATACGATATTTGACAAACTGAAAACTTATAACAAATTTCACTTAACGATGTTAGAGGACTTCCTGAGCAAATTTCTTCTTAGTATGTAATTCACGTCTTTTATAACACTATTTAAAAAATTATTATTAGGAGAACACATTATTATTGTGAAGTTGTAATCATTCAGAACATAGGTCTGTGATGTTTTAAATATGAATTAAATATATTAATTAGAAAGATATACATATAAAATAAAAAATAAGGTAAATGGCTCTTTCCTAAGAAAGAGATCCAGGTTCGAATCCCGGCGGCGTAACAACAATATTTTTCGATAAAATTGATTTTATATGTATATCTTTCTAATTAATATATTTAATTCACATTTAAAATATCACAGACCGTCTGTTCTGAATAATTACAACTTCACAATAAGAATATGTTCTCTTAATAATAAAGTTGTATCAATGTGTCCAAAATTTAATAAAAATGAATTAATAATTCTGGCGTCTGCTATCAATTTACTTAGAGGTATTTGAGATTCTGTAAAAATAAGGTAGATGGCTCTTTCAAATAATGGAACGATTAAATGTATCAATATCAAATAGGTTCGAAAATTGTCGCTAAAAATATTGTCGCTTTAGTATAGTTGGATAATGCATCTTCCCCGGTTAGGAAAGAGATCCAGGTGGTTCGAATCCCGGTGGCGCAACAACAATATTTTTCGATAAAAATATATCTTTCTAATTAATATATTTAATTCATATTTTAAAAAAATATTACTACACGTCCCACATAACACTCAATCGTCTGCAAAAATATACATTGTTACACCCCACAAGATGCGGAATCATTTCCGAACACCGTGTAGTTACTAAACAGTAAACACTGTGCAGCGTTCGCTCATATATTTTGCACAGGTAAATTTCATCGCGCAAAATGGCTAGATTATTACCGGCCATGCATGCCACAACACAGTAAAGAAGTTGAGTTCTTATATAGGTACTTCTACTATATCCAATACTGTTAGTGGATCATGCTAACGCATCTCAACAAACTTTTCAAATTGCAGAACGTGAGTTAGTTCAAGAGGCAATGAGGCTCGTTGATGTGTCTGAAATTGGTTGTGTGTAAACTCCAAAATCGCTAATATCATTCATGCAATAAGAAAAAAATGCACTGATAAGGATGTGTTTTTAATTTTTTTCTATACGCCTAACTTTAATTTTTTAAAGCTTTTTAATAGCCATCATTTTGAAACAATACAGCGGGATCAGGCTGGTTAATGAACCAAGCTGATATATCCACTAATTAAATTTTTAAGAAAAAATTGATACATAAAAATTACGGGACAACTCGGCTCTGCATTAAAATATATTGTTTGCGAGATTAATACTATATGTAACTAATAACAAATTAGTTACAATTAATATAGAACTAACTTATCATATATATATATACATTGTAAGAGGTGAGACAGGGTTCCCAGATCTAAAAACATGAACAACATGAGAAATATTGATCCACAACATTCAGCATTACTTACTCACCTTTAAACAACAAAATTTCTTTCCTTCACAATAATGTTTAAATAAATTTTTCAAATATGAAAGGTTATGATTTACCAACATTGAAAGAAACATGACGTCAAGAAAAATCGTTTAATATGAAATAAAAGTAAAGCATTCAAATACAATGAAATGACACCTTTAATTAATGTATTTTACATTACAATGATTCATAATTCACCCTTTATACAATGGATGATGGATGATACAGAAATTATTTATAACAGTACAGCCCGCACGGCCCTCGCCAACCGCCTGTTTCACTGATTTTTTACGGAAACGTCAAAATCGCCATCTTACAACACGCTGCGCTACTATTGGCCAAGGTGTAATATCGGTGCTACTGTTGTGTAAAAAATAATGTGGCACGCGTTCAAAATAAAATTAGTGATAAAAATGATCTTGTAAATATCTCGGCCTGATCCGTTATCGTGTTTCAGAACGGTGACAGTTCAAAAATGTTGGTAATTAGTAACTTGGTGAAAGGATTTTTTGTGTCGCGGAAACAATTTTTTTTATTATACTGAATTTTTTATATCACATTGTCAAGTGTCTTGTGTCATAAAAAATGAACATCATTATTACAGCGATTAGATTATTGTAGCGCCCGAAAGGCCATTTAAATGAAAAAGTTTAAAATTTAATGGAGGCCGTAAATCAAGGCTTCGTTTCGAGTGGAATTCTCGTTCAGAAAATTTAATATGAATAAGTTTAAATGTTTTCCCATTAAGCAATGACAGACGAAAGCGAACAAATAATTTTCACAATAATGTATTTTTAAACCTCCATAAATACACACAAAAGCGTAAACCTTGTTCGGAAATATTTTACTAGACGCCAAATTTATATTTCATGTCTTTTCATATATATAAAAGGAGGCTTTCGAATATTGTTTTAAAAAAGGCGTCCATGTGACATATGGGTTGACAAATTCAAGAAGGTTTTTGAGTGCCAATTGTTGATTCGATTCTAATGGCCCGTGTTCACGGAAGAGATTTCTATCAGAGATTCGTTTCAAAAACGGGTAATGGTCAGCCAGTTTACTTTTCGTTCCTGAATTAGTATCTTTATCGACTCTCAGAAATCAGTCTCATTGTGATATCACTGCGGATACATAGATGTATTAAAGTATTTCCAAAACAACGAAAGTCAGATTTGTATACTATCTGGTGCATTTGTGGAGACCTGCTCGTGCCGCACTAGTACCGAAACACACCGACCAATAGCAGATGTCAATACATCGTGACGGACGAGTCTTCAACTTTATTCGCGTAATTAACTTTATACTCGTAGTACTTGCAATTTTAAAGTAAGTGTAAGTTTTATTTTATTTAAATACCTTGCTCTAGACACATTCATATACATTACGACATGCACCCACACGTGTGAGACATTGAAGAGAGTTATTTATGGTCCTTAGTCTCACTGTGTACAAAACCTTCTGATCCCAATCGCATAACTTACAACCGACGACTCCTCAGATCATACATATCGATCACAATTCGTTATATATATATATGGAGAGAATACGAATTGACGCTTTTGAGATGTGGTGCTGGAGACATGTGATGCGCATACTATAGATAACGAGACGTACGAATGTCTCCATTTTACACGAGCTGAGCATCGAATTTTTCGATGTAGGGAAGATTTCCCCACCCGTTGGACAGATCAAGTGAAAAAGGCATCAAACACTTCTCTGATGACAGCTCTAAGATCATCAGGACCCCGAGAACAGTGGAGGAGCATAGTCAAGAGAGCGGGAGTTCATGGAAATAACGATAGACTGACGTGAATGGTGGTGACAAAAATAAAATCATCATTTTCGAATTAAAGCTTTAAAATAATAATCACCAGATTTCCTTGGGGTTCTATCCTCTGCTTATTCTCATAAAACTCAGTACGTCCGGGTAACAGTATTCAGTTTATTACAACAAATATTACAGTAATTATAAATTATACACTTCAGCGATTGACTAGTAATTCTGGAGAAGCTGTGATAGAAGAGAGCTGTTTCGCCAGAAATGGCCTCTTACAAGGTTCGTCCCCCACCACTCATCTACTCACTTTCATGACACACACACACACAGTTCTCACAATTATTATGTAATAAACGTATTTATAAATGATTTTATAGTCTAGAAAATGCTTTTAATCAAAAGCTTCTAAAACATACAAACATGTCTTCAAGAGTGGTTATCAGATAATCATTTTCAAATACGTCACCCACTATTTTAGTCGGTGGTTTTGTACGACACCAGTTTCTATAATGTAATTTCATCCATGGATACAACCTCTATACGGATTCGGATCATGAAAAGTGTGATTCTCAATAGTCAACAAATGAAGCAACACTCTCAACACTACTTCGCGAGCTTCGAGAGTATGGTTACATCCACGGACACAAATCTTTAAACGGATTCTGATTGTACATCAAAAACACCAATCATACAACCGCAGTTACAATCATGGTTTGTCTCATCGGTAACACTAACCCGATCCAATATAAATAAGGTAGAGTACTGTCATAAGAAGATATTAAACATCTTTCGAGAGGAAAAAGTGGAAAATTTAAAACGTTTTAAAACGACTGAAAAATGTTAAAGTTATTTTCAGTATGTCCAAATCTTCGTAGGAACCAATTACTGTGATTTATCCCCTGAGGGATTGTCATCAAGGTATAGATGTCTCACAGAGACGAAACAATTATTTTTACATGGGAAGTATGGAAGTCTTGGGCATTACAGGGCTTACGACCTATCATCGGCAGGCTTAAGTGATAACTTTACACAATGAAACGTTCACCTATTTAGCCATGCTACGACACCTATAAAATATTTGTAAGTTGTATATATGTTATCACGTTGAAAACTTTAAATTATTTATTATCAACTACGCTGTCGCCATCTATGGTTTTTTAAAAAAATTTGATATTCATTCTCATGTAATAGTATAGATGTCGCTGAAGCTGAAACTTATTTATCTGAAGTATGGGGATATATCCTGTGTGTATATGTGATGTCTTTGGGATTGTATAGTTGTGTGTGTATGTGTGAATGCCGCACCGCCGGCGCGTGTGTGCGAGACTATAAAGGAAGGCGCGCGGCAGGGCGCACTCTCTCTCTCTACGTGTCCATCGGCTTTATCGTTGACTTATATAGTGATATATCTTGTACTAATTGTAATAAATGTATAATTGTTACAAAGTCTATTTCTTGGACCTTCACATTACGAGGTATACACTGAAGACGTACAAAGAAGGCAAGTACGTAATAGTGTATATGAAATTCATCCAAAAAATTAAAAAATACGGCTTTTTCAAACATATTCTAGTATATATGTTAATAATTCGGATGAATTCCATATATATACATAAAGGATATAGCTCCATACTTTAGATAAATGAGTCTCAGCTTCAGCGACATCTATACTGTTACATGAGAACGAATATCAAATTTTCAAAAAATTCATAAATGGCGACAGCACAATTGATAATAAATAATTGAAATGTTCCAATATGATAACATATATACAACTTTCGAAAATTTGATAGATGTGGTAGCATGGGTAAATAGTTAAACGTTACATCGTGTAAAGTGATCACTTAAGCCAGCCGATGACAGGTCGTAAGCCCTGTAATGCCCAAGACTTTCGGTGTAAAAATAATAGCTTCGTCTCTGTGAGACATCTATAAGGTAAAAGTTAATGTAAAATGCGATAAATATGAAATATATGCGAGTCATATTTCAGTGGAAGATTCACAAATTGCGATGCAAGAAGAAGACGATATCCTGGTTGAATTGACTGATTCTTTTACAGCTCACAGTCATCGTTTGAAGTATCTGCCTCTAAAGTTAAAATAGCATTGAGAATATCTAACTTCCGTAATAGCCTGTAGTCCACGGATGAGATTTCTCTCAGAGATTCGACTCGAGTGCGCATAAAGGATAGTTCAACGTTCAGCGTGAAATAATTTATGAATCATCCCATATGTTTTGCACGCGGATGCATATATTACGCATGAACATTTACTGCTTATCAGAGATCAGAGTCTTATCGAGAGATTATCGTAGACATGGCCCTTAATTAAGTGAGTGGTGGTAATAAGATCCCGTGGACTGTATCGATTTAAAATAATGATTAGTTGACGCAACACGAATTGGATTCAGGAAGAAAAATAATGACAGATGTCTCTGGCTTACCTTGCTCTAAAGTCCTGGGTTGGACGTTGTTTTCACCTCCAGTTGACTCGCACCTTTTTAGTGAAGAGCCGAGATATCACTGCACATCCGGAGAAACCGAATACCGCCCCTTTGTGGTCCTAGCGTTACACACGGTGCTGCTTTCATACGGTAAAAAAGAATACAGATCTTGACAGTTCGGTGTCGGAAGGCAATCTGTTCCCACGTGAGCGAAAAGTAATTGGTTGGCCAGAGCGGGACAGGTATATTAAAGCATATATATTTTTGGAAGAACAAAATGCGTAGGGAGTAGGTTCACGACTTGCGTCAACATTCCGCCCACCTAATTTTAGTACAAAATTAAGATTCTAGATAATTAAAATATATTTGTACAGTGCTGTATTAGAATAGTATGTAATCGTAAGAGGTAAAATTAAGATAAGTAAGCTGGTTGTTTTCTGTGTGTACATGATTCTTCTTCTTCTTCTTTCAAATAGGCAATCCACCCTTCAAGAGTGACTTGTGCCATTAAACAAGTCTAAACATTATTTTATAGAAAGCAGTACAACAATACTATAGAACAGGGAACATTGCATCACGAGTCAATACCATTGACATTCAGGAAATTTGCTATTATATAGTTTAAATGAGGCGAGTTGAGGGAAAGAAGATGACACAAGTTAACCGGGAGTCGAAAATTACCATTGACAAGATCATTATAAAAAAAACCTGTGATCCGCAATGGACAGGCAAAAAAGACATGGTCAAGGGTTTCCTCCTCGGCACCACATTCACACATTGGGGAGTCTATTATGTTCATTCTGAACAAATGTGAGGCCACCTGGCATGATTAAAGTTAAATATGTAACCTAAAAAACAAAACAAAACGGAAATTATGGTATCCAGAGAAATGGCAACCCTACGAGGGTGGTACCGTGTTAAGAACACCTCTGGGTAGTACGCAGATATCTATTACTATTACGCGCGGACACGATTTGACTGCAGGGCTGACAGAGGTACCTTTATGACCTTTTAACAGAACAGGTCCACCGGAATCGACGCCTACACGTGAAAATGGTACTCGAAAAAGATGGTAAGTCACCCATCATAGGCAGATTTGCATTGGGCCTAAATTTGTAGCACGTGACACACTTTGATAACTGCGTACGGCCGGATATAATCCAATATTTTCGTTGAAGAAGAAACAGGTATAAATAGGCAGTCATTACTTTGGGAATCATTATTTGATCAATCCTCCTCTCAGTAAGGAAGTTTTTCATGTCTTTAGCTTTTTGTATGTTGAATATAAAATCTATGAACATATTGGTACATTCGGCATTATTATATCAATAAACATTCTATTTTTTTTATTTAGGAGAACACATTCTTATTGTGAAATTGTAATTATTCAGAACATAGGTCTGTGATATATCAACTAAGCTACAGCGACATTATTTTTAGCGACAATTTTCGACCCTATATGTTACCTTTTTGAAATCAATACATTTAATCGTTCCATAATTTGACAGAGCCATCTACCTTATTTTTACAGAATCTCAAATACCTTTGAGTAAACTGATAGCAGACGCCAGAATTATCAATTCATTTTTATTAAATTTTATTATTAAGGTTCGAATCCCGGTGGCGCAACAACAATATTTTTCGATAAAATTGATTTTATATGTATATCTTTATGATTTATGTATTTAATTCATATTTAAAACATTCTATGCCTAGACTACCAACAATTTAATGTGGTCTCCCAAATCTAATTATATTGTGAACGTATTTAGTGCCACGATTCATCCGCTTGTAATATTTGGTGTTGGATCTAGCAATTGATTAAATTATAACATCTTTTGTCAATTCTTGTGATTAATTCTCTTTGTGCACAAATAAAAAATAATCATTATCATTGTTGCAAATATATTTATTTTTTAATGTACCCAGAAACACAATAATTTCTTCAATGTAATCGTTAGTAGTGACTCATACATTAGATTGTCACTATTTTTTAAGACCATTAATTCATTTTCATACACCATTAGATATTGAATATGTGCTGAGAAATAATACTAATTACATTAAATGGAACAAATTTTGAAGAATCAATGTGGATTTTGTGAACATAACAGATATCATTATATTTATTAGGAGAACACATTCTTATTGTGAAATTGTAATTATTTAGAACAGACGGTCTGTGATATTTTAAATATGAATTAAATATATTAATTAGAAAGATATACATATAAAATCAATTTTATCGAAAAATATTGTTGTTGCGCTACCGGGATTCGAACCTGGATCTCTTCCCTAACCCTATATAAGTTGTATCAATGTGTCCAAAATTTAATAAAAATGAATTGATAATTCTGGCGTCTACTATCAGATTTACTTAAAGGTATTTTGAGATTCTGTAAAAATAAGGTAGATGGCTCTGTCAAATTATGGAACGATTAAATGTATTGATTTCAAAAAGGTAACATATAGGGTCGAAAAATTGTCGCTAATAATAGTGCCGCTGTAGCTTAGTTGGATAAAGCACCTCCCCCGGTTAGGGAAGAGATCCAGATTCGAATCCCGGTAACGCAACAACAATATTTTTCGATAAAATTGATTTTATATGTATATCTTTATAATTAATATATTTAATTCATATTTAAAATATCATTATAAGTTACGGAGACATCTTTTCATCTTATTCGTCATAGCCTTGAGTCTAAGACTATTTTCACTAGAGTCGAAGTTTGCACACACACTGAAATAAGTTATTGGTCAGTTTGGAGGTTTTAACGCATTGGGAAGCTTTATTTGTGTCAACAGTGAGTGTATATTTGAAAAAGAAGAAGCAGATGAATGAGAAGGATTTGGTAATGTGTGAGAGATGGGTGTCCCAATAATCACCCATCACTCACGCGTTCTTGGTTGATGCTGATCGCGGAGTATGTGTGGCCAGAGCAGGTTAAGAAACGAATTACGGTTGAAAAAAGTTTATTACGCTACGTATTAGAGATATGCAATATCTGTACAATGAAATAACTACACGCAAGAGCATTTCGTGTAGATGGTATCTGGAAGGCGGTAACGAGAAGAGTGGCGCTCAGGAGCCGGCCTCTCGGACGGCTGCAGATTGTATGATTATTGTGGCGTTGGGAACTCTTATTGATAAATGTGAGGTACGTTCAGCAATCGTCGGCGGTGATGATGACATTGAAGGCATCGTAGGCGTATTCAAATTACTTAAAAATATAGTTTATTCAAAGGTCCACACTTTACAATCCACCTCTCTCGCGGCTTTCCGATCAGTTCTGAAAAGGTAAACAGTAACGTAGGTTTTACATTTCGATCGAGGGTGGCTTTTCGGTTTGGAAAACAAGGGGTGGAAGGCAAGAAGGCTAAGGGTGAAGTAATACAATTATTTCCTTAATTCTCTCCTCATCGCGGAGATTAATCCATTGCTAACGATACTGTCTGTGTACTGAATGAGGGTGTACTCTTGTAAAGGGACCAGCTCATTGAATCTCAGGGAGGATATTATAATATTACGTTACTAGGTTACGTAAACCGTAGAACCCAAAACCACGAAGCGGCACCACGCGATTGTTCGTAAATAATCAAGATGTTTAATTAAACTATTCAAGTCTCTTCATAACCCCGCGTAATTAATTAAAATAATTTATTTAATATATAAAACAAATTAAATGATTCGAAATACCGGTATACGAATCAGGAAATTTTACAGAATATAAGTTCTGTAGTTTACATATATTTTTTGTATATACAGACTCTCAGCCATTTACCTGAGACGAATCCTTCAATTTTTTGGGCATCTTGCGAGAAGGGAAAATAGCTGGGTGAAGCTTGATGTGGTGGACTACGGAGAAGAACGGAGAGGACGCGAAAGATCCATCACCCGTTAGACTGACTAAGAGAAAAAGGTAACAGACACATCTTTAGGGCCGGTTGTACGATCAGTAGTATAAAGTTACTAAAGTAAATCCCGTAGTAAACTCATGTTACCATCCGATATCCGACAGTAAAAACGAGAATCGATAGTTAAATATGGAGGACTTTTCACAGCTGTTCCAAAAGTCATCCGACACGTTGACACTTTGAAAGGTGCAGTATACGACAATTAATCATTCAATACCCCGCTATTTTAGTATTGTTAGTTTGTCCGACGATGATCTCGTTGTTTAATATACATTAGCACATCGACCTCTCAGAATAACAAGGTTCCATCTGACACTGAGATAATGAGCTCAAAAATGTTGATTGAATTTCAAGATATATTCATGTATATTTTGTTTTGAGTATTCAAATATGACCAGCATTAAGGTTTTAACTTATTTTCAGTATATCAGTGAGATTAGGCAAATTAAAAACATAGCAAATTAACAATAATGATTCATAAATTGAAATAACTGATGCAGTTGGAATTTTGAGCTCGTGCTATTTCCTTTAATATCCGTTAAATAGAGTCGGTGTGTATGGAAGAAATAAAGAGTAATGCATTTGGAACCCATTTCATGCAATAACTCAAATTAGCCCAAAATATTAGTTAGTTCCAACCTTGTCATTCTAAGGGGTCGATATAATACAAAAAAATGTCACCACCAAAGTGACATATTTCGAACGCAAAGGCGAAAAAATGCCGAGAAAAGTGGAGGAGCATAATCGAGTGGGCGGGAGTTCATGAGGATCACAATCATCAGTCATGAGGGGTCGATAAGATCTGAATTTCTGTATATATTATTTATTAATCGTCTGTAGGTGTCCATCCCTCACGGTCTTGATTCATGTTAAGCATTCAAAGAGGATCCTGTTAACTCCTTTATTTAGTCCTCCATCTTGCAGGAGACTGTCCTCTCGCTCGCTTCCCCTCAGCTATCTCAACATCCAATTTATTAATTTAGTCTTAATAAGATGATGATATATAATTATAAAGACTACAGAATATAAGATTCTAACTTATGTAAAACTTAACTGGTTATGTAGCGAAATAGTAACGCGGATCATATACAGGGTGTAATAAACCTAGTTCACAATATTTTATGGGTGGACACCTGATTAAATTACGAGTCGAAAATTTTCAAGGGATATTTGCCTAATCTCAACTATTTCAGAGATATAAATAAGCATTTTAAAAAAAATCCACTCTTAAAATATAGTAGACTAGGTCTGTTACACCCTGTATATATATTAAAGTGGATTTTGGTCTTGATACTTAACTCAGATTTTTTTATCGCCGCACTTAAAAAGAACGAAAACACACTAACAGTCCCGATTTTTCTGCCCATATAACATTTATCAGAATTCCAAGTCTCTCAATAGCGAAGTTACGTCCTAAGGATACAAAAACTTTAATACACGCCACGTTGCATAATAATTATAATACAAGACGGCAACGTCAACAGTGTGATTCGTTCTGTCACATTTTGATATTATAATAAACTGTATATTTTCGAAATAAAATTATTTATTTTGCTATATCAAAAATTTTTCACTGGACTTGCCACAAAGTTTACAGGGGGTTGTTTTTTTTATAGGTACTCTATTTACTGTTTCATCATTGACACAAATACTAGTCGTATGTTAAAAGGTTATTTTATTTTATTATTTTTAAAATATGAAAGTGAAACTAAATATGATGTGATAAAATAATTAATGCTTGGAAAAGTGAATGAATTTGGGTGTTTGTTGAGTAAGATATTAAAAGGAGGGTGACTGCAGAAAATAAAGAGAACGGTGAAGCCTTTTGAATTGGCAAGCAAAGAACGAATGCAGATAAAGTAAAGAATAAATAAATTAGAAATGAATCTAAGTCTATACATAGTAGATAGAATTATCAATTAACCATATAGGAAAATTAAATAATAAAAATCATTTAATTTTTAATTCATCTAAGCACATTTATAACCTTTTTAACCACGCAAAATAAGTATGTTATAACAAAATTATTCCCACACAAAACGTGCATTTGAATCTTAAAGAAATTAACGATGTATTTGAACGGAAATGTGAACAGCTTTGATGAAGTTTTTAACAAAGAAAAGAGAGATATTCAGATAAAAGAAATCTCAAATAAAATTTTCGTTTGTGGAAAAAATACGAGGATGTAGCAAAAGAACGAAACTCTGACTCGTCAGATTCTGTTAAATTTATTTATAAATTTTGCGAAGACATGTGCATCCGTTTTATTCGATTAGAGCTGCGGAGGCT
Organism: Eubasilissa splendida; assembly: GCA_031772225.1. Classification (NCBI taxonomy): domain Eukaryota; kingdom Metazoa; phylum Arthropoda; class Insecta; order Trichoptera; family Phryganeidae; genus Eubasilissa; species Eubasilissa splendida. The sequence goes on from CM062858.1 coordinate 1,346,831, forward strand.
TCAGTTGTATTGTGGAGACTGGCAACCCGCCTCCGTGTCGAGTTGCCATTCGGTATTCGTGTGGGTGCTGGTTATTGTATGAGAAGATGACATGGCAGAATAAGTCAATATGATTTAATTGAAATGAGCACGTACGCTTTGCGCTGAATTTATTTATGTTATATTACTACGGTCGGTTGGACTCTACTGCTAGAATTTCCGCGGTGGACAAGAAGTTCGGAAGCAATGAGGGCGAACCCACCCAGAACCGATGTAACAGCTCGAGGCTCCTATCGCGGTCCTACGCGATACTAAAGAAAATACAAATGAGTATAAAAGATTAATAATCGTGACTACAGAAAACAGAATTAATGTATATTCATATAAATAATTTAAATAATTAAAAATGTACACGTAGACAAGTTACATTGAGTATATAGAAAACAAGTTTGCAGATCAAAACAGAAAAACACGAGACACAAAGATATTAATTGGCGATGAATGTTAATTTCAATGTTGTTGGAAAAGTACAGCGTCATGCCAGGTGAGGGGAAGTGGGGAAACTCTCCCTTTTGGAGAAAACAAATAACATAAGACGAAGGGCGAAACTGGCAGCCGTCGGGTGCCGACGGCCCATGAAGCCAGTGCACTATGTAGTTACGGCGCGCTTCGCTCGCGATAGGTGTCAAGTAAGCAAACGAAGATCTGAATATAGCTGCTTGCTAATGACATTAAAAAACACGACCTTCCAGATAATATTGATGAAAATTATTATTAAGATAGCCTCCACAGTTGGCTGCGACCTGCGACCTGAAGGGAGAAGACTTGGAAGGAGCTGGACGTGTCTTCCATGTCACCATCTCTCGGAGGATTCGAAGAATATCAGACCGCGGTACATCGTAACAAAAATTCACTCCAAGTATAAAAAACATATTTTTAAGGAAAACACATTATTATTGTAAAATAACAGAAATATTTTTTCAATAAATTGTTTTTTTTTGTATATGTTTCTAGTTGATACATTTAATTTATATTTAAAAATACATGATATGTGGATAATTTAGATCGATAGGGACAATGTGATTATTCTGATGCGAAAGGAAAAATAAATCCGTAAATCAATGAATACCCGGAAATTTTAATAATATTTTGTTTAAATTTTATTTAATATTTTGGCTACATCATGAGATATTGAGAAATATGTCAGATCTGCATTTCATTATCAAAGAAAAATTGCTAGCAGCAGAGGTCTTGAAGACAGATAACATCCTGGCTGAAGAACCGAGGCAATGATCGCAGGGAAGTTCGCAGTCTAACTATTTCGAGCTGATGCTAATAAAATAATGGCTCATGGTCACTAACGTATAAATACGGATAAATGTACAAATACTAGAAGAAGAAGATAAAAATATGAACTATTGTGCTGCTATTACGAAGAAGAAAGAGGTTAACACCAAATATCTTGATACCATGGAGTTAAACACATGTCTTACCAAACAAATATCAGATATCTTCTAGAGACAAAGCTATTTTTTATTATATTTCATAAATTATGTTCTTGGACATATTCAAATATTACTGGTCATAATAAAATATATAAAAAATTTAAAAATATTGATTTTTCAGGCGTATTCTAGTATAATATGTTAAAAAATATTTTACAACATTTTCTAATATATTGTTTACTTACCTATGCTATTCATTCTTCACTGTATTTATTTAACTTTCAGCATAGATATTCAAGATGCTTTTTTTTTATGTTGACTTTTTGTTAACAATATGTTGGCATTGGCAGAAGATGACAAGAAGCCGATGTCATTATAATAGTTATTTAATTTAATTAGTTAAAGGATTTTGTCAGTGTAAATAAACATAGAACTAAGATAATAAATATATAACATATGATATTTAATTATGAAAATCCACAGAAATGTTCAGGCACATAATATAGCAATTTAAGAACATTAAAAAAAGAAAAAAGGTGGGAGAGAAAGAGTGAAACTATTGTCGTGGTATAGAGAGAGCAAGATGTGTTTGTAGGTAGAATGATTGGTACAAATTGAGATTGTGGTAGTTCATAAAATAACTATTTAAGCGTAGTAAGGCTCATGTTGAAATAGTCCACTTCTGATAAGTTCTCATTATGGTATTTGTATGACCGGTGAATAAATGAGTTTTGTTTGTAAGTTGTTTTACTTCTAGGAATGTGGAAGAGTGCCGACTGCCGGATCGATCTAGATAGTATGTGGAAGGATATTAATTCTAATTGGCTAATTCTAATAAGTATTTGGTCAGCACGTGTTCTTCGATATTCTAGACTTTTCATATTGTGGAAGTTTGTTGCATCTAAATAAGAGTTGAATGATAGATTAGGTCTAACATTCAGATGTCAAAGAAACCTATTTTGTGTTCGTTCTAATCTCGCAATATATGTCATCTTCCATGGATTCTAGATTTGAGATGCGTAATAGATTTGACTGCGAACGAATGCGTAATACAGTATCTTGAAGCAATATGGATTTTGGAAGGTTTGCAGTTTAGAAGTATGAATCTTAGCATTCTATAGACCTTGGAGGTAATATAGTCAATGTGATTCTTGAAAAGAAGTTTGCTATCGAGGATTATTCCCAGGTCTTTAACATCGCTTTTATTTTCTAAATTCGCTTTATAAATGAATGCAGCTAAGAATACACCAGTAAATACTGTGCTATAGTAAATTGTGAAAAAAAACGTAGGTTAAAAATTAATTTTTAGTCTGAAACTATTTTTTTTATAAAGTTAATTATGTTCTCCATTACGCTTCAATATTTCACCAAAAACACATTCGCAAACACACCCTCGGTCGGCAAGTAGCTCACACTAATTATCATGTTATGATTTGTTACTTTTATACGATGTCAAGTGGTGAATATTATTCATTAAAAATTTTTGTAATTTGAATTCATAACAGGTATATTTATATGTAATACAAATTGAATGAATCAACTAAAAAGATATTGTACAGAAAAATCTATTATATTTATTGAAAAAATATTTTAGTTGCTACCGGAATTCGAATCAGGACCTTTTCCTATCCATCCGAGAAAATATGTTAACCAATTTCGCGATATCAATCAATTACACTGATAAACACAATTTTTCATACACGACAGTTTCAGATCAGAATTTTTCTATCACCCACTATTTTTGTGTAATAACATTTTTCAAGTACTGTTTTTATGGTGCTTGATGTGAGCAGTTCAACTCTTAATTCGCAGTAAACGGCATATACAGTTGTTGATTAAATCATTTTTCACATGTGTTTATACATATTAGCAAATCGAAACACACAGTGCAGTACCCAAATTTACCGTCTGCTGTAAGGCCTGTGCCCCATGGAGATGACTCACCTATACCGCAACCTCTGACACATATAACTTTAGAAGATGAATCAGAATATTAAGTATCCACTGAAATGCAACAAGAGGAACAAAATTATTCCGATTTTGAAGCAGAATCCTTCGAACTCAATCTGATAAGAATTAAATGACCTTGTTCGATCTAAGATTTTAGAATCTAAGCTAAAAGGTTTAAATCTTCTATATATCGACACTAAACTGTGTTTCTTTCGTGATCACCAGGAAGAGTTTCAAGATTTACAGTTCAGTGTGCTGTAACAATATTTCTGCTGTCATGGATGAACTTCACCATAACCATAAATCTACAGAGTGGAGACAGTTCATTGATTTTTCAAACACTAGTCTAAAGGCTATACTTTTGCACAATGGTAACAGATTTCCTTCTGTGCCGGCAGCTTGTGCAACTAATATGATAGAAATATCAACTCGAAAAATCAGCATGGAGGTCATTTAAAAATCCAATACTTTTTAGAAATACATAAATCCCTCAACTACCGCGACATTGTGGATAACAGTGACTTGAATGCTTGTAAATTCTTGCATTTCTATAAAGGTTTACCTACAATAAAAAAACCGGTGGGTGGTCCGGTCTAATGTTTCGTGAACCGGTCTAATGTTTCGTGAACCGGTCTAATGTTTCGTGGTATTTCGGCATTTTATACAAATAATAATATAGGAAATTTACTCATAAATTCTAAAGACAAAGATGATAAATTTAACAATTCTGGTGTCTATAAACTTAGTTGCAAGGAATGTGCTGCATTTTATATTGGTAAAACGGGTAGAAATTTTAATATAAGAGTAAGGGAGCATTTGAGATGTTTGAACAATAGTGAGTTTTCAGAATTTGCTAATCATTTGATAGAAAATGGTCATGATTTTGATAAAAAATTGGGATTGTCAATTTTGCATATAAACGGTGTTGGTCACAAATTAAATAATTTGGAATCGTTGGAGATAAATAAAGCGTGTACAACTAATCAAAAAATTATAAACAACCAACTAAATTTAACTACGAGTCCCATTCTAAAATTTTTTCCTAAAAATTATTCGAGTAAATTTGTATTAAGTAATGATTTGAGTTAGGTACTAAAATTTTTTTTTAAATAGATTCTGTCAAAGAAACAATATATGTTTTAGTTAGTTATGACATCCTGAAGAAGAAAATGGTATTTTTCGAAACCGGTAGATGTATTTAAACTCATTTTAGTGGTTAATAAAACAAAGATAATAAATAAAAATATGAATCTTAACCACAAAGATAATATTGCTGATTTTAAAAGTACTATTAGAATCACATATTAATTTTTGTTTCTCCAGTGTTTGATTTACAATAAATTTTTTAACTTATATTCTGTAGCTCTTTAAAATTGATACATCTTTTATTCCATTTTTAAAAGCAATCAACTTTAAATTGCAATGAATCCCATTTACCTTTGACTAATATAAGCTAGTAGATGGTAGAATTAAATGAATCCGTCTTATTAAATTTGGATAAACTTTGATACAACTTGTATATTTTTAAGGAGAACACATTTTTGTTGTAAAGTTGCAATTTCAAAATATAGTTTTGTGTTACTTTCAACACAAATTAATTGAAAAATATTAATTAGAAAGATATACAAATAAAATCAATTTTATCGAAAAATACTGTTGTTGCGCCACCAGGATTTGAACCTGGATCTCTTTCCAAACCGGGGAAGGTGCGTTATCCAACTATGCTAAAGCGACAATATTTTTAGCGACAAATTTTCGAATTTTCCACGATTTGGAAAGAGATCCAGGTTCGAATCCCGGTAGCGCAACAACAATATTTTTCGATAAAATTGATTTTATATGTATGTCTTTCTAATTAGTATATATAATTCATATTTAAAATATCACATTCCTATGTTCTGAATAATTACAACTTCACAATAAGAATGTGTTCTCCTAATACAAATTAAATGAATAAATAAATAGATTTTTCTGAACTACATTCTGAAATTACAATCTCACAACATAAATGTGTTTATGTAGGTACCTACTAATGAAGTAGGTAGTCGCCGATAGGCTTTCAAATATTAATAAACTTGGCATACGTATTTCGTTAGTTCAGGTTGTCTCATAAATCTTTATTACAAGCGAAAAATAAGCTACTTTTCAAAAACTAAAGATATTTTTGTGTTTTACAACAGAAGTTGTGCCGGCAAAATATTTGAAACTCCGTTTCAAATCCCAAAAATTATCCTATATTTCAAAGAGTGTATTTTGCATATATATTAAAAACTTAAAGACAACCTAAAGCCACTTAAATTATATTTTTACCATTTATTGACACCGAACTGAACTAATGTTGAAGGCAACAGAAACAGAGAACGTCCGCGAAATTAGACAAAATAAAGTAGGTATTTGAGAATCGAATTCAATACTAGGTATTACAAACTTCAAAAATGTGTAGAGTAAACGAGACAAAAATTGTACGCCAGAACATTAGAGTATGGCGTTCTATCCTCTCTGCTTGCCCCTGATAGGAAACAAGTTAATGGTAATTTAAGTATGTTACTAGCCTGCCCGCACAGCTGCCGCACGGTAGCAGACGTATCCTGCAGAGACGTAGTACTCTGTTGTCAATCTACTCCAGATAAAAAAAAAATCGCTAATTCACTTTTATAAAACCATTAAAAGTGTTTTGATAGAAAAATAATAAGAAGAAGGAGAATAGTGAAAGATATAAATATATAAGCGTTACACGTTTATATATCACCAGAACTTTTAAATTTAAATATTGAGCTATTAATGGCTGAGAAAAGCTACAAAAACAAATGTGATGAGAGACAAACCATTTTCCTGTAAAGAATAAAATGTAATTTAAGTAAGTTATTATATACCATTAATACTTAATTAAATACTTGTCATTTTCAAGTATTCGGTTCATTCCCGTCTAACAACAAATTTGTTGAACCCCGTGTAATGATGGGTATATGTTTAGTTAGTACAGTTTAACATAACAAAATAATACAATTATATAAAATTTATTGCACGTTTAAACCTGTAAATAGATTTGTGTGAAACTCAAAAGATGAAACAATATAATTAAGCAATACGAAAAATAAATGATTGAAATGAAGTATTTTTAAAAAATATCAAATTCCCTTTCTCTCTTTACCAAATTCGACTGAATAAGATAAATGTATTTGCAAAGTCTTTAAGTCTATCTTGCGTAGAAGTTATTTTCAAACGAAATTTTGTAACATTAAAAAACGTAACTCGTTTCATTTCCGACACAATTTTATTTCAACAAAGAAGTTTGTTCGTAATTTGGGCGCAATTTTTTTTTTTGCCCAAATTAGGTTATTTCCCTTTGAATATTATAATTGAAAGAAAAATTATGTCGCTTTATGCGAGATAATTAATTCGTTTGAAAAATTTAATATTTATCTTGAGAAAGTTAATTTTTTTTTTTGTAATGGTAAGAAATGGTGCCCTGCTTAAATTTATTTATTAATTATCAAAACACAATAGGACTCACTGAAGTAAAGCTAAAACTTCTTGAATCATCTGAGACGTGGATCGACAAACAGTTGCTAAAACTAACTGGATAAATAGGGTCTCTGATTACAATATTTCGCTGTCTTAAAATATCCAGAAGAATATCAGATCCTATATCTCATAACTCATGACAAAATTGCAAGCAAAAGAGACCCTGGAAGACGGAGAAAATCCTGGTAGAATAAACTCATTACAACAAAGTTCGAAGAAGAAGAAAAATAATAGCAATTTGGTTATCAATCATTAAAAAAATGTGATAGTAAAAATGAATTAATATAATTTTATATAAAACATACATTTACTATTTAGTTTAAAACAACGTAACATACATATAATATTTATAGATACACTTTAAAAATTAATTAAAATCGATAAATTAAAGTTTGCAATATATTTAAAGAAAAATACCCTGTTTTCAGAAGCTTTGTTATGCGTGTAATTGTTTTTAAAAATGAGTGTATATTCCTACTTACAGAGAGCTCCCTTACGACAGCGGATCGCAATCCAATTTTTATCAAATTCGCAACACCAAATCACCGTTTTAAAAGTTTGTAGGCAATGAGTATCAGCGATGGTGATTGAGTCTTACCTCGCAACGAAATTACAATTACGGAACCCGAGCGCGAGCGGCGGCTGGCGCGTCATTCCCCGACCGACGCCACAGGTGTACTGGTCGCGGGCGTCGCGGCGCCTTCGGCCGTCGGCGTCTAGCGGAGACGCCGCGACGTTAAATGTACGAACGAAAAGCGCGCTTAGGGGCATTATTCCTTAAATGTAAACGATTATCAATTAGATTTTTTCGTTTAAAGCCAAATTTTAAATCGTATACTTCTTATTGTACATTATCTGTTTAATGAATGTTGGCTATAATTACTCTGTTTAAAAAAACTCTATATTATCATACATGACTGAGAACCATTCTCTTCATAAATGCCCGCCCTCTTGACTATGCTGCTCCACTTTTCTTGGCATCATGCAGACCTTAGAGCTATCACCAGAGACGTGCCTGTTGACTTTTCCACTCGATCGATCCAACGGGTGGGGGATCTCCTTCTTCCACTTTGTCCTTCGACGTGGCCCATCACAACAAGTTTCTCCGAGCTATCTTCCCTTCTTGCAAGATGCCCAATTGAAGGATTCGTCTCAGGCTGCAGGATGAGAGTCTGTCCTTAATGTTCAGTTCCTGTAGACTGGACACATTCGTGCGTCTCGCCATTCATCGCACGTGCAAAATGTGTCTCCAGAACTATATCTACATACACATTATACAGGTGTACAGCGGAAAAATTTCAAGATTAAATTGTAATTTCTCGTGTACCATCAGGGTGAGGTAAGTGAGAAGGGTATTGTTCGACGCGCGTGATTTTCTGATTTGCCAGTCGCAATGAGTCTCTGGTCGGAGGCGCACCTCGCGTTCGCGGTTGAGCAATATTTAAAGTGCGGTGATTCATTGGTTCGTGCGCGTCGCGTTTTTTGTACTCACATTAATATTCGACGAGTAAGTGATGGACCGAGAACGCAACTTATCTGGTGTTGGGTTCAAAAATTCAGACAAGAAGAGACAATGGTTAACCAAATTCCTCCGAAACTCCTCCATTGCCGAATGATTGACAAGTTTTTGGTACCGTAACTGCAGCTGTTTCCCGGAATTATTGAAATAACAGAACACAATTTCAGCAAGACGGGGCCACTCCACACACAGCTAAAGTTTCAATGGAGAAGCTGAGGAGAATTTTTCCCCATAAATCAGCAAGTACGAAGACATACCCTGAGGAGACATACCCTGGACACTTCGGTCACCGCACCTTACATCGTGCGAATTTTTTGTGAGGATACCTTAAGTCGAGAGTTTACAGCAACAATCCTCGAACAATTCAGGCCTTACAAGAAAATATCCGCCGTGAAGTTGCTGCCATTGAACCAACGCTTAGCTCTCGCGTGTTCGAAAATTTAATAGTCAGATTGCAAGAGTATCTTGAGAGAAATCGACGGCATTTAGACGATATTGTTTATCAAACGTAAAATCCGCATCATTAAACTCTATTTTGTATAAATAAAATATCAGAATAACATTGTAGTTCTTTTATTTTATTTAATATTAAACTTGAAAATTTTCCGCTGGACAACCTTTATATACTGCATTATTTATAATTTTTCTTTTTCAATGTCTCTGCAGTCCATATCGAGCCTGACCTCCTGAATCTTTTGTCTTCGTCTCCGGTTCTCAGCGACTGTCTTCCAGTTCGGAATCTATACTATCCTTCCAGCGAAGTCAGGGTCTTCTCAGTTTTCTCTACTACCTGAATTTACATGAAGAATTATTTTTGTACTTCATTAATCTATTGGACGTGACCCACCGATATGGAACCGGGGATTCTGATAAATATTATAGATCTCGTCGCTGTGTCTTATTCTTCAGACTTTCCCATTCCGCACAAATCAGTAAATTCTCAGCAGCGTTTTCACCTCAATACTATCCAACATTTCTTCCAATTTGACGAGGATTGTCAGAAGTCCATATGGTGAAGTATATGCGGTACAGGAAGAAGGTGTGTTTCCTGGTTGAAGAACTTGCCTGGCTGCCTCCATTATAGCTCAGTCATTGTTCAGAGGTGCTGGCTCTAAGCCATGTGTGATTAGTAGTAGCTTTTGACTATAGTAAAAAAAGTTATTTAAGTTTTTTTATTTGCGATAACGGGTAACTCATTTCTCATTTTACTCTCCGATATCCGATAGTAAAAACGAGAATCGTTTTTAGTGATGAGAGTTCGTTTGATGATGATATCGTTGTATAATATACATTAGCACATAAAACGAAAAAAATTCACCACCAAAGTGACGGATTTCGTACGCCTAGACGAAAAAATCCATAAAATAAAGCATATTTCATGATTATTTGTCACGCTTATAGACATATCCATCTATGCTTTGACAGTAGTAAATTTGATGTATCAACAACCCGCAAAGCATTTTTACTACGGATGTTAGTTCAAAGTTACTATAGTAAAAAGTTACCATAGTAAAAAGTTATTACTGATCACACATCCGACCCTAAAGCTTAAATAGCAGTGACGATTTTCAGCGTCCACGTGGGATTGAAACTTTGAAGTACTTACAATACTTTTAATGGTTTATCCATATGGAACGTATTGGTTCGTATCTATGGATAAGATTTCTGTCAGAGTGCGCATAACATACGGTACAGAGTTCTGCGTGAATCGCTTTATGAATTATCACCACATGCACTTTGCTTCCGGTTTAGAAAGATGCATCCGGTATATACAGGGTAGCCCAAAAAAAGTGAGAACATTTCGTAACACATGAGTTATTTCAAAACATAATATAATTAATTATAATTCTTAATGTCATTTTTTTTGCACAATATTTAGCTAATCAGAAATCATCAATACATCCCATATTGCATCATCTAGTGGGTTTAAATCTGGGCTGTTCGGTGGCCACATGCCTGGCTCGATGAAATTAACATTCTCACGACGAAGAAAGTTGATTGTATTTCTGGCTGTGTGAGATGGAGCTCCGTCCAGTCATGCTGTAATGTCTAGCTATACACCAGGCTTTATTTTAAAACTCTGATCATTTTCCTAGCACCCCAACGTTTTTCAATTCGCAAATTTTTGATCAGAGTACGGTCTTCTGCAGCGATTTTCATCATTCTGGGCAACAATTTGAAAAAACTATATATAAACAATGGGAAAATTAATAATCAAAGATGACGACGGGAAGTTGTCGAAATAGAACGTAATATAGGTAAGTAAGTAAATAAGTAAACTATTTGATGTAATTATATCACATTTTACGAAATGTTCTCACTTTTTTTGGACCACCCTGTATGTATGTACGTACCTTTACCGACTCTCAGAGATAAAAGTTCAATTGAGAGATCATCGTGGGTAGAGTAGAAGAAGGAAGAGAGAATTTTATATAAAAAATAAACCTCAACAAATAGACAAGCTCGTATGAGATCTTCGAAATTGAAAGTAGCAAAAGTGTTATTAAATACTAATTTAATGTATTAATTATAAATATATACATATAAAATCAAATTTGAGAAAATATGTTTAGACATTTTTTTGAATAACAACTTATATTATTAAGAAGAACACATTCTTATTGTGAAGTTGTAATTATTCATAACAGACGATCTGTGTGTATATTATCCCGGTAGCGCAAAAACATTATTTTTCGACAATATTGATTTTATATGTATATATTTATAATTAATACATTAAATTAGTATTTAAAACATCACAAACACACAATCACAGAATGTGTTCTCCTTAATAATATAAGTTGTTATTCAAAAAAATGTCGAAACATATTTTTTAGCCTAGCCCTGCTGAGGAATGGCATAATAGTGAGTTAGTTAGTGTAAAATGTTTCAAAGTTAATTAATAATTCATATTTATAATATTGAAGTTGATTTCCAGAATATTCCAAACCCGGTTCAAGTTATAATCCCCGAAACTTGTAATATTATTCCACATTTTAAATCCTATTAAATTTAAGTTCCGCGAAATAATATAAACGGTTATATTGAATATTTCATAGGGTATACAAAATTCCAAATTATCGCCGAATACGACAATTTCTGTGAGTTTAGGATGTGTCGATTTACGAGAGATACCTATGTATTCTATAACGTAGATAGTTCGTGTGTACATGGAATGGAAAGAAATAAACCTAAGTTACCTGTGCGTTAGCATATTTATAAAATAAGCTACCAATATTCACAAGTATTTGTGTATGGCTGATTTTAGGCTGGTTATTATTAAACGGAGTACTCGGTTGGCTCGGGTAGACCAAACACAGAAATAATTATTTGACTCCAATATTCTTTAAAGTGATGTGATAATATATAAATAAACATACCTTGGGTCGTGTCTTGAAGTTTAATGTGGTCTCCTGGTTGTAGACGCTACCGATCACGTCGAACCACGGGAATAGAATGGCTCGCACTCGTCTCCCAGCTCCTTGCTGACCGACCTCTGAAGCTATCGACACCGCCTTTGTCGGGTGCATCCTTCGCCAGATACCGCTCTCTGTCCGCCTCACATGTGTTATATATTTAGGAGGACACATTCTTATTGTGAAGTTGTAATTATTCTGAACATAGGTATGTGATATTTTAAATATGAATTAAATATATTAATTAGAAAGTTATACATATAAAATCAATTTTATCGAAAAATATGGTTGTTGCGCCACCGGGATTCGAACCTGGATCTCTTTCCTAACCGGGGAAGGTGCATTATCTATATCACAGACCTATGTTCTGAATAATTACAACTTCACAATAAGAATGTGTTCTCCTAAATAATAAAGTTGTATCAATGTGTCCAAAATTTAATAAAAATGAATTGATAATAATGGCGTCTGCTATCAGTTTACTCAAATGTATTTGAGATTCTGTAAAAATAAGTTAGATGGCTCTGTCAAATAATGGAACGATTAAATGTATTAATATCAAAGAGGTAACATATAGGTTCAAAAATTGTCGCTAAAAATATTGATCCAGGTTCGAATCCCTGTGGCGCAACAACAATATTATTCGATAAGATTGATTTTATATGTATATCTTTCTAATTAATATATTTAATTCATATTTTGTATTATATATATTTATCTATTGATTAGCGCGGTTCACAAAACAATTCCATAGTAGATATGTGAATTTCATCTAATAAATTTATTCTTCTTATATAATAGCTTCGTCTCTATGAGATATCTGATATTTATTTAATTGAAGATAGACTGAAAAAAATTGCGATCACGTGGAATATACAATAATGAAAAGCGAGAGGTCGATTTCTCATAAAATAGTGTAGGAGCTGTGGTCGTAGACTATTATTGACATGTGAGCATCTTAATTATGTGATCGTATAAGAAGATTTTGTGCATGGTGAGACTGAAGGCCCTAACTGTCTTCTAGTCTCACGCATCCATATCGCAGTGTATATGCATGTTTGTGTGAGTATTTATACTGTGTTTAGATCAAGGAATTTAAATAAAACGGAACTTACAAAAGTTGGCGTATATTGCGGGATGATTTACAATGGCAGGTATGATGAGCATAATGTTAATTACGCGTATGAAATTTGAGATGTCAACGAAAGAACGGTCTGCGGAGAAGTAGTCGGCTAGCTCCTAGAACGTGTCCGTCACGATGTATTGAAATCTGGTTATAGTTTAATATGCTGTCCGGTGATTCCTTACACGGCCATATCTGTGAGGTGCGTGCAGGACTACCGCAATAGATAGACCTAGTCTGACTAGAGACACTAAACAAAGCCCAAGATCGTTAGGAATGGAAAGAAACAAGCGTCGCATTATGCAAGCACATTTTTAGTCGTGAGTACATCGACTAATGAGGGGACCCACCACTAGCCCAGGACCGTTTATAAGCAAAAATTCATATATTGATCCTACCCATTCACCGCCAGGTTGGCATTTTTTTATGCTAAACAGGCGACCGTGCACCGCAGCTCAGCGTCCAAGCAACGACGCACGGCCGCCAATCAAAACATCCCCTCCCATTACACCTCTTAACGCAAGTCGTGTACCATACCCTGTCCATTTTGTCCATTCAATATCTAAACCTTAATCAATACCTGTCCTACTCTAGCTAACTAATGACTTTCGATTTCGCCGATGGAGGAAAAGATTGCGCTCAGACATCGAACTGTCAAGATCTATGTTATTTTTTAACGTCAGAAAAAGCAACGCCTTGCGCAGCGCTAGAATCGCGAAGAGGAAGTATTCTATATAGTACGGGAAGTGCAGTGATCTCTCGATTCGGCACAACTATCGTGCTAGTCAACTGGAGGTGAATACGACGCCCAATCCAGGACTTTAAAGCAAGGTAGGCCAGATCCATCTGCCTTTATTTCCTTCACAATTCCAATTCGAGTTAGGTCAACTGATCAATATTATACTCGATACAGTTCACGGATTATTATCCCACCAACACATAAGTTTTATATGGGGTCATAAGACCCCATATAAAAATATACAATGCACGGAATAATAATAATAATTCAACAAAGATACAAAGATACAGTGATAACCCACAGGCGCCGGGGGATAGAGGGGCAACTGGGTGAGTACAGAAAACACTCCCTCACGGGAAAAAAGAAGAGCACAAAAAAAAAAGACGTGAAGTTGATTCTCTACTCGAGCACCACTGCCGGCAGATATTATTCAGGAAACAGCACACTAGGTTAAATGCAAAATATGTAATATCTAAGTTTCATAACTTATCATCTTCCATGTGTCTATTTTCCTTTGCATTTACAATCTGAGAGAGAGAGAAAATATTGTTACCATCAACTCCATGCCAGAAGGTACTGGCATGGAGTTGATCTATTTTATAAATAAGAAAAATTGTTTCACAGCCTTCAAGAAAAATAAAAAAATAACTAAAAGACTTATGCATTGTAAAGCATATCTTTTGATTCTAAATCATAGAAAAGCTAGAAAATGTTGAATATACATATGTACATGTAAATAATTGTCAACACTTTATAGAATATAAAACTACCCTGTTGTCACCTATCGTGGGACTTTTACCGGAAAACTGGCATTTAAGGGCGCGGCGCGTCATTACCGCAGCGGGGCGAAATGCGCTTTAAAATTATTTTTTCTTCTCACTCCACGGCCGTTTCATACTTTAATCATCAACCCCATCCCTCCACGGCCTTTGTGTGCGATCTCCACCCCTGAACGTCCCGCCGCCCGGGGGCTGAACAGAGAATGAAGCGATTTATAAGTTTAATGCATTTTTAGTTTACCAACAAACTCTCTTACTGACTGCAATTAATTTTTGCACCGAGAATCCACCCCTTTTCAAATTTAACTTATGATGATGACGATACTAGAGTTATGGGTAGCGTTTTTATTTCCAAGGCAAGAAAGCTTTGAAAAAATTTATTTATTGTAAAGTTCTTGCACCGGTTTATTACGACTGCTAGTCATGTCGTAGCATTGTCTTCTTGGACGGCTTGCTGGTAATTCTTATTCTGTGCGGGAATTCAGGTACAAGCTTACAAGTATAAGTACAAATATATTAGATGTGTTCCGAAACACGACTCCGTTGCGAGAGAGCGCGCACCCAAGCGCGACGATCTTTTATTCCCTCCACGCTTCCATTCTTGCCAACATGCGCGCGTCATATAATAGCTATATTATTATACATTACATTTACATACCAGGACTGTATGATCCTTATCATCTTATGATATTATCGGGTACTTACCCGAGTTTATCGACTGATGGCGCTGCTGATGCAAAATCGGTATACTATTAATTCCGAATTCGTAAAAAACGTATTTTTAAATCAGCCTCAATTGTTGTTATTGACACAATTCCGCATCCAAATTTCCATCTATACATTTCTTCATAGTACACAGTAGAAAATAAAAAGGCAATGAATAGGCAACATCGCTCGGAGGTAGGACAATCGTTGGACGAATACAGAAATCCAGTTTTATCCGAAGGAAATCGAGAGACTGGCAGCCCTCTTATTAAGTTATCGACTTAAAACTGTGTAATTAAAAATAATACTTGTAACCATTATATTGGTCAAAGGAATTATTTTATTAATAAATTACATTATTAGGTACCATTTCCAATCATTGGATCAATCAATCCAATTAAGCAATAATTGAATGACTTAAACAAATAGCAATATGGCTGAAGAAAAATAAACTAAAACTAAATTTAAACAAAACTAAATTCATAAACATTGGAAATAAAATAATACCCATCACACCGGCAATTGTCAAAGATGGTGAAAGTCTGAAGAAAGTGACTGAAATTAAATATTTGGGAGTCATAATAGATTCAAAATTGAACTGAAAAGATTGCTAAAAAAAATCTCACTTCTGGAAAGAATCAGAAGATTCATTAGTACTGAGTCTTGTCAACATACAATTCAATTTTGAGTATGTCCAAATCTTTGTAGGAACTAATTACAGGAATTTTATCCCCTGGGGGATTGTCATCAAGATATAGATGTCTCACAGAAACGAAACAATTATTTTTACATGGGAAGTATGGAAGTCTTGGGCATAATAAGGCTTACGACGTGTCATCATCGGCTGGCTTAAGTATATACATGTAAATACCTTCCAAAAAATTGATAGATGTGGTAGCATGGGTAAATAGGTGAACGTTACATTGTGTAAAGTGATCACTTAAGTCAGCCGATGACAGGTTGTAAGCTCTGTAATGCCCAAGACTTACTTTCCATGTAAAAATAACAGCTTCGTCTCTGTAAGACATCTATATCAGTATACAATTCTGTTATTATTCCTCACAGCAACTACTCCAGGTGCATTATTGTTTTTGGCTAATGAAAAAGAAATGTTATCAGTGCTGCAAAATAATCATTTGAGAATAATACTGGATAATAGATGAAAAGAAAACGTAGATCCCGCGCCTATTTGGATCTACCGTAATTAAAATTGCGCGATCTTCGAGTCGCGCGTTCCGCGGATTGGAAATACGACAATTCCGATCGTAAATCGGAATCGACGATGAGGGGTCGGTAAAGGAAGGAAGGAAGGAAGTAAGGGAGGGACTTGAATTAACGGGGATAAGTATCGATGATGGGAGGGAATCCAGTCGAAGGACCAGTGGATCTCGGGGAATCGGGAATCTGAAGGACCGCTCGCCTTACCTCGTGTATGACGCCTCCGTTACTCGCGCAGTCGCAGCCGAGATCACACAAACAGCACGCGGGCGGGCAGAGCTTCGCTTGCAAAATGAAGACGGCGATATCAAATCACTTCACCCGTGGCTCACACAATAACCACTGTGCACACAATGCTGACGCACCGGAGCTGAACAAAACCACTATGCAATCGCGGTGTCTCAACCGATCAAGTATCGCGTCGCGTTAACGTGGAAAGGTGTCAATAAGATGGTCGCGGCCGATTCGCAAAGCGCGCCATAAATGTGTTTCACGAATACATAACAATACTAAAAAATATTAATATGATGACCTTTAAGAAAAAAATATATTTCAATGTTATGGTATTTATTTTTTAAATTGTTGCAAATCAACATGAACACGAACGTCAGACTAAAGGAAAAGATCGAGTGAGACTGCCATTCAGGAAGAAGCCTAAATCTATATATAGGAGATATAGGAAAAGAGGAGAAACTACATTAACAAAATTAAACTAAGCAAATTTGTGTAAGATAATATAATATAATAGTAATATATTAAGAATAAATCAATAATTCCACACACCTCCCCTCGCTTACATTCGCAGTGCAAACACCGAGCTCCATCGTGTATTGTCACCAAACTTCGGATATTGTGTTTGCGAATCCACTCACAAACCTGACCGCCCCATTTCCGCGGCGGAGGTTGTCACTCCGAACAAGCGATCCAAACGATAATAGAACAAGCCAATCTGATGCGTGATTATCTTTTCTGGAAGTTTCCGCGAGATTATCAAATTATTTTAACATCAAAACACCTGACATTAAAGTATTTTATTCGGAGAACACATTCTTATTGCGAAGTTGTAATTATTCAGAACATAGCTGTGATATTTTAAATATTAATTCAATAAGTTATTTAGAATATCACAGACCAATGTTCTGAATAATTACAACTTCACAATAAGAATGTGTTCTCCTAATAATAAAGTTGTATCATTGTGTTCAAAATTTAATAAAAATGAATTGATAATTCTGGCGTCTGCTATCAGATTACTCAAAAGTATTTGAGATTCTGTAAAAATAAGGTAGATGGCTCTTTCAAATAATGGAACGATTAAATGTATTAATATCAAAAAGGTAACATATAGGTTCGAAAATTTGTCGTTTAAAATATTGTCGCTGTAGCATAGTTGGATAATGCACCTTCCCCAGTTATAAAAGAGATCCAGGTTCGAATCCCGGTGGCGCAACAACAATATTTTTCGATTAAATTGATTTTATATGTATATCATTCTAATTAATATATTTAATTATTTTAATATAAAAGTTGATATAATTTGCTATATCAATGTTTTCTGTTTAAATAAAAATGAACTGGTATTCTGGCGTCATCTAGTGTGTATTACTCAAAGGTTTTTGGGTTTCATTGCAAATAAAACAATGATATCTCTTCCGTCGTCATCCACATCACCCCCTCAAGGTCGTGATCTTCATGAACTTACGCTTTCTTGACTAGCTACCTTATCTACCCATAATACGTCACACAGCGCAAGCCTATCATTAGTATTTTAGATATACCGCGGTCTGGCCATATCTTGTCAAGTCTGAACATAGAACTTTTTGCCATTTGATTTCTGGTTGGCAGCTATAATCATTTTATTTTTTATTATGGAAACATACAGTTAATCGATAAAAACAAAAATCATTATGATCATTAAGTGTAATAATAATTTTACCAATGACATGTTGTCTCTGAAATTACAATATACTTTATACAGTGAAAATAACAATTTGAAAATGACTTATTAAATATATAAATACCTTGTAAAGACTAATTTTATAGTGCAAAAAAAGAAAAGTAATTAACTTTTAAATATGAATTAAATATATTAATTATAAAGATACACATATAAAATCAATTTTATCGAAAAATATTGTTGTTGCGCTACCGGGATTCGAACCTGGATCTCTTCCCTAACCGGGGGAGGTGCTTTATCCAACTAAGCTACAGCGGCATTATTTTTAGCTCATTAGATTATTATGCGAATCACCACAACTTTATGTAATTAATTAGATTATTATGCGAATCACCACAACTTTATGTAATTAATTAAATACATCATAAAGTTTAGTTGTAATTCGTCAATAACCACCGACCCACACGTAACTCGTAACTCACAATTTACCTAAACACTCCCAAGTAGTTATTCAAGGTAATTGAATACGATCAATCTTGTGGATTATAAATAACCAGATTGGAACATCTGGCATTTTACAAACCGTTCCACGGGTGCATTGCAGTGCACTTCCGAATTTTCAGAAAATGCGCCACTGCCTTCTGACAGAGAATAACTTCTCAAACGTATCTCCTATCTCCTTTGCACACCAGATGCACACAGCTTCAATTCCAAGTAGACATTTATTTTGAATAGAGCCGTCGCGCCCATATAATCGAATTGGTAAACCCTCAGAACTGTAAAATATGGAAGGTCAAATATTGCACAATTTTTTTTCAGTTTTAAAAGAATTTTTTATCACCTTCCATCTCTATGAGAACCATCAAATATCTGCACACCAACGTCATCAGCAAGAAAGAGACACTTAATGTTATAAAATGTATCGCGTTGTCTACATCTAGCACCAAGTGAGTTCTATCCCCTTTTTTAAAAATTAGAGTACGCTATATTCAGTCAGTAAGTCGATTGAATTTTTCATTTAAATAAATTAAATTGTGCTGATACACATGTTTACACACCTTTTGTTCCTTCGATTGGCACCCCTGGGATTTCTGGTTGGTTAGTATTAGTCATGTTATGTGTGTGAATATTGCTGCTTTTCGGATATTGAAGGATCGCGGTAAAACGAAAAGCGGAGCACAATTGCAGTCAGTACATCGTCCGGTAAGGAGCTCTCAATAATCCGAGCGATGGGAAGTGCGCATTTTGTTCGGTCGGAAATCTACACAAAGAGAGGAAGAACGATAACATCGGACCAGCCCCGACGCCAGAGAAGCAGCACTGTCAATCAATCAAAGGTTAGCGGTAGTGTTCATTCTGCATACCCAATAGGAGACCAGAGAACAATGGCTGTCGAAGGTATTCAAGGGAACAACACATGGCACAGGATATCGATGAAAAAATAAAAAGCACAATTTTACCTGCAGGAAGTAGTAAAAAGCAAAGGAAGGCCATAGATTTTAACCCTTCCCAAACCATGCTGTAACACAGGTCTACCATCATAATTAAACCTGTAATATTTCGGTAAATATATGCAACATAAAATTCATATTTTAGATAATCCTAAAGAAAATATTAGCGCTTAAGAATGACTAGTGACAAACCAATTATGAAAAGGGAATCGTACAAAAACAAATTATTTTTTCCATTCAACCCGTTGTTATGTTAATACGTTGGTAAAAATACAATTTGTAATATAAAAGACAGAGATCACACACTATTTTCACAGTGAAAAGAACAACAAATATAATTGTCTCTTTCTCACAAATTAAATGAAGAGAGATAAGAAGGAAGAACACATTGTATAGGACTGAATGAATGCTCTAAATTATGTTATTAATCATTTTTTCAAAATTGAATTCTCAATATTTAGAGTAAATTCATGCCATTAAAGCCATTTTAGCTAATAAAAACATTTTTTTAACTGTTATTTCCGGTAACACGAGTTGACAGCATGGCTGCATTCGGGTATGATGAGGACTCTCTCATCCGTACCAAATCCTCAGCCCATCGATCAAACCCATCGTAGAACCGATAAACTTCGAAGTTATAGCAGCGACGCCAAATATTAGTTTCACAAATCGAACCAAACAACATTTGTTCTCAAAGAGCTGCAATTTCAGAGATTCGACTGAACTTCAGAGAATCTAAGTATCTATTCCGTGTACCAACACTAGTCTAATAAGGATCTTGTGTAGACAAACTTTAGTTTAAGTCATAATTGTCTGTTGCTTCACTTGAGTGCGCGCGCCGCCTGGCGACCTATGGAAGTCGACAGGAGCCCCCATAATCAGGCCTATTCTCAAAATTGCAATATTGAAATGAAGGTGATTGTTACACCAACCCTCAAAAATAGTGTTATATTTGAATGAGAGAGAGGGAGAGAGAGTGAGGGAGTGAGGGAGATAAACGTACCATAATCTGTCAAAACATAAAAATGGCAACAGGATTGGCCGTGATTCTTCACTACGACGCTGCGGATGAGGAAATCAATAGGTAATTTATGAACAAACCTTTTTCTGTGAACTTTGAATACTGTATTAGTACTTATTTTAACCAAAAACTTAAATTTTTGTCGAAACTCGAGAATGGAAAGACGTCGTTTGCGTGATTTGTGCGGTATAGTTGTACCTTATCAAGGCGGTATAGTTGTAAAAATTGCCCATTTGGAATTTCCATCGGGTTGCACAAATCACGCAAACGACGTCTTTCCATTCCCTCTCTCTCATTCAAATATAACACGGATGTTAATTTACACACTGTCTATTTTTGAGGGCTGGTGTAACAATCACCTTCATTTCAATATTGCAATTTTGAGAATAAGCCTGAATGTCATACTTACACACACGCAAGTCAATTGAGAGGTTACGCATTTAAAAATCTACAGAATTAATATTTTTTTACAAAAATATTATATACTTTTCACACTTTTGTATTTGCATTGCATTACATTCCGATAATTGTGAAAATCAATCAAATGAAATATCGAAATAGATATCAATCATTTCAGTACGTCCCGTGGGCAGCTACGAGGTAATTAAAAAATGGAGAGGCTATTGTTTTTTGTTATTATCGGACAATGTAGTAGACAAAATATTACGTCATTATTATACAAGTAAATGTAAATTGAGATATAAAATGCAAACTTTATATCAGATTAAGCTTTCGGGCAGTGAAAATAACAAAATAATATAGCAGTGAATAGAAAGGTGATATCGAGGTTAGAATTTGATGAAAAATCAGTGGCGGTCGGTGACTTTTTTTAGAAGGGATGCTAGATAATAAGTTTATACCCACTATCAAATATACAAATCTATAGACCAGCCCACGAACAAGATGCAACTACTGACGAAAATAGTCTTATCAAATTATCTGTATACCTAAATCTTTTACGCTCTGCAACATCAAGTACAGTTCCATTTTTAATTATTTAAATGATGAATTAAATAGACCATCGAAGGATATTCAACACTTCGGCTTCAAGTATTCAAGCCAAACTGTCAAAATATAATCCGCATGCGCGAAAGTCAAACTTTGTGAATACGGGACAAATGATAGAATCCACCATTGATGGTATCTGTATTTTCACGCGATTCGTTTGAAAGTTGAAAATGCATATGTATTTCGACTCGCTCCGTGCGCGTGCCGTATCGCAGTATGTGTTGACTGGTCTCTAAAGAACTGCACGAATTTTTTGGCAGCAGTGCTGTTTTCGTCTGTAAACACAGCTTGGGATGCGTAGCAATGTGTAATATCGTTTTTGATATTTTACAATTTTTTTAACAATTAGGATAAATTAATTCATATTTTCTCTAAGACTGCCTTCTGGTCATTTATTGTATCAAGGGCGAATCCGGGGGGGGGGGGGGCAACCCCTTATCCTTCAAAACTCGCAATGTATAAAAATATTCAAGCAAAAAAATTTATATTGTTGCGAAAAGTTTTTTTTAAGTTATTTTTTAATGTTATAATTTCGAGACAAAGTTATTTTTCAGACAGACCTTTGATCAGCATCTAGCGCCTACCTTTTTTGAAGTCGGCCAGCTCAGTTGGATAGAACTTTTTCTCTCTTTGGTCCAAAGTTTACTTGTGATTCGACACAATATATGCTTTTTAGTGGTCAGGGTATCGAAATAAAAAGATTTATGCACAGTTAGTACAGAATGACATATATTCCAAATCAGGAATCACAAACAGAACACGGCATTGAAATATTTATGGTATTGGTAAATACTATTTAAAATTACATAGGAACATATAGCATATTTTCATATAATAGCGGAATATATAATTTGACAAGGCCAGGTCGTGAGCAAATACATTTTTTCTCTGGCTAGATTATTTCAAATGCAACATGGAATATTTCTGTGTATGCAAAGATAACTTATAATTTAATTTAATTCTCCCTATTTAAATAGAGGATAGTTATTTCTGAGTGTGCGGTATTAAGGCCGTCACATCACATTTTGTTAAAATTATAATAGTATTAAACAGAATTTAAGATTATGACGTGTTGTCTTTGGTTAAATGGAGAGTAATATTTATTTTATTTTTATTTTAAACTGAGAACTTAAGGCATACAAAGTTGTGCTTGGCGTTATTTATATAAGAAAATAGACACCTGGTAGACGCCGAACGTTACCCTGGGTAGTTCACTGATGGGTAATAATTAATCAATGGTAATTTGCGGCAAGAATTTGTATAAAACTTTGTATACCGATTACATGGTTCATGAAGGTAGCTACCTCGGACTTCGTATAAGTTTACTGCGATATCTCGAATAAAAGTAACTACCACACTTGGTTATGAATAATGTTGAAGAGTTTCAAAAGGACTGATACATTTTATATTTAATATGATATAATTTCACAGACGCGCCGGTATGTTGAGTAGATGTCGGATTTATTTGCTGCGGAGACGAAAGGCTGTTTTTATACCCTTCCGTAAAGCGGCGATGACAAATAAAGGGGGGGGTGAAAAAGACTGAATTACAAAAACAACCCGAACGTGTACTTCCCTGGGTGAAGTCTCGTGATGCGATATTTCTGGTTTTGTTCGAACGACACGTGTGCACTCGGTTGGCTTATTTATAGACTGGGTACATCCTGTTTAGGCGTGATTTTGTCTGTAATGAATGATGAAATTTACACGTAATATTAATATTTGCGTGTAGTGAATTTGAAAGTTATTCAAAATTATTATTATTATTTTATTTTATTTCTTTATTATTTATTTCGTAATGGTGGTATGTTGTACAAGGAATAAATGTTTATTTTATGAAGATTTAGTAATAATGAATTTGAAAGACGAGTATGTTGATTGCGACGAAATTATATATATATGACAATATGTCTATTATGGCAGCAGGCAGTTATTTTTTTAACCTTCACCATACCATGATATAAAATACCCGAACGCAGCCATGCTGTCAATTCGTGTTACCGTAAATAACAGTTAGAAAAAATATTTTTATTAGCTTAAATGACTTAAATGGCACGATATTCTTCTAAATATTGAGCATTCAAATTTTAAAAAGTGATTAATAACATAATTTAGAGCATTCATTAAGTCCTATACAATGTGTTCTTCCTTCTTATCTCTTTTCATTTAATTAATGAGAAAGAGATAATTATATTTGTATGTTTGTTATTCTTTTCACTGTGAAAATAGTGTGTGATCTCTGTCTTTCATATTATAAATGGTATTTTTACCAACGTATTAACTTTATAACGGGTTGAATGGAAAAAATAATTGTTTTTGTACGATTCCCTTTTCATAATTGGTTTTTCACTAGTCATTCCTAAGCGCTAATATTTTATTTAGGATTATCTAAAATATTAATTATATATTGCATGTATTTACCGAAATATTACAGGTTTATTTATGACGGTAGACCTGTGTTACTGCATGGTTTGGGAAGGGTTAAGCGTACGGCTAAACCGCCAATGCACCAAAAAGGTTTACTTCTCAAATAGGTACCCGAGTGATTTCGAGCATATCGCCTCATCCCTTGAAAAATTTCTGGATCCATCGGTGTATTTCATACCTGGGTTGCAATTCAAATGAAAGCTTGTGCAACCTTTATCCACATGGAAAATATGTTCTGCAGTCATGATCTCAATCATTGATTACGAATTCGAATAATTAGATGTTCCGTGTCCTTTACTATTAGGTTCAGCAGAAGTTGTAGATCCTCAATGTTACTTGCTAGAAATATCCTACCATCTGCATAATGAAAAAATAAGGTAATAAAAAACAAGAAGATGTGGATCTACAGAAAAATGATCAAAATAAGCCTTGTAGATGGAGTTATAAATGAAGATGTTATGGTTTGGGTGAAAAAAGAAAAATAAGTTAAATAATAAAGTTGTATCAATGTGTCCAAAAATTTAATAAAAAATGAATTAATAATTCTAGCTTCTACTATCAGATTCACTCAAAGGTATTTGAGATTCTGTAAAAATAAGGTAGATGGCTCTGTCAAATGATGGAAAGATTAAATGTATTGATATCAAAAAGGTAACATATAAGGCCGAAAAATTGTCGATAAAAATAGTGCCGCTGTAGCTTAGTTGGATAAAGCACCTCCCGAATCCCGGTAGCGCAACAACAATGTTTTTATTTTTCGATGAAATTGATTTTATATGTATATCTTTATAATTAATATATTTAATTCATATTTGAAAAATAAGTATTTAAAACAATAAAACTCCGAATACTTCACTATTTCAGACATGTATCAAACTTGCACCTCATAATGCAGGCAAATATTGCTGAAAGTTGGGGCCCTGGAAGAAGGAGAACATCATGGCATCATCAATAAACAAAGTGGTGATAACCAATATCCATTAAATAGATAAGACACGAGAATAAGAAGAAGCTATCTAGTGTCTCCTACTAAACCATATAGTGTCAGTGACACTAAAACATTTGAATCATTGCTAACTATTTTTTGTATTAAAAATAAAAAGTCGGACAGTAACCTATTCGCAACTAACTGAGGAGGAATTCTTCTTAAAGTGAAAATACCAAGACAAGGAATTTTACTGGAAATCGGAGCCCTGTAAGAAGGAGAACATCATGACTGAAGAGTCTGAGGCAATGGTTTGGCTTTTCCGGGCCGCAGTAAACGAATAAGCCACAAGAAGTAGAAGAAGAAAGTTGTACACAGACATGGCCGCGTAAGCATTCATCTGATAGCCATACAGTTCAACCGGTACCCGCAGAAAACCAGACAACAATACGTCGCGACGCAACCAGTCCGAGAAAACCTAGAACCGACCACACTTCTCCTAGCCAGCTTCTCGGATACGTCAACTCGCACGCACCTCGGCAGGGTGCGTGCAAGTTGATGTATTTAACCAGAACTTTGTATAATATTCGGTATTCGGTATTTAACTAAAACGTTGTATAATATTCGGTATTCGGTATTTAACCAGAACTTTGTATAATACAACAAACAGTGTAAATTCAATCTGTAAATAAACGCAACTATCCTAAGTACTATTTCACTCAAAATCCATCCACTCTGTTTGGGACATATTTGTGCTTGAGCGAGGATGATGTACTGTACCTTCCACCCCCCCCCCCCCTTCCCCACCTGCCACCGGGCCAGTCGATCGGCGACCCTGAACCGGTACGGTTACAAAGGTCTCGCAGTGTAAAATAGAGTGAGAAGTGTGTCTACGTGACCATATATTGCGATCTGAATCATTCAAGATCCTGAACGGAGATAGTGTCAAACTGAAAGTTACAGTCCACCTGGAGGTGTCAGGAGAACGGATTGTGGTGAGTGGAACTTCCTTCCGTATCCTGTTTCTTCCGGCATCTATGCCATTATGCAACACACTCTATTCACCAAAATCGGTAACATTTCATATACATACGGGAGAAGCGAGGAGATATAGGGCCCTCGATTCTCACCGCACACATCCTTCTGACACAAGTAATCTCTGTCGGTGACCTAAACGAGTCAACATAATCATTAATCACTAAAAAGTGATAAAGAAAATGTCTGTAAAAGACGTGAATATCAAGTGGGAAAGAGAAGCGCGCAGTGGTTACACAATATCGATAAAAAAATGTATAATAACAAATAGTGCCGACTGAAAAGTGAAAGAAAAGTATGTCAAAATGGCTTCCGAGTAATTTGCATAACGGCAAGGTAAACATTTTTGTTATCGAACACCACAATAAAACAACACAGAGGGCGGCTCCGCGCCCGATAGGAGCAAACTCAACTTCCCAACACCAATCTTGTATCGAGAGGACCTTTTTTGTCGTTTTGTTCGCCACCCAAGTGAACGCTAGTGTTCTAGGGTTGAGAGAGATTTTATCGAATTTAAAATTCAATTTTATACTTTTTTTTTTGTCTACGTTTGCGTTTCGGACCTGGTGCGATGAAGTCTCAAATTTATTATTCTACGTGCACTACGAAATTATACAACAACAATATTTCAATAAATGATTACAAACAAAAGCAGCCTTCGCATGTGTCGCAATAATTTGAATATAATCTGTAACACACTGCGTAGGTACTTGCATTTTTTTTTTAATTTTAAAAATTCGCACATAGAAAAAAAATGTATAAATAAAAAATATGTATAAATACGAATTTTTACTAAATTCCATGTCTTTGATATAAGACAAATATACGCTAATATAACTCTTAAACACATATATAAATACAAACAGACACATTTTAAAACAACTCAAAATATAATTTCCACACGGACAAATACAAATAACCTACAAACCCCAAGAGCACATACAACATATGGTCAAAGGAACTACAAATATTTTGGACCTTAATTATTTAATAGAATGCTAAAAGATTTAAATCAATTGAATTGTCCCAAGAACATAAAACTGTATATTAAAACTTGGATTCGTAATATGGGTAGGGCCAGTATTGGTGCACTCACACAAACATATTGACTCATACCTATATTAATTATAGCTGCATAGTGAAACAAAAATTATGTCCACTTTAAAATTGTTCTTCATATACACCTCTTATCTAGTAATAAATGTAATTCTTTAGGAAAACACATTCTTATTGTGAAGTTGTAATTTGTTGCAATTAATTATTTAAATTAATTGCAATTTTATCGAAAAATATTGTTGTTGCGCCACCGGGATTCGAACCTGGATCTCTTTCCTAACCTTTTTAAAATAAGGTAGATGGCTCTGTCAAATGATGGAACGATTAAATGTATTAATATCAAAAAGGTAACATATAGGGTCGAAAAATTGTCGCTAAAGATAGTGTCGCTGTAGCTTAGTTGGATAAAGCACCTTCCGCGGTCAGGAAAGAGATCCAGGTTCGAATCCCGGTGGCGCAACAACAATATTTTTCGATAAAATTGATTTTATATGTATATCTTTATAATTAATATATTTAATTCATATTTAAAATGTAATTCTATCTACTACTTGTAATTCTAATTAATTGAACAATTGCTTGTAAACTATGCCCGTCTCGGCACAGAATTTCTCTAGTGAGACGGGCACAGTCCAAACAGATTTTTACATTGTATTACATAGTTACAAATAAAATAAATAAAAAAAATAAAAAAATGTTGAAATTATTTTGCTATTGCATTTTCATTATTTTTTTAAATTAAGTTTTTTGTTATTGAGTTATATAAAATATGCTGCATTCGCGCCCAATTTTTGTAGTTACCCCACTGATTGCAGGGTCCATCATCAGGGCTGATGCCGCTGATGCTGCACGGCAGGACTGTCCCGGCCGTGACTCATATTTTATTATACTGTACAGAATATAACATTACAAATGTGGCCATAAAAGTATTATAAATGCTTAATCACATGCACAATTCGTATAGACTGTATCACAGTTAAAACAATCTTAAATATGTTGCGATGTCTAATAAGTCTTTGCGGTTTTGTTCAATTTTTTTTTTTTGTATAATCAAATTTTTAAACAAAAAATACAAATTATGTATTATATTTTTATTTATCATCTTTGTTTTATTAACCACTAAAATGAGTTTAAATACATCTACCGGTTTCGAAAAATACCATTTTCTTCTTCAGGATATCATAACTAACATATTTTTTATTTTTTTTAAAATAGATTTTTTAAAACTAGATTCTGTCAAAGAAACAATATATGTTTTAGTTAGTTATGATATCTTGAAGAAGTAAATTGTATTTTTCGAAACCGGTAGATGTATTTAAACTCAATTAAGTGGTTAATAAAACAAAGATAATAAATAAAAATATGAATTTTAACCACAATGTTAATATTGCTAATTTTAAAAGTATATATATGATTGTATAATATCATTGTTAATAGCATAACCCAAAGCTATACCTACTGCACGCCACTGCTAATTAGTTACCCTCCACTTATATTTACAGTTTCGTTTTTGTCTGTGCTTGCATTTTTAATTAAGTGTTTTTTTATTATTAATATTGTATAATTTCATTTCTTGCGGTGTATTTTACATACTCTTAGTCCATATTAACACTGGGAAATGTATTAATACTCGCAGAAATATCAATGGCAAATGGATCGTAGAGTGCGAAGTCTTCTGGCTCGTGTCTAGTTACTCCACTGCCTGCAATGGAATCGGTATAATAACCCAGAAAACTGTACATTAACATATTAAATTAGCCATTTTTTCCATTAGGGTTGTTAATTACCCAACATTTTGCACACCAGGTAAGTATATACCTGATCGGCTTTTATCAGCGGTGTTTGTGCTACTTTCATGTGTAAATTGTCGGTAATGAACAGTTCAAATTACAGGTATATTTTGGTTATTCATTTCACCTCCATTAGCGGTTTACTCGATACTCCAAATAATTATATGGTGTATAATATTAGCGATGAACACACCACTGTTACGATCGATATTAATGCCTGGCCGCAAAAACATTATATTCATATTTATAAATTACAAAATGGAAATTGTTTCTCTGAAACCAATATTATTAACAGAGTATTTCAATTTTTGCCATTTTGAAACAAGACAGCGGATCAGGCTGGCTAATGAACTTAGCATATATATTAACACGGTCGATTTTTCAGACAGATTTTATCGAAATCTGATAAGAACTGTGGCAGTTATCGTGTCCACGAAATGAATTATATGACATGCAAATATTTTTAACCCTTCCCAAACCATGCAGTAACACAGGTCTACCATCATAATTAAACATGTCATATTTCGGTAAATGCATGCAACATAAAATTCATATTTTAGATAATCCTAAAGAAAATATTGGCGCTCAGGAATGGCTAGTGAAAAACCAATTATGGAAAGGGAATCGTACAAAAACAATTATTTTTTCCATTCAATCCGTTGTAAAATTAATACGTTGGTAAAAATACAATTTGTGATATGAAAGACAGAGATCACACACTATTTTCACAGTGAAAAGAGCAACAAACATACAAATATAATTATCTCTTTCTTACTAATTAAATGAAGAGAGATAAGAAGGAAGGACACATTGTATAGGATTTAATGAATGCTCTAAATTATGTTATTAATCATTTTTTCAAAATTGAATGCTCAATATTTACAGTAAATTCGTGCCATTAAAGCCATTTAAGCTAATAAAAATATTTTTTCTAACTATTATTTACGGTAACACGAGTTGACAGCATGGCTGCGTTCGGGAATTTTATATCATGGTATGGTAAAGGTTAAAATAGCATCAAAGAATTGGATAAATTTATTCTATACGAGAAAGGAAAGGATATTATCCAATTTGTATTTGATATTAACAAAGTTGATAGAGCTTTGCTGGGAGAGCATTATGCCGGCATTGCTTAAATATTAGCTTATAATAAAAATATTTTTTCTAACTATTATTTACGGTAACACGAGTTGACAGCATGGCTGCGTTCGGGAATTTTATATCATGGTATGGTAAAGGTTAAAATAGCATCAAAGAATTGGATAAATTTATTCTATACGAGAAAGGAAAGGATATTATCCAATTTGTATTTGATATTAACAAAGTTGATAGAGCTTTGCTGGGAGAGCATTATGCCGGCATTATGAATGTGTTCTTTCGCTTAATATTTTAGGGAGGTCACTGGAGTCTCTTTATTTTTCATGTTGTTTAATAAGTCTTTACTGATTCTTCCGAATTCATAAAACACACTTTTAGCGCGTCTTTTCGAATCGGTCGCGACTGTTGTTATTGACACAATTCCGCATCCAACTTCCCATCCAAAGATTTCCTCATGCTCGTCTTGTTAGTGTGAACTGTGACCTTGACGCTAGCAGGCGTCAACTTGATTGATATTTGTTCGATCTCGACATCGCGATAGTATTCGCGGTGTGGACATTTCAGCTCCAGTGCACCAGCATTGTATTTTGTTATACTGTGTTTTGATCACGTATTGTTTGTTGTTTGCGTACCGTGGGTGAACTTGTGATATCGGCAACTGCAGGTATTAAGGAGGCGTCATATACAAGGTAAGGCGAGCAGTCCTTCCGAATCCCGGTTCCCTGAAATTCACTGGTCCTTCGACTGGAACCCTTATTCCCTCACCGACCTCATCCTGTACCAAGGTTTCCCTACTTCCTTCTCTACCCTGCTGTGATTCCGATTTACGAACGGAATTGTCGTATTTCAATTCGCTCATTTGGATCCTATCGGTGCAGGATATAGTTTAAATTCACTGATGTTATTAAATATGAAGAAATAATATAATTAATCGGTACGTAATTTTGAAATAAACACATATCACATCAGCCTTGATGATA
This sequence comes from Eubasilissa splendida, assembly GCA_031772225.1. NCBI lineage: Eukaryota > Metazoa > Arthropoda > Insecta > Trichoptera > Phryganeidae > Eubasilissa > Eubasilissa splendida. The sequence continues at coordinate 1,377,917 of CM062858.1, forward strand.
GACCCTGCAATGTAAATAATAAAAGTCAGATATGCACGGCAGATTATCCCAGAAAACTGTACACAACATATCACAAGCCGGGGAGCAGAGAGGCAGACATCTCTTACGGTGGACTACGTGTACCTCATTCCGAAAATGAATTAAGCTGGACATGGTGAGATTGATGAACGCGGACAACGACAATGGATGGAATGGCTGGACCTGTTAACGACCTGATGGTGATATGATTTTGAAGCTGATGACGTCAGAGTACGTTTAGTGCCCATTTGTTAATTATCGTCAAAGCTTAATTCACTTTGGAAGCAATTAGTGAGTTGGGGCTCCACTCGGAAGCTCGACAGGACGTTAAAACGAATTTTAAAATGCTGATGTAGTGTCGTTTTTTAAATCCGGTATTCATTTTTATGACAGATATTATTAGATATTTTTTCTGATTTCCGACAATAAAAAAAAACACATTGAATATCTCAAATACATGTATCATAAAACCCCTGCGAGGAAAAAATATTTTTAAACTATTAATAAAATAAAATACTCTCTCTGACGGAGAACCGAACCCCGTGACCAGTGGGGATACTAACCATTACAATACATGGATAAATAAAATGCGCAAAAACAGACTTTTATAAATATCTAACTTTATTATAAATATAAGCTTAAGGGGTAATTATTTTTCAAATGAAATAAAATATTAAAATTTGATGTTTAAATGGAAGAGTACATATTAATTTTATTTTAAAATAGAACATGTTTGGTTTCGCTTTAAAATTTTTATTTACCTAGTATATTAATTTCCCATTTTGAAATCAATAAGTTTTCTGAAAACCGTATGTCGATGCCGGTACCTATCACCTGCTAAGCGATTGCTCTGTTATCCTAATTACCCACCAAATTGTCTAATAGAAATAAAATGCTATATTTTTTGTTGTTAAATCAATGAACTGATTTGTAATAATAAATATTAAATATGAATTAAATATATTAATTATAAAGATATACATATAAAATCAATTTTATCGAAAAATATTGTTATTGCGCCACCGGGATTCGAACCAGGATCTCTTTCCTAACCGGGGAAGGTGCATTATCCAACTATGCTACAGCGACAATATTTTTAGCGACAATTTTCGAACCTATATGTTACCTTTTTGATATTAATACATTTAATCGTTCCATTATTTGACAGAGCCATCTACCTTATTTTTACAGAATCTCAAATACCTTTGAGTAATCTGATAGCAGACGCCAGAATTATCAATTCATTTTTATTAAATTTTGGACACATTGATACAACTTTATTATTTAGGAATAATAATTCCTAAATAATAAATATTCACATTGTTTTTAACCAGTGGTTATATTCACCAACCGGTTTCGGAGAATATCTTTTCCTTCGTCAGTTTTTGATGCCCTGACGAATTATAATGTATTTTGCGAAACAGGTTGGTTAATATATTATAATTAACTCGTTGATTAAAAATAAATTACATTAATTATTTATTATTAATAATTACAACGTGCTTACATTAAATATTAAAAATACAACTTACTTACCATCACGCCGTTCCATAGAGGCATAGAGGAGAGAGCGCCATACTCTTCTGTTCTGACACACAATTCTCGCCTCATCCACATTCATACATCTTCTCATACAAGCTCGCCAACTGTTGAGGCTTCTAACAGGACCACCTTCCAGTATCTGGTTTACCTGATCGTGCCAAGTCTTCCGCGGATGTTCTCTATTTGTGGTGCCATTAACACTTGCATTGTATATCTTTCTTACTATTCTATCCTCATTCATTCGCTCCATATGACCAAACCACGTAATTGATCCTTTCTTAATCTTACTTACTATACTTAGATCAGCTTTACATTTATTTATACATGTACAGGGTGACCCAAAAAAAGTGAAAACATCTCGTAACACATGAGTTATTTCAAAACATAATTGTAATTCTTAATGTCATTTTTTTGCACAATATTTAGCTAATCAGAAATCATCAATACATCCCACATATTGCATCATCTAGTGGGTTTAAATCTGGGCTGTTCAGTGGCCACATGCCTGGCTCGATGAAATCAACATTCCCACGACGAAGAAAATTGATTGTATTCCCAGCTGTGTGAGATGGAGCTCCGTCCTGTTGTAATGTCCAGTTATGCTGTAATGTCTAGCTATAATCAAGGCATTGTTTTGAAACTCTGATCATTTTCCTAGCATCCCGACGTTTTTCAATTCGCAAATTTTTGATCAAAATACGGGCTTCTGCGGTGATTTTTGTCATTCTTGGCAACAATTTGAAAAAACCAAATATAAACAATGGGAAAATTAATAATCCAAGATGGCGACGGGAAATTGTCGAAATACAACGTAATATAGCTAAGTAAGTAAATTAGTAAACTATTTAAGCTGTTGAACTAATTTTGATGTAATTATATCACATTTTACGAAATGTTTTTTGGGCCACCCTGTACATACATTCAACAACATAATACAATAATAAAGTGATGCACCCCCAAATAAGAAAGATCTTGAATTATGGGGGAAATTCATTATTTCCATATTTCTTCATTCTTTACTCTGTCATAAATAGATCTGCCATTTATACGCAAAGTGATCTCATTTCCACTGCATTCAGTCTACTTTCATTTCTCTTCTGCCAGCTCCAGGCCTCATTTCCATATATCAGAGTCGGTACCAGTTGCTGCAATTTATTTATATTATACTTATTTATTTGCTCATTCTTAACATAAAATTGTAACATTCTTGTAAAAATTTATTCTTCTTTTCATCTTTGTCATCATACGCTCAATATTAAGCCTCGTGGTTCCCTGAAGTATTTGAAACCTGGTGCACAATACGTCTCCATTCTTCCCGATTTTGAGCCATCCTGATGACAGCATTCAAAGAGGACCCTGTTAACTCCTCCATTTGGTCTACCCATCTTGCAGGAGAGCGTCCTCTTTCCTCAACTGTGCCTGGGATCGCCACTTTTATCACTTCTTCTGGCGACATATCTAAAGAATATAAGTATTCTTCTCCTCCATGCTGTCGAAAGTCTTTCTGTAATCCTAGACTCCTGGAGGACAGGTACATTTGTGCGCTTTAAGGTCCACGGGATACGCAGCATCCATCTGCAGCACCACATTTGTAAAATACAAATTAAATGTATCAACTAGAAAGATACATATATAAAATCAATTTTAGCGAAAAATATTGTTGTTTTGCTACCGGGATTCGAACTGGATCTCTTTCCAAACCGGGGAAGGTGCATTATCTAACTATGCTACAGCGACAATACTTTTGACGACAAATTTTCGAACCCATATATTTTCAAATTAATACATCTATCGTTCCATTATTTGAAAGTCATCTACTTTGTTCTAAATAATTACAACTGAATGTGTTCTCCTTAATAATTAGTAATTTATGTTATTTAAATAAAATAGTTACCCCTGTTAAACTTTACATTAAACCGGTATTAATAAATAGCTTATGATATTCCTAAACTGTTATTTTCACGTCTCGCCTGCAAGCTCTCAGAGCAGGCGCGACCCAGTGAAACTGGCATTATGAATGCAATACTTGTGTAAATTTATGCAATACTTGTGTAAAAAGCAATTTATGTATAAATTAAATTCTATTTACTGCTTGACTTGTTGCCTCATGTACACATTCAATTCGCGGTTTACCAAACTTTAACATGCGTATCTCCTTCCCTTTCTTTTCTCACCTATCCTTAAGCACGAGGAAGAAAGAAGATGTCGCAGTGTTTAAAATTCTGCAACAAGTTCAGTGCGCTTGGAACTTTTGTACAAATAACTACCATCGCTTCACTCCGCTAACGCTTATTAATGAATCTTACCTTAATCTCGCTTATATATAATAATCATTTTCGCGAGTGTTAGTATACACCCCGCGACGCTTGTATTTGTGGCGGAGAGGAATCAACAAATGAACCAGCATCTGGCAGACGAAAAGTAAGTAAGCCTTCCTTTCTTCCTTATATTTCTACCATTATTTATCAACTAAATTTATGAATATTTTTTTGAACCAGAAAAGTAATGCGTTTTTTTACTCCGTAGTATATATTTTCTCAGCTTTAGAACCGAAAATCCCTCCCAGTACCGAGATTGTTTTATTACCTACGTGTTTGAAAAACCCGAACAATAAATTTCGCTGTCTGTACAAATATAAACACAGGCAAATAAAACAGTTTATTTCAAAACGCTTCTAAACAATGTTCTATTATTGAAATCGGCGCTCTGCAAATTTGATTAGGGATGGGGTATCGAATTGGACGCCTCATCCCGGCTTATCCCGGGGTGGCAACCCTCGCAGTCGCGTCTAAGCAACAATGGTGTCGTGTAAAGTGAATTACGATATTTATTGGTCCCCGAATTGGTTCCGGAGCCGTGTTCCAACACGCTTTATTGGCTGATGAATTTTACGCCTAAGGCCGTTCTGAAACCAATAAAATAATACAAACCATAATTTTATCAATTAATTTATATGTTGCCGTCTATGAAGGAGTCCGTTATAAATACACAGTGATATAAATTAATTATTATCGTGTATTTTTCTATTGAAAACATATTTTGTTACGAAGTTGCAATGTTAGAACGTAGATCTGTGATATTTAAAACAATTTTAATTAATTAATCAACTGATAATAGAATATGACATAATTGACGGGGAGGTGCAGCTAATTAGAGCAAAAAAGTCATTTTCAAGATGCCGATTCGAACGTGCTTTAAAGAAATATTTAATAAGTTTGAAATTCTTACAGTCCTACAAATATAAGCGAAAAATTTATTTGTTTACCAACATAAAAATTCCGAAAATTACCAAATTACACAACAGTTGAAGCCAATAGCGAGACACAGCGAAAATAAGAACGACAAAATACCGCCTACAAAAAATACATTTGGGCAAAGAATTATTAAATATGACTGCACAAAATTATATAACAAACTAAGTTATGGAGTAATATTTAAGAAACTAATTATCAAATAGATTAAAGAATTAGATAAAGAAATGTCAAAAAGGGTAGGTACTAACGACGAGCAATTATTACAGATGGTAAAAGTCTGAACAAAGTGACTGAAATAAAATATTTGTGAGTCATAATAGATTGAAAATTGAATTTATCGCAATATACAAGACACGTGACTAAAAAATCTCACTTCTGGGAAGGATAAGAAGATTCATTAGTACTGAGTCTTGTCAAACAGTATACAACTCTGTTATTATTCCTCATACTGCAGCAGCATTTTTGTTTTTTGGCTAATGTAGAAGGAATGCAACAGTTGTCAGTGCTGCAAAATAAAGCTTTGAGAATAATACTTTAAAAAAATAGATACTCACATCAGTGCAATGCTGAAAGATCTGAATATGATGACCTTAGTTGCGTACACATACATATCGGAAGAATTCAGGATACAGAAGAAGTTTGGCACTCACCACAATCCGAATTCTGCCGGCACCTACGAAATGTGGACTGTATGTTTTAATCACTATTTCGTCTTAGGTTCCTTTAGACGATGAGTTCCAACACTGTATAGAAGCGAAGTCTCAAATTAGTATAAAATTGTAATCGTTTAGGTAAACGTATAGCCGCACCGGTTCAAGGTCGCTAATCGACTGATCGTCGGCGTGCCGGAAGGGGAAGGGGTTGGGAGGTAAGGCGCAGTTCATTATTTTCGTTCAAAATAAATATGTAACTACACAAATAAATATATGTCCCAAACAACCTTTGTGCAGAAGATATATTTCAATATAATGATATTTATTTATAAAATCCTCACTATGAAAATATTGGCAGAATTTTTAAGAAAATTAATGCAAATAAGATAGATAGACTGAGACTGACAAGAAAGGATATGAAACTTTATAGATTCAAAATGAAACTAAGCAAATGTGTAAAAGATAAGTTGTAGTAAAAAGTGAGGATTTTGATCTTATTAGAAGAACACATTCTTATTGTGAAGTTGTAATTATTCAGAACAGACGGTCTGTGATATTTTAAATATAATTGGATAATGCACCTTCCCCGGTTAGGAAAGAGATCCAGGTTCGAATCCCAGTAGCGCAACAACAATATTTTTCGATAAAATTGATTTTATATGTATATCTTTCTAATTAATATATTTAATTCATGTTTAAAACATTTTGATCTTCTTTATATTAGAGCATTTACCTATAAATATACTTATGTATGCACTATATTAGGAATAAATTAATAATGCAGAGCCATCATCATCGTTCTTCTATGTCCATTGTTATTTGGTGCAGCAGACTTTGATGACTTCGTCAATCCAGCGGGTTTTGGGGCGGCCTTTTAGCTGGATGACTGGATTCGTCCAACTATTATCCGTTCTCTGAGCGAGGTGGCCTGCCCATTATCATTTAATTTTCTTGGTGTAATCAATTATGTCGTTTCTCTTATCCGCACGTTCATTTTCCTATCTTTGTGTGCTGCCCATCGCATGTCTTACTTTTCCTCTGAAGATGTGAACTGTTGATGGATTGTAGAGATGAAATGTTGAATGGTATATCCATAATTCTGACCTGCTCAGATGTTGAAGGAACCTGGAATTGTTCAGGGCTTTCCAGGTGGGAAATCCTTCGGAGGCCTCGGTTCTACGGGAGTGTCTAATTGGCTTGTTAATGTACCCCTAAGGCCGGTTATATGATCAGTGGTAATGTGAGAACTGTCACTTTGTAAATGTACGCGTGTGTGTGTGTGTGTGTGTGCATGAAAGTGAGTAGATTAGTGGAAAGAGGCGGGCCTTATAAGGGGCCGCCTCAATGGGAAGAGCTCTCTCCTTCTCAAGATAATCCTCTCATCCGGAGTCTCGGCTCGTACGAGCACAACATCAGCCTAATGCCTTTCAGATACAAACACAGATTGCCCAGGCACTATTTCCTGAAGCGAAGCAACGCGCTCGATCCTCCGGACTGAGATGCACACAGAAGCGGACAGCGTCGACTGAACTCTCCAATAAATGACTTTGTAAAACAATAAAACAATATTTTTAAGTTTAGTAGTGATTTATTTTAGTTTAACTATAAGTATTATGTTAGAATAAGGCGGCACTGTACATAAAGTGTCGCGCCTAGTTCATTTGAAATACTTAACTTCCAGTAAATTGTTTAGAGGGTTTTTTATCAGAATTTTTTACCCTTCCAATTCATGTATTAATATAAAACACATATGATGTTTATTACAATAAGTTAGTTAGTAAAAGTGTCAAAGCGATTAGCGCTGATGCACTTGTAGTAGTCGATTTGGCGGTCTAGCCGCATGTAGAGTACTCAAAGTATCGTAGACTCTAAGGAATCGGAAAAAAAAAAAATTGGAAGAGCTCTCTTCCATCTCAGCTTCTTTTGAATAACAAGACTATCTCTGAAGAATATAATTTATATTGACTGTAACATCGTGTTGTAATGAACGTTACATTGTTACCTGGAAAGACTGAGTTTCACTTACTTAAGGAACTAGATAGAACCCCAAGGGAATCTGTGGTAATATGAGAATCATCACAGATAACTGAAATAAATGTTACTAAAGTATATTTTTTTGCAAAAACGAGCTGTTCGATCATTGGTAAAAAATGCAACGGTTAACTAATTTTACTCTCGAATATCGGATAATAAAAACCGAAAATCGTTGATTAAACATGGCGGACTCTTCGCAGCTATTTCAAAAGTCATCCGTCACGTTGGTACTTAGAAAGTTCCAGTACACGGCGATGAATCATTCAATATCCCGCTATTTCAGTGATGACAGTTCGATCTCTGATCTGGCCGATCTCGCTGTTGAAGCTGGGTTCCATTACCACGAATGACCATCGAGTCAACAGAGCAATTCATCATGACTTTAGTCTTTGATCTATTTTAATAGTCGACGTATCATTTATAAAGACTACATATTATATAAGTCTAAAATTATACTTTTAAAATTAGCAATATTAACCTTGTGGTTAACCCTTCCCTAGCCATGCAGTAAGCCAATTAAATCGTATTTCTATAAATATGCACAATGTAAAACTTACATTTTACCTAGTCCTAAAAAAATCATTTGCACTTAGAAATGAGTAGTGAAAAATCAATTATGTAAAGCGAATCATAATAAAAATAATCATTTTTGAATTTAATGCTATATAAAATTGATGCGTTGCACGCTATCTGCGTTAAAAATACCACTTTTACTACGTGAAAAAGATCACACATTAATTTTAATGATGAGAGATAAAGATGAAGATCATGTTAGATGGGTCTTTTGACGAATGCGTTACAAGAATAATGTTTGAGAATAAAATGAACGTATTTAATTATTATATTTATAGAAACTATGACTAACTATTTTAAAGTCATTTAAGCTTGTAAAAGCATTTTATTCCCATTTAAAGTGTTAAAAAAAACTCAAATTTCTTGCAGTAACACTAGTTGACAGCATGGCTGCGTATGATATTTTTAGCATGGTATGGTAAAGGTTAAAATTCTTTTTTTTTTTCATACAAAAAAAAAAATAAGTCTAAAATTTGTTAACGTACGTAGCGTGTTCGTAACGCATTTCCCCAACGAGGAAATGTTGCCGGTTCGTATCCCGGTGATCAAATATTTTCTCAGCCGTGCTAACTCTTGATAACTTGAACAATCTCTTCTTCTTCTTCTTCTTTTAAACAGGCAATCCACACTTCAAGAGTGATTTGTGCCATTGAACAAGTTAAAATATTATTTCATAGAAAGCGGTACAACAATATTATAGAATAGAGAATATTGCGTTACAAGTTAATACCATTGACGTTCAAGAACTTTGCTATTATATAGATTAAATGTGGCGAGTTGAGGAAAAGAAGATGACACAAGTTAACCGGGAGTTGAAAATTACCATTGACAAGATTATTGTAAAAAAAACCTGTGACCCGCAATGGACAGGCAAAAAAGACATGGTCAAGGGTTTCCTCCTCGGCACCACACTCACACATCGGGGAGTCTATTATGTTAAATCTGAACAAATGTGAGGCCACCTGGCAATGCCCAATTCTCATTCTAGAGATATTTGCTACTGTTCTTTTAGAGACTTTCCTGTTGGAGAACCAAGGGGTGCGGGAAATAGATCTTTGGTTCACCAAATTACGAAATGCAAATATTTTTAAAAGAAATCTTGGATTAACAACATCCGCCCGAGTTTTATTCTACAGGCATAATTCAGTTTCGTTATTAGTTGGCAAAAATACGTACAATCAAATGGTTCTTATTTTGATTAATAATATGTCATTACTATAAAATTGTTTAATTTAATTTGAAGGGTTAAATCGGCCATTGTTTTCGGAACAACCTGATGTGATGATATAGGACACGATGCAATGATTTTAGTCATACCCGGTCGACGTGTGCATGCACATGTGAAACATTAATAACACGATGTCATTTTTAATTGAATTTTGTGCTCCGCCGGTCGGCGGACATCTACACTCAGCTATCGCATAACAAATAACCTTAATTAATCCCAGAGCCCCTGGAAATTACAAAAAACACGTTTTGTTCAACAGGCAATGATTTCAATTGTTTTCATTCTGCACAATATTTTATTTGTAGTGCAAAAAATATGCGACACGAGATAGGAATATTGAATATGGGGAGATAGGGGTAAATGGGGTCAAAAGAAAAATTAATGAATACAATTAATAGTAAATCAAATCCTCAGATTCCCGAGATTAGTAAATGCTCATTTTCTTATTAATGTTAAAATTATGAAAAAGGCCCAGAAAGAACAATACAACTTATGTAATGTACTTGTTCCGTACAAGAAACAAGAATGTAGACAAAGATGATTCGCCGACTTCAACTTCTCTCAACATGATTATGAGGTCAAAAGAAATGAAACACAAAAGATGTTCAACATAGGTACACTACGGCGGCAAAATCGAGAATGGCTTCCGCCTGCAGAATACTCTGTTTTATTCAGATTCATAACAATACATATAGTCATATTTGCAAGTGCCTACACGACAACAGGCCGCCGCTGTGATGTTTCACTAAGACGTCTTTGTTTTCCTGAAATCTATCCTACGGGTTTTTCGGCACCACGCCGATGATTACACCTTCAAATTTCTGCCACGTGTCTTATCGTGTCAATTAATTGGCGCCTCTTCGGCGAGTAATCCTGTGCGATATAGTAATTATAAAAAAAAATAGCAGTGCCCCACTAAAATGCCGGGTTAGGAACCAAACCGCAAAACAAATATCGCCGTGAAGTGGACTGTTTTTTCTTATTCTTCGTGAAAGTGTAAATATTGTAGGAGACAAAACAGGACAAACTGGTCGGGAGCTAAAACAGTACATTTATTAATTTCCATATTATTATGAATGTAATCACCAGTGGCGTAAATAAAAAATTAGATTCCAATGCAGAATGGAAAAAAGGGCCCCCTAAATTGAATATGTCCTATATTAGTACCACGTGGTTTATCCATTAAATAGTAAGAACGAAATTAGTATCTTGTCTCAAATAATATTTACACTTTTCGGGACATTTTCATTTAGTTAAAAAATACTTTTTCACTTTACGCCGTACGGCTAGTCTCCAATCTGACAATACACGCAAGAAATAATTTTATAATTCCACTTCTATAGATTACTATTAACGGTGGGAAAGGTATTCTATACTCGCAAAAATAACGATTTCAAATTAATGGCCCCCCACCTAACGTGGGCCCCAATGCACCGCATTGGCACAACATTAACATTAAAAACAAACTGACAGCTACATTTCAGAGAAGCGAATACAAGCTATTGGTCGAATATTAATATAAATGGCAGAGGGCAAAAACAACTATATTCACAGCTGACACCAATTTTGAATGACTGATTCGGGTAAAAAAAAATTAACACAACGAGTAAATAGTACAATGAGTAGAAAACTGCATAAAAAGTTAGAAGAAAAATAGAGTACACTCATGTGCAATCATTGGGACCCAATTTTTTTAGGAACGCCACTGGCTCTGCTTCTTTTATAGTATACAAATCCATTATAAAATACTTATTTTTAATATTTATATATATATAATACTTGATAGAAACTGCTCAATGTACTTCGGCTTAAAACATAATCACACTGTAAAGCCACACACAATATTCTTACACAATTAACATCAGTCCTCAGTTAGCTCCGAAACTATACAACACACTCAGTACCAACTGAAAATCGTTTATTATTACACAAATATGGACCCAATATACGATACAATCAGGTAGAGTTGAATCAGAAGCATGGCTATCCAACATTCTAACATAATTTATACAATACCTACACTAATAATTCACTAGTCCCACAACACTCGCACTACGTATTTTTAATTTTTATATAAAACGAAAAAAAACTGGTTACTTTAAAACAGACTTCAGTCTAGCAAAGTAGCCAGGACAGCGCTGTATATATCAGAGGTGGAGTCTACTCCATCCCACACAATAAACTAATTGTGTCTAATGTTTATTATGTTATAATATATTCACCTCTGTTAGAACAAAAATATGTATGTCATCTAATAAATAAATAAATTGATAACGGCCATAACTAACAAATCTTGTGCGGGTTTTTAGTATATTTTAAAAAATATGAAACTCCATTTTTACACACCAAAAAAAACATTTACCTAATATACAAGATTGTTATTAATTTATTTGCCTCGACTATTCCGCATCTCCCCCGTATTTGATATTATTCACAGCATGTCGGAGCTCACTTTTTTAATACAATTCTATAATCAGTGGTATACTATAATCACTTTATGGAATCTGGTTTAAAAAATCAGACATTTTACCGTTCTCTTTGACGATGTTTGTCCGATTCAGCCATGTTTGTGTATTTTTATAACGTCTTAATACAGAAGCAAAATTAATAAAATTTGCACAAAATCAAGGTTTTGAATTTATTTACATTGCAAGAGATATTAAAAACATTAAAAATAAACTAAATTCCAATAGATATGTGAGGAAGTTATAGGAATTTTTCGGATGGTCAAAGATACAACCTGCTAGATATTTAAAAGATGAGAGGAACTGCCGAAATGAAACAATAAAATAATGGGTCATCCCATAAATAATGCGGTTTTTGTACATCTTTTATTTTCCAAAATAAAGATAAAAAAAGTTATTTTTTAACAATGAATTAAATATATTAATTAGAAAAACATACAAATAAAATCAATGTTATCGAAAAATATTGTTGTTGCGCCACCAGGATTCGAACCTGGATCTCTTTCCTAACCGGAGAAAGTGCATTATCCAACTATGCTACAGCGACAATATTTTTAGCGACAAATTTTCGAACCTATATGTTACCTTTTCGATTATTATTTAAAAGAGTCATCTACCTTATTTATACAGAATCTCAAATACCTTTGAGTAATCTGACGCCAGAATTATCAATTCATTTTTAATAAATTTTGGACACAATCGATACAACTTTATTATTAGGAGAACACATTCTTGTTGTGAAGTTGTAATTATTCAGAACATAGGTCTGACATTTTAGATATGAATTAAATATATCAATTAGAAAGATATACATATAAAATCAACAACAAAAAAACCGGGGAAGGTGCATTATCCAACTATGCTACTATCCCGGTGGCGCAACAACAATATTTTTCGACAGAATTGATTTAGTAGTGAATTCATATCACAGACCTATGTTATAAATAATTACAACTTCACAATAAGAATGTGTTCCTCCTAATATTTGAATATGTCCAAGAACACACAATTACTGGATTTTTACCTACATTACTAATTTAATCTAAAATATACACTCCTATTTACAATGTTCTTCCATCTTTCTGGTAGTCTTGCAAGGTCCCTCTTCCAAAATTTACTTGTTCGCGAAGAAAAATACTTCTCCAGTACTGTTCTGACCTCATCTAGAGAATTCATATATAGTCCAAATGATTTTGAAAACTGCGTAATAAATGATAATAAGATGGGCCAATGTCCGTCGAATATGGTGGGTCCAAAAAAGGTTCATACCTGAGACGTGACAGTAAGAAAGGGCACACGTTCACTCTCTGCACGCGATTAGACTGGGAAAGTTTATGAGAACCCATTGATTCAATTTTCGGACTTTCCGATGGCACGCATGAGTCGATGAATTGTTGAATGACTGAATGCAAGCTTCTCTGCTAGTTCCTCATTTTGTTCCACCAGGGTTTGCAGGATGTCCTCGTCAAACTCAGCGACAAGGCTCGTTTTCTCTAGGCTATAGTTTCTGGGTCGAAATTTCTGGAACCACCGTTGACACAACTTATTGTTCGATCCCACATACTACTCTATATCCGATACCGCATTAACCTTTACCATACCATGATATAAAATACCCGAACGCAGCTATGTTGTCAACTCGCGTTACCGTAAATAACTGTTAGAAAAATGTTTTTATTACCTTAAATGACCTTAATGGCACAAATTTATTCCAAATGCTGAGTATACAATTTTAAAAAAATGATAAATAACATAATTTAGAGCATTCATTAAGTCGTATACAATGTGTCCTTCCTTCTTATTTCTCTTCATTTAATTAGTGAGTAAGAGACAATTATATTTGTATGTTTGTTATTCTTCTCACTGTGAAAATAATGTGTGATCTCTGTCTTTCATATCACAAGTTGTATTTTTACCGACGTATTAATTTTACATTGAATGAAAAAAATAATTGTTTTTGTACGATTCCCTTTTCATAATTGATGTTTCACTAGTCATTCCTAAGCGCTAATATTTTCTTTAGGATTATCTAAAGTATGAATTTTATGTTGCATGTATTTGCAGAAATATTACAGGTTTAATTATGATGGTAGACCTGTGTTACTGCATGGTTTGGGAAGGGTTAATATTCCTCGCACTTTCCGTTGCGTTGTTGCCTTTATTGAATTCGTAAAGCAAAATGTGCCGAATTTGCTCCTTTGTCACTTCCATTATATGTTTGAAAAAATAACTGTTAAAATCTTACTCTTCAAAACCTGCACTAAGAATAAGTGACTACCTGCTTTTATAGCAGGTAGTAATTAAACCTGATGCAGGTAGTTTACCAGACCCCTTCCGACTTTTAATTGTAATTGAAAAAACCGCATTATTTAAGGGATGACTTAATACAAAAAAAACTTAAAAATGAAAAGATAAGAAATAATGCAGTATAAAAGAAAAATGAAACAAGGAAAAATAAAATAATAATTCCTTCATATACTAATATATTTTTTTAAATAGAAATACGTACACGGAACGTATTCCGTATGTCACATCAATATTCTTACTAAGCTAATCGCTTGTGGTATAAAAATAGGACTAACTTGATGGCCTCCTGGAACAAGGCTCAAACCCCGACCACTAGATCACTAAGCGAATATCGTAACCACTAAACGACAAACACGTCAATTGAATACTATTAATTTCTAACTCACCTTTGTTAAAGACTGTTTAAACGTTTAACAGTATATTCATCATTGCCTTTATATATTGTATACATTATAAACATGTATACAATATGTATTGTCATGTATATAATTTCACCACAATCAACATACTCGTCATTCAACATAAATTACTAAATCTTCATAAAAGAAACATTTATTCCTTGTACAACATACCACCATTACGAAATAGATAGTAAAGAAATAAAAGAAAATAATAATAATCATTTTTGAATAACTTCCAAATTCACTCCGCGCAAATATTAATATTACGTGTAAATTTCATCATCCATTACCAACAAAATCACGCGTAAACAGGATGTACCGTCTATAAATAGACACACGTGCCGTCCAAACAAAAGCATAAATATCACGTCACGAGACTTCACCCCTATAAAAGTATACCCTGGGAAGTACATGTTACGGTTGTTTTTTGTAATTCACTATTTTCCCCTCCCCTTTATTTATCATCGCCGCTTCACGGAAGGGTATAAAAACAACCACCACTTTCGTCTCTACTCAACATACCGGCGCGTCCGTGAAATTATATCATATAAAATATAAAATGTATCAGTCCTTTTGAAACTCTTTATTACGAGAATATTTCTCGACCATCGATGTATTCATAACCAAGTGTGGTAGTAACTTTTATTCGAGATATCGCAGTAAACTTATCCAAAGTCCGGGGTAGCTACCCTCATGAACCATGTAATCGGTATATAAAGTTTTATACAAATTTTTACCGTAAATTACCATTGATTAATTAATATCTATCAGTGAACTACCCGGGTTTTCGGAGATGTGACGATTTCTTATGAAGACCGCCGAAACATCTTAAATTCTCGCCTAATTGCTCTCGATGACCTCACACACACTAAGAAGTCACCCCAGACGTCTACTATCAGCTTCGTAGATCCAGGAAGATCGCCTCTGCCCATCTGAGGACCCAGGATCGGCGTGTCTTTATATACGCCGTCACCATGATCCACGTCAACATCAAGGGTATCGTGTGCCCCAGTGTTCAGTGTTTCGTGTAAACTTCCACCTCGTCGAAATCCTTTTTTAATCTGGACCTTTCAACTCTCGCGGACAGTGATGATTCCTCAAAATTTTCTGCGTATTAAATAAATTTTATAATAAAAATTGCCAGTGATAGATTATCTTCGATCGCCTTCTTTGAAATTATAATAACCACCGACTTACTTCATTGAACTTTACTTCTCACTGTAATAAATTGAATTCCTACCCTAGAGTCTAGACTCTGGTGTTGTCTATAACTCTTTATAATGTCACTTTCAATTTTAATAAATTAAAAAATAGTAATTATTTGTAAATCGGAGCACTGTTATTTACAATGAAGCAAGTTCTGATCAAACCTGCATGCATAATAGAACCATATTCGAGCATCTCTAGTTACTAATCATGAATTTCATTTCTTGATAATGATACCTTTAACCTAGTACAATAACTAGAGCCTCTCGAGTATGATTTTGCTATAATGTTCGGTGTCTCTCGGGTGTCTATTTTCTTATATAAATAACACCAAGCACAACTTTGCATTACTTAAGTCCTCAGTTTAAAATAAAAATAAAATAAATATCACTCTCCATTTAACCAAAGACAACACGTCATAACCTTAAATTCTGTTTAACACTATTATAATTTTAACAAAATGTGATGTGACGGCCTTAATACCGCACACTCAGAAATACTTATCCCCTATTTAAATAGGGAGAATTAAATTAAATGATAAGCTATCTTTGCATACACAGAAATAGTGCATGCTTGCATTTGAAATAATCTAGTCAGAGAAAAAATGTATTTGCTCACGACCTGGCCGTGTCAAATGGTATATTCTGTTATTATCTAAAAATATGCTATATGTTCCTATGTGATTTTAGTATAGTATTTACCAATACCATAAATATCTCAATGCTATACTATCCATGTTCTGTTTGTGATACCTAAGTTTGAATATATGTCATTCTGTACTAACTGTACATAAATCTTTTTATTTCGATACCCTGACCACTAAAAAGCATATATTGTGTCGAACCACGAGTAAACTTGGGACCAAAGAGAAAAAAGTTCTACCCAACTGAGCTGGCCGACTTCAATAAAGGTAGGTGCTGGAGAACCTGATCAAAGGTCTGCCTGAAAAATAACTTTGTCTCGGAATTATAACTTTAAAAAATAACTGAAAAAACTTTTCGTAACAGTTTACAAACTGAAGTATGTAGATTATAATTTATAACGCAATTTTTAAAAAATATTTTTCCATTTATAAATTAGATTAATTCTATACCGGAAGGTAGGTACAGTAACAATATTACAATTTGAAAATATGATTGTACGCCCAAAACGTAAGGCCACGTGGTACCAACTACTTATAATTAACAGACAATAGTTTAATCAATGAAAAAATATTTGGATTGTAGATAAATTTACATAGATATTGTATTTTAATTTTTTAACTGAATTTTACGTTAAACATTAATAACTCTTACGTACGACTTGGCCAAGCGGTATATAAACATTAAAGGTGAACTTTATTTTAAAAATAAAATTACAAAAAAAAAAATTTACAATAAAATTGTTGATTATCTCGCATTCGAGACAAGTATCAAAAACAACTCCTATTTTCCACATTCATATTATGGAATGAAATAAAATGTGTGTTGTCATTTGAATTAATCCATCTGAAATTAAATAATTTATTGAAATACCATATTCATATATGTATAATATATGAAAATATTTTTTATATTTAGATAGATAGATAGACGTCAAATTCGCGCACTTGTAATTTTCGTCAAAAAATGTCGAAAATATGTTTTTACGTTTTCACGCATATTTTAGCCACAATATGAATTAATATTGAACTCATTCACAACATTAGTTGCAAATTTCATCAATTATATATTTTTTACTGATTTTAAGAGAAAACAACGTTTTCTTGAACAAAGTAAACATTTTATGTACATTATTTTGTATGCAAGCCGCAATTGAACATTCCGTATAGGTATATGTATCACTGTTATTTAATAAACATAGCAAAATACTACGTAATTATGAAACAAACAGCTCACAAAATGACAATGTGATGTTTTAAAACGATAATATTAAACAAACCCACAAAATTCATCTGACATAATAATTTTTAATTTAGAACATTGATTTAAGCCACCAGGTACTTTGACTGATTTTAAAATATATTCATATGAATGACTAGGTACTTCAATAAATTATTTAATTTTCGATGGATTAATTCAAATGACACACATTTTATTTCATTCCATAATATTCGTATGAAAAAATGTGGATAAGACTCTAGATACGAGTTATTTTTGAAGCTTGTACTATGAAAATAGGACTAACTTGAATGAGACGCGAACCCCTGACCACTATGCCAGCGTTGTAACCACTGGACTAACCAGCTACTTAGTATTTAGGTGACGCTTGGCAGAAGTTTAAATATTAGTCCCAGCTGGAGAGTATGTAATTCGCGAAGAATTTCTCAAATTTCAAATTGGAAAAATGAAAGTACACCCTTTCAAAACAACAAATGGTCAGAGAGGAATACGGCAAAGACCAATATTTTCATCCGGTATACTTAATATACCACGATGCAAATTAAAATAATGAGATTATGTAGTCAGTAATGAAAAAAAATTAATACTACCTTTACAGCAGAATCGATCATCTCCGTCCAAAAAATTCGTTTTTTACCATTTTATTTTCTTCAAAAGTAAACACTAAATTAGTGTGGTCAATATCACCCCCAGCCCCCTAATAAAAATGATTAGTTTCAATATTGATGAAGGGTGTGTCGCTTCAAATTCAAAGACCTGTATAAACTCTAATCGGTTTCTTGTTTCCCAAGTAATCAGACTATTTTTAATGATAACTTAATTATGTATTTAAATTTATTCAAACTTTTATCGTAACATTTTATATTTGCACATACATATATGTATAATGATTAAAATCAATATACAGTTTGCACCCACTGCAGTATGAGAGTGTTGGTGGGGTTGGAAATTGTAATTCACGCGCACGTGATGAACATATATAAGAGCTTTGATAACCTAACAAACATCCTAATATTGTATGTTTTGTCGTTAAATGTTCTGAATGATTAATTAACAAATAAACACACCACAAGGTCGGAATAATTGTGCACTGTGTTGTTACAAGTGCACAGATCAATGCGGTTATAGACTCTAAAACTCAGGAGGGCATCCTCGTTGCGACAGCAAACAGCAATTACATTCAGCATTTTTGAAACCCTTAAAAAACTACTCAATTCAGTTTCATAAGAAGGAATGGAGAAAAGAGAAAATTCAGATTCAATGAAACATCATGTTTGATTATCACACTTTATTTAAGATGTATTAAATTGTACACTTTACAATAACTTCATAATAAGGTACTCGAAATAAGCCATGTATTACCTTTCTCGTACACCGCTATTCTGAAATTAATTTTGTGTCACGCAACAGAAAAAAAATACACGATTAGTTGATTTAAACACGTTCGTGCGGGCAAGGTGTAGAAACCTTGAAAATGACGCTGGGTGCAATGTAAAACTGTACAATATTTATTTACTCATGACAATACTCAGAATTTTTAAAATACTGATCTTAATTTTAATATTACTCCAAGTCATAAAGAAATAAATATAAATAAAACAACGAAATCTATTGAATCTCATCAAACTGTAAGAATATATTATTTTGTCAAATATTGAATCAATATCTTAAACAAATAATAAAAAATGTATAATGATAATAGAGATCGGTCGTGTTGGTTTCCTTTATAATAAGAAAAGCGACCATCTGTATTGAATAATTGTTAACCTAAACCTAACAACATACACTAAGCTAGCATAGAGATGAATAAAACAAGTTTACGTATTCAATTCTAATATGAAAAGTTAAACTCGTTGATAATAATATTAATAATAGCTTAAATAATGGTCACATTTTTGCTACGGTTAGTATGAAAACTTCCAAAGCGGAGATGTAAGTTGTATGTACAAAGGTGTGCTAATTTTTTTAAGTCCTTCTGAACGAGTTTTTGCATGACTCATCAATATCATATTGAAATCTGTGGCTATTTTAGCGTACGATAAATTTCCACCGGCATTAAAGGAGAGTAGTTAGCGTGTTGCATGCCATGATTTCATTTTAAAAAATTCAAAACACCCAAATTAACAAAACAAGAAAAACGAAGCTAAATAATTATTTGTGTTTTGACTTCTTCTTCTTCTTGCTGGCCTTCTTTTTGTGTTTATGTTTCCGTTTCTTTTTCTTCGGCTCATCCGAGCTGGACTCCGAGTCGCTCCCGCTGTCACTAGACTGATGCTTGGTTTTCTTCTTCTTCAATTTTCTCTTCTTGCGGCGTCGTTTCTTCGAACCCGATGAACTGGAACTGCTGGTGAGGTCCGAGCTGCTCGAAGAACTCTCTGAGCGTGATCGCTTCTTCACGTTGCTCAAATCTAAATGTATCGTTTCGCTGCTGCCGACGTCTCCGCTATCTGAAATTTTGGCATGCGATACCTTCTTGGTTTCTGAGTCCTTGACCTCCGTCTCCGACTCAACAGTTTCGTCATAGTCTGGTTCGAAGCTCGCTTCATCCAGTGTTGATTTTTTTCCTTCACCTTCATTTATACTAGTTACACCTTTAGTCTCAGGCTTTACATCTTTAGTCTCACTTGCGCCTTGACTTTTCTTAGGTGTTCTATCTTTACTTTCTTCTCGTTTTTCTTTCTTCACCTTCTTGTCTTCCTTTTCTTTCTTATGTACTTTTTTCTCTTTTTTCTTAACTTTCTTTTCAGGGCTAGAACTTTTATTAGTGCGGCGTTCTCTTTTACGGTCTTCCCTCGGGACTGGTCTAATTTCTTCATCTGCCCGAGCTCGATGTTTTTCATAAATTCCAGGTTGGGATTCATACCTGTCATGGCCTCTCCTTTCGGAAACTCGGCCGTCAGATCCCGCATTTCGCATATCGACTTCTTCGATTTTACTGACATACCTGCGATTTCTGTCTCTGGGCGGTTCCACTGTAATTCTTCGATGGGAATCTTTTTCAAAGTGTCTCATTTGAGGAGTTCTAGATCTCGATTTGATTCTTTCGACCGTGCTTTGAACAACTCTCTCCTCTCGCCCTCTTCTGGGCGGTTCTTCAACTTTGCCTCCCAGTCTTTCTTTAATAGAGAGCTTTGGAGGTGGTGTTCTCTCTTGTTTACTTTTTTTACCCTCGTTGATCTCTACAGACCTGTGGTCCATATTAGTGGGAATAGTAATTTGTATGTTATTCACTACCTTGCCGTCACTGTCAACGGTCTGCGTTTTGAGGTCAACAACTTCTCCTGAATACAGTTTCGCTCGGTCTGTGCTGATTTTCTTAATTTCAATTGGTCTTATTGCATTAATGGCCTTAGCAAATATTGCGTTTTCAGCCCTCTTCAAAACTTCCGATGTTACTTTTCCAGATTTGTCATTGGGTGAACATATTTCTCCAGGTTCGTTTCCAGATATTTGATCCTCATCCACTTCCCACTTGGATAGCTCCGGTATGGGAGCGAGCATTTCATTCTTGGGCTTGTCCTTTGATATATCAATTGTGTCTGGTTTCAAATCAAGATCGTTGGCTCTCAATTCCAAACCATCGAAGGAGGATTCCTTCTCATCATTATTAGTGGTGTTTTCAGTGTCCAAATGTTTTCCGTACGTTTGAACAACCTCCCTATCTATCCCCTCCGATAGCACATCATTATATAAATCTTCCACAACTTTCTCAGGTGAACTTTGACTTTTCGTTTCTTTAGTTTCTGGATGCGGAGAAGACTGGTCCCGCTTAGTTCCAGGTTTAGATTCTTCTTGGATTGTTTCTTTACTGTTTGTGGCTTTATGGTCGCGATTGTCTTCACCTTTGGGTACTTCAACTTTTTCC
The DNA here is from genome assembly GCA_031772225.1 of Eubasilissa splendida. Classification (NCBI taxonomy): domain Eukaryota; kingdom Metazoa; phylum Arthropoda; class Insecta; order Trichoptera; family Phryganeidae; genus Eubasilissa; species Eubasilissa splendida. Next base: position 1,399,343 of record CM062858.1, read on the forward strand.
TTCTTATCCTTCTTATCTTTTTTCTTTTTCTTCTCAGATTCCTTTTCTTTTTTCTTCTTTTTCTTTTCCTTGATTTTCTTGTCTTTATTTTTATCTTCGTCAATCTTACCTTTGTCATGTTCTTTTTTAGAATCTCTTCTGTAATCTGTTTCTTTTGATCGCCCGCGGGATTCTCCCCCGCGAACTTTAGGCTTTTCTTCTTTGGGTTCACGTTTAGGACTGACGGTGCGACGTCTTCTTTCAGGACTATAATAAGTCCCATAGTCCCGGTCCTTTTCCGGTTCTCTATTTTTGTCATAATCTCTGGGTCTTTCTTCACGCGTTTTCTCATAGTTTCTATCGTGTTCTCTGTCCCTCTTATCAAAATCTCTCGGTCTATCTGGATCTCTATGTTCTCTGTGTTCCCTGTATCGGTCCCTCGCGTAGTCTGGTCTAGAATGACCTCTTCCCTGGCGATCGTGGTGAGGATATGGACCTCGTGAGTGTCCATCTCTAGGCTGTCCTGAAGAATCCCTCACATGATGGAATCTTTCTTCTCTACCATGGGGTGGGCCCTCTCTGGAATGTGGTGGGCCATCTCTGGAGTGTGGCGGGCCATCTCTAGAGAGTGGTGGCCCATCCCTAGATAGTGGAGGCCCATCCCTAGAGTGTGGAGGACCATCTCTAAGGTGTGGTGGCCCATCTCTGTGATGTGGTGGCCCATCTCTCGGATGTGGTGGCCCATCCCTCGGATGTGGTGGCCCATCCCTCGGATGTGGTGGCCCATCCCTAGGATGTGGCGGACCATCCCTCGGATGTGGCGGCCCATCCCTCGGATGTGGTGGCCCATCCCTCGGATGTGGTGGCCCATCTCTCGGATGTGATGGACCATCTCTAGAATGTGGTGGACCATCTCTGGGGTGTGGTGGACCATCTCTGGGGTGTGGTGGACCATCTCTGGGATGCGGTGGACCATCCCTGGAGTGTGGTGGGCCATCCCTGGGGTGCGGTGGACCATCCCTGGGGTGCGGTGGGCCATCCCTGGGATGAGGCAAGCCATCTCTAGAGTGTGGCGGACCATCTCTGAGGTGCGGCTGGACATCTCTCATATAAGGACCATCTCTACCGTGTGCATGATTATCCCTAAATCCTGGTCCATCTCTGAAATTAGGGGGGCCGTCGCGGTAGGGCGGCATTCCATCTCTCAATGGTGGACCATCCCGAAACCCTTGAGGACCATCCCTAAATCTGGGAGGACCATCCCTGAAAAGCGGAGGAGGTCCTTCCCTGTAACTTCCTGGTGGTCCTTCTCTATAACCGGCTGGTGGACCATCCCTAAAGCTGCCTGGGGGCAGGCCATCCCTAAAACCGCCCGGAGGCTGACCTTCTTGGAACCCAAGCGGTGGATGACCCTCCCTAAAGACACCTGAAGGTGGACCATCTCTGAAGCCACCGGGTGGTCCATCTCTAAACCCACTAGGTGGTGGGCCATCTCTAAGTCCGCTGGGATCTCTGAAACCTGGCGGAGGAAGTTCCCGGAACCCTGGAGGACCATTGTCCCTAAATACTGTTGGTCCATCCCTTATACCTGGTGGACCGTCCCTCATACCTGGAGGGCCATCTCTGAATCCGGAGGGACCATCTCTAATACCTGGGGGTCCGTCTCTAAATCCTGGAGGACCATCCCTAATTCCTGGTGGTCCGTCTCTTAATCCTGATGGACCATCCCTAATTCCTGGTGGACCGTCTCTAATACCCGGCGGGCCATCCCTTACTCCCGGTGGCCCATCTCTCATTCCCAGCGGCTCGTCTCTCATTCCCGGTGGTCCATCTCTGCCCTCCCTGAATGGTGGTCTGGGTTCTCTGTAGGGCGCATCCCTAAACGGCGGTACCGGCCTGTCCCTGTCCCTCTCTCTCTCCCTCTCGCTTACTCCGGGAGGGGCGAGGTCCTCTCTTCGATCTATCGGTGAGTGCTCAAACCCGGGTGGTGGTGGCTGAGTACCGGGTGGAACATCTTCAAATGGAGGAACATACCTCATCCTGGGAATGTCCGGTGTGATGGGGACAGGAAGCAGTGCAGACGTAGGGCCATTGCTGCGTTGGTTATACCTGCGCACACAAAAATTTTGTATAAGTCCAAAGAACGATTCTGTCATCAACCTTACAAACCATCAAATAAAAATAAAAGATGTGTGAATTTAATAAAGTTATACATAAAACTAACTGCACATCAAATTTAACATATAGAAAAGCCTTGTAAGATTATTTTGCACATCTAGCAAGCACAATTCATGTTCCACCGTGAACTCATTCAACGTGCATTGTGCTTAAGATCCAGGAAACTTCTCCATTTAAAAATTTGGGCTTGTTTAGTGCAAACTTTTAGAAAACACCATGGATTTCCCATGAGCCACATTCTAACAAAGAAAATTATTATTTTATCACTAAAAATTCTGATACCATTGAGGTCATCAACTTTGTCGTTGACCTTCTAATTTCAAAAACCACCAATATCAGAATAACTCGATAAACTCTCAGAATTGGCATGAGGTCCAAAAATCACAGGCTCAATAACGATGTTTTACTATATCTGAAGATATGTTTGCATTTATTGTGATTTCATTTGTTGTGGGACCTTAATGTGATGCAAAATCATTGTCATAAAAAAGATTCAAATATGTAAAAGGGTGAAACTACAATATGATAGATTACTGTGTTAATTATATGGCTGCCTAGATCATTATCTGCTTATGATTCAAGTGAAATTTGTTTTGTTTTAAATTTATGTGAAAATCTGAAACGATTCAAAACGGTTCACGAAGTCGCTTTGAGAATAACAATATTCAATTTGAAATGCAACTTTGAATATGTAAACCATATTGAATAGTTTCAATAATCGCTTCTGTGTACACAAATATTCCCAACTGCGTATGCTGTGCCAAGCCACATGCGAGGAAGGCGCCCCGGGTCCCAGTGGCCAGTCGTGAAGAGCTGGCCTGATCTTCAAAATGATTGATATTCCTCGCATGTGTATCCATCAGGTTATTAATGGTCGTAATTCAATTATATAAATACAGGTATTCTCCAGGTTGTGTAAACTCAATTACTGTAAAGTAAAAATGAATACGTTTACAGTGTCTGTATTGTGCGTTATATCTTATGGCATTGCTTTCACTAATAAATAGATGACGTGTAAAAGGATTGATAACAAAAATACCAAATTCAGGCTAACGGAATACAAATAGACATCAAATCTATGAAACAGTAAAAATCAGGACTATTTTCATTAAAATGCAAAACGTTTTCTTTGCATTGGTACATCAAGTGAGATCGGTAGTGTCTTCTGTCATGTTAATGTATGGAATGTGGGACCCTCAGTGAAGCAGGGTCAAAGAAGCTTATAGGCGCATGCTAAAAATAAGCCGGACTGATAGAGGAAGAAGTGAGAATGAAGAATGACAATGAAAGCACTCCCATCATAAAGATAAGTATGTTGGGCGTATCATGAGACACACAGACTTATGAAACACTGCACTTTTTTAATCAATCGACTTCTACCAGAAGCAGAACCTCGTGGCTGAAAAACCTTCCGATAATGCAGACATGTGAATCTTTCTTCCACTGTAAACAATGTCTGAATAGTCAACACGATTGCAAGCATCCGTTAACGGACATCACAGCTGATTGAAACTAGCCACACATTTTCAACATTCATTGAACATCATCTCCATCTCAAACCATATAACGACAGAGGAAAGAAAAGATTGTAGATTACAGAATACCTAGTTAATGTGATATTCATACACCATACTGAAACTAAGAAAAATATATTTTTACAAAAACCTCGCAATCGTCGTGATGCCTAATTTGTCAAAATAAATAATTATATCATTTTCATTTTAGATCAAAACGTTATACATATATTATATATACCCAGCCACTGGAGTGTAGCAGATGCATAAGCTTCGAGAAGCTACCTGACACAGAATAGGAATCGACGGAGAAAGCTTCAGTGACAAGGAAATGACCATTGATAAGAAAATTATTGCCTGTTTAAATGTCTGAAATTCTTTCCCACTAGAAATACATTCACTGCCCAATACTTCGAGGAAAAAAGTTAATAATGTTAATGTTAAAAATAGCAATTATTCTATAATAGTCAAAACATTTTTATAAGGTTAATACCGACCCCTCTATAAAATACCTCGTAATAAATAAATCATTTTTAAGTGGCAGTAAATATTATTCTATATATTATGTTTAATAGAAGGTAATAGAATACAATATATGTACAGTGACCTATTGAAATAAACTATAAATGCGGGAATATGGAAAAAAGTTACATTTTCAAATGTTTAATACATATTATAAAATGACACATACAGGTAAGCCCCGTTCACCGCGACCCCGGTGAGTGCGGATTCGTTATAACGCGGTATTAAAAAAAAAAATCTCAACACTTGTCCGGCTGCGACACCAGGAATCGTCAATGTGTGGTTGCACGAGCGAGCTATCTTTCTTTTTCATTCACTCACATAATATACATGTACATATACGTAAATTCACAAGCGCGAGTGAGATAAAAAATGTAACGCTAGTACACCGGTTCCTAGTAAGTTTGGGTTGTTCTGTCAATCGGCTATCCTTCAACTTCAATACTTGTGTAAATTTCTTCAGTGTAATCTTAGCTGAGTGTCGAGTGCACACTCCATATTTTTATCCCTTTGTACGATTTAAAATGTCAAACAGACAATGTGAAAAATCGGTTAGGAAAATTCGCAATGTAGTGTCTTTAGAAAAGAAACTAAAAATAATCAAAGCGATAGAAAATGGTGGTAAATTTGCAATTGTAGGTAGGGATTTCAAATTGCCTGAGTCTACAGAGCAATCAATTGTGCAGCAAAAAGACAAAATTAAAAAGGCTGGCGAAAGCGTTGCTCCGATTACAGCGACAAAAGTTTATTGATGACAGAAATGGAAAATTTATTAAGCAAATGGATAGAGGACCTAAACAACACCGTATGCCTGTGAGCACCCAAATAATGATGAATAAATCACTTAGTCTTTGGGATCATTTAAAATCTCAAAATGGTGAAGAAGTTTTCAAAAAAAGCAAAGGTTGGTTTGATTGATTTAAAAAACGATCAAACTTGCATTGCCTTAAAATAATTGGCGAATCGGCCAGTGCAAACATAATGGATTATTTGACGGTTATAGACTAATTTTACACAATAAACGTAGAGGCCAAACAAGGAGATCTAGATTCATTTTTGCAAAGCAGAAAAAAAAAATAATAATGAATTATATTTTATATGACATTGTTTTTTAATGTTTATTTAGAAAATAAAACGTTTTTTAGAATATTAAAACAATTTTTTTTTAAATCCCCCGTTGATTGTGGAATTTTGCTTACTGCGGCCATGTCCAGAACGTATCTCCCGCGATCAACGGGGTTACATGTACATCAAATGTAAATGAATGAGTTTTAATAAAAATAAAATTAGAAAGCTAGCGCACAGAAACAATTTTTTTTTTATTAAATTTTGTATTGTATATTCTCATTCTCTCTCTCTTATCACATATTGATAAACAATCCCTAAATGACACACATTCTTACATACCGTCGTGCAAATTTCATCAGTAGACATACTTTTCACATTATACATACTCCGCAGTTTCAAGGTACGTTTGACATTCCTGACATCAAAAAACATTCAATTCAGTTGTGACATGTCTACTTTTGACTCCGTGTTCATATAACTGTAAATATTTGATGAAAAGAGTTAACCAATATTATTTACTGCACTCATTATTTCATGATTACTCCAGAACATTAGAAATTTTCATAGCATCAAAAATACCCTAATGTTTTATCAGTCATATCAAGTTTTGTTTGAGTGTATAATAATGTCACTCAAGAAGCATAGATTTGTGATCACAATTCTAGAAGGAAATGTGTGGCACCAGTAATATCCAGGAATTGTGATGCCTGTATAGAATGGCAGCAGACGCTTAAAAAAGACGACAGTGCATCAATACCATAGCACTTAGAACAGAAAATACATTATATAGTGATCCACAACCATATATTTATGATGAATTTTGAAATACGCATCACATTTTATTTGTAAATTGCGTTCTTTTGGCATTCCTGCAAATTGCGTCATTTTGACATTTGAGCCATTTTGGTATTCTTGTAAATTGGGTTATTTTAACATTGCGTCATTTTGGCATTCCTGCACGATTGCGTATTCCACATTTAATAATTACAGGAATAATTTAATGATTTGGAATGTAATTACATTTTTAAATATTGGTTAAAACCATTGGAAGAGAGAGGAATCGTAATTAAAAATTAAGAGAAAACGCCGAATACCAATATCCGTCATTACTTTCTTGGATATTTTCTTTATTGTATGATAACTTTGGATATGCAAACATGCCACCGGTGCATCAGTCCACCATCCAAATCTACTCCAGTAATTAAACAAATTTGAGAAGTGATATGATTTCAATTTGAGACATAGAATAGCATTAGAATTTTGGGATCGGGAATAATGCATACCGAGAATATAACAAAGTAATTTCAACTTAAAATCCTTTTCATAAGTCATACCATGAGCGGAACCCAACAATTTTAATATTTGATGAAGTAACCTTTTATAAGTATTACCCAGGGGCGTGCACTGCATACAAGCAAAAAAGCTGTCCATTACTAAAAATAAATTAAATAATCTTTATATTATGACCCTATAAAATTCTAGTCGTTATTACCCGGATTAGCGTAACCTTGTCTATAGCGTAACCCACATATTTTGTCTAGCCGTGTGTTATTTACAAAAATTGTGAATCATTTGAAATAAATTCGTGTACATGCTAGTCGACAAATTGGCAGTAAATACGCATTGTTTGCATGTCATTTATTTGTTCAATCTCCATAATAATCATACTGAACTAAATATTTTCTTACTGAAGCTATGTTGGCATCTTTATGTCTGCGAATTTTCTGCATTTTTCAGACAATTTGTATTTAATTCTGATGCCTTCAAAAGGGATTAATCCTTACTGACAACTGTGCAGAATGACATTTCTACGTATTTGTTTTACTTGACAGAAAAAGCGTTTTTTTTCATAGTGTATTCCAACATTATTCCGTATTTTGGTGTTTGCGTAGATAAAATTTATAGGTTATAATTTATCATATGTTAAGCGAGTGGATTTGCACTTTTCGGGATATTATTATGTCAGATTATTACCAATATTAAATTGAATGTTAAAATTAATTTATTTCTGTTACAAGTTTCGACTATGCTAATTTGTAATAAAGCTAGTTATTTAAATAAATGTGTTTGAACACACATTTTGAAACATTTTAAATCCGTTTTAATTCTGAAGGAGAAATCGAAGGCAAAGTACGGTACAGAGCAATAAAAGAACTTGCCTTTTTTAAAGTAATAAATTTGCAATTATATTTTTAATTTAAATTAATAGAATTATTTTCAAAATTATAAAAAAAATCTCTAACATTTTTTTGATACAAATTATACTTAGCATCGTCAGTAACAGCATAACCTAAGTTTGTGCCTACCGCACGCCACTGGTATTACCGTATTTTCTTGAAAATATACAAAGTAAACGCAACTACTTCACAACCCAGAGAATACCTGTAATTTCTAACAAATTGAACCGACAAGCATCCAAGTATCCATGTCTTGAGTCTTCAGAATGCCAATTATCTGATGAGGAACTGAATCTTGAGGTGTTCCCACGGTGAGCTGTTGAGAAATACACAGGCAGAAACAGGTGATAACCAATATTAATGCTCTGTACTGGGGATTCAATGCACATAATAACAGATGGAACTTTTATACTTTCAATCTACCTAAAGTCCACATCTTCAGTCCGTGCAAGCGGCCAAGTTGGTATACGTTGTCTATGGACTCATGGATACGAAATTCAAAGCCCAATAACTCTATAATTTAAGATATTTGGGCTATATATATCTGAAGGGAGTAAATATCTAAGTGATTAATTTGTTTTTTAAATTTATTTTAAACGTTTTATACTTCAAGATCGATGTTAACCAAATCCCCATAGATACTTCAGCATTTTTTTTACTATTCTCTATTATCAATATGTTTACATTTCCAATTCATCTTATTCAAAGGTAATAAATAACCATTACAATAACTAAATGATAAAATGGAAAAAATTCAAATTCTTTTTCTTCTTCATAAACTGCAAATTTTAAACAATTTATTTCGTTCATCCAACGCTAATAGAAATTAAAAGTGAAAAAAAACATTTCATCAGATATTTCAACAAATATTTAGAAATTCCATCTGTTATATGTCGCAGAACATCTACGAAAAAGGTTGTAAAAAGGCATAATAAATCCATTGTTATTTTCAGTGAAACGAGTCTTTATTTTTTTCCCGATTTATAAACAAAATAGCAAAATTCATTTTCGTAAATTAAAAATAAATGCAATTCACTGTTTATTTGGTGCAAAACGATTTCTGAACTTCTTAAAACTGCTCTCAAAGATTCTGCATTTAATGCGGCAACGAAAAGAAGAACTTCTTTGTGAAATGCTCCTCACAGATCTGGCTTGTGCAATTATTTGTCATCATCAACCTAGCTCGTTGTTAACTCTCTAAGTGACCTCGGTTTTTCCAACGTCGTGTAGAATTTATATAGGTGCTCTGGTAATTTTATTTCACTTAAATTTACGAAAAAAAAATCATTACAAGTTGAAAATAATAATATGCACCACACTCGGAAATAAAATAGTTATTACCTGACATGACAAATATGACGCAGAACGAGTGAATCTACAATAGAAGTAAGTAAGTCATGATAGAAAATCTGAATGTTGTAAAAATTTATAGAGAAATTCTATTAAAGCTGGTGGGTGCATATTTTCACAAGAATATTTCAATGTTTGAAGAAAGTACTAAGCTAGAACAATTTAATTAATTTTAACATGAATAAGTTTAATTATAAATAAATTATGATACAAAAAATTAAAAACAAAGATGAATTCACTCAGAATATTGAATACATTTCAACGTGACAAAATGGTTAGATATTTAAAAAAAAAAAAAAAACAATTTTTAGTATATAGAACACGGATTATAGATTTAACTGCCCAAAAATGTCTAATCATTTGATAATATTCTTTTTTTTTAAACAACATTCATCGGTGATAATCAAATACACCTTTTTATTTATCCAAATAGACAAAACCGTGAATAGTAAAATAAAAAAGTTTCCGAAGTTGATATTAATTAAGGATTAAGGAGGAGAAAATTAATTTATGATTGTTTTTTTTTCAAAATTAAAAGATAGATAAAACAGATTACAGACTTCTATATATTAATATGATTTTAAAGCACTATTGATTTGAGGAACAACGGTTTCAAATGTTTAGAGAAGAGACATTCAATAGAAAAATTTTAAATTAAATGTATAGAAAGAAAAATAAAAATTAAGAATAAACATAAAAATACCTAAACTAAAACAATATCATCTTGAAAAAAAGTGTTATATACACATCAATTTTTACATACTTCATGGAATTTTTTGACATTCTACAAATATTAAAAGATATAAGTATATTGAATAGGCATGTGTACAATATTCTCTTTTAAATTTTCAACATAATTAACTAAAAAAAAAAAACCTTTGATTGATTTTTGAAAGAAATATTCGCGGGTTCAAATTTAACTCGATAAAAATAAATTCAGACAATAATTTTGTCATATTAAATATTTATACTTGAAAATTGGTAAATGCATCATCCTGCACTTTCAATTTTATAATAATGTCATACAATATACTGTATTTCCTCGATTATAAGACGCGTGTTCTCTTTCATTTTCGTGTCTCTGAATTGGGAGTGCATCTTATAATCGATGGCGTCTTAATCGCTGTAAAATTCCAGTCATGAATCATCACTGATTACTAGTAGAACTGAGTCAAAAAGTGATTTAGAAAAATTGGACACTGAATCTGAAGAAATTTCAGACTCTGATGGTGATATATATTATAAAGTATCATATAATCTTAGGTAAAATGTTAAAATTTTATAAAAAATCTTTATCATTTATTTTATCATTTTATACACAAATCAATAAACAAAACGTATGCCCTTTAAAAAGTATGATTAACCCAATGACAATTGTTTAGACATTTTATGATTTTTCAAATTAATAAAGTTTTGGCAATAAAAAAATAGTACACACGCCTTTTCAAAATATATGTATATTAATATTAAAATGTCTACAGGTGAGCACAGCAATATAACGAGTACATATCAAGTAAAAAATATAATTATAGTAATACATTTTATTGGAACCAAAGTGCGACTGAATCAACTGAACCAATATCAATCAAATTATTCAGATAACGGATTGTTATATCACATCATATCATACAGAAATAAAATAACATACACGTTGAAAAATTATAATAAATTAGTGAAAAATTAACAAATATTATGTTTTAAGAGTTTCGGTAACTGACGGACTTTATTTTAAACCAATATTCTCATACAAAATAAGACTTCACATAGTTTCAAAAACATAATTTGAATCTTATTACCATTCTAGAAGGAAACGCATGAAGCTAAATTATAAAATTAAAATTTACTGATAATTAATTATAATTAAAGTAATATATGTAGTAAGCCATTTAATATAAATAATTGGTATAAATGGTCAGAGCGTAAAATATAATATAATTTGTAATACGTAATAGGTTTGGTTTTTCTTGAAATAACATATTTAATATAAATAAGAATATTCTAATTGTTTACATGAAAAAATTTTATTAATGTAGTATGTAAAATGAATAAATACTTAACAATTAAAGGACCCACAGTGACTAACAATAAAATAAAAATACCGATCACGATTTTAAATTGTTTATTAATCTTCTGAAAATATATAATGTACATAAATTCACTTATTAAGATAATATCACAATTTATATCACAGTTTTAAATGAAAGCGACATAGGTACAAAACCTACATACGGTGTATGTTTTAAAAATATATATCAAAATATTGTATATTTATAAAGGCTTATTATATAGGACTGAATCTTGTCCAGAGTATTGGTCAGAAAACCTACTCAATTTACTATATCTTTTTTCAGTCAGCCAGCGTCACAAACTACAATATTGATAGGAATTAATTTATAATCATAATACTTAAATACTAAGCTCGACATTTATAAATCAGGGGTTTGTGGTATTTACGAGGATTGTGTATATTTTTTTACACCAATTTACATTTTTCAAAATCAAAATTTTACATAAATTACTGTTCCAGCAGGGCATGCCAACCAGATTTTCAAAAATGAATGCCGGCAGTGAGTGAAAAATATCACATCTAAATTTGCGCATTCGAACACCAGGCCCGATTCCTCATTTTAATGAGCTTGAGTAAGTGTGCCGTAATTTGTGAAAAAGTGTAAAGAAATTAATTAAGATTTCAAAAATTATCTTTATATGATCTTTTGACATGCGACATCAACATTAATAATAAATTTGATTCTGCAAAACTTGTAGGCTGTTGGTAAATTAAGAGGCCTTAGTACACATGATTTAGTAACATCATAATATAAATAGGTGCTGATGACTGCCGAAAAAATTCGATCAGCTTTGACATCCTTTTTTTCTAGTAATTATTTAAAATAGCGCATAAGGTATAAATTATTTAAATTTTTTATTTTAAATACTACAAAATTCTCTAGGAACCCCCCTATAAATTATAATTAATAAATGTTTTCACACCTTTTTAGATATTGCAATATAAGAGACTGAACATGAATTTTTACTTTTTTGAAAACAATATATTTAATAACCGATGCAAAAATATTCATTTGTGAAAGGCACAAATTTCCTTTTGAACCTTTTATAATCAATTTATATACAATATGTATGGTCTTTATATGGAAATATATATTTCGAGATTCAGTGTACCAAAGATAATTCTATTACAAAAAAGATTAAAAAAGGTTTCGACATAATATGTTTTTGGTGATATTTGCAATATATTTATACATTATAGATTATTTAATACATTATTTTTTAAAGAAATGCTCTAATACTGAATGGATCTTTCATAATAAAATTGATTGAAAGCGCGTAATTGCTGTAGTTTTTGCAAAAAAGATTCACAAACTTTACACTAAATTGACTCTCCAAAAACAAACGCGTGGATCGTGTACTAAGGCCTCTTAAGAAAACTGATTCTATTAGTTTTTTTACACTCATAATGTACCGTTTTTATAACACACAAAGTAGTGAAATTGTCGCCAACATTTCCAACCCTCCCCAATTCCATGATACAATTTGTAAACACCCTGTATTATACAAATATATATTTTCTGACCACGACTCCAAACAAGATCTTGTGCCATGTAATAACGGCTTCAAACTAAATACAGATACAGTACAAACTCGTTAACTCAAATATAATTTTAAATAAATTGTTCCCAATATAATCGTGCTCTTTCACAGTTCACTGCAGTTCATAAATAAAAACATGTTTGCGAGAGAAACAGATTTTAATTTTAATTTAATGCACGTGAATCAACACAAATTATGCAAGAATAGACTATATAACAAATTCAAATTGTCTAAATTCTAGTTATCGTGGTTATACTGTATCAAATCTATGAATGCTTTATAAAATTAAAGTACCACTTATCAAAAAAATGATCAATATCTTTAAAAACTTTTTAAATAGATTTATCAACAAAATACACATAGGAACATTAAAATATATGCAAAGGACGGGAATCAGGGAATTGCACTCTTTTATACATCATACCATATTTAATTCGAACACCATTCAACAAATCACATATTCAAATTCAATATACATTATTTATAACATTTGAAATGTTTTGAGATTGAATTGAGAAGATTTACGCAGGCTTTAAAAATGATTTGACTATCACAAAATAATATACAAGTCAAACTAATTCTGTTTTTAATAAATTACATATCACATTTGAAATTACACATATGATTTTAACAGAGTGATTAATAAATTGTAAAAATGTAACCGTGTCGCCATTAAATGTTTTATTGCGTAACATCCTATATCACTGTCTTTACAGCTACAATTTTTTAGTAGTCCAAATAAAAATATAATTCAAATTAAGGAGTCCTCAAATATTATATTATACATCTGGATACTATTGTTGAGAACCGTTTAAAAGTTTAATATATTTGCGTTAAATTGTACTATTCAATTAATATTTCTTAATGCAAATAAAACCGTCATTATCGAGTATGTAATAAAAGGATTTGGTGAATAATTTATTAATAGAAACAGTCACATAGAGTGTTATATTTTTAATTAACCAAATATTAATTGATCTATGAAAATTTATATAAACAGTGAGAATCGAAAAATAGTTGAGAATCAACAGTAATGATCAATTGAGAATAAAACAGACATAATAAAAAAATACAATATCTAGATATCATTGTTTTGAACAAAAATAAATATAATATTACTTTTAAATATAACAATCCATACTCGATGAAATCGTGATTTTATTTACATTCAACAAACGAGAGCGACACGGTTCGAGGTGGCGTACCTGGAGGGATATCCCGGAGGGCCCGCATCAGAGGGGAACGGCCGCAGAGGTCCGGGGGGCGGGAGAGGTCTTCCCTGCGGTGGGGGCGATCTCAGGGGGCGTGGTTCACGGCTAACTTCTCGCGGGTAAGACAGCACTCCGGGATTCATAAATCTGCAATCGGGAAGTGAATATTAACTAAATTACAATACTTTAAAATGAGTAAATAAATAAAATCCTATCAGTTTTAAAAGTTATTATATTTTTTGTTATAATAAATAAACCCAAATTGAAGAATTTTTCAAGGATTGCTCGGTAATAATATAACTCCTACTCGGTGCAGTATGATAAGTCTACACTTCATTTGCTTCAACTATATAGCCGTGAAGATTGTCGCAGACTACGTTATTTTTAATATTACATTCTCTACATTACTTGCTTGTATCATTGTATGTGTTAGTATTCTATCTGAATAAATAAATGGTAGCTTTGATTCCACAATTTGCAGTAACTTAGGCCTTACATTATCCCAGTGGAAAATTAAATTGTGAATTAATTTCACCTCTGATTCGAAATCAAAATCAATTGATTAATTCTAGAAATAATCTTGTGATATCATTCTTTACATGCGACTATTTTATTAGATACACACTTCATCATTGTGCAAATTAACAAGATCAGTGGTGAATGTAAGAGAACACGACGTACCTGGATCTATTTGGACTGCCTTGCGGCGGCAGAGTTCTGAGTGGAGAGCGGAACCTGGCCGGGGATCTGAATCTGCCCACTGGTCTGCCGTCGCGTGGTGTAATTGAGCGACTCCTGGAACGGGATCTGTAAAAAATACAAGCACTTAATTAAGTGATTCAGGAAGTTGTCTGGAGTGCTGCGGATCAAAGCAGATGTCGCCAGATAACTTTGGCTGCGGCTTCATCATTATCATAGCCACAACGACTGCTTTATCAAGAGCATAATGAAAAAGAATAATGTGCATAATAAGACATACTGCGTAAAAGTTTTGGGATAAATAATTTGAAATAGCATGGGTGTTAGCCTCTTACAAACTATGAGAAAGATTTTGTCCTTTCTGAATAATCTACTTGATGCAGAATTTTATAATTTAAATAATAGTTGGCATATCAATAGTACAAAGGTATAAAACTTTATAAAAATGTTATATTTATTTATTAATATAGGAGTAAAAAATTTAATCGAGTTATATATAGTACCTATATTCAAAGTAAAGAGTCCCATTTAGCCTTTCCATTAAATAAATATACCATTTTCTCTTACCTGCTGATTGAGAATGACTTGGACCTCCTGTCCCGGGAGCGTCTCCTAATTGTAGGTCCCACGGGTCCCCGCCTGGGAGGCGGAGGACTCCGAGAGAATGAGCGTGGATACTTATCCGGAACTCTCCGGAGGGGAGAACGGACTGACACGGGTCGCGAGCGGGAGCGTGATCTGAGAACAAAAATAGCAATCGAAATGCTAAGTGAGATAATTATTACTAAAAGTTATGAATTTGATTAATCAATAAGCGCATGGTGAAATCTATATATAGTCAATTAAAATATGTTTTCGAGATATTTTACAGATTCAAAATGACACTATGTGTTAAACGGTATTCGGAAATGCAATGAAAATGAAATGCATAAGAAAATAACACTTATAATATATGTTCACCTCTCTTAACAATAAACACTTCAATAATATTTTGATTATAACAGACTATTTCTAATGTAGGGCGAGTCGTGGTAAGCGTATCTGTCTCCTAATTATGTTAAAAATTGATGTTAATTAAATGTTATAAATAGTAGTTAGAAGAGACAGTCCAGAGGTGGTGGTGGCGGTATCCAAACATTAATTTGCTTTTGAAATGAAGTTTGAGATCAGTTTATGTCGATGATTTATATGTCATACTTACCCCGATTCATTTTATTGAAAATATTTCCAGCATTGTTTAATTTTAGTTTTATCTGTCAAGTTTATCAAAAAAATAATCACCTTGAGAATGGTGTCCTCGATCTGATCCTGCTGCGACTGCGTGTCCGTGACCTTGTAAACCTTGATCTGGATCGTGATCTTGATCTCGATCTTGTGAGAGATCTTGACCTTGTGCGCGACCTCTTCTCCCTCATTCTGGCACGCTCTTCTTTTTCACGGATCATGCGCTCGAAGGCCTCTAGGGGGTCCACTAAAGTGCTGGAATAATTTTAAAATGATTTAGTACCGAAACATGTATTAAGTGTACCAAAACAATAGAAGACTGATAAAATGGTGGTGATATTTACCCAGGTGGGCCTTGTATTGTTGGCTCCCTTATACCGGGTGGTAATGGTTGGTACGGTGGCTGGAATGGAACTGCAGGAGCCCCGTACATATGAGGCCCCACAGGCGCAGCAACACCATACGCACTAAAAACAATATTATATAAAGAAATGGTACAAAAATATATTTGTTTTTAATTTATCGATTTTTCCAAATTTTTCCTATGTTGAAAAATCAGCTGACTTGAATAAAAATTTACTTCAGTAATTCTATTTCAAAAACAAAATATGTTTACCCGCGATGCATAAAGTAAGATTAATAGTAATGCTGTTACAAGGACCATAATCATATACAGTGAAACCCTATTAATACGTTTTCCAAGGGACCGCCAAATAAAATCTTAAGCAGGAAAACTTATTAACAGTGATTTCAATATTTCCATGCTTTATTTGACCATAACATTTAATATTGTATTTTAACTAACATTACGATAAATAAAAAATGAAAATATTTTAATAAAAAATGAAAATATTTTAATAAAAAATGAAAATATTTTATTAAAAAAAACACTATTATAATGAACTATCTCTTCGCGCCATTTTTAATAACGATATAATAGTCGAACTTGTCAACCCACCATTTCTCCGCTGAAGTTAGCGACAAAAGTTTCCAGCGCTTTTAAAACATTTGTTTTGTGGTGGTCGCGGCGACATTCGGCACTCCCATTCAACGTTAAAGTTCTTTCTGTAATCATCTTTAATATTGTCGACAACCTCATTAATGGGTCGCGTATTTTTCTGTTAATTTTATTTTGGTTAATATTTAGAATCAATCTCTTGTATTTATTCCATTTTTAGCAACTGTCGGCGTTTTGTACGAGTTTCACATTAATACTATTATCGAGAATATAAAATTATCAGTCAAAATTATAAAAACGTTTTAATTTAAATTTAATGAAATACGGAAAAGTCTAAGGAAGGCAAACCACGCATTCGCGAATTTCAAAATGTCTAACACATTAGAGAAAAACAAATAATATTCTTTACATATAAAAAAATGGCAATAAAATAATTAACAAGATACGAGAAAATCTGAGAAACGCTAACTACACATTCTTTAAAATGCCTCGACACTAAACTTAAATAGAAAGAGAAATGTCTGTATTAAAATTAATACAAATTAAATAATTTATAAACTTATTTATAATTTATAACTTAACCGCGTACTAACGTTTGTACAACAAAATATACAAACGCTACGTAAACAAAAATAATGATGGTAATAATACGGAACAGAAGATTGGCAAGCGCTGACATTCGCAACTAGCAGCTGAGAGAACTAGAGAACTGCGTTACCTATAAGGGCGCAAAGATAATATTTGGTATCTTTTTCTAATGTAAAGAAAACGAGCGAGAGAAAAAAGTATGCGACCTTAAGTTAATGCGTCGCGGTAAAAAATAAATATTTCAAATCGATGACGCACAAGGCATATTCATCATCTTTTCTAGTATACTGAGAGTGAGTGAGAAAACAAACAATGAGAATTAACTTTATATACAGTAAAACCGCGATATAACGAAATCCAAGGGCCCAAAAAATAAAAATTCGTAATAACGAATTCCCACATATAACGAAATAAATTAAAAAAATCCTACTATATATTACGCGCCGTCGCAAAAAAATGTTGCGCGGCTTCAAAAAAGATCGCAAATTCTGCAAACAAAGGAGGAAGAAGGCCGTAGGGAACTGAATACCTACATATTTTTAGTAGTTTTGTTATTATAACAGATAATCAAAGAAATTAAATTAAGAACCTATTCAACACCAATTGGAAGATATTTTTGTAAATTCCAGAATATTGCAAACACAAAACAATATTTTAATTGTGTTTAAATGTAGAGCCGCTTCAAACATAGTTTTGGGCATGAAACATAAAAAATAATTCAAAAATAAAAATTTGACAGTTGAATCGCGGCATTTTTATAAAATGAGTCGTATATAAATTACGAAGGTACTTGCCGGTAACGGCGGCAACCACTTCAAAATATGATACTATGAACCCATGAAGAAGTTTGAATTGTTTTACTACCTTGTCGGCAGACCGCCGCGCACCGCCGAAAAGGCCGTGCGCGGCGTTTCCGTTCGCATACGGCAGATGCAGCGGCGCGGCTTTGTAAGTGCGAAATAATATTTTCATCTTTTAACATTTTTTTATTTCGTTATAAATTTACGTAAATATATTGGCATTTTTTCGTACGGGACAAAAATGATTTTGTTATAAATATTAACGGGATTTCGTTATATAAATGCATTTTTGTATGAAAAATTGGTTTTAGGGACTAAATTTCCATTTTTTTTTCGATATACGTCATTTTTCGCTATATCGGGGTTCGTTATATCGCGGTTTTACTGTATTGTGTATCGGTATAGGGGCGGAACTACGCATTTGTATGGTCTTGGACTTTGAACAGGCACATTGCGTAGCGCATGTGTATTTACGAATTTGTTTTGGTAGTATGTTTCATTAGCCTATTCAAATATTACTGTTTTCGCAAATGGATAAACTTTTATGACATGCGGAAAAACCCATTTAAAGAGAGTTCATTTTATTGCACCCACTGAAAGAATACCACTTTCATTTTTATAAATATCAAACACAAAAAAAATTCTGCGAAAAACGTATTACAAGGGACATTTTGTACGGATAAATTGAGTTCTGTCAGAAACATTTTAATTTATAAAGGCGGGAAACTTATTATTTGGAAAACGTATTGAGCATAAAAAAAATACGTAATTTGTATGGGACTTTTTCGGGACCGAAAAATGTAATCCTATTAGGCATGAAAATGTATTAAAGGTGATTGTATTAAGAGGGTTTCACTGTATCTAAAAAAAGCAGTCAAACTTTTAAATTCACAACTTCAAGAAATAAATAACTTACTTATACTGTGGAATCACTGGTCTATTCGGGCCGGAGTACGGTCCCGCAGGATGTTCAAAATCTGGACCCTGCAAAAAAAAATAGTTAATTTTGAAATTTAAAGATTGTTGTTTTTTTTAAATATTAGAGTAAAATTTTCTGGTCAGTGCAAATTCCATTAATAAAATTTCCCGGTTTTTACTGTTCTTATAAATTTTCAGCACCAAATTATTAGTTTCACATCACATATGTCTGTCGTAATAACTCACCATTGAAGAAACGTCGAAACTAGATAAAATATTTACATTTATCGAAAAGCATAGCTTAAAAATATATTTTACATTTACTTTTGAATGTTTCACTAGGACTATTATTATATTTCAAATTACCTTTTAGTTTTCTTTAAACATAGTATGGCGTTTATCACTAATACAATAAGTAAAAAAGTAGTACACACAATTTAAACCTAATTTAGTTTGCAATTAATATATACATATGCAGAAAAAATACAGTAACTATTAAATTATGAACTGTAACTATGGAGCCACGCAAGTATATGTCCTAGTCTAAAATGAGAGCGGTGGCCCAATGCTAAGAGTAATAATGCAAAAAAGTTTCATGAGGTAGAATGTAAAACAAACAGAAAAAAAATTACAAAAAGATTGGCCGTAAAACTGTCAAGTGGAAAGGGTAGCAACCTGCAGCGGATGAGAAAGATGATGTTGAGAGTGAGAAAGAAGTCTTGGCTGTCCGGTGTGGCGGGGTTCCCTCTCATCGACAATGGGAGTCCCCGCTCTCTCCTCCATATGCATATGACCCTGGAAATATTTATACGTATATAAATATGCCAGGTATAACACATACTATGCTAAGACATCACAGACACAAGGAGTATTAATTCTTATGTGAAGACTGATCGCTTTAGTTATTATAAGGTTAATGATTTTAAAAAAAGAAAATCAAAATAAAAATCTACAAACGACACGAAAAAATCTTTTTTTTTTAAAAATCAGTTACAAAAACTTGATTTGTTCCTTACCATATGAGAGTTTGGTGGCGTGTCAAGTCCTGGTGGCTTCAGAGGAACCCTGTGTCCGTGTGGTGTCAATCCTGGGAACAAAATTAATTTAACGTGATCTTCAGTTTGATTTAAAACTTTCCCTAAACAGTAAAACCTCGTTAAAACGCACCCCGCTATATCGAAAAAAATTCTAATTCAAATTCCCTGCAATGAATTTTTCATACAAAAATGAATTTATATAACCTAATTTTGTTAATATGTGTAACAAAATTATTTATGTCCTGCTTTATTTACCAACATTCCGCAATTTATTTTGCATTTTTGAATATTTTGTGGATTTCTATAATAGCTTTAGGTCGTGATATCCCCACAAAATTTGAACCCTCGACAAAAAATTATAATTCAGAATTTGCCTCTTTTTACAATTTAAAAAAAAAAAGATCGTAGATGCGTTTCAAGATGCGATCAATGCGAAACTCGATGCTTGTAGCAGGCCTCTACTATTAAACACAATTAAAATTGAGTATTGTTTTATATTTGCATGACATTCCGGAATTTCCAAAAATACTACCGAATTTTAGGTTATCTTATATTGTTTCGTAAAATGCTTTTAATTTAATTTCTTAATTAATATCCATTTGCGTATCTGTTGAAATAACAAAACTATTGGGATTATTCAGAGTTTTCTATAAACAGAAAATCCTCATTTGTTTGCTGGAATACCTAATTATGTTATATTATCCCATATTAAGCTGACAATGGGTGTCTTGTTCGCGGAACTTACAAACTTTTTTAACTTTTTACTTTTTTTGCTACAGCGCAGAATATATATTAGCAAATAAGATTTTTTTTTTGCTATATGTGGAAATTTGTTATTAAGAATTTTTATTTGTTGATCCCTTAGATTTCGCAATAACGAGGTTTTACCGAATATCTAAAAAAAAAATCATATCATGAACTCAATAAATTGAGTAAAAAAACCTATAAACTTTCAATTTAAAAATTCAACAATTTAAATTCTAAATTAATAAATTCATTATTTTAAGAAAAAACCCCATACATGAATTGATTTTTGTTAATATAGTTGCAGCCATTTCCCACATCTAGCCCAAAAATAATTTCACCTAAAGTTTTTTCAGTCCATTGTGTCCACGCTTGTTAGGTCAGGTTAGATTAGGTTAAGCAGGCAATAAGCTTAAAATATGTATATTTGTAATATACATATTTGTAATATACAAGCCATCTCTGGACACAATTTGATAGAAATTATTTTTAAAAACATTGTTACAACATCATTACAAAAACAAAATACCCATAAAACCAAGCAATTTAGTAAAACATTAACCAAGCTGATATGTGTTACTTACGAAAAGCAAGATAATGTAGATGAAATGATCCATGTATTTAATAATATGTATACGAAGATTGTTTTTTTTTTTTTTAAATTGATATCTTAATTTATTTTTTTATGAATATTAATATTGAATATCAAATAACTAAAAATTAAATTTGTATAATTTATTTCTTTTGTAATGGTATAGAACATACTTATCATATCTTACTTATGAGTCATTCCATGTGAAATCACCTAATTTGAAAATAAATGGTTGCTTGACCATTTCAGATATTTTTTATATTTTTACCATAGGTAATTCCATGAGTGTGAAGCTCAATACAATTTTTTTTTTATTTGCCACCATTTTGGATCTAAGTTCAATTTTCTTCGCAGCATCAGGCAAAAACGGAGCTTTGCAGAGGTATTGACAAAATATATTATTCTCCTCCCATAAAAGATTAAAGATTCTGGTTTTCACTAATATATAGAAGAGACAATAGGCTTATAGAAATGATAGAAAATTATATATAAACCAAGACTTAAATGACCATTAAATATGCCAAATGGAAGCATAATCATCAATTTTGATGACCAAAAAAGGGCAAGAAGGGTTCCTAACCGAAACTTTTGTTCTTCATAGTTGGGAACTCTACTAGGTATAGTTATAACAGAAAAATTCTATCATGTGGTTCCAACCCCTGGTTACCTTAAAAGATACATTTTCTATAACCGTATTGTCTTCTGTGTGTTAGTGAAAATGAATCTTTAATCTTTTATAGGAGAACAATATATATTTTTCAAAACCCCTGTAAAGTCCCGTTTTTGCCTGTCGCTGAGAAGAAAATTTAGCCTAGATCCAAGATAGTGACAGATAAAAATAAAATAAAAATTGTTTTGAGCTTCACACTCATGGGGGTTACCGATGGTAAAAAAAATATCTGAAATGGTCAAGCAACCAACCACACCTAGGTGATTTCACATGGAATGGACTCTTATTTAAATTGTAAAGAAAAAAGTTAGGGGCAGTGAGACTTGACAATAAAATTTCAAGCATGCAACGGACACACCAAATACCAACACCAGATGAAATAACCTGGCTCCGAAATACAGGTGACGCACACTGTTTAAAACATTTTAAGGGATTGCCGCTGAGGTCATTCTGAATTTTGTTGTATAAAGAGCTCATACTACGAAAACGCGATGAGCATTCTGACAATTCGACCACACTGGACAAATTCCACAGCACAAATAACTAGTTTGATAGAAGTATTTTTTCATGGAACCTAAAATTAGGAATCAAAACTCCAATATCCTTACAGTTTTTCATTTAATGAAAATTTGCTTTATTGGGTTATTTATTAATAGATTATCTTGTATATTTAACTAACTATTTATCATACAGTAATAAAAGCCCGTAAATATATGTGTAATGTGACAGTGTACCTGGGCTCGAGCCAAATTGTTCCTAAATTAGAACAATTTAATAGATTTCAAAAATTTTACATTAGAAGTGTTCAAAGGGAATTATTTCACTACTTGGTAATTCATTTCATTAAATAAATAAAATTAATTGAGATAAAGAAAATATATTTTTTAATTTTGAAATATTTATTTAATTTAGTTTTCTTAGTTACGTAGTAACAGGCAGTTTACTAATTTAAGTTATTTATTTAAAAATAGGATTACTACAGTACGTGTCTACACATTGACGAGATAAACAATTATTATTATAATCTAACATCACACAATCACTCTGCAATAAAGTTGATTTCATGACGACTACTTATAATATCTAGTACGATTGTATATGATATAATCCAATACTATGGAATATCTGGCAAACTTCCCATCCTATCAAGAACATTACTTTTGTTATTAATTTGTACCGCTGCATCCACAAGTTGTCTGTGTATTGATTGAGCGTATATAAATTAACTAGATGACAAACTTTCAAATAAATTCCAAAACTGTTACAAACTGAACACACATAGTTAAATTGCTTTTCTATCCAGAATGAAACCAGTGAAAACCTCTTGAAATGGACCTGTCACGGGACGCCATGTATATTTTTTGTAACAAGAGTGACCACACGGACTAGTACATCATATGCTACAGTACGTCATGCAAATATTTCTTCGCGTGGCATACCGTATGGCGTATTCTGCCTGGGCTGTCTGGCGTAATCGTTGTACGGTGCGTTGGGCGGTTGATTGTGGTGGTGGTGGTGGTGGTGATGGGATGGTGGTTGCGTGTTGTGTGTTGGTAGTTTTGTATTGCTACCGTTGTTGTTGGCGTACGGGCCGGGGGGCTGCCGCAACTGGTGGCTCGGCGGGGGCTGCAGCGGAGGCACCTTCACGGTGATGTTGTCGTCGTACGAGCCGTCCGAATCTTCGTAGACGTCCAGTTCGCGGGAGGCCCGGCGAGCGGGAGTACTCTCCACCTCTGTAAATTCGTAATTAATTGTTTATGTTCAGTTGACGCTGTACCACTGGTTTTTCTCGAAAAAGTATCAATATTATCAGCACTTGAAAGTGGATTACGCCCTACTAAACTCAATTAATTATTTCCATACAGGAGATGCAATACGTACAATACTCGGCATGTCGCCATTATCTTCATTATTTTTTTATCATCACATTGTAAGAATATGTTTAGTCTGTATAGGAGTAAAGGAAAGGTAAATATGCAGTCAGTAAAAAAAAACTGACTGTAGTCATCAAATGTCAATAAAAAAAAAATCAAAATCCATCATCAAACCATTTAGAATTAAATAGTTGAAAACTATAATATTTTATTAAGGAGAACACATTCTTATTGTGAAGTCCTAACTATTCGGAACATAGGTCTGTAAAAATTAATTGTTAATTCTGGCGTTTCCTATCGGACTATTCAAAGGTATTTGAGATTCCATAAAAATAAAGTAGATGGCTTTCAAATAATGGAACGATAGATGTATTCATTTGTAAAGTGTAACATATAGGTTCGAAAATTTGTCATCAAAAGTACTGTATGCTGTAGTAACAATATTTTTCAATAAAATTGATTTTACGTGTATATCTTTCTAATTAATACATTTAGTTAGTATTTACTATAATATTTGATTATTTCATAAAAATATTATTAAGGGAGTTAAATCATTGCACGCCTGACCTGAATATGATCTAATCAGCCATAATGCACACGGGTCTCAAATAGTATATTATTTAGGAGATATCTTTAGATGTTGGAATTAAAATTAGAGTTGACATAGGAATAACTTTTTTTCCCCAAATTTATGAACTTTTTTTTTGCCAAAAACCCTCCGTTTGAAATCTTTCTCAATGTTACCATCCTTGGAGAACATACTTTCTAAATATATCATTCACTAATTCTAAACATTCATTATTGACCATTGCATCACAATTTCAACTCTCTCAAACAGTATCCCTTTCGATATGATGTCATTCATCAGAAATTCCATGGATACATCAGATATCTTATCAAATTCAAATTCCAATCCATGGATACATCAGATATCTTATTCACTAAGCATCTTTATTAACTACTA
Organism: Eubasilissa splendida; assembly: GCA_031772225.1. Lineage (NCBI taxonomy): Eukaryota > Metazoa > Arthropoda > Insecta > Trichoptera > Phryganeidae > Eubasilissa > Eubasilissa splendida. Next base: position 1,424,019 of record CM062858.1, read on the forward strand.
GCACTGCATCATGTGCATATATTAAGGAGTATATTAGATCACATAATTTCGCTTCTATGTTCTTCCAATTATGTTTTCATTCAATTATCCGTGTGTGAGTAAAATATATACATTGACACCTTTTGTAACATCAAACCATACATTATTCACATTTTAATTTAACATATATTGTTTAAATCCTTTGTTTAATGTGGGAATGAATTTGTGAAAATTCTTATTGCAATTTTGTGTACTGTTTAGATATTTCCCCGAGACTCCTGTGTAATTATTTATTTTTCTTATATCAACAGATATAATGAATGGACAAGATGTTTGGAAGCTTTATCATGCAAAATAGTGGAAAACAACCGAGTCATGAAAATTTTCTTGCCTACTTAAAAAAATTACATTGAAAGCGGCTATAAAAAAAAGTTGCTAAACACACTGTAGAGCATTTTATAACATTCAACGAGGGCAGAAAAAAGCAAATATAATCAGCACACCAATGGCGAAAGCAAGCGGGACCAATCAAAAACAACACTCGAGACATTCCAAAATCACCGAACCTGACTTGGCGGGCTGCGGGGTGGGTCCATTAACTGCTGCGGGACTCGGCTCACTTTCCTCTGTCGGCGCAGGGACAGGGGCCTCGGGAGCCTGGGGCTGGGATTCCAGTATCACTGGTTTTGGAGGAACTAGCAAACAAAACAAAACAAGCTTTCACTCAACACTCGTTATTTTAGTGATGCAAAACCAAAAAAGTTATCAAAAAATTAATAAATTTTAATAAAATAAAAGTAAAATATAATGTTTTCTTTTAAATAGAGATGCATACATGGAATACATGTCATATCAATATTCTTACTACTTTCAAACTAAGCTAAACGCTTGTACTATGAAAATAGGACTAAGTTGCTGGACTCCTGGAACGAGGCGCGAACCCCCGACCACTAGAACACTAGGCCAGCGTCTTAACCACTAAACCGACAAGCTATTCAGTAAAATAAAATAATTTTATAAAATATATCCCAATTAAATGCTTTAATAAACTTTTTTAAGACAACAATTAAGATAAATTTGCTATTATTAATTATTTATGTAATGAGTGGTGTGGGGTGTGTATTTACAAGTTAGACACTAAGAAAAATAAAAAGAGACTTTTTATATTTGAAAATAAATATAAAATAGCTATTTATTTTAGCACAAAACAAGCAACTTATGAGAAAGAAACCGGGACATTCCATATAAAAAGTGCATCACCTCAGAAGTGCACTAAACAAACTAAAATAAAAATTTACACACTATTTGTATGCCTGCGCACACTCCACTTTATAGCTACACATTTTTGACATTGCTAAGTACCAACAGTATTCCTAATTTTCAAACCGATAACAGTTGGGTACCGTTATTGCACTAGATAATCTTCAACTTATAAAAATCAATTTCTCTGAATATCGAATTGTGTACAGTTGACATAAAGCTTATTTACTTTATGACGCAAAAGAATTATTAATTAAGGAAAATTGATTGAGCTGTAAAATAATTTTAATTTATTAAATTGTACAGTTTTTTAATTAACAAGGCTGGCTTCAATATAATTAACCCACAAATATCATTTAAATAAACCATAAGATAAAACATTGATTTGCTAAATAAATAAACAATCCAACCACACAAAAAGTTTTTAAATATTAAGTAATTACCTTTCTGGATGGAGGGCAGTCGAGGCCTTGGGCTGTATCCGGTCTGGTTCCGGAATGTAGCAACTGAGTTTCGGAGGAATCGGTTGGGAATCAGAGTACCTGGAGAGATGTCCTTATCCCGACAGTCTGGACATTCATGATCTTCAGATTCCAACAGAGCACTTCGGATACCTGGTGTTAAATAATAAAATTATGGTAACCGCAAAAGTGAATTTTTTCCATTATGGTATAGTTTAAAGTTGAATTGAAATAAATCATGAATTAACTACAATTTTTTGTATAGTAGAACCACCGCATTAATTTGAAGTTCAAGGGACCAAAAAACATTGAATTCGTATGACACGGAACCCCGTTAAATAAAAAATTCAACGGACCAAAAAAAATTTATTTTACAAATTTCGCAATGTTATTGTGTAAAAAATTTAAGTCATGAAAAAATCTGCTAATTTCCGGAAAAGCATATAAATTTTAACATATTTCACGAAATCATCTCAAAAATGCAATATTTTTTATACTAATACAAAATTTCCCATTCTCCGCGGGTGACTCAAAATATGAGTCGCGCCTCACATGCCCAGATCGCGGGTGACTCAAATATAAGTCACCGTGTTTCGCTGAGGAGCGGTGAAAATCGTACCAAAATTATTTGTAATCTTTATCCTACCGACATCTGTTGATATTTGTCAAGAATTATTAGCCATCTTATAAACAAACACAAAATAATAAAAGTCCTCGTATCATCCAGTATCGCACAGTTATTCAAACACTCCCGCCTCAGTGCGCGCGCTCGTATTTAAGGTCCCACCAACTTGCAGAGTCCTGCACGGATATAATATTTAGAGGAGAATGAAATATTGTCATAAATTCACCAAAATGAATTTATAACATGGTATTTATAACATGGTATTTAAAACTTGTTTCTTTGTAGTATACACATTATACATTTTTCAACTTTTTCAACTCGTGAACTATTGAATTTGTTTCTTTGTTAATAGCGTGATCCGAGAATGTCAATTAATAAGTTATTTTTAATCGTAAAAATATTTTGTGTTTGAATATTTAACAATAGATATCAATTAAACAAATTATGTTTATTTAATTATATTAGGCGCCGGTTTATTGCAATTGAAGTTTAAAGAGTTTATCCTGTCAAAACGTCACCAATTCTTCATAAAAATATTTGTTTCGTATGATGTCGGGACACATTTTATTTTATAATTATATCGTCAAAGAAACTAAAATAAATAATGACAGTCAAGGTTTAGGTATCTCGGGTAACTGTTACTACAACTTTATCGGCTAGACTCAAATCTATAGCCAGCTAACATATGCCAGTTGTCATTACTCCGCGTCGTGTCGTATATGCGTAATTTTAAAAATGAAATCAGTTTATGCGTGTCGAATGTAATGCGTTTCAAAAATTATTTCAAACTATAGAGTTAAATTAAATGTCACCATTTAAAAACTTGTAAATAGTGTGCATTATGGTTCTGATTTCTGTAATTATTTATGTTCGTGAGGATACCTTTGCTATCGATTTCTTAAAAACAAATCATATATTTGTTGCATTATCGTAGTGTAAAGTCATAAATTATAATGCCGCCCAAAGAGTGCCGCGTATGAAAGATGTCATGCGTATTTATGAACGCGATCAATGGGTTAAAATGTTCTCAGGAAATTGAACAATCATTAAATAAAGTACACTATAACTAATAACTATCACACTAAATTAAGATAATACGAACAAATTTAAATATTTAATTGTCAGACATGTTTTGGATTGAAAAAATCTTCTATTTTGAGACTTCGGCAATACAAATTTTACCATCTCATCAAATGACCGCATACTTGCGAAATAATAAGATAAGTTAACAAAAATGTCATTCAAGGAAAATGAACATTATTAACACAACACAGTTAGTAAAAATAAAATCATTCATATATACGTGAAATAATACAAAAATTCAATCATTCAAAAAAACATACACTAACACAGTTATTAGTAAAAAAAGAATCGAAAGGGAAATTTAGAATAGGCAAAAAATAATCTTAAACGCGGTCAAAAAACTGCAAACATTGTTAATTTTTTATAACTTACTCAAAATCTTCGAATTATATAACGTAAAAATGTATTAATTTATGATGCAAAGGCCTGAAAATTATTTCGTAGTATGAGTGACCGGGATTTTCGTATTAACGGGCTTGATTAAGTATAAAACTGACAATTTGGGCGTTGAAGTGTTTGAAAATTTCGAATTATATTGAATTTCGAATAAAAGGGATTCAAATTAACAAGGTTTTACTGTATATAGTAAAATAATCTTACACTCGTCGCAAAAAGAGTTTCCGCAGCAAGGTATCATGACGGCATCGGTGAGAAGATCCCGGCACAGTGAACACAACAGATCCTCGGGAATTTCCTGACGGGGTGTCTCATTGGATCCACTCACTGTTTCCACTCCTGCATCAGATGCTTTGTATGCCTCACTGTAAATATTAAATATTCATGAAGAGATGTCATTTGACATTGAATATAGGTCAAGGTTTGAAATTTGATTGACAAGACAATAATTTCATTCATGAATACAAAAATGTATTAAATTTAAAAACGTGTTGCCACATATACATTTATGATGCTTGTGAGGAGATAACAGAGAACGAACCAAAGGAATAGTAGAACTTACTGGTCCACGACAGGAACAGCAAATCCTCCAGTCGGAGTCATCATGGCACCAGGGGCTGTTGGTCCTTCAACCGGAACCATGAAACTTTGAGGAATTCCAGTACTCCGCTTAATGTCTATCGGCTCCTAGAAACAGTACATTTATAATAAAAACTTATTCTAGAAAAAAAATTAGGCATTACAATTCATAACTGTTTCACCAAAAACATAATTTTCATAATAAAATGTCAAATTTCCATCTTAATGATAGATTTCTATCTTATACATTGGATGTGTGTACATTTTACCCCTCAACAATACGACAATTTTCTCAGCACGAAATTTTCTACAAGTTCACACCTTTGATTATTTATACATTAAATAATTAAAATACACAGTAGCCTTAAAAACCATTCAGTACAATCTGTAATCCAAGTAGGTAATAAAAATGTACAAAAATACAAAAAGTCCTTACTGCAGAGTCACCCAAAGGGCAATTCTTGATCCAATGTCCTTGTTGTTGGCACTTGTGGCATACATAATTGGGTGGCACGTCGCCCCTCTGATTAGCTCCTCGAATCTTCTGATAGCTAAAAACATAATTTAAAATATATAAATATATACAACCTCACCCAAACTGATTAAAATTATATTTCATATGTGTACACAATTAAAATATATTGATTTAGTTGAATAATAATAAAGGCAACATTAAACAATGAAGAGAAAACTGTAGTAATTGCGCTGGCATTGTCAAAATTTCAAAAAATTCTACTGAAAATTGCAATCTTATGTGGATGCAATGATGAACGTGATGTAAAATTAATAATAAAATAACTAATAATATATATGATGAAGTTGTTAAAAAGACATGTGAAATAAAGAGTTAATAATATAAACCAAAAGTTTTAAAGTGAAAAAATGCAGTGTTTTACAGTGCGTTTTAAATCATTCCAATGTTAACCTCATGACATATAATCTTGAGATATTAATTTAAATCTAGGGCCTGGGTGATAGTTTACAGTATTCTAAACTGGCCCAAGTTAATGATATATTCTAAATTATTAATTTTTTAAAATTAACTAAATATGTTTAACCACTTTGAATAAATGACATCAACCAGTTTCAATGTCACTTTCATCAGGGTGGACTTACACTAAATTAGTTAGCCTAACATAATTTAGTGTACGTTCCATCCTGATACAGATTTGGTAATATTGAAACCTATCAAAGTGGTTTATACAAAGTTAGTTAATTTTATAAATTAATAATCAACAAAATTAAAGCTGCAAACAATTCTGAATTATGCTTATAATTTAATGTCATTTTTGTGGTGTTTTTAAAATGACTAAAACATATTATGGCCCACAATTGAAAGACAAAAACATGCAAAATAAATATTTGTTTACAGCATTAGCAGGAATCAACAAAATGTGTGCAACCTGAGTAACTAGTTCTCTAGGAATATTTTTAATCTGTAGAGAAAATGCACACATTCCAATCACTACTCACAGCCAGAAAATTAAATTATCCAAAACGAGCAAAAAAAAAAGTTTAATATATATACAGTGGAACCCAGATTTTATATTTAAATCAAAATTTCCTGGTTTTGTTTCAGTTCAATACACTTGGAAACTAAAATTACTTGACAAAATATGACATGAAAAAAAAAGATTTGCCCACTTTTGATGCGTATTTCCACAAAGGAAACTCCTGAAAAACTGTCAGAAATAAAACTGCAATTTTATACTATTCTTCAATCAAATTATATTATAAACAAATGAAATGGCCAGGTTCTACAACATCAACAACTTTTGAGACTTTTTTGTTGACGAAGCGATCGTAAATAATATAATAAAAGATTACGAAAAATTCACAAGTTACAAATTATTGGAAATACGCCAAGAATAAATGTACAATAATTGAATTAATTATAATTTTTAAGAGTCGAGATGTCAAAAGCCATAGTTAAAATAATGCATTTTGTAAGATAAAGAATTAGCATAATAATAATGAATCCGGACTGACTAGAATTCACGTAAGGTCGTAGCACAATATTCTCCATTCATGACCGTGAATCTCCGTTCACTAACTAGTACAACTTATTTTATTACCAATTGGCAATGCAGGCATTCGAAGAAATTTTTGATATTTTCTATTTTAAATATGCTTTTTAATCGCTTCTCAAAAAAATTTAAAATTGTATATTGTAAAAAATTCATTGATTTATGATGCGTTGACTCAGAACTATTTAGATTTACGAATATCGTATGACATTAATTAATGTGTTTTTTTTATTTTGTTATTAATTTTCAAATAATTGCGGAATAAAGCATGACTATATTTAATAAAATCTCAAAACTACTCACAATCTTATTATACCAAAAATATGTTTACTTTCAATTTTACAACATTTAGCTATCCCCAAAAAAGTGTAAAATCGAGATACACATATAACTTTTTTTAAATACTTCGAGCCAATTTGACCGAGTTATATTTTTTTGCGTAAGATAACGCATTAAAATTATATTGCTAAGCACTAAAATCTAACTATAGCACTTACTTCCAAAATCTTCAGAAAGCATGGTAAAGAAAAAAAGCTTAAATAATATGCAAATCAAATGATACTAGGCTAGAGTCAGTGGTAGGCTAGTTTCAGATAAAAGTAAGAATATTTTTACTTTATTTCAACGGAATTGACTTAGACAACTGAAATTGAGCAACAAAAATTCTAAAAAAAAAAAGAACATGTGAGATGAATCCTAGCATTGCATTCCTAATCCTACAGCCTATTTTTCTGACACATACTATTTTTAATTACATGACACTACAAAGAAAAATAAAATGTTGATCAAGGAATTATTTGAAAGAATTGGTAATTTGAAATAATTTTTTTTGCTGTCATTCTTTCATAATAATTCTCCGTGATATTTAAATCTTATAATTATAAGTTTAGTCATATTGGTAAATAGTGGTATTTAATAAGCTTATTATCAACATACTTGCTGGGGTCATAATCGAGGGTAGACTGCGACATCATGGCCATGATCTTGTCGTCCTCGGAGCCTTCCATCCGAGACAGGTCTGAAGCCCCCTTTGCTGCGCTGGTCCCGTCGGCGGTCCTAGCCTGCACCGAGCCACCCGAGCCCGGTCCCTCCCAGGCCTTCTTGGGCTGCTGCGCCAACGGGACGCGCGCCACCAGCAATGATGTGTTTTTTGGTATGAGAGCATTGTTGTCCGAATATACTGAAATTTGTATTCAATGTTACAAAAGAATTTTGTAATCTTATAGCCAAATTTTATATCAGGCACCTCTACATTTTCATAATCAATGGAGGCGGCATCAATACTATGAGTTATTTGCTAGTTACAATAAAATGCCTTAAAAATGTAATGTTTAAAAATAAAGAGTAATTTGGACCAACTGAAGAGAATGCGGTGAATCAAGTTAAAAGAAAAACCTAGAACTTATTTACTTAACCCAAACTAAAAAAAAATGGTGAATAAAATATTTGGTAAATAGGCAATTTAAACAAGACTACTTGACACGCTGCTACATCATATAACAAGTTCGCAGGCACATCACCAATTAAATAATAAAATGGTTAATGAAAAATATATTTAAACAAGATAAAAAATAAGATGAACCTAGAACTATCTGAAGAAATTGCGGTTACCTTCTTTAGTTTGAGCATTTGTGACCTGAAGGTCGAAATCAGATGTTTTTCCAATCCTCTTCTGTTGGAATATGGCCGCCTTGAGATCGGCTACGGATATGTGTAGGCCATCAAACGTGACAGTATCATACTCGAGTGAACTCTTGAACTTGTAGTGCACAGACATCACGCTGTTATCACACGATGAACTATTTTGTGCGGTGTGAAAACGGCATACTGAGAACTGCAACTGAAACGCAAGGTCAAATAATTAGCTAGTTAGTTTAAAATTAATCCTCAATTTCAAATAATCTCCGGAAAACTTGTAAATAGATTTTGTGTTATTAAGCCATCAAATTACGGCTGACACCCAGTAAAAAGGTAGAATTCGTACTCAGATTTGGCAAATATCAATCCCCAAAGACCTAAAATGTCTAATTGGAAGAGCCCTAATTAATTCACAACTGAGATGATCAGTCTTGCAAACATAACTTAGATTGAACCGTGTGCCTTTTCAAAAGGTGCATCACTAAATAAAATAATCATTCAATGCTTCTAAAAATAAGTAATAAAGATGTAGAGAAGTTATAATTGCTGTAATACTAAGGGTCAGTTGTTTGATTGTTGGAAAAAAATATTTACTCATCGAAAGTACATTCAATAGTAAACTAATTTCACTCTCCAATATCGGATGGTAAAAACCGTAAATCATTAGTTAAAAATAACAAACTCTTCATAGCTGTTTCCAAAGTCATCTCCCACATTGATTCTTTGATGCAGTATACGACAATGAATCATTCAATATCCTGCTATTTTAGTGATGTGAGTTCATCCAATGAGATCTTGTTGTTTAATACATTAGCACATAATCAAAAAAAAATTTCGCCACCCATGTGACAGGTCTCGAACGCAGGGGCAAATAAAACATATTTCATGATTATTCACCTTGCCACACTGAGAGATGAAATTGCCTTTGATAGTGGTAAGTTTGACGTACCAACTACCTGAAATCTATTTTTACCATGGGTGAGTGGGTGATACCAAGGTAAAAATTTACTACAACCAGCCCTGGTAGCATTGATGCACACATCAGCTGACTCCGATAGTCAAGTGATGTGTACGTTGGCACTACGCCATAAGAGCATTGCAAGCCCAGAAAATAATAAATATGATTTAATTCATGTAAATTCTTAAACTACCGTATAAGCAAAACACGTAACGAAAGCTTGTAACTTTCTTCATATGCCATTTACCAGTGACGTGCAGTCAATACATCAAAATAATCTGTACATAATTAGAATTTCCACGAAATAAATCAAAATATACGTATCATAAATATTATTCATATTTTAGTACACCATAATATTCTATGAGATAAATATTTAATTTCGCTTTATTTCTCAAAATACATAGTTACATACTTATTTCAATGTACTGACTGTACGCGCCTGCCATTTACATACAAGTTTTTTTTTTTAAAATAGTGAAATGGAAGGTGTGGCGCAACGTAGAATATTTATCTTCATGGTGCAAATCTAAATTCACAAATGATTAAATTATACTAAAATATTTATTTAATACATGAAAATAACCTAATTTTATTATACCAAAAAGGCCAAAGATTATTCTGCTGCAAAATAAAATGCTATAATTCTATATTCGAAAGCATACTTCCAATGATTATTCAAAATGCCATACTTTTTATAACTCATAATCAATTGTACTTCTACCATAACGCTTCCGTATATTTATTGTATTTTCCGAACGCACACCTTTCATTTCTTCTGTATCCGTGAAGCTTCTTTCTCATACAATGGGTATTTTTTAAGGACCTAAATATTTCCCTCCCTTTAAATTGTTCCATGGTCACGGTCCATCTAACCTCTTTCACGATCCCCATTTACCTCATACCTGTCGGATTACTCTTACATTATGCATTTCCTTAACCATCTAAGTAAACTTCAGACATCATTTTACCAACATCATTGTGCAATCATGTTTGGTGTATAGGACCACACTGAATAACCTAAAACTACTGAATAAACTAAGACTATTCCAACAGATCTGGTTCCAATATGAACAATCGAATTCTGGGCATGCAATCGATACTAATTTACGTTTATTTATTTTTTCTTGTTATGTTTTTTAACTTAAACCATATGGGACTCGTACAAAATATATTTTTCAGTTGAATAGTGGAGAAGAACTATTCTATAACAAGGTCTGGGTCAATTTAAATAACTTTGAATGATTCGAAATAATAAATATACTGTTATACGATATTTTACTCACGATATTTTAATAAAAGCCGTATTCCAAAAACAAATTGTTATACCTAAACGGGAAACTGCAATCAATTAGCGTGATATAAAAAACGTTAACGAAATCAAAAACATGTAAAAATTGCAACCAACTACACGTATAAGCCACAAACAAACGTTTATACTCTAAAATTAACAGTTTTCATTTCGTTAATTCGCGACAAAACAATAATCCAGGATTCTAACGACTTACTCGAAACAACGCTGTCAAGCCGCCATCATTTCACGTAGTGAAAGTAGTACTTCAATAACAGAAAACTAGGCACAAATGGATGTATTATTTCATGACAGTTTTATAAAATGGGTACCTTTTTCAATATATTACCCCTACGATCACTAATGTTTTAATCTTCAAACGAATAAATAAAATCAAAAACGCTCTAACACGCCATAGAAAGACTAAAAGATTAAATATGAACAAAATTAGTATCACAAATTACCACCACAGATAAAGCAAAAGTAACATAGAAAAGTATTAAAATCATGGATATACATAAAAAGTACCTATCTAATACAGAATCTATGTCTATGATTAAATCGCGTATGAAAACATTTAAAACATTCGGCGGGACAAAAATAGAATTTATTACTCAAACGTCCATAGTTATGTTATTAACTTATTAGTGGTAAAGTTGTGATAGTTTTTAATACTCACATTCAATGTTAACTTTGTCAGACTCCACTGATTGATCATATCACTTGTGTCATGTTTAACAACTATGAAAGTTAATGAAAACAATTATTACATTATGCAAATCAGATGAGTTCTCTAAATTCGAGAATCATCTTAGAGAAAATTATCATGCTTTCAGTAAAAATAAAGTAGATTTCCCAATGACAATTAATAATGGATTAGATATATATTTTTAAATTCTTAAAATACATAAAAATCCAATCTCTAGTAATGTCATAAATAATATGTTACTCGATGTACAACTCATTTCACTTTCAACATTCTCTGTAAAATCAGTCCCTTACCATGTCCCATAATCTAGAGGTTTTTGATTTATTTGTTGTATGGTGGAGATGGTATTATGAAACATGTTTTTCAATATATATGATCAATCAATAGTGTAATAATGTTATCATTTCATTGTATCATATTGAATTGTTAATTCTATTTAAAGCTATAAATAATGGATTTAACTGAGGGGAATGATTCCGATTTACTCGAAAAACTGAAAAATGAATTGAGCTTGTTAACAGCTTCCTTGAAAGAAAGTCAGGAAAAAATCATATTTGTTGAAAGTGAGAAGTACTTTTATAAAATTTCATACAATAACCAATCTCTTTTTTAATAATATAACAAAACAAACCTTATTTTTAAATATCTTTATTTTAGCCAAAGCTGCAATATTATCAGTGGAGTTTGCTTCAATGATTGATACACTTGAAACAAAATCTCAAAATGAATTAGAGAAAACTCTTCAATCAGAGGCTGATGAGATGTCTTCGTAGAAACACCAACTTAAAACCTTAACGCTGTCAATTCTTCAATATAAAATCTGTTAATAAATTCATCCTTATGTTATTAACAATTAAAACTATTTTAAGTTAAATTGAGATTTTAATGTGCTTCATATTTTCTTCTGTCTGCAAACATAAAATGCTCTTTGTGTCATTACATTTACCCAAGACTCAATATTCTGTAAAGTTTTTGGTGATTAACTCAAAGTGAAGGATATGTGAACAATTCAATTATATTATGTCAATTAAGACAAAAAGGGAAGGGCACAGAAATAATTAATAATATGGTAGATATCAAGTTTAGTACAAAATACCAAACACGTAGGTAACAAATTTAATTTAATACATACTATTAAATACTATACAACAAGTAATTTACAAATTGATTTAATACAGTTATTAATTTTCAAATATGTTTGTGTTTTATTTCTGAAACCAATTTTATATGAACTCTAATCCTTCAAATTTCATGTTGGATATCAGAGTCTCTTCCATTAGCATATCCCCATTGGTCCGGAATGCCATGATGAATGTTGCAGTAGTTCCCTGATACTCCATAGTGCGCAATGCAACAATTGCCTCGTCATTGCTCCCCGGTATGAACTTGAATGAAGAGTATCCATGGGTGGGCGAAGGTGTACCAACCTACAAAAGGAGAAACAAAATATGTTCATAAAAACAGTTATCTCAAAAAAATATATAGTCTAAAACCATGTATAAATATGAAGAATAAAAAATGTTATTATTGGTATTTTTACTGACTATTCATGAAGCTTGAACTTTGATAAAAACATGATCAAAGTATCCCAGACACCTTCTAAACAAGAATTCTTTGTATAATTTACGTTCCAATAATGAACATTAATGTTCAAAGTCAAATATATAATGCAAACTCTACGGACACGTATGGAGATACCAGTGTGGTTAAGTCAATTAGAATTGGAAGATTACGCTGATGAGGGCACATGCCCATAGCCCATGATATAATAATAATGTGTTTATTCCAGCGTGATCAGGTTTTTTTTTAACCTGATTCGCCATAAAGATAATACATATTATGTTATACATTAAAGGTTATGAATAATACTATGAAAAAGAAAACCAAGGAAAATATTAATAAAAAATTAAAAAGTTAATAAAAAGTAAAAAGTTCACACATATATACACACAAAATATAAATATTACATATATAACTACTTCAGTCACGGCCATTGTTGTATGCCCATATGATAGTGGGTAAACCGAAGCTAAGATGGATGGATGGTTGTGCTCTGGATTATCTGATGAACCAGAACAGATATCGCACATAGAAGGAAATGGCAACTAATCTTGCAGGCAGCCAAGATAGTGTAGTGCTGCTGATTGTGATAATTTTTACTTTTAAATATTCGCAAGGTTTCACGATTAACCCACAAAAGAAAGACAAATTATTTAATCATAAATTGATTCATTTTTTTGGAAATTTTATACAACATTGTATGATGGGAAGCATTTTGTCAATAATTTTCTCACATAAAAGTTTTACTGCTTTTTCAATAGGATAATAACTGTCATAAACCTATAATCCAAGGCGACCAACACATTGACGCTAGAAATTTCAACTGCTGCAAGAGACAAAGGTCATTTTTTATAATAGATATTAAATATTCATACCATTTAATCTATTTGTTGGAACATTACCATTTTGGGAACACATATATATATAATTTTTTAGAGTACACAGTTGCTTTATGAATTACTCACAAGACAAAAAAGTTAATGTACTTTACACCAATTGATAAATTGACTTTTTAAACATGTATATATACGTATTAAAAATTTTAGTGCGCTTGTGATGTATATAAAATGCTGGAACTAATTTATTATGTATTACCACCACATGTTAATTAACACAAGAATACACAATACATCTGTCAGTGTATTTTAGACGTTTGTTACTTCACTTACAATTTTAATTTTCCTAATGTCCTTCAACAATGTTCTACGTTCAAAATTATTGTGACAGATTCAAAGTCTGCTTTTGTATAAAGATATTTATTATAAATATACTGATGTGGCGTACTTTCATTGCTATACGGCATGCACAAACTCAGATACATGGAGGTATGTAAGGCTATTACATAGGTAAGATTGTGTAACATTTTTTCATAGTGGAAAAAATCTGAGTATACAGAAAGATTTATTCCCTATATACAGCAATTAAAATTTCTATGATTTATTTACATGGTGTTTACTTTGTGGTGTAACATGATTATTTTTATTTTATCAACTAAACTTTGTCTCTTTCTCATCATCAGGTGATCACCTGATGATAAGAGGGACTGCACCTCTCGAAACTACAGTACTGACAATAACCAAAGGTGTATATAGTACAAAATTTTGTTGTAAAAATTACAATTTCTAACCAATAAGAATGCTGATTGGAAGTGTGGTTCTATGATTGGGGAACTGGATAGATGCAAAAAGTTAATAGTTAGTAATAGGTCTGGAATTATAAATTAGCAAAGGGGTGGGAGGAAAGTAGAAAATTTGTAATTATTTCATACCTTAACCACATTTACATCAGAAAAATCAGTACCGGCAGTGATCAATACATTGCAACCTTTACTTTCATCTTTTGTCTCATTATATGGCTCAAAAGAACATCTCCTCGGAAGGAAGACCCACTGACTCTTGTGTGTTGACCATGACCCCGATTCGTGGATCATGTATCCAGGCCAATCTATTCCTATGGCACGTCTTATTGCTTTGTACGGCATCTCCCAGTTCTCATGACGAACCTAGAAAAAGTAAATAATAACACAGAAAGCTTTATAAACATAGACGGAGCCCCAGGCTCACAAGGTAAATAAAGACAAGGCAAAGAAAGTCTCAAAGAATTTATTCAGGTATGAGTGACATGATAGAGATCTTTAGATAGGTAGTTAAGTCGGGCTGTGCGAGTGGGAAGTATCTCCATCTAAGCGCCTACCTCTCTCTGCATACCTCGTGTTTTGCAACTCCGTTAATTTGTTTGTGTAAGTGTGTCGTCCACATCCACGTTTGGGAGTGTTTTTGATGACTGGATCCCCGAGTGTCTGCCTTGAACTACTGCACCCTAATTTACCATCTATATGTAATCAAACTATGTATTATGTTTATAAGTTTTATATGAATAAAGACAGCACTTAAGGGACGCTGGAAGGTCTAAATTTTAACTTTTGCGAAAATTGGTTACATTATTTATTTTTTTTGTTTTCTATGCTGCATAAACTTATTTGAATATGTTATTGAATTAAAGTTGTGTATTTTTATTAGCTTTGATGAGTGGGTCTGACAAGGGAGCTAACTTAACCCTAGCTTCTAAACCGGTTTCGGGAAAGGGTGGGTCCTCCCCCTCCAGCTGTCCTTTATAAAAATAAAAATAAAAAAAAGCCATTCAAAATAAAAATTTATTACGTATTAACAGTAATTTTGGTCATCAGAATCAGATATTTATATCTCTGAGATCTTTACTATGTAAACTGTGTGTATTCAATTTATTATATTTGAACAGTTGTGTAATTATGTCATGGAAAGTATAAATACAACAATGTAATTAGGAATCGTGACTAATCGACTGAAAGGATAGTTGATGACGAAGGTCGAGTGACTGCTGAAAATCTTTTTAAATAATTAAGACTAAGAACAGGAATCAAAACTAGTAGCAGAAGCTATGGTGTGGAATAAATTACTAGGTGTACAAATTAATTCTCAAATAAAATCAACTGTAGCATTTATTTAAATTAAATTTTTTTGCTGCCGTATCAGATACGTGCAAGCTTGCTCAAGCACGCACTTGGAATAATCACAAATATTAGAGTGTGCAACCTGTGCATAACTATAATTTCACATAATTCATAATCAAAATTAAATATTTATATGATAAAACATTTGAATATGATTTATTTTCAGAAATTATAGCGATGCGTGGCTTATTTAAATTGAACTTTCTAGATCACAGAAAATCAATTCAAATAAAAATAATTACCTCTCCATGAGCATTCACAAGTTTGATCCACATGGGATCCACACTCTCAAACTGTCCACCGGGAGTGGTCCACTCTTTACCCATGGAGCCCACATAAAGCACTTCCCCCCTCACAGTGGCCCATTCAGCCTTGAATCCCTTTGCAGACTTACCGTCCCCGTCCACTAGAAGCACCCACGGTATTACTTTATTATCAACTATTTCGTACACCTGAAAGAGAATTATTTTATTTTAAAATAAGTCATGGCTTCTAATGTCATACCTGTAATTGGTAACGCTAAAAGTAAATAATAAAATCAGTGTGGAAGTATGAACTTAATTGTGAAATATAAAATTAATATTGAATCAAAGTTTGTGATGTAAATCTATTGTGATAACAATGGAGAAAATTAAACAAGCAAAAAATTCCATGAATTGCCACATAATAATCTCAATTTATTACTGTTCAAGTGATCAGAGTCTGCAACATTTTAGGGGTGGACCCATTTTCAAAATTTGAGTGCACCACGGTGTAAATGAAAACCTTAACCATTTAGATATGATGTAGAATTTTATTAGTCATGGATATTAGAGTTTTTTTTTTGTAAAATATGATAGAGTAACTTAGTGGATGGACATTACATAATGAATAAAAAACCCAAGTGGTTAAAAGTTATTTTATATTAATTAAACTAGTTTTTTTATAGGTATCAAATAATATATAATAGTACTAGGAGACACGGGAGAAGTCTTTACCTTTCAACTGTCAAATTCAACTGGGGTTTTCCAGCAAATCTGGCTCTATTTAACCCTTTAAAAGGCAAATGAATTATTTTGGAATTTGAATTTGAACTATCATATTTTAAAATACTTATTACCCACATGAAGTAAATTTGATAAATAAAATTAAAAAATATTCACTAGTTTGTCAGAAAAGCCAAAATATTCATTTGGTCAATGTAGCATCATGTTTGAAAATAAATTAATTGAATGAAAATAGACGGATAATATTACAAAATAGTTTTTATTGGCAAATATAAACAATTACAGATAAGTATATATAATAATAAATGATAAATAAATATATTTTTTTACAACCATTCTTATGGACTGGTTTGAAGCATAATACACACAATGGTGCATCACATTGTTTACTAATAAATAGGGTTATTTTTTGATCTTTCAGCATGCTACAAAAGGCACAGCGACGACATGTACAATGCTGAATTTCTTGGACTATATCATTTTGTCGCCTTTGTCGCTCTTGAGGTTTTTATTTTTTAAATTATTGATCAGTTCATTGGCTATGAAACTTAAGAAATTTAATTGTGTAATTAGTTTTTCTCGATTGCCCTTAGATTTCATGATTTCTTTATCTGTGCTTGTTAATTTTTCTGTAAATAAAAATAAATAAAAACTATGAGAAATAATAAATTTACGAGATTACAGAAATATTTGATAAAGTTTTGAAAGCGTTACGTCGAAAGTAAAAATTTACCAATTCTCAATAAATAATTTCAAAACTTTTTCGATCCCAAATGAATTGATATTAAATGAAAGCAAATTATGATAATACATTACTATTTCAATTGAAATAACTAAAACACTACACCTCAAAATGCGCATTTATATTTTAAGTCAACGCTGCAACTTTTAAATTTGAGGTTTATGGCATTACGTGACGATAAAATATTACAAATAGTACTACAAACTATTAATTTATATGACATTTTTTTATAAATGTATGTATAATTGTATATTAAATAATTATAAAAATACCTTTCCTCGAAAATCGCAAAACATCCTTCAAGATTCAGCTCCAAAGATACAACACTGCACTCGCCAGCTGTCAGGTGCATGCACACACGGCCAATGTTCAATTTTATGATGCGCACCTAAACACGTTGATTTTCGGGGAACAACGCAAACTTCACGCCGTTGAATTAATTTATTAAGAAAAAATTAGGAAAATAAAGAGTTACCAAATGAATGTATATGTTCACTCACCATTCCCGACCGGTCGTCAAATGTAAGAAGTCTTCCGTCAAATACCACAAGTTCGGACAACTCCATCCCTCGACCTTTCAAAGCATAGCTAGAACTCAATATGAGAGGAGGCTTGGTATCCCAAGTTACCACCACAGAGTTCATTGTGGGACTATAGCTCAAATAACCTTTCTTCAAGTAACTGTTCCAGGTGTTTTTTTTATCCTCCGCTAAAGAATTTGTATCTAAATCGGCTACTATTGCTATCCTGAATGACATCATCCCTCCCGATTTTATAGGAGGGGTCAGAGGATAAGTAGAATTATATATCCTAGGCTGCGGGGACCACCGATGAACATAGGAGATTGATTCTTTTTTATTGTAGTAATAAAATATAAATAAAATTATCACTCCAACCGCGCTGACTAGAGTAATGAATTGTGTTTGTATTCGAACCGTTCTGTTGCCGACTCGGTATGCTGTCGGCGTCCGCAGGGCGGACCGCCAATCTCTCAGAGAATTCCTCATTGGATCTTCCTCGACGTCTAGCAATAGCATGACTTGTAGACATATACCAAATTGGCTATCTGATACACATTACATTTTACAAAACATTACGTTAACGTTCAACGAGTAACCTTGTCACCATCCTTGTGCGTTTGCAGTCCACAGTACACGAGCTACACTAATCCGTAGACCGCGCACACAAAACTCAAACTGATTAAACAGTTGACATTTCAACTGTCACGTGGCAATGCAAGAGAAACAGCACAGAAATTCGCTTCTGATATGGATTTTGATATTTTATTAAATTATTTCATCAATATCTCACACTACTTTAAAGTTATTAAGACACGAAATATTTTGTTTGTACTTAACGATAAAATTTATTTTTTGACATTTTATGTACATATTGCTTTGCCACACACGAGGGGCTACATGAACAAACGACACATCAGATATGACAGACATCAGACCATAAGACCACTCTGATCTATATTGACATGATATTATTGGGTCACAGCGAATCGTCAACGGATCAAATAAGAATAAGAAAAGATATAAATTAGAAAAACTGAATGTATTAATTTTATTTACATACATTTTCAAAATTTTTACAAATTTTTAAATTTGTTTTATTTTTAATCAATTTCAATTGAGCGGTAAATATCTCAATAATGTGATCCTATAAATTGTCGCATGAAAGGCATTTAAACGTTAAAAAAAAGCTTTAAAATAGTCATATTTATTATAATAGTCATATTATTCGACTATTTTTGAATTTTTTAAAGATATTATTGTTATGCCCCATATCAGAGCATATCAGATTCAAATCTATTGAACAATTAATAAGGCTAAGGAGGAGTATTTTTGTCATGAGAAGACAATAGATTCGTAAAACTCTCTTGTTTAAGAAAAAATAATTACGCAAGTGTCTCTACACTAGCCGATATATCACGTTCAAAGTGACAAGTATAATAACCAATCGGAATCGTTCGCAGTGACATGCAATATTGAATAATTGCTTCCTGGGTTATTGTTTTAGTAGGGAGAATAGATGAGCGTGAAATACAGTGGTAGGATGTAACTGATTTGTTTAGTTGGATCGCCAAGAAACACATATACTGGCTATTATATGAGGAGACGGTTCTAAGAGTAACACTTTTGTTGATAAATGCATGTAGAATTAAACGAATTAAATTATAATAAAATTGATACTGAAGATTAGGATGGACTTTACTTTACCGGAATTTTTTAATATATGTACACAGTGAATGGGCAGGTAAAGTAGATTGAAGTAATAGCTGTAAGTATGTGCGAATTTCGTTCTGTATCAATCGTAATATAATGATTATTGTATAATAAACGATCAACCCGCGCGAGAAAAACCCTTATGTGTGTGATTAAATATAAGATCTTGATAAACTATGTAATTACTACGTAAAATGTATAAAGATAAGTTTAATCATAATTATTCATAGAAAAACGATGCGTACCAGTCCACTAAAAATGATATCATCGAACACGGAATTTTAGTTAGTATGATAATGTTAAGTGATTATTTAGATAAGATGGACAATGATAATGATATGTGATTATTATAATAAGATGGACAAATAAAAAGGTGATTACATTTTGGGAAATGAAACTGTAAACAATGGGAAATGGGCGGAGTCCAGAAATTAGACCTACAGCAGGAGGCGTACCGCCGCTGTTGATGATGAACCTATGGAACGGCGGCAGTCCTGGGAGGGTGGAACCAGCCAACAAACGAAGACACACCCCTGCAACGAGCAATACAAACAGATGGAACGCCATTGCTGTGATCAGTTGGTAATTGGTACCGAAAGTTGAAAAAGGCGGTTGAGCAGTTGCTGTTGAGCGACAGTTAAGCAGTTGGCGTTGAGGTTTAGGTGACACCATAAGAGTTGAAAATTGGTATAAAAAATCAGAGAAAGTTTAGAACGTTGGTGTTGAGATTAAGAAGACACCACCAATCAGTTGAGATCAGAAAATGGAAAACAGTCCGAAGATCTGGACACCAGTCGTGAGGTCCAGCCAGTTGTCGACACAGTTGCAACCATCCTGCCCGCTGTCAGAAGTCTGGAGACCAGTCACGAGCAGCCTGCCGTCAGTCAGTCGCCCTACCCGCTACAGTGTTAGCCTGGGCATAGCCGTCAAAGGTCAACTCGGGAGCAGTCGTCGGCAACACGGCATCGCCTGGCCAAAGACTGGGTTTCGGAAGGAGACCTTGACGCATCGCCACGGATCATCTAATGGTTTCTAAGTGCATTCGTCTCACAAAGATGGCTTCATACAATACAATCGGTATTTAATGTGCGACCAGTCTCCACGCTAATCTGATCATATTCCTAGTATTAACAATGTTTTGTTACAACAATACCAGATGATTCCTCCAACCTCATTTTATTCCTTTCAAATTATCATTAGGTGTGGTGATTGAGACATTCCTATTCTTTGAGAATTGGGATACACTGGGTAGACCATAGATAAGGGGTAGACTTTTTATCTGATCTAGTTCCTCGTATAAATCATAGATAAGGTATAAAATCAGCCCAGGCTTTTCTTTTCTTGTCTATGGCCCTGCATAGAAATTATAGATTGGAGAATAGAAATGGCATAGAATCATAGATAAGGATAAGAGTGGTTTTTAGTTTCTCACACTCTTATCTATGGTTTCTCAGATACGCGGGGTATTGTAAATTGATTTTATGGAGTTTTACTGTTGGATTTTAGAAATTTGTACAGCAAAAATATTTTTCATTATGCGAATGTGATTTTAATGGGGAAGTAGTTGAGTGCTTTCTTTTAAGTACATAATGGATTTACCCAATGAAGCTATGTAAACTATGAAACGCATGGGGTAATAAGTAAATTAAAAGTGAGTGTTTTTTTCTTTGAAAGAAAGGTTATTTATTTTTCACTTTGATTCACACTAAGTTAGGGTCATTGAGAAAAATGTAACAAGAAAATATTACAGGGGTAGCCAATCTCAGTAACCTCTCTTTGTAGCCCAGATCCAGGGTAAATGTCAATCTTCTGCAGTTCTAATTTCTTGCCATTCAAACACACTTCTGGGGTTTTGTTTGGGTCTTTTTTATACAAAAAAGTGACTTTTTAATAATTAATTTCATAGTAAGAGTAGAAGAAAATATTCGAATTTTTTAAAAACCACATAGATAATAAATTTACAGGGGCAAAAATCTCCTGAAATTAATTGATAGCCCCTTCTACGTCTTGAAGGATTCTAAAATCTATCATTTGGTGCAAGTAACATAATTAGGTGTATTCTCGACTATTTTATATTGAAATACTAAATATGTTATAATAATACATGTAGTAACAAGCTTTAATTTCAATATAATATTATTGGATAATTGCACTCACCAAAAATTCAAGGCAGTGATTTTAGCTTAACAATTTACAAAGTGCATTAAATTTCACATGTCATATTTCCAATGTACCATCATCATAAATATGTTTACTAGCAATTGACTAGGTATGGATGTTTTATAAACCAAGAGAAATTACTTTGTTGTGGCGATTGTCAAACTTCATCACTGAACAATAGATCATATGACTCTTACAAAAGCAGCGACATACAGACGTCGCTGCTTTCGTTTGATACTTTATATTCTTATTACTTTTGTGTTTCTAATTTATTTCTAAATGTGTTTTCATTAGATATAAAATATTTAGTGAAATTGTGAAAGTAAAAATTTCAAAAGTTTTTTTTGTGATGGATGTGGCAACAAAACTTTTAAAAAACATCATTCTCATTCATTCCAAGTGATGTAAATCTTTAAATATCATATTTATTTGAATATAAGACACACCTTAATTTCAGAACCACCAACTGTAGCATCAAATCCATCTGATTCTATGATTTCTACTTTGTCATATCTAATGTGACAACAAATATTTAACCTCAAATGTAACAAATGCACACGTAACAGATTTCCGCTGATGCCAGCCATTAAACAATATTCTATGTAAACTGCCATATGTACACTAAACCCATTGACTAAATCTTAAAGGGAAGTTAACAGTAGTCCAAACAAAATAATGAAACAATATTTTTTTTACAACATGGATTTATTGTTATAAAATGGGATAAAATCAACCTTGCAATGCAATGCAAAACTTATCCCCGAAAATAAAACTTTTGACAATATTATAATAACTGCACATAAATATACGTAGTGTTGTTTTGAGAAAACGATAATTATTCATCTATGTCATCATGCATCACTGTCATCATCCAAGTCATCATCCAGAACGTCATCCTGCAAAGAATAATAAATATATAGAATCATTACAAATATTAACAATTATTATTTACGTAATCTTCTACTAAATAAAAACAGCAGTATTCGACGGTGATCCGCGGTAACACATAGTTTCACAAAATTGGAGCCACTCGATGTCACCAGTCGTTCTTTGGCCGTGAAATGTGATACAAATTGTGCCAAACAGTACATATTTAACAATATTTGAATACGTCCAAGAATACACAATTACTGGATTTTTACCTCTGAAGGCATTATTATTAAACAAATTAAAGATATCTCATAGACATTAATCTATTTATATTATATAATATGGGAAGTATGAAAGTATAAGTATTAAATGTATTAAGTATGTCATTTCAGGGAAATGAATATCAAATTTTCAGACCATAGATGGTGACAGTGAAATTGTAGTTAATACGTGAAGTGTTTCTACATAGTGACATGTATACAACTTCCAAAAATTTGATAGATATGGAGGTTGATTGGGTGGAATGGTGAACGTTACATTGTGTAAAGTGATCACTTAAGCCACCCAAAGACAGGCCGTAAGCCCTGTAATACCCATACTTCCCATATAATATAAATAGCTTTGTCTTTATGGGATACCTTTAATTTGATTAGTACATATTTAATTTAAATATGTGAAGTACTGTTCAATTGACAATTGTATTTAATATTGAGAATAATACTTGTTTTCTTTAAGTTGTACTGTAGTAGACCAACACAGATTTTTTTGTTAGATATGTAGTAAATTACGTTTTCAACATCGAAAAGTAGGTGTATTGTGTACAACATTTTCGTTTTTGCGTTTATCTGACAATTGTTTTTGTGTCTTTGTTTACCGACATTTATGCATTCCGTAATTTATTCTATATAGTAATGAATTTTCCTGCAAAACCCTTGACAAAAAATTATATTATTAAAGGACATTAAAGGCAGGTAAGCCATAAAATACGGTTCCGAATTCGTCTCTCTCTACAATTTAAAAAAATAGGAAGATCAAAGATGCATTTGACCGAAGCAAAACTCTCGATGTAGCGGCTCTACAATTAAAATGTAATATTTGCGTGACATTCTAGAATTTCCGAATTCTAGGTTATCTTACATCACGTTTCGTAGAATGTTTATAATTTAATTTCTTAATGATTATTCATTTGCTTATCTGATGAAATAACAAAATTAATGTGAGTTTTCTATATACAGAATATCAATAACGAGGTTTTACTGTATTTAGTTAAAATTGTAAATAAATAAATTGTTAGTCTCGTCTTGAAGGTGTATGAAATATGCATAGTAGAATATCTTAAAATTATAACTGAAAATGTAAAGGAATGCTGTTTTGAAAATTAAAAATATTACTCACTGTTAATAATGCATCCATATTATCATCCAAGTTTAATTCATCCAGAGACGCTTCCAGTTCATCATCAAAAGCTTTGTTTTGTACATCATCATCAATTACACTTGATATTACGGTGGATGACCTTCTTTCCCTGAAATAATAAAATTTCAGATATATAGACTTCATATGCAGTTGATTCCGCTTAATTGGGCCAAATCTCAAGGAACGGAAACCAAACTAACACAAACAAACAAGTAATTTACATCGCTCAATTGGGACCGTAAATTTAAGATTACACACATTATACATATAACTTCAATGTTCACTGTCGTGTCGGTGTGGCAGCACGCTACATCATTTCTTTTAAGGATGCAATTGATGAAGTCATTAAATCGAAACATTAAAAATTAGATAAAGAAGATCCACCTGTGCCTGTGACTAACCAGGAGGTAAAAAAAATTATATCCTGATTACAAGGCGATGGAGGCAATCTTCCATCAGTACTGAATACTTGCGCTGATTTTATAGAAGTGCAAACTTAGAAAGACAAATTAAATTGCATATACCTACTTATTATTTTATTTTATAATTTATTATTATTTTTTCATCAGAGTTTATATTATTTTTGTTCATGTATTTATTAACACACTAACGGCGGGAAGGATATTAATACCCGTTCACTCGACTAGCGTCAACTGCGGGAAGGATATTAATACCTTTTACGTAAAGTTTTTTCTAATTGAAAAATGTAATTAAACTCTATCATTTCCTTTGGATATCATATTGTATCGTGTAGATAAGATGTCAAATTACTATATTAGAACAATTAAATCGAAATTTTGTGTTTTATTTCAACAGAATACATTGTGTAAATTTACAGAATTTATGAGATGTATTCTGCACAACTGGCCCATAAAAGATAATATTGGCACTTGAATAAAAAGGGGAAAATACAACACAAAAAAAACATATGTGAATGGCTATAGGCCATCATTTTTGTGATATATATATATATATATATTATAATACCTATTCATAATATAATATTGGAATAAAGAGAGCATGTCACCGGCTCCATCCCCTTGACAATTTACACTCGTATATATATATATATATTTCTGTCTAAGATAAACAACATGATGTGTAAAAATGAGTCAAAATAATAATCTGGTTGAAAGAAGTCATGTTACACACCAAGGCTATGAATATTAATAGCGTCGTGCGCTCACCTTTGTTTGTGCAGGGATGTGTAAAAAATGTATTTTACCGCCAACCTATTATTATACATGCACGTTAGTATTTTTATGACAATATGGAAAAGTAAAAAACTTTTATTTTATATTTAGAGAATCGAAGAACTCCAGTTGAAATGCGATGTTTTATGGGTTCACCAGTAGGTATTTTCGACTATAACTATTGTATTTAATAGTACAGATATGTAGCGAGGATGTCCAATAATAACTGTAAGAAAATTTGATTGAAAAATATTCAGCGGCTTATGAGATATGGCGAATTTATATTTAATATATATATATAACCCTCATTTTTTACCAACATTACATTACCAGTTTGCGTGGAGATCACCAGATGGAAATGTGTACATAATGATAATTTAAAGAAAAATATTAATTGTTTAATTTTATGCTCGCTTCGGTTAATTGGGGGAGCCATTGAATTGGTCCTGGTGTGTTTGCCTATATTAACAACGTACATAAGATCTTTGTGCTGGAACTTGCCAAATCATAACTTGTCAGTTCCAAGCTTTTCAGTGCTTCAGACGTAATTTGTCAATGGTATTTTATTAATCAAGTTTATCGTTAACCTGTTCGAGGCCATGAACGTGCACTATTTGATCTTAAAGAATCACGATTTTCAACACGTCACCTATTCGAAATTGTACCATTATCTATGGACAATGATCCTAAGCTCTCACAATATTTTTGAAACCTTTAAATCTCGTAAAATCTGTGATTTGTCAATGCACTTCATTTGACAGCTGCCAGAGATCGCTAGGGTTGGCACTTAAGAAGTTTTTTTTAAAGGGGATTTCGCGAATCGTCCAATTCAGTTTGCTTTGTTTTGAAAACAAAGGAATTTTTGTGCAGACGACGGCCCTCACAAAACTGTCAACTGGTAGCAGACTTCTGTCTTAAAAGAAGAGTCTTCGATCAGTGCATTATTCCAATCCTTACATATGGAATCCTGGTAAGGGATTAGTGATAATAGATCCAGCAGCAAAACCGTGATATGTATAATAATAACATTACAATGTAATTCTAAGTATATATTAACAATTCACTAACTTATCGTTTTCTTCGGGAGATTTTTCCGTCTCTTCTGACTTGGCCCACTTGCCCTTGGCTTGGGCTGCCTTGACTTCAAGCTCCAAGTCTCTCTCAACGTTTGATAATTCTGGATCGGTATAATCTAATCTTTTCTGCAACTCTATTCCACAATTCTTCTGGTACTCCTCAAGCATCAATGAGTTCTGAAAAAATACGAGACAAATACTTCATGAAACAAATCAATTTATAGAAAAGTTGTTTGAAATTCTATTGTTCTTTAACTTAGAAATGATATGTTAAATATAAAAATCCCTGTTCCGTACAGGAAACACGAATGTAGACAAGGGTGGTTGGCCGATCAACGCTTCTCTCGACCGGCGATGATGATGATGATTATGAGGTTGAAAGAAATGAAACACAAAAGATGTTCAATATCAGTATAATACGGCGACAAGACACAATCGAGAATGGCTTCCCGCCTGCAGAATACCTTGTTTTTATTTGAATACATAACAATACATACAGTCATTTTCTTATCATATTTGCAAGTATCTACAAATCGACAGGTTGCCACTGTGACGTTTTACAAAGAATGATAGTCTTTGTATTCCCCAAATCTATCCCACGGGTTTTTTGGCGCCACGCCAATGACTACACCTTTAAATTACTAACGCGTGTCTTATTATATCAATTAATTGGCGCCTCTGTTGCGACCTCACAATTTTATGCGATACAATCCCTTTAACTATGTAAATTGAATACTGATTGTATTGCAATAATGTAGCAATTGATTGATGCGGGACAATTACTGAGAACTGTATTGATTTTATTACGAATGAGGTAATGAATTTCATAGTCAGGAAGATATATTCATCGATAGTGAACAAGAATAGGAAAATAAGGACCTTATATTCCGGGAACAGGTTATCATACGTTGCTGGATCTGCGAGAGACTGCCCGGTCTTCTCGTTGGTAGCAGACGCTTGCTCTCGCCATTTCTGCACCACTTCTGATATGCGAGATGGCAAGTAGGATCTAAAAAGATGTGTTAATTATGCTATTACAATCATATTAACACTGTAGGAAGAATTAACACGTATTATACTGAGATGAATAATGAGTGTGGTGATGTGCTTGTTTGGTCCAGAGGTAAGACACTCACCTAGTGACCAAATGGTTGGGAGTTGACCTTTTTCCTAGGAGTCCACCAAGTCAGTGTCCAAATAGTTTTGCGATTCGATTAAAAGTCGAAGTTAACATTTATTGTTTCAAAATGGCATCAAATTTCTTGAGTATAAATGATAATTGCACAATGGTGATTTAATACGCTAAAGAAAGTTCTTGCAAAATTTGGAGTTTAGCCAACTTTTTGGACACTCATCTTGATTCAAAATATTATGAGAATTTAATAATTAAAATGTTTTAGAAGCTAAAAACAAAACAAATATGAATTTACCTATACTACATAATAATAAAATTATACAATGGTTACTGTTGATAGATTACCTGGCAAAGAAGGCAGCCAGTGGTAAGCTGTCTCCATCAATAAGTAGATTTAGACAGCCATCCAAGTCGCCCAGTAGGAATTTCATGAGGAACTTCATGTTAGCACCACCCTCCTTTGTACAATTGTCAGCCATGTCTTTTAATAAGGCTTCATTTCCTGCAAAACAAAAATATACATAAACATCATTTTGTAAAAGTAAAAAGAAGAGAAGATTTTGATTTCCCATCTCAAAGATTTGTCAATAGAGGTCGGTATGTATCAGACGCATCGTTCTATTCTACATACAAAATACAATAAGCAATGAATCATAACTTGCTCCGCACTCAACTCTGTACTGTCCTTATGCAACTTTGGAGACAAGTCACAACCGATGATGATTTGTAAAACCTTCAAATTGTGACATTTATGACGATCACCTGAACTGGTTGCCAGAGTCAGTAGGCCCGTATCATCCTCCGCTTGCCTGAAGCAGTGATTGGCCAACTCCAAGTTGGACTGCTGCATGGAGAGGTCGGCCAACCGCAGCCATCGCTGGGGACTGTCTGCCAGTGCTTTGGCTTGTTCCGAGTCTCCGAGCTGAAGTGCTAGCTCGAAACGGTGTTCGGGATCTGTGGACACGGCCAACGCTTGCTGCTTAAAGCCCTGAAAATTGTAAAGAGTCTTTTAGTTGTGTATTATATTTTTTGTTATTTTCTTTAGCAGAAATACCCGGCTGCTTCGCAAGTCCAAACTCTCCA
This sequence comes from Eubasilissa splendida, assembly GCA_031772225.1. NCBI lineage: Eukaryota > Metazoa > Arthropoda > Insecta > Trichoptera > Phryganeidae > Eubasilissa > Eubasilissa splendida. Next base: position 1,452,466 of record CM062858.1, read on the forward strand.
AAAATTAAAACATATTTCGCAATCGTAAATTGGAGCTACTAGCTCAGTCAGCCTTTGGCTGTGAAATTTACACTTTCTTCACATCACATTAGCGATTAAGCGGTGCTTCACACATTTATATAATAAACAAATAATAGTTATCTCATAGAGACAAAGCTATTTTTCATTATATTTAATGGAAAATATATGGAAGTAATTACAGTCTCGGTTGGCTTAAGTGATCACTTTATATAAATATAACGTTTATCATTCTCACCCATTAATCAATCTCCATATATATATGTTAATATGTGGACTCACTTCCAAGTACCACTACACTATCGCCATCTATGGACTAAATTTGATAATTTATTTCTTGAAACAGCATATATGTCACAATGAGAATATAATTATTTTTTTAAATTATTTAAAGCAATATTTTTTATCTGTAAAATGTTTTTAACACATTATACTAGAATACGCCTGAAAAATCAATATTCGTAAGCCCTGTAATTACCCATACTTCCATATATTTTGCATTAAATATAATAAAAAATAGCTTTATCTCTATGAGATATCTATTATTTGTTTAATAACAGTGCCTTTGTAGGTGAAAATCCAGTAATTGTGTGTTCTTAGACATATTCAAATATTGATTCATATATGTAATACTTTTTGATTTATTTTTTGTCTCGTTGGTTGCTTGTTCGCATCAACAATCTTAATCAATGTCCCGTGTTTGATTCTAATGAAGAGATATTTATAATTTAGTGTCTTAGAATTACTAGTGAAAAGTTTAATACATGATTTAAGAAGCATTAGAATTTATGTATCATCATGTATTGACTATTTTAAAAAGGAGTGCATTTCTGATACAATTGTTAGTAAAGTACTGACCTGCTTTTCGAGGAAGTGCGCCACTCTGGTCCGATGCTCCTTAGGAACTGTGGGCAGTACTCTGTCTGCGGTTTCAAAGTCACCTCTCATCACAGCTGTTTGATACTCTAATACAGATAGAAGCAGTGCATATGACACCACATTCAATTCTTTATCACCGACATACAACCTGAATATAATACAGATTTTATTAAAAATTGACACACACACACATATATTGTGTACATTAAGGAAAACATACTACCAGATAGGAAGAGGTCCAAGTTCGATAGATAGATTTTTCCTGTATATCTTTCTAGTTGAATAATTTAATTTGTATTAATTATTGTGTATTTATTTCAAGTGATGTGACATAATTTATTAATATGCATTTCAACGAGTGGCCTCCTTACTTAAACTGAACCTGGCCTTAAACACATCCAAGTACAAGTAATTAGCGCAAACTATCAATACAAATTAAAGCAACCAACTTTAGAAAGCGTACATGGAATTCCCCAATTTTAGGGATCGTGACAAAATATATACGAAATAAAAAAATGTTAAAAGATGAAAATATTATTTCGCACTTACAAAGCCGCGCCGCTGCATCTGCCGTATGCGAACGGAAACGCCGCGCACGGCCTTTTCGGCGGTGCGCGGCGGTCTGCCGACAAGGTAGTAAAACAATTCAAACTTCTTCATGGGTTCATAGTATCATATTTTGAAGTGGTTGCCGCCGTTACCGGTAAGTACCTTCGTAATTTATATACGACTCATTTTATAAAAATGCCGCGATTCAACTGTCAAATTTTTATTTTTGAATTATTCTTTATGTTTCATGCCCAAAACTATGTTTGAAGCGGCTCTACATTTAAACACAATTAAAATATTGTTTTGTGTTTGCAATATTCTGGAATTTACAAAAATATCTTCCAATTGGTGTTGAATAGGTTCTTTTCTTAATTTAATTTCTTTGATTATCTGTTATAATAACAAAACTACTAAAAATATGTAGGTATTCAGTTCCCTACGGCCTTCTTCCTCCTTTTATCTACTCGTAAAGTAGGTTCCACACAAAGTAGGCTCGGGTGAGCGTTGTCTGCAGGTATCGCGAAATACATAAAGGACGATCCATACGGGCACACATGGTCAAAAAGCCGTGTGCATTGTAATTTTTTTTATAACTTTGTCAAAATTTTCGAATTATGTGATGTAAAAAATGTATTGATTTATGACATGAGGGTCTGAAAATTATCTCGTACTACGAATTACCAGGGTTTTCAAATAAAAGGGGCTCTAATTAAAGCGGTTTTACAATATATATTGAATGAGAAGAGCTCACCTGTTTTCTTTGGGCACATATCCCAGTAAGTACATTGTGTGGTCCAGATGTGCAATAGTCACCGTCTCACCACCGACGTAGTAGTTGATGCGGTTGACGGAATTGGTGTAAATAAAGCAGTCTCCAACCCATAGACCTGTCTTCACGCTCTCGTTCACTTCACCCAATACCTAGAAATGAAACTGATGATTATATAGACGGCGTTGACATGACCACTTCTTTCTTTTTGTTACCAAACAAATGATCGCATAACTAAATTTGGAATCTCGTTCCCATAAGAAAAAGTGATATTTAAAAATTATGAAATAATCTAATTTGCAGTCATAATTTATTTATTTATCACATTATGACCTTAATATTAGAATACTATGTATAGAGTATCGCAGATTTAGCAGTTAACATAGTCAATTAAGAATGTATAGTGAAAAGTGTATAATACTGATAGGTGATACATATTTTGAACCAATAGAAGAAGTATGTTTGATAGGAATGGAAAGAAAGGAGGATGATGACTGTATGGAATAATGAATGAGAAGAGGATGATAAGAAGGGTATATGACGCGAGTGTCTGAGGAAGACTCAGCATGACCAGGTAAATGATCCTGCTAGAAGATTAAACAATCAATGGCCATGCATCAAAAATGGCAAACCTCAAAAGCGTCTTCAATTCCATCATCAGTTACTTGTGTGTTGTTTTCTTTGGCTTGCGCCACAACTGAAGCATCATATTTTAGGATGAAGTAGGAATCTTCTGTAGCAAGGCAAACTAAGGTTCCGTTCTCTGTCCAATATACATGTTTCGGTTGAATTTCAATTCTAAAAAACACACATAATATTAAAAAAATCATATTTATATATGTAAATAACACTCTAAAAGATTTGATTAAGTTAAAAATAGTGCACCTTACCTTCTAATAAGATCCAGACTTTCCCAGTCAAAGAATGAAAATGCCATTCCACTGACTGATTTCACTCCAAGCATATAACCCCCAAATATACCTGGAATATTAATAAATAAATAATCTGTAGTTATATTATCCAAAAACTACGATCTACACAAAGGTTTTAAGTAAACTTTTAATTTATTGTGTACATATAACAAATACAAACACAAATTATAATTACATTTAGAGTTATCAAACATTGATACAGTTTTCAACTGCTTATCTTTGGACAAGAACTAGTCAAATTGTAAAATAAAAACTGAACACGTCTGACGACAACTAGCGTGACTGATGACTTTGGATAAACAATGTGTTTAGTTTGATCAAGATTGGGACAATACTAAACATAAAATTGTAGAAATAGAAAAAAAGCGTTACTGGCTATATTCCGGCGGGAGTTACGCAAAATAATTGGGTACCTTTTCGGTCGGGTGACCATTATTGCCTGTTACTTATATTTTGATTTTAATAACAGAAAACATAAGTCTAAACAGCGCCAAAATATGTGTTTTTGATGTTTTGATTCGTTCATTGAAAATTGAACAAAATATAAATATGGCTGATTCTAATAACCACTGAACACAATAACCAGCACCCATTGTAATGTCAAAACTAATCTGAGTAATGAGGATTATGTGATCATGCACAAAGTGAAATAAATATTTAAATAAATATATGCGAATATACATAAGGAGTGTAACATGACAGACACGTGTGGCAATTCTCTAACACAATGTAACTATCTTGTATCAGAGACAAAATAACAATGATTAATTAAATTATTTAAAATTAAACCTTCAGCTCCGTAATCTGGCTTGAAGCTCTTTCTCTCTTTGAAGTTTTTGAAGACTTTTATTGTACTCGAAGACTCCAGAGTGGCATACTCGGAGCTGTCACTCGCCCACACAAACTCCTGAGCCGTACCAAAGGCCTTGTTTCTGAGTGCCATGGCGGTGTAGATGATGTATTCGCCGTCCCCGCTGACGACGACAAATCGTCCGTTGGGATTGTGAGCGATGGTTTGGGGAAATATTTCACAGGAGCCCATGTCCTTGACTACAACGGGCAAGCGTTCTCCGTCTTTTACCTCAGTGTCTAAAAAAATTAAAAACCATAAACAAAAGAAGGGTATATATTTATTTATTGGCAATATGTCACACAATTTTACTTTAGAATTTTGATTCAATTACAAAATAAAATTTTAAGTAAAAGATAAATACCTTCAGGAAGTGCCTTAAGATTAGCTTGCTGTATTTCGGAATGTTTGGCCCATATAATCTTGCCACCATTGACATCCATGGACATGGCCGGCTCCTCACGTCCAACTTTAACCATGATTGAACCTTGGTCATACCTAAACAAATTTTTCATTACATACATGACTGAAAACTAAAGTTGCTGAAGTTACACAATATGAATTAATTAATGTTTTCCACCATCAAGTGTATTCATAAAGCAATTTGACTTAAATTTACGCATTCTTATTTTTATTTTATTTGCTGGGCAAGTGACAATTTAATATGTCGAGGAATATTACATACCCAAGAGCCACATTGTTGGATCCGTGCATGCAGGAAATGGTCCATACTCTTTCAAAACCATAATTTAACGAAGACTCCAATCTGAAAACAAATGAATTGAATTTAACAATATTTTTTAGGTTAATTAAAATATTTTATCACCTATTTTCTACTAACAAAGCATTACTGCCGGTGCAGGAATCAAATCTGCCATGAGAGATTCGGCAGAAAAGGTTGGCTTGAATCAGTTAGTTGGTAAAAGTAAAAACTCAATAAAATGTAGTTTAAATATGAATTAAATATAAAGATATACATATAAAATCAATTTTATCGAAAAATATTGTTGTTGCGCCACCGGGATTCGAACCTGGATCTCTTTCCTAATCGGGGAAGGTGCTTTATCCAACTAAGCTACAGCGACATTATTTTTAGCGACAATTTTCGACCCTATATGTTACCTTTTTGATATTAATACATTTAATAGTTCCATCATTTGACAGAGCCATATTTAAAATATCACAGACCTATGTTCTGAATAATTACAACTTCACAATAAGAATGTGTTCTCCTAAAAAATGTAGTTTGTTCTGCGCTTAACTCTGTTAACTTAATTTTAAGATGACTCAGTTGGAATTAAGATTCACCAACCGTTTAATTCTGTTTTTTGGTCATAAAATAAATTAATTGGTAAACAAATTTATTGCTTTGTCTACAGCTTTCCTTTGCTTCTTGCTGCTTCCTTCTGGTAAAATGGTGTTTTATCTTTTGGTTAATATTCTGTGCTGTAAGCTAATCAATCAAACAATGAATAGTAGTTTACTAGCTGAATTCACTAAATATAGGTAACACACTGTTCGATGGCCATTCACTTGGCGTTAGAGGTAGATGACACGACTCATCTTATAACATTAAGTGTCTCTTCCTTGCTGATGACGATGGGACGCAGAGATTTGATGGTTTTCGTAGAGGGTGTAGTGTTCGTAGGCATACTTAGGCATTAGTAAGTGTGAACGACGAGTTGTTGAACAAGATGGTCTTTAGGTAGGAGTGACTGTATATCTTTGATAGATTTAATTATATTAACTGTTATGAATAGACCAGAAACTGGAAATCATTTGAATATTACTCTTGACCCACAAACTTATTATTTGTCAACATATTTTACTCTCTTGCTGAGTCAACAATTATGTTGACAGATGCTTAGAATACAAAATGGTGTCTAGGCTATTTAACGATCACATAGAGTTCATATTTTCCTAAATATAACAACTGTAATATTTAATTACCTGTATGTTCCTGCGTGCCAAATTTTGACAGTGCCATCTTCGGAGCCTGTGAGCAAAATGGGGAGCTCTGGGTGGAATGACACAGCGGAAACGTTCTGTGTGTGCCCTAAGAATAATTAATATAAGTTGCTGATTTATGCAAAAGTAATTGCTGACAATTTGGAAAAATTCAACAAAAAAATAAATGTATACCATCTAAAACCTGTACGCAAGTCTTGTTTTGGTAATCCCATATCCGGACAGTTCTGTCATCGGCCCCGCTGATCAGATACGGTTTATCTCCGCCATGGTAATAGTCCACACAATTGACACCCTTTTCGTGACCTTCAAGTGTGAAGTTGGCTGTTGAGGAACCTAGTTGCCAGACCTGGGATAGTTATAAAAAAATGCAATCTAATTAATCTTATAATAATATGATTTATGATGTGACATTTTATTGGCAATGGATTTTGCTACGTTTGGGTGATTTCATTAGAGAATAATATAATTTTTTTTAAATACCATTTTCGACAAAAAAGTAATTTAAAACAAATTGCATTTTAGTCATTTAGAAAATATACAGAAAAAATATAGTTACTCATTCTACCTTACTAGAACCCGGAATTTTCCATTGCCGGTAAACCGGTAAACGCCACACTTATAAAATGTCTTCTGATTTTGATCTATCTATAGATCTTACTTTTTATAGTGATATATAATACTCATTTTCAGTTGGAAGCAAATAAATTCTTAATAAATTAAAATATTTCTGAAATACTTTTAATTTAACCTGTTAAATGGAGCCAGAACTTTCAGTCCATTTTTATTGATCATTTAACATAAAAAAATAAAATAGTGTTGTAAAGGCGCCAACATAACCTAGCCTAATGCACATACTGGGTGTAACACAATATTTTAAGAGTATAGATAGATACATATTAAAAATAAGAGCTGAAAATGTTAAAGTTGTCATGTCTCAACCATGTCGGCATTTTTAAAAGTCGAAGTTTAAGTAATTTTTTCAATAAAATAAAATATTTTATTGATTCTAAATTACATATTGAATAGAAATAAATAAAAGATCACCGAACTTGGAGTGGCCAGACTATTTAACATAGTTTCCTCAAGTCAAGGCTCGTTGTGGCAAAGCACAGACAATATAAACTAGGGTATTTTCTTTTGAAAATATTTATGATAAAATGAAATAAAAAATTACCTTGACAGTTCGATCTAAACTTGCGCTGGCAAAAGTATTGTTGTCTTTGGGATTTATCACAATCTTCATGACATAATGGGTGTGGCCTTCAAATACTTGCTGACATGCCCAGGCTCTGTCCCAGTTCCACAGCTTGATAAGCATGTCATCTGAAACCCACAATTAATAATTAAGCCTAGTACTCACTATAACAATAAATGAAATAATAATTTAACATTTAGGGCCGGTACAAATCCTTTGCGGGTTATTGATACATCATATTTACTACTGTCAAAGCATAGATGTAGATGTCTATAGGCGCGACAAATAATTGTGAAATATGCTTTATTTTATACATTATCTATGAATTTTTTCGCCTAGGTGTTCGGTAGGTCGCGGTTGGTTGTGAAATTTTATTAATTAAATTAAATGTGTAACGTATATTAAACAACAAGATCATTTTCAGATGAACTCTCATCACTAGTGAGATATTGAATGATTAATTGTCGTATACTGCAACTTTCAAAGTATCAATGTGTCAAATGACTTTTGGAGCAGCTGTGAAAAGTCTTTCATATTTAAATATCGATTCTCATTTTTACTATCGGATATCGGGAAGTAAAATGAATTTACTACGGGATGTACTTTTGAGAAGTAAATATTTTTTTACTAACTATCAAACAACCCGTTTTTGCAAAACATTTTACTTTAGTAACTTTTAACTTATAGTAAAAAGTTACTACTGTTAAGTTAAACTTATATCCCAAAGTGCCGATCTGACATCTTTATTATGATGCCGAGTGGAAAATAAAATAAGTTATTCCCCGCATTTATGTGATCGATAATAATTTTTGTCTTATTTTATATATTTTTACATTTTAACTTCTTGGCCGCCCACATAGCAAGTTTAATACAGAGAAAGGGATGGCACGAAAACTGTCCGCAGAGTCCAATGATGAGAAGGAGACAATAAGTTGGAAAGTATCTGGAACTTTCCAATATGAATAAATTGTCAGCTAGATTTTGAAGTACATTCGTGATATTTCTTGTTTTTGTTGCCAAGTAATTCAAGTGAATAAGATATTATTTTTTAGTTATTAATTAAAATTAATATATGAGCGTTTTACTATAAATACAGTGAGTGCACCTTTAGGCAGCATTGGCCATTGCCGCAACCGTTGGCATCATTTTATGCGTATTGTTAGTGCTATATAAGTGCGATATGTAATGTGTACGTAGTTGTGAAGTGCTAAATATTGTTTGTTTTAAGCATCACATTAAACACAATAATATTAATAAAATCTGATATTGTCCTTCCAAAAAACAAATATAAAATAATTAATAATGTTCTAAGTGTTATGGCCTGACAACACTATCAACTTTTATTTTTTTCATCTCAAAACTGTACAAAATCGCGTCGATGGACGCTTATGGTGAAATAGTACTCATATTTTTTTTTGTAGTTATACCAACGTTTCTATGGTTTTTTCGTAAAAATAAAATTTGCAAAAGCTAGCCTGTGAATTTTGGCGCCAATATGGTGTCATGATGCTGTTTCACCTAAGATTTTTCTGGGTAGCTAACAGGTTAAATTAAAGATGAAAAGAAGTAAACAGAATTAATATAAGGTGCTCAGAAAAAGTTGGATCATTGATTAATTTACCATTGGTACATAATGGAGGAACAAATGGTGACATCTTATAAATGTGAATAAATCAATATCAAATATGTTTTCATTGTAAAATTTGTAAATTTATTTGCATAAGGGCTATATTCCACTTTTTAAAACTTTATGCGGGCTAAGAAAAACAAAAAAAAAATTTAAAAAAAACAATCCACTTGCCGGACTAAACGGGACTGCAGTTTGGGAACCCCTGGTTTAAAACACAACATTACCTAAGAAAATATGGTTGAAAACTAATCATTAAAAGTAAACAAATGAATATGCCTTACCGCTGCTGGTGAGAATATACGATTGCGTGGGGTGCACAGCGATGCACCTGACATAATCTGAATGTGCTTCGAAGGAATGTACTCTCTCGAGTGTGTTATAGTTGAAAACACGGATCTGCATGTCATCCGAGCCAGTGACGATCCAGTTCTTCCTTGGGACAAACTGAGCCGCCCGTACAGGAAGGTTGCATACCTTAAAACAATAGAAAAATATTATCACAATGTGTATACATTTTTCTGTCCACACATAAAATTAAGGAAACTTGTACAACAAAATGTTTAGAAAATTTCAGGTTTTGGGTACCATTATATTATCCTGTAATTCTTTTGGAGTCGGCTACACCTGTGCCGCTTCAACACTTTAATTTATATTTTAATCATACTAAAATATGAGCAAAGCATATATGTAACTCTATTATCATCTGACTGGCTTGCAATATTGAGTTAGAAAACAAGTTTCAAAATACTTTTTAAGAGAATATGTTTCATGTTCAGCAAAAATTATTCAAAGACCTGATATTTCAAGAATAATTTGGATTATTTGACCTACCTCAAATCTTTTGACTTGTAGCTGGGTGTCATAGTTCCAAATGTTGACATCTCCGCTGTACAATGAACAGAGAAGCCAGGGCTCGGTAGGGTGCTGATCCACACACTTCACCCGATCAGAGCGAGCTGTCAACTTCCTCTTGATATCCAACCTGAGTGGCTAATTATCAAAACAAACGGGAGAATATAAAATAACATTTGAGTTGCAAACTAAATAATAACACGACAAAGTACTACAATTTATTATGTGAATTGTATAATTATAAAAAAATGAATAAGACTGAAACGGCCGCAAACAGTAATATTTAAACACCGGCCACATAAGATACACGTATTGCTCTCATGGACGTGATGAAATCTATGGTAATTGAGAAAAAACCTTTACCACAATATACCAATCATTCATCCAATCAAGTGAATAATGAACAAATGAAACTAATTAATAACCAGCAATCGAATAAAATATATAATAGCTGGTAGAAATAATCCGAATGTTTCGACGCCCATCTCCAAACGTCACAAGAGATGTAAATATACTTAACAAGCAAGATATTAAATGAGCGTCAACGTGATTCGTATAAAATAATAAATACTATTGTAGACATTGTGTACTTTTTGAAAAACATACAAACCATTGTGTTTTAGGTATTTATATGGTCTCAAATTATTGCACTAGTCAGTAATCAACATCAAACATGACACGCGGCCTCCATAGAAAAAACACGATTAGCAAAGTGATTTGACAGATGCAAACGTCTTCGTCTTTTGATACTTATGAGAAAACCCACGTAATCTAGTACTTACTTATTTAGTACGATAAATAAATGCATGATAATCAAAACAGTTATACCTATTCTCAATTTATCGTACACGATGATGGATAAAAATACAATTTTTGTAAAATATCTAATAACTTCATTATGTATGTTATATTTACTTATTTAGTCAATACATGTTACAGAAGAGGATATATGAAACGACTGGTTACTGACGAACTGGGAAGACTGAGGCAGATGATTATTTCCATAATGCAGCTACATTAGATGGGAGGGCCAAAATGTCCGCGTTTTATAATTTACATTTGGTATCGATTCTTTTACATATGGTATCGATACAACTTATACTTGGTTTCGATATTTTTCCCAGCCCTAATTTTTTTTAAAAGGAATTATATTCATGATATGGAGTTATAAAATGTAATCAATTATTTTACACGTATATACAGGTGGCCCAAAAAAGTGAGAACATCTCGTAACACATGAGTTATTTCAAAACATAATATAATTAATTATAATTCTTAATGTAATTTTTTTGCAGAATATTTGGCTAATCAGAAGTCATCAAAACACCCCAAATTGCATAATCTACTGGGTTTAAATCTGGGCCGTTCGGTGGTGAAATTAACATTCTCACGACGAAGAAAGTTGATTGTATTTCTGACTGTGTGAAATGGAGCTCCGTCCTGCTGTAATGTCCAGTTGTGCTGTAATGTCTAGCTATACTCCAGGATTTGTTTTGAAACTCTTTGATCATTTTCCTAGCACCCCAATGTTTTTCAATTCGCAAATTTTTGATCAGAATACTGTCTTCAGCAGTGATTTTTGTCATTCTGGGCAACAATTTGAAAAAAACAAATATTAACAATGGGAACATTAATAATCAAAGATGGCGACGGCGATGGCGTAATATAGGTAAATATGTAAGTAAGTAAATTAGTAAACTAATTAAGCTATTGTTGATATAGTTAAACTAATTTTGATGTAATTATATCACATTTTACGAAATGTTCTCACTTTTTTGGGCCATCCTGTACATCAATAATAATGTACGTCTTAATGACGGGTTAGGGATTAGACCGTTGTGACAAAACAAAAATCGCCGTAAATCGAAGTAAGAATTTTTTTCAGCTGTGAGTGCATATAAAAACACGTTTGTTGTTTTTCATGAACATGACAATATTATAGTAATCTTATATTGTTCTTACTATTTAATTGATTAAACAACGTAGCATTTAGGCTCTTTCAATTTGCAATGAGGCTCCATTTTGTATTAGGACCCAATTCGTTTCAGTTACGCCACTGTCCATAAATACACTTTTGCATATATCACAACTTACTAATTAAATGTAAAATACATAATAGTAAAGCCAATTACAAACAAAAAGAAGTAAGATAAAATATAAATAAATAAAAGGAAAATTTAAAAAATAATTTTTAATCGTATTATTTCGTATAATTTTATGATATTGTGCTAATTGTACACCTCACCAACTCAATAGAATGTGATCCAAAACGTAAGTTATGAATAGAAAATACCTAAATGGAATCCAAAATTTAAAAAATTAGACTGGAAAAAATAATCTTGAACAATATGAAAAAAAAGATTTGCCAATGAAGTTGAGATCGGTAGCTCTAAATAAAAATATATTAGTTAGATTAGTTTTGTTATTCTTATAACCGAACGTAAGATTACCTTATGATTCAATGGCCGACAGTTCTCCGCACTTTGCATACATAAGATTGTTACATTTTCAATGTTTTTTTAGTACTTTATATATTTCTATCATCTGGCATTATCGCTATTATTTAATGTTCCTACTCATTCACAGATAGCCATATTTCACGTGGACGTATTGACCGCACAAAATTAGTATTACTCTACACTCATAGATGGCTAAATATCCAAGTATAGTGACATCTATCGACATACGATTCAGGAATAATCTTCATTCATACAAAGTAAGGTAAATATACTTTCATCCCTTTTCATTTAAAAATGTTTTTTGTAGCATGGAGTTTACCGGGACAGTCTCGCTGAAGACTCCAACAGTAATCGGCCATCATGTGGCTATCCCATTTTTCTCGATACCGATCTCCCATAGTTTTAATGTCCTGATGGAATCTTTTCTTATATTTTTCACTAAATCACCTAGTTTTTCTGGAAACCGATCTAAGTGATTGTGGAGGTAGTGAACTTTTATGCTCATGTTCCAACCGAAAATATTAAAGCACAATTTCCACTGATTCTATATAATTTTCTGCCTTATAATGTCCCAGATTATTTTTTACTATTTGAACAAATGAATGCTAAGCGTAAGATTCAATCTCGTTCATTGGTTTTCAAATATTCCGGCTTTTTAAATTAGAGGCCATTTACGTAATACGTTTTATATTTTTCAATTATTAATGTGTTTTTTTCCTGTCGTATAAATGATGGTATTGGTTTTTGCGTTTTAATTTTCGTTTCGTATTGAATGGCATTGAATTTTGTATCCACGAAAATTGCATTATTTTGAAAAAATCGCCATTAGTCGTGTATGTAATAATATTGTATTATTATGTATTAAGGTACCTTCACTTTTTGCGGTATTGCAGTTAAGTAAATATGTATTTTGGTTTCAAGGTAAAATATGAATGTAATATATTTTGTTTTTGTTTATGATCCTAGTGTTGTTCAATGCAGGAAATATAATAATTCAGTAAATTTTGTAGGTACTTCGTTTCATTATTAGGAAACTATACCTCTTATCTCCTTCCTAAAGCCAACATTATAAATCAGCGGTGTATTGATAGGCAAGCAAAGAGTGCGCACAACCAAAGAGTACGTATCGGGATTTATTCTAAATTAGCGAAGGACAAAACTTCATTTCGTAAATGCACGTTCATTTTGAACGCTTCATTCCGAAGTATGTTGGTACCACTGGTTGGCCCTCTTTCGATGTTTGGTACCACTGGTTGGCCCTCTTCGCAATCGCTTCGCACTTCATATAGTACAATGAAGTGTGATTAAGGCGTTATTTAAACCGTTATAGGACTATACTTCAATGAAGTGTCTGAAGTGCGAGGCGGAGAGCTAAGTATGTAGTGTGATACTTCGCGAAGTATACCTCAATGAACTACATGAAGTGAGTGGCAAACTCTCTCGTCTCTATACATACAGTTTGCAGTTAATTGTATGCGTTGCTGAGTGAGAGCTTCGTAGCAGGCAACTAAGTTATTTGCTAGTGTGTGCGATATGGTGTGGAGTATAGAACTATTAAAGCGTCAGTGCGAACTACGAAGCGTGAGTATAAAGAACTAGTTCATTGCAGTACTTCGTACAGTGTGGACCCATCGTTATTTTAAATGCATTGTTAAAGTTGGCAACACTGCGATCAGGTGTCACGTTGAACTCATATATTCGAATACGTTCCTTTTAAAAAACATTTTACGTTTATTGGTAGTTTTGATCTAAAAATCAATCTATTACAAAACTAAGACTACTGTAGCAAAGTGAGTATTATTTAATCTTATTTAATGATTATTTAACTTCTATTTAAGCGTATTTATTCGCTGTCATCGGATGTCATTTTATAAATAATTAGGTTATGTCATCAAATTGGTGCCAAAGCAAAGAGTGCGCATGCGTAATCTTTGCATTTATGAATAGATTTTTATATTTTATATAAGATACTGATACTGGCCATACTATAACACCACCGTGTGTGGCTGATCGATTGTGGTTGATTTTAAATTCGCCCACCACCAAAATCTTCGATGCGGAGAAAACAAAGCCATAAAAAGGAAACGTTCTGATGTACTCACGAGTACTCCTTATAAACTACAATAAGAAGAACGAAGAAGAAAGAAAGAGTAGAGCAGGGTTCAGATGATGAAGCAAACCGACATGTCATGTGATCCGCTTGCAGTGGATTGGATCCGATGTTCAAGGTGTGAAGTATTGTGATACGATGAGGCACTATATTTGCTTTGGAGCTTTTAATTGTGATTTTTGTACGAATGATGTAATGTATAACGTACTCTTAGAAGAAATACTATTTTTGAATGCTTATTTCCTGGTACTTTTAACACTGTTCACTTATTAGAAACATGTTATTTTGTTTCTGAAAATGTTGTAGTTGCACATGCTAATAATTGTTTCTAGGTTATTTCATTATAAAATTTTAAATATGAATTAAATATATTAATTAGAAAGATATACATATAAAATCAATTCTATCTAAAAACATTGTTGTTGCGCCACCGGGATTCGAACCTGGATCTCTTTCCTAACCGGGGAAGGTGCATTATCCAACTATGCTACAGCGACAATATTTTTAGCGACAATTTTCGAACCCATATGTTACCTTTTTGATATTAATACATTTAAAATAAGGTAGATGGCTCTGTCAAATAATGGAACGATTAAATGTATTAATATCAAAAAGGTAACATATGGGTTCGAAAATTGTCGCTAAAAATATTGTCGCTGTAGCATAGTTGGATAATGCACCTTCCTCGGTTAGGAAAGAGATCCAGGTTCGAATCCCGGTGGCGCAACAACAATGTTTTTCGATAGAATTGATTTTATATGTATATCTTTATAATTAATATATTTAATTCATATTTAAAATATCACAGACCTATGTTCTGAATAATTACAACTTCACAATAAGAATGTGTTCTCCTAAACATTATAAAATTTATTAAAAATTTGTTTGCTCTACCCTTATCGGAGCGCCACTATTGTTTATTTATTTACATCCCTCAATTCTTACCCTTCGATGGTTACTAACAGATTGATAATATGAGAAAATATCTGAATTGCATATTTAATAATTTTCGTATCACGAATTTGATGGTTTTTCATCTTATTTGAATCTGCAGGATATAGATTAGAAGTAGACGTAGCGAAAAGTACTCACTGCTCAATCTATATACTTACATTATTTTTTCGCCAGCTCAGAACAGGCACTTACGTACATGTAAATGGAATGTAGTATTAATACTTATACTTTCTGGTGTATTGGTTACTGTAAGGATTTTTATATTGATGCAAGCTTTAAAGGAATGTTGTTTTAAAAATAAACGTCGATTTTTCGGCACTGAAAAATTATATACTTATACAATGCACTTACGTAAATAGGGTATACATAATACAAAGACACGTGATATAGGATCAAAATGTCGACCTGTGAAGAAAAAAATATCATGTATATGATTTAGAATGAAAGAGGGAGATGGAAAAATACTCTCTTTTAGTCATTTTCCTCAGGATTGAGGGTCGTAATCTTCTCGGAAGTAGGCCTGTTTTTACTCGGTGCTAAATGAATCCCAGAGCTCGGGAGGCTCTGATATCAATAAAGTTAGAAATGTCAAAACACTCGGATGGAGCGACTGATGTTTGTAGGTTATGAGTATATAATCTGAGGGCTCTAATCCTCTTATATTCTCACGCGTGTATATAAATGTCGCAGTGTACATTGATGTTACGAAGCGTGCTTGTGAGTATAGGCGTTGGTGTTGCGGCTAGAGCAGGTTGATGAAATGAAACAGAACTTTCAATCGGTTGGCGTTTGTTGTCGAATGATGCACAAGCAGATTTACACTGTTTAAAGGTTAAATTGCAAATTAAAGTTCGCGATTAGCGGAGCGCACTGAAGGTGGTTCCGAGAGATGTGTACGAAAAGAAAAGTGATGGCTTTAGTTAGCTTCTCGAACCGGTTGCGTTGCGATGTATTATTGTCTAGATTTTCAGGCGGTACTAGGCGGCGAAGAATGACTAAAGTGTCCGGTTTGATAGCCAGGTCAGTTTCAACCAGATCGGTCCATGATATTGGTGATCTTAAAGTGCACGTTAAAGTGATTATGAAAATAAAAATTCAAGAAAAGTAAAGCACGTTTTAATAATTGTTTTTTTTAAATATTTTAATACGCATTAAATCCGGCCCTATTAAGGACATCTTGACCGAAACCGCAAATTTTCTTGCAAAAGGCAAGGGCAGGTTGTGTGATCGGTAGTCATTTTTTATCTCCGCAACTTTTTACTAACTCCCGTAGTAAAAGCTGTTTGCGGGTTGTTGATATATCAAATTTACTGCTGTCAAAGATAGTCAAAGACAATCTCGCCTCTCAGTGTGGCAAGGCGAATAATCATGAAATAAGCTATATTTTTATGCTTTATCTGTGGCTTTATTCGCTCCTGCGTTCGAAACCTGTCTCTTTAGTGGCGAAATTTTTTCGGATTTTGTGCTAATGTATATTAAATAACGAGATTATCATCGGACGAACTCTCATCACTAAAATAACGGGATATTGAATGATTAATTGTCGTATACTGCAACTTTTTAAGTATCAATGTGTCAGATGACTTTTGTAACAGCTGTGAAGAGCCCGCCATATTTAACCATAGATTCTCGTTTTTACTGTCTGATATCGGAGAGTAAAATGAGTTTACTACGGGATGTACTTTTGAGAAGTAATTTTTTTTTTACCAACGATCAAACAAGCAGTTTTTGCAAAATTTTTTAGTTTAGTTATTTTTATTTACTAAAGTAAAAAGTTACTACTGATCACACAACCGACCTTTAGCTTCACACCGTATTGCTGTAGGCGTAGGCAGAAAGGATAGAATGCCACTCTTCTATTCTGGCATACAATCTTGCCTACTTCACTTTTATATATCATCTCGTCGATCTGTCAGATTCTCCCCTAGTTTGTTTTATCCCCGAAAATATATATTGAAGATGGAAGGAAATGTTTAAGGGTTAAATACAAAGCATAATTCGTATTAAACAAAACAGCACTTGGGGTGTAATATGAAAAACTTTATTTATGTAAATATACAGTTGTGCCTTGAAAAAAGAAAAAAAATATATATTGTCGACAATACATGATTACTGTGATATGCTTTAAATAATAAGTTGTGAAAATGCAGGTTTATAAAGTATGATATTATATATTTCTACCTGTGTCGAATCAAACTAATTATTCGCCATACTTTAAATACCTACTAAATAAATAGTGCAGTAGATTTTTCGATTTTAATATAAAAAAAAAACATAATTATTAAATATTTACGATATCAAGTACATTATATCGGAGAAACTTAATTTTAATATACTTTAATAAATTGACTTGACATATTATTCTATACTAATATAATTTACAATCATTCGAAAATCTAATTACTAGATTTAATAATAATTTTTATATGTCACGACTGGCGTATTCTTCTAAGAATTAAACATTTCATTCATCTTTAAAGAGTATTTTATTAGCTTAATAAATATTGTATATATAGTATATTGTATATACGTATAAATAGTATTTCGAACATTGTAAGATATATAAGACACTAGATTATTGAATTATGTTGGATCAATAGATAAAGCAGTCTTTGTTGGGTTGGTAGCCTCTAAATTGCCTTTTTTGCGTTTAAATATTGTTAAAAAATTAACCTCAAACTGATATTTAAATGCAAAAAAACATACATTGAAAATGACGGTGGATAAATATCTAGTATTAAAGTAGGAAATAAAACATTGGTTAAGGAAAATAACAAATATCTTGTAGATTTATCACTAATTATAACATAATTCATGAACACAATAATATTAACGTAGATTCATCGATTTGACATAATTTGTTATTTAAAAATTTTCATATCAAATTTAAATAATAACAGTTACCCCTATTGAATTTTGTAACAAGCCAATAAATAGCTTAAGATTTTAAGATAAGAAAGTAGTTAAGATCTTTGTTTTTTCTTTCATTCCCTCATTCATTATATGATAAATATTTATATTGAATGATGTTAGTAATAATTTAATATTTCTGCAATCAATCATAGCAAATTTTATGTACTTATGTAATTAATATTTGTAATGCTCTATTAATGTATTATTGCTCGCAGGAAACTAATATTTTAATGACATATTTAAAGACATACTAGATAGCTGGGTACGCTTCAGTGGTTTAGCATATGCAATAGGTATCGTTAACATAATAAACTAGAGTGAAAGTCTGAGTACTAATATTATAGAAGGATATAAAAACAAACTTAGCTATACACAGATTCTTGTCATGCATTAATACGTATACAAGAATTGAAAAATAATCTAAAACATGGTTAAACCATATATGGTGTAAACCAGACAATAATCTACATCTGATACCATATATATTGGATACAAATATTACTGATCATTTCCTTGTAGGTCTATTAAGTAGTTGTTAAAACTACAAAAGAAAACTAATAAACCTTGTACAAATCAAAAATATATTTACTAAAACAAATTCCGAAAAGTGAATGGAATGATCTTTAATTGATCGGTAATACTGACAATGCTGCAAATTATTTTATAGATACAATCTACGAACACATACAAAGGTTTTACAATGATTATAAAAAAAAAATACCTGTTAATTTTCATATTTTGTATTATTATAGATGTATGTATATATATTTTATATTTTTTAATTGTTGTAAACAAATTCTTACATCTAGTATATATTGATCTTGTATTACATAAATGTTGACAGCCACCCCCATAATATTAATAAGATTTTTCTTATTTGGGGGTGCATAATCACTACTATTGTTTTTTTTTATTGTCGAACGTATAAATATATAAAAAAATAAAAATTGACGTCCAGCGGTGACAAATTAATTTCGAATGAGTGTACGCTTATTCATTTACAGTGACATAAGTGGCACATGGAATGTTATCATCAGAAAAATGTGCGCTTTTTATGCGGTCAAATTATTCAAAATGGTGATTTGAGCTGTTATAAAATGTGATTTTTTTCGCCGATTTTTAGACACAGGTTATTGGTTTTTTTATAGCCATAAATATGCATTAGTTATTGTGTTCAATGATTATTAGAATCAACCGTGTACTTTGGTCAATTTTACATTAACGGAATCAAACATCAAAGATTTATTTTTCGCCGCTTTTTAGACTTAGATTTTCGGTTAATAGAACCATAAATTCATTGAACGTTATTGTGATCAAACGTTATTATAATCAGTAATACGATGTATACAATTTTCAGTGTTACAAATACAGATTTAAACGTTAAAAATACATATATTTTACGTTGCTTTTTAGACTCAAGATAATGTTATTACCATTGCGTTAAATATAAATATTAATATTCTAAATATGTTTTGAAATGAAATAACAAAATCTACTAAGAATAACAAAAATAGTGTTAATAGTGTCACCCAACCTTTTTAGGTACCTAATTACTCGTGTCATTTATTTTGGATTACAGACGTTAGCCGTTGCTTTCTCTCCTTTACAATTTTACGTTTAGTGTTGCCCCGAACATGGTCAGACTAAACGCATTGTTTTATTCAGTCATCAGTCGCGTTAGCCAGACGTGTTTAATTTTAATTTTTACAAGTTGGCTCGTTCTTCTCAAAGATAAGCAGTTTAAATCTGTGCATCAGTGTTTGATAAATAAAACTGTTGTGATTATTGTTTTATGTGTGAACAATAAAGTAATAGTTTAATTACTTAAATACATATGTAAATCGTACTTTTCTGATAATAGAATTGCCGGATAATATAATCATAATAGATGTGGACCAATGTGTTTACAATAACCGGCGGTTAATTGTAAAATATAAAATGGTTCCTTAGAAAACTACGGATTTTTGTTTTTACATATGATAGCTTTTTTATTTGAAGTTTTGCATATTTGTCCCGGTCAAATGCTTAAGAATACTTATTACATACTTCGACATACAATGTCATTAAAATAATTAATCAAAATCGTATCGTATTATATATCAATGTGAATAAAGTATATCTATGTAAAAATATTTAATAATTATTAATGTGGGCAAGTAATGAAGCTTACATTATTTTCGGATAAGATTGTAGATTAAATAAAAAAATATATTTAATTGACTTACATTATATTAATTATTTCTCGAGCTCTTTATTACGCTATAAAAATAAAATAATAAATTAAAATGTCGAACACAAATTTTGATAAGCTCTATCTAACTATGATATAAATGTATTATATAAATAAACATCGTTCACAAATATAGTCGCTTAATAAAATACGAATCTGTTCATAATAATTTCGTTTTTTTTTTTAAAAATATATATATCTTATTTAAGAATACTTAAAAAATAAACAAACTATGGGAAACACTGACCAATCACTAACTTGTACAGGTCAAAACACTCCAACCTGAATTGAAAAAAATGTGTTTATTGTTTCTTTCACTGGTATCACCACCTGTTTTGACTTTCAATTGTATTTTTAATTTATGATATAGTTCGCAATTTATTAAGGATAGAAGTTTTGAAGGGCATCCGAGTATAAAGAGTTGTAGGAATCCCTCAGCAAGAAGACGTCGTGAGGTTTCCCGTTGAAGAGGTAAGGTCCTTTCTTGAGGTTCGTGACCTTTGAGTCCGAAGCTGGCTTCTTAGTCTGTGTCGGCCTCTGGTAACCATAATCGTTCGGCCTCTGAGCTTGAGGTCTTGAAATGGGTCTGGAATACAGCTGGTTGTATGGATCGATAGGCGACTGTTGTTGGTAGCTCGGCGCTCCGCTCCATTGGTAGACGTTCGTCGGCTTACCGTTGGAGACGAAGTCGATCGGAAGGTTGATGAAGGGGTTTACTGGCGGTGGCACGGGAGGTCCGAGGGATGGAGGCTGCGAGATGTAGCCGAGACCAGGCACGAACATGTAAGGGGTGGGAGGCAGTCTGATGTAATAGATTGGAGAGTTGTCATAACTCAGAGAGTTAGGGTTTGGATTTCCTACGTTCTTGTATTGGTTTTGCTTTCTTCTGGAGGGGATCGTTCTCGATGCTGCGTCGTCTTCTGTGTCATCGTTGACTCCGAATGCGAGTTCGTCATCTCCGTCGTAGTCATCTCCCGAATTGAAGAACTGGGGCACAAAATCGTAGTACGCTAATGCCTTGTTTTGCCTCGACTTTTTGACGGCCTTTACAGTTTCTTGTTCATCTGTGCCTTCTGTTTTCTGGCCATCGTTAAAGTAGCGATTCGATTTAGCTTCTCTGGTTTGTTGATCATCTATGGATTTCACTTCTCGTGATGAATCTTCAATAGATCTTCTGAGTCGCTCTAAAAAGGGGGCCGCCGCTGTTGATGATAATAGAGTGATGAAAAGGAAGACTCCCAGCTTTGATTTCACCATTTTGATCTGAAACAAAGAAAAATCTTCATAAATAAACATATATGGAATGGACCAACAAAAAAAAATGTAAACAGAGGAAAAATGTAAATTGGGGGTATTAAAAAACAGATGGAAATTTTTTCTATTGAAAAAATCAAACACGAGTTTTTGCCGCATGTTTTTTGTGTTTATATATGCAG
Organism: Eubasilissa splendida; assembly: GCA_031772225.1. NCBI lineage: Eukaryota > Metazoa > Arthropoda > Insecta > Trichoptera > Phryganeidae > Eubasilissa > Eubasilissa splendida. Next base: position 1,474,213 of record CM062858.1, read on the forward strand.
TTCTTTCAAAATTTTAAATTAAATTAAAGGTTTCAGGTGGTACATTACTAATACTAGTAAAATATGCTTCGATTCCATCAATATGACTCATGGCATCGTCCTTTGTAGTAACTGGATTTATAGGATGAGTAGATACTTTTTCTTGGTAGGAAGGTTCTTCTTCTGTCAAGTTTTCGTTTATACGACTGTCCACTATTTCATCAATTTCCACTACATCCGATGTCATTACGTTGGAGTCAACGTCTAAGTAATTCTGCAAGGGTTATTCATAAATTCTTTCCCAATTATTAATGTTGTTTATACCATCTTTTACATTCTGTATTTCTTGTACTTCTGTACTTCTTGTTGATTCCAGCTTTACAGAAACAATAAAAAAAATGAAACGTTAAAAGTACGTAGGTATGAGAATGAATAATGCGTATAAACGACCAACAAACTCTTGGCTCTACGGTGAATAACGAACTGGCTGGACGAATTTGAATAAATTTAAGATGTAAATTGCGGGAAAGACAAACGTAAAACAGGGGTTTTAAATGTACTAAAATAACAAATGGAGAGAAAAACGTGGATTCCGAGCATATAAAATCGGGGTTTCACTGTGATATATAGTAAGGATACATTTTTTAAATTCGTGTGGGTAGCTCTCACGCAGTTACGAACACAGTGGGAATGGGGATGACTGAGTTAGCATACAATTCAGTAGATTTTATGTTCAGTAGATGTATTAATAGAATAGGGTAGGTATTTTTATTATATTTGAAATTTATTAATAATATGTGAACTAATCAGCAGGACAAATCTTTCAATGGTATGTTCTCCTGATACCTAAGTAGGTATCCGTGTCAAATTTTGGGTGACGATGGCCTCGAAGACTGATCGAAATTACATTTACTAGCACAACGCCAAACAGAATAAGTGGATAAATTCGTGTTTATTTAATACAGAATTTAAAAAAAAAAAAAATGTATAATTTAAAACGTCTCCAATTAAATTATAATTTTATTTACATTTATTTTAACGTTGGTGTTAAGTCGATCGATCGAACGAGTGAAACAAAAAAAAAATTGCGCAACGAGGACTGGAACTGCATCCTATGAATTGATATTGCCGAGATAATTAATTCTTCTTAATTATACAAGTATCGAAAGCTGAACCAGCGTGACCAGATAAACCCGATACCGGAATCCTCCACTCCGCATCCGCTCATACCAGGAGCGGGCATTCAAATCTCAAATGGACCGGTGTGACAGAAATATAAAGGAATTCATAAGTCTCATACATGTGAAAATAAAACACTGTTTTTTATTATTGTACTCATTTACTCTTTACTTTGCTTGAGACGCGTTTCGCCTTATAAGAGCATTATCAATCTAACAATTTAACTCAACAATTTGTATTTATATCTATAGTGGAGAACATCTATACAATTTTATTTGTATGAGATGAAAAGGGACAACGTTATTCATTAGAATCTTGAGGATTTCCATGTATTTTTGAATGCTTCTAATTATTTTAAGTAACCGTTCCGTGTCAACACTAATGATATAAATAATATGTGGAAAAATACAGCTATACAATTTTACAACATAAGACAATATTTAATTTTTGGTATTTTGGAATTTATATAAAGTTAGCATGATTTTAGATAATAAGTATGTTCAACAAGAATGATATTTTCAATGAATGCAGCAATGTAGAATTGACGAATTTGTTCCACATCCTCGATAGATCTATAACAGAAAAAATAAATCCTCGAAATGTCTATAATTTGATAGTAAGAAATGAAATTGAATTAAAAAGTAAAATTCAGAAGGCAGCCGGAGAGAAGGTATACACAAGTCGCGCACCCCTAAAAGGGGAGGGTAAACGTCACATTTATGTGTTGAAGTCCAGGTCGCAAGAGGGTGCGAGAAGGTCATGGAGGTCGCGATGACGTGGATGATGATATTTAATCACGACACAAACGGCTTTATGTAAAATCACACACCTAGACGGTAAGATCCGGAAAATAATCTATCACCAGATGGCACGTGTGTCGCCGGAACGGTAAATCACATAATTTAAAATTTGTTTTTTATACGTCTCATTGGGTACTTATTTGTGTTCCAATCTCTTCTCGATTTGATTAAATAAAATACGATCATTTTGTATGAAATCACGAATTTTATTACACGCCAACCGGTTTCGCTCAGCTAGCTCAAGCTTCGTTAGGAGGTATTTAAAACTAACAATAAATACAAAAAGAGAACCCAGTATTTTCCAACCATATTATTGAAAAATACCATTCTTTTAATAATAAAACAGGGGTCAATAACCTCCATAAAACTGGTTTGGCCTCCGGTTGGAAAATTTAGAAGCCCTTGAAATAAAAAAGGCAGTAAATAGTGGTACGCCATTTCTTAATAATCAAAAAAATTTATCCATTAGCCCCATATTAGGTATGTTTCCTTTAAAATTAATTTAAAATCATCAATATCATTTAATACCATCAAGACTCTTTTTTCCCCTCACTTAATGTTCCGTCTAACTATATATGTATTCTGTCTCTCTCTTTCACATGTAATTTTATATTCTACTTTCCTCTTTATGTATATATAAGTGCACTCTTTTTATATTTATTGTTAGATTTAAATACGTCCTGACGAAGCATGAGCTAAGCGAAACCGATTGGTGTGTAATAAATTTCGTGATTTCATACAAAGTGATTGTATTTTATTTAATCTAATACGTCAAACCACAAAGTGATTGCTTTCTACGAAAATATCTTTTCGATTTTTCCGATTTTTAAGATGAAGATGAAGTCGTTGACAAAGAACACTAAATAAACAAAAAAAATGATAAAAAAAATGTTTGTGGCTCCGCTCTTTCGATGTTTAGTACTTTGTGCGAAATTATTGGCCATTACGCTACATATAACATACAGAGTAGTGCAGAAAAAAATCCTGTTAATTTGCAGCCGATTATTAAAGCTGGACATTTAGCTTTTGTTAGACGCACTTTGTTATGGTCAAATGGCCATTCTTTATGGTTACTGTTATTCCTGCAGCCCGTGTTGAGGGTCGTTTCAAATGAGGGTCCGCGGTCCATTTCGTTAAGAAAATAACCGGGCTATGAAGATGTTAAAATATATATATGTTTCTGGATTCCAATAACTATTGTTCTATTGATATCTTATTTTTCCTCGTTGATACATCCCACCTCTTCAATTCCATGCTTTCTACCAATTCTTATCTCTGGTAATTTTTCTCCAGTTCTCGGATCTTCCCATCCTGTTTCGATGTTCTTTCTTCTATTCGGTCTGCCTTTAGCTCTGCTGGGATGCTCACTTGGTCAAGTTCTTATGGCATTTCTTAGTAATTTTTGGTTTTCTAATGTTATTCTGATGAACTTGGGAACTTACGTACTCTGAATTTCTCTGTGCTGTGCTACGGCCATAAACCAGACAGTTATTAGACAATTTGAAGATTTTATTGTAATATTTTTAAGATTAGCTAAATCAAGTATGTGGTTAAAATATCATTTATTTCTTATATAAATCACAGATTAAACATAATGATAATAATGATTATTGGCGTAGGATTTTTTTCATAAATGAATTTTTTATTCAAATATCTAAACACTTACCACGAAACATTAGACCGGCATTTTATACAAATAGTAATATGGAAAATTTTCTCATAAATTTCAAAGACAAAGATGGTAAATTTAATAAGATGGTGTCGATAAACTTAATTGTACGGATTGTGCTACATTTTATATTGGTAAAACAGGTCGAAATTTTAATCTAAGAGTAATGTAGCATTTGAGATGTTTGAATAATAGTGGGTTTTCAGAATTTCTAATCATTTATTAGAAAATCATCATACTTTTGATAAATTGTTGTCTATTTTGCATGTAAACGGTGTTGATAAATAATTTGGAATCGTTGAAGATAAATAAAGCGTGTAAAACTAATCATAATCATAAATTTTTCCCTAAAAAATATTCTAGTAATTTTGTATCATCAAGTAACAGTTTAAGTTAGGTACTAAATTAATTTTTTAAATAATTATATTTAAAAAAAATAGATTCTGTTAAAGAAACAATATAACATATGTTTTCGATTAGTTAATGACATCCTGAAGAAGAAAATGATATTTTTCGAAACCGATAGATGTGTTTTTAATTAATTAAATGGTTAATAAAACAATGTTAACAATTTAAAATAAAAGATTCTACAATATTTTAAGTACGTCCAAATCTTTGTAGGAATTAATTACTGGGTTTTATTCCCTGGGGGATTGTCATCAAGATTAAGATGTCTCACAGAGACGAAGCTATTATTTTTATATGAGAAGTATGGAAGTCTTGGGCATTACTGGGCTTACGACCTGTCAATAGATGGCGACAGCATAATTGGTAATAAATATGTGAAATGTTCCATCTTGATTTAATATATACAACTTTCAAAAAATTGATAGATGTGGTAGCGTGGATAAATAGGTGAACGTTACATTGTGTAAAGTGATCACTTAAGCCAGCCGATGAGGGGTCGTAAGCTCTGTAATTCTCAAGACTTCCATACTTCTCATATAAAAATAATAGCTACGTCTCTGTGAGACATCTTAATCTTGATAAAAGATTCTATTGTAGTTTGCGGGTGGCATTAATCTCACACTTGTATTTTTATGGCAAACATTGCCAAAAAACACGTTGACCTGGAGAAAGGAGGGATAATTGAGGGCACGGAAGGAAGAAGCCCGATGAAGCGACCTTAAAAGCTAAGCACTCCCAGGAGTCTAGGATCATCCTAGACGGAGAAAGCTTATTAGGAGAATGCGATTAGTAGATCACGCCCTTGATCTTGTATAGTACTGTGGAATATGTTTCCCATCTTCGGCAGTCCTTTGTTGCGAGGATGGCGTCTGTCATGCTTTAACTGTTGAGTCTTCGATAAGCTGAGGACAATACACGTATGAGCATACGTAGGAAGGGCGATGCAGAGGGACAGATCTTGCTCCTTTCTCGACTATTATGGCAGCCCTTTTACATTTTCGTGTTTCTTGGCGTAATGTATTTGTTGACGCCATTATACACGATCGCGGGCCGCGACTAATCAGTAGTGATGAGCTAAACCGTTACTGTGACTGTGATTGCGAAATTTGTGTTCGATTTTAGCGATGATTAGCAACTGATAATTCGTAATTCGGCGAGCAATCACTGATATACAGGAAACTAAACCTCCAACAATTAAATATCAGTTAGCAATCATCGTTATAAAAGAAATACCAAACGCACAATCAGTCACAATAACGTTTAGCTCATCAGTGTTCCCTATACTCCAATATGAACTGGAATCGTTAAAGCGACTTGAAGCATTTGAGATGTGAGTTACTAATGGTAATGTGTTGATTCAGATGCGAAAGGATAATTATATCCTTAAAACTATAAAAACATGGATATTACAATATTTTGTATATATCATTTAGAACATCTCATCATTTAAGACAAAATTGCTAGCAGAAGAGGCTCTGGAAGACGGAGAACGTCATGGCTGAAGAACACAATGCAAAGATTCAAAAATTTACAGTCCAACTATTCGAGCTGCTGCAAATGAATGAATGAAACAGTGTTGTGTAACGTCAAAGATGAACAAGAATGCTCGCCACTCGTCCTGGACACCTTTCGGAAGTTGTCTCAGTCACCTTGCCTATTATTCAATGGATGTATTTTTGTCTGGGTGTGCCTCTCTTTGTTCTCCCATCAATTACATTTCTGAGATATGAGTTGTGTCTAAGAATGTGTCGTATTCCTTGGTCCTTGAGATTTTTTATGTTATTATTTATTATGGACCTATTTTCTTGCACTCTCCTCAGGATATCTTCATTTGTAATTCTTTCCATTCTTCTTCAGCACCTTATTTACACTTGAACACATTTCTGTTGGTGTACCACAGGGCACATCTTCATCAAATTCGTTCTTTTTATTATTTTGTTCTAATTCATCAATTAAAATGTGTTCGTTTTAAATACAGGTGGGCCCAAAAAAGGTGAGAACATCTTGTAACACACGAGTTATTTTAAAACATAATATAATTAATTATAATTCTTAATGTAATTTTTTTTTGCAGAATATTTAGCTAATCAGAAATCATCAAAACACCCCATATTGCATAATCTATTGGGTTTAAATCTGGACTGTTTGATGGCCACATGCCTGGCTCGATGAAATTAACATTCTCACGACGAAGAAAGTTGATTGTATTTTTGGCTGTGTGAGATGGAGCTCCGTCCTGCTGTAATGTCCAGTTATTCTGTAATGTCTAGCTATACTCCAGGCTTTGTTTTGAAACTCTTTGATCATTTTCCTAGCACCCCAACGTTTTTCAATTCGCAAATTTTTTTATCAGAATACGGACTTCTGCAGTGATTTTGGGCAATATTTTGAAAAAACCAAATATAAACAATGGGAAAATGAATAATCAAAGATGGCGACCGGAAATTGTCGAAATAAAACGTAATATAGGTAAATAGATAAGTAAGTAAATTAGTTAACTATTTAAACTATTGTTGATATAGTTAAACTAATTTTAATGTAATTATATCACATTTTACAAAATGTTCTCATTTTTTTGAACTACCTGTATCTAGTTGTAATGGCCCGTACCCGCGAATGGGATTTCTAAGAGATTTTCGACTCGAAAATTTGTTTCTCTAAGATTCTTTTAACACAACTTCGCCATTTTACTCCTTATTTCACACTCGTCGTACGTCAAACGTCACATGCTATTATCGTTCATCAGTTAGGTGATTTTGAATCTCCCCACCGGCAGTAAAAATGGAATAAATGATTGTAATTCAATAGCAAATATCAATATTATTACAATTTTCCCGGTTAGGAAAGAGATCCAGGTTCGAATCCCGGTGGCGCAACAACAATATTTTTCGATAAAATTGATTTTATATGTATATCTTTATAATTAATATATTTAATTCATATTAATATTATTGTTTGATGACATATGTTCAACTTCAGAGTAGATTGTTATAGGGATCTACTGAGGTTTTATATGACGTTTATGTGCACGTGTCGAGTGTCGCTCTCAGAATGCGTGTCGTTTACACTGGTTTGAATTGTTGTCTCTTTCTAAACACATATATGTGAAAGTAAAACAATTATTTTTATAATTTCATTCTACTCTTCTAATTTGTTTGAGATGCGTTAAGCTGATGATGCCGTCGTAAGGTGAAACGCGTTAACTAAAAAAAAAACAAGTGTTTTATTTTCGTATATGCGATTATGGAGTTCCACAAACTTACCCCGGAACCAGAAAATTTGATATCTGAATTTATCTTCAGATCAAAATCCCCAAACGCGTACATAGTATTGAGATACATCTTAACTATCGTCCGTGTGCACGGACCTTAAAGTCTCTGTTGACCGCTATTAAAAAATAACGTGTGTAATGGTTATGAAAGAGTAAACAAACCTTTAATGCAAACATTACTTTGATGCTTGCAATTTCTGAAAATGACGTCTACCAATCAAAGTTTTGTAAGTTCTTTTTTACCATCTCGGTATTGGTAATGACACAGGCATCCCTGACTTTGTAATTGCGTGCATGTTTGGTACCTCTGGCGAGTAGCCGGGCAAGCTACCGGCTTGCAGTTTTTTTCGCCGTTTCGCTTCGTGATTGCAGATGGCCCATTAGTGTGTATTTATAATAATACACTCCGCCGGCCAGTAATTGAATTTCTGTGGAATTATTTTGCATTTATAGCCGAGCCAACAATGAAATTGTTTCGCGATTTATGTATTGGCGTACACGAGCTTATGGTAAAGTGCGAGGACAACGAGCGAGCTTTGCGGAGAGACTTAATAGGTCCGAGTGTGACATAATATGTCACACTCGGACACAGGTCAGACTGCAGGCTTTCGGTCAGTTCTGCTGAGGATTTTCACTGGCTAACTATTGTTTTGTCTTCTCATATAATTTTTACACATTGTGTATCTTTATGATGTACATTTGTTAATTGACACGTGACAAAGAAGTTTGATTCTAACACCACAACACAACACAGCCGGTCATTTACAGAAACGGATGGCCACATGACAATACAGATATCATATTCAAGATACTACCAGAACGTCTGCCTAACTGTTTCATCTTAGAATATAAGAAAATGACCAGGTGTTCACCTTGCAAATAAATCACACCTGAAGCAGCAGAAGTGCGAGATGGACGGAAACACCTCAGGCCAGCCGCATTCAGTGTAATATAAACAAGTGACCTTTTACCCAATGCAATAAATAATACCTACCTAATATTTATAAAAGCCATTTCTACGAGATTTCCGGTAAACTCCGAAAAAGTACACCGGAAGATAAGATCTTAACAACTAGTGTATGTTACAAACGCGATGCCAGCCGCTACCGATTTATGTAACAATGTCAGAATACAGGAAATGTCAGATTGTAAACGTTACATGACATGTGGACAAAGGAGTAATTATTTGTCTAGCTCACAAAAACAAACTAATCACTCAGATCTTACCTTCGAGCTAATTACATAACGTACGTAGGTATTATTTTTGAGTGCAATTTAATGGTATAATTCGAAAAGTAACCAGCTTCACAATTAGCTCTAGTTGGATGCCGCTGTGTGCTCACTTGTATTTATTATTATGCACAGTAGCGGCGGTGCTTTTGGAAAAGATAAATTAAAAAAAAAAAAAAAATTAATACGAGTGTATAAAAAAATATTTGACATTCTTTTCGTCCGCAAAAACTGCTGAAATACCTTCAAGCCATGATTTCTTAATTGAACTCCGATTGCAACAACATGGGCCTCTGCGATACACCTGTATAATCATCATCAACATCAGCAATTTTTTATCGACTTCTGAATGAGGGTCTCCCCACGTATCTCTCATTTATATCAGTCTAGCGGGTTTTAGGTCAGCCTCTCTCGGAATGAAGATAAATATCCGAAAGATTGATGAACTGCTTTATAGACTTGATAGTAGTTAGTAGACATGTTCAACCCAGATTTAACAAGTCAATAATTATGTCATTAATTAAGTAATTAAATCATTAAAAACAAACTCAAAACTTCAACCCCAAAATGGTAATGCTAGCGCTACACGATGCGTGTCCCGCGGACTGCCAGTCGAAAGGAGCCTATCCAAAGGAGTTTTGTCTAGAAGGGGAATAGTATTTCAAGTGAAGTCAAAAGAAACTGCTGATACTCAACAAGTATAAAGTAATAATGTCCATGATAGATGACATTTTATGACAGATGACTGAAGATAGCTCAACACTACCTCCGAGACAGGTATTGTGCTGCCATGAATCTACCGTGTACACACACCGAGTCTCACAGATTCACTGTTGTACGTCAAATATTAGGTTGTAAGTTATAATTATGTTACGACTTGTAACATAATTATCCGACGTTTTTTAAAAATCATATTGTAACATAACCAAAAACTCAAAGCATAATGTACAATTATAATTCGGGGGCGTTAGACGTCTTCAATGTTTGTGAAACTTAGAATAAATAATTGCAAGTTGAATTTGGATAAGTGCGACATATAAATCATCGACCATATACTTTGAACTGTTTTCAAAACTTTTTAAGATTATACCATGACTTCCTAATTCCTAATTCAAGTCTTTAAAAATAGGAATGTAACCTTTTAGGATTGATATTGAAAGTATTTTGTGAAAATTGAACGAGTAGATGGACTTACCCCAAATTTGGGGTAAAAGCATCTAGTTGTATATTATTTCTAAAAATTGTTAAAATAATGAAAACGTCTGTACCGATCTATTTAATAACAATATGAATTAGTTATTAATGACGGGTAAAATGTCCCAAGTTCCAAAAAAATGTAGTAAAATTGCTTAGACGGGGGAAGTGCGACATATGATAGTGATTGTTTTTGAAATTGGTTAATTATTTTTTTAGCTGTCTACATATATATCACTATTTGTGAAAGTTTCTATTCAAAAATATATGGGGTACCATACCAACCTCTGGGTAGATGCACTTACCCCACGGTGTAGAATTTATGGAGAAAGTGTATCTGGTCTTATAAATCGTAATCCGCGGAAATAATCACAAACTACAACTCAAAATGAAGGTAATTTCTTAATATCAGCGTCCTGGCACGAGATATTGAAAAGGCATACACAACTCACGTCAAACAACTCATAATTTGAAATGGTATTACAAGCAAACTAATGTTTGGATTCGCACCATCTCTGGACTGTCTCTTCAAATATTAATTTATAACATTTCTTAATAGATTGTGGCACTGGAATTCAATTTCAAAGGTATTTAGGAAACGTAGATGCACTTACCCCGACTCACTTTATCAATGATCCAGATGTTTGTACGCACGTTTCAAATAGTCGTGAACACGTGTTTGAGTTTTTGTCTCTCGAGATGATCTCTGAGTTTATCTCCCAGATGAATGAATACGTTTACACGGTACCGAGATTTATTTTTTCGCGTCTCATGGATCAAATAAGATAAATGACAGGATCATCACTTTACACAGTGTCGCATGCAGATGCAGATGGAAGCGGGTTGAGGTTCAGCACCGCCATGCCAAGCAACGTGCAATGCTGCAAACACCGTTATTTTGCAGAATTTTGCAGTTTTAATACATTTGTAGTGCGGAAGTTGATTAATATTGGTCGTAAATGCTAATTACCACATTCCTTCAGTTTAAATGTTTTAACGGGGCGTCCATTAAACGAAAGCCGTGCAATATACGGTAATATTATCGATCCACTATTAAAACTCTGGTATTAAAAATATTATACTGGGTATGGTTGTAAAGTGATGGCAAAAGCGGAAGACATACCAGACAGACTTCATTTTATTAAGGAGAACACATTCTAATTGCGAAGTTGTAATTATTCAGAACTGACGCTCTGTGATATTTTAAATACTAATTAAATGTGAATTAAATATATTAATTATAAAGATATACATATAAAATCAATTTTATCGAAAAATATTGTTGTTGCGCCACCGGGATTCGAACCTGGATCTCTTTCCTAACCGGGGAAGGTGCTTTATCCAACTAAGCTACAGCGACATTATTTTTAGCGACAATTTTCGACCCTATATGTTACCTTTTTTGATATTAATACATTTAATCGTTCCATCATTTGACAGAGCCATCTACCTTATTTTTACAGAATCTCAAATACCTTTGAGTAAACTGATAGCAGACGCCAGAATTATCAATTCATTTTTATTAAATTTTTGGACACATTGATACAACTTTATTATATAGGAGAACACATTCTTATTGTGAAGTTGTAATTATTATGTTCTGAATAATTACAACTTCACAATAAGAATGTGTTCTCCTAACTAATTAAATGTATTAATTAGAAAGATATACATATAAAATCAATTTATCGAAAAATATTGTTGTTGCGCTACCGGGATTCGAACCTGGATCTCTTTTCCAATCCGGGGAAGGTGCGTATTATCAATTATGCTACAGCGACAGTATTTTGGACGATACATTTTCGAACCAATATGTTACATTTTTTCAAATTATTACATCTATTGTTTCATTATTTGAAAATAATGTTGATGGCTTGGCAATGTTGCAGGTCTGTCTTGATATTTTCTGCCTATCTATGTTTTTGTCTTCTCTGTCGGTTTATGTATGAGGGCTTTGTGTTGTTACGGGATACATATAACAGCCTTCTTGATTTGACCTTGCTCAAGATATCTAGAGTGGTATACAGTTCACCAAGTTCCAGGACCTTTGACCTCTTACATTCTCCGGTTAGGTTATCACGTGTTAGGCCGTAAACCTTAAACCTAAGTCAATTAGAAATCATAAATGATTGATAAACCAAAACCCATAAAACACACAAAGTAATAAAATATAAAAATAGGTTATGATTTATGATGTGAAGTTTCATTATGTTAGGTAAGGTTATTCTCTGAACACGGGGGTTGGGAAAATACGAGATGTAGGAAGGGTAGAAGGAATTTAGGAGAGTTACATAAATAGGTAATAAGGGGGCTGTAAGACCAACCAGAAACAGGAGAAACACAACCCACCTGAGAATTTCTTTTTTAGGTATATGGATTTTCTTTACTAGAGCCAAAGGTTTTCTGGCTTCAGAACACGTACTTGGTTTTTTCGCACGAAGTACTCTTGTTCGTACACTTCGGTGATGGTGCGAAGTACAAGAACAATGTGCACAGCGAGAAACCGAAACACACATAGGACACTCTCCATTATGAAGATAATTCACGCGAATTTCACAGACTACTGTATCGCTGGTAAACGTAAACTGTCAGTTCAAACTTCAACTTTCAGCTGGTCCAAACCATAGACAAAAAAGCCGTAGAAAAGGGTCGTCTTCTGAGTATAAGGGGAGGGGGGTAGTGGATAGCTAATAAAGAGAAACCGTTATATCTACGCGTTCACGTGTGCGTGAGATGGCAATCAACGATGAATAAATAATTAAGATTGAACAGTTATGATACAAAGTTACAGCAGAAGAGAAAAAATCTGGTTGTTTCTGTGTGTACTTGTCACTGTGTGCACCTGTCGTAAATATCAAGTACATATTTATAAAGCATTCCTTGCCGAAGCTCCATATAATATATTTTTATTTGACAACTCTTAATATATAAATCAAAGTCTAAATTGGTTCGAAAATCGACTACAAGTGATTGAAAGAAAAACAATGTTTTGAAAATGTCACTAATTACAGTAAGATTAAACAATTGAACATTTAAGAAAACGGTGCTTTAAGATGCGAAAATAAAATAGTAATTAAATCCAACATTTCCACTTAGTTATGGATAGTTTCACTTATACTGTAAACAGTTTATTATCACAGTCTTTGTTTAATTGCCATTTAAATGTTTGTTTGAAGTTAGGAAGCAGTTGTCTCAGGAAATAGAAGCATACATCTTCATTATCTGATCTGAAACTGGTATAGATCTCGCATTGCAGTAATAAAATCAGACTCTTTACCCAGTCTGTAGGAACGCTGGCGTTCAGGTCTGAATCGGTATATTGGGCCTGGTATTGATACCTGCGTATCATCCTATGCAACGGTTTAAGTATTTAACTATTTTGCTATTTCTAACATTGTGTTTAATATTAGAGTCACCAAATTTGGTTCACCGTTCCACCCATTAATTCATATCTATCTAATTTTTGGAAGTTGTATATATGTCACCATGTAGAAACACTTTGAGTATTAGCTACAACTTCACAGTCGCCATTTATGGTCTGAAATTTTATATTTATTTCCCTGAACAACATCGATGTCACTAATGAGAATCTAGTTTTTATTAGAAATATGAAAGCAATACTCTTTATGTGTATATGTGACAAATGACACATTAAACTAGAATACGTCTCAAAAGTCAATTTTTAATTTTATATATTTATTATTTAGACCAGTTATTTGTATTATTAGACATACTCAAATATTTTTAAGATATTGTCATCGTTTCTGATATGGGTTCTTATTTCATTGGGACCAATTATCTTTTGTGTGCTCCTCCTCAAGACAGTATTTCATATGATATAATTGCTTCGGCTAAGCTTATACTAACAATTTTCTGAAATTTTAACATCGCAATAAAAATGGATTTTCATTATAAAGTATTATATACATCCGTTATTCTTAATGGGAACGTTTTAGTGCCGCCGTAGTAACAATCCTATTTATTTTACGAACAGTTTGTGGTATTTAAAAACCAAATTGACGGACTCTGCTCTATGGTTGTACCTCGCGCAGAAGAAAATAATTGTCTATGTTTTTTATGCGTCAACATTGTGAAACATGCTAATTTTATGACGAGACATATTTGTTGAGATGATATTGCAAGCGCAGATGTAAGTACAATATCTTACCGTGAAGTGTTCAATGGGTTTAATAAAAGTAAGATTAACGTTATATTTATATACCTATTAAATAAAATGATTTATTATATTATATTATTAATGCATAGTTCAAATTAAAAATTTGTATCAGAAAAACAAATCACCGCTAAGAGGCAACGTTGGTTCCAGATGTATATTTTTAAAGTTGCATTACAACAATTAAATTGTTAATCAGGATTAAGATGTCTCACAGAGAAGTATGAAAGTCTTGAGCATTACAGGGCTTACGACCCGTCATCGGCTGGCTGCTTAAGTGATCACTTTACACAGTGTAACGTTCACTTATTTACCCAACCGTGGGTAAATAGGCGAACGTTACATTGTGTAATCAATTACCGTGGGTAAATAGGCGAACGTTACATTGTGTAATCAATTACTGTGGGTAAATAGGTGAACGTTACATTGTGTAAAGTGATGTTATCCTTCTTCTAGGGCCCCGACATCAGTCATTAGTTATACTTCATTTTCTTTAATCATCCGAACCATAACATCTTCATTCGCAACTCCATCCATCCAGCTTATTTTGAGCATTTTTCAGTAGATCCACATCTCAAAAGCTTCAAAAGTGTCCATGCTTCCATTCATTCATATCATCTGACCATTCACATTCGTAATCTATGACTGCAGAACATGCGAATGAAGGTTGCACGATATGCTCAATACGGCATTTGATTTCATCAGAAGGATCCCATCATATATACAATACTTTGAATCTTCTCCAATTTCGTTCTAGAAATATAAAGACTTTCATTGTCAGCTGTGTTCTGTTCGCTAATGAGTATATATTCTGTTTTATTTTAATTAAGTTCTAACCCAAAAGTCTTACATGTCTTCACCACATAGTTTAGCAGAAGTTGTAAATCCTCAATGTTACTTATTTGTTAGAAGTATTGCCTCATCTGCAAGACGCAAAATGAAAATATTCCCATTAAGGGCGAGGTTTCATTTTTCCAGTTTTAAATTCGAGAAGTTATACACGAATAAGATATGCTTTCAAGACGAGGTTAATAGTTAAGTTAGTATCTGAAAAATAATTAATAACGTTATTTGTTTCGTAAATCATGCGAGAGAGGAAGGTTTGATTAGAAAGAGACGACAATAAAATTGTTGATTTTTTCGCATTCGATAGTGTCAGTTCGAATGTCAAACATAACTCGTGTCTAGAAGCATAAGTTTTTCATACTAATATTATGGAATAAGTACTGTCATTTGAATTAATCTATCGAAAATTAAACAATTTTTCGAAGTACCTAATTCATATATATGAATATGTTTTGAAATCAAACAAAATACCTACATATATTTAGATGAGATGATCACTTAAATCAATGTTCTAAATATAAAATTATTATGACAGCTTCAATTAATTATTTTGTTGAATATTATCGATTTAAAATGCCACGTTGGCGTTTTGGTGATATGTCTGTTTCATAATTACATATTATTTATGAAACAGACAGTTAGTGTTTAAATTGCAACAGTGTTATTACATGTACGAAATATTTCATTGCGACATATAAAATGTTTACTTTGTTCAAGAAAACATTGTTTTCCCTTTGAATCAGTAAAAAAACATTTAATTTATGAAATTTGCTACTAATTTTGTGAATAAGTTCAATATTAATTCATACCGTGGGTAAAATATGCGTGAAAACATATATTTTCGGCATTCTGTCATGGTCACCGTCATGGTCGGATCGAGCGGCGTATTAAAGTTTAATGGACAATTGAAATTATCGTATTTTATAAGACTGAAAATATATAATTTAAAAACTGATTATTATGTTTTTGGTATAAAACAAAGTATTTTAAAAACGTCGAATATTGGTAACATGTTCTGCAGATTGAATGGTTTATAACATTATTAATTTTTAACATTTTGCTAATATGTCTCAATTGAGATTCGTCTCCGTAATCTTGGCTTCAAGATCATAAGAACATATTTCGTTTATGTAATAATTTATCAAAATTAAGATAATTTTGTGGCACGCGGAAAATGCATGTAATGGTCGCGGTCTTTCTTATGATGTTTGTAATGTCTTAATTATGACGCATAACATTCAGTTTATTAGTTTTTAACGAGTATAAAGATCCTATCTAAGTAAAAATTGAAAAAAAAGTCAAATCTAGTGAATAACTTTTGATATAAATGCATAATAAAAACCCACATTTTCGTAGAAAATACGAAAATTTGAATTATTATTGAAGGCGCCGCCGCCTTGATAACAATTGTTTTCGTCTTTGCTGATTATTCTTCCTGTTCGACTCGGCTGTCGCCGAGTTTCTGTCGATCAGTTAATTGGTTGTCGCCGAGTTTCTGTCGTCCAGTTAATCGGTTGTCGCCCAGTTGTCCATGAACCCTGTAGACACATTATTTTTGTTGGAGAGTGAGGAGGCACCGGAGGAGATAGCGTAAGCGGTCCTTGTAATGGTGGAAATGCGTCATTTAATCCGCATCTGGTATTTTCTTCTGGAATTTAATCGAACGTAATGGATGCAACCCGTTTACCGATAATAGGTAATACGGGAGCCAGGATACGTATCATTTTATCAGATTTGCAGCGGATTTTAAACCAAGCCAACCGGTACTGGCATTTTAACCTTTCCCAAACCATGCTGTAACACAGGTCTACCATCATAATTAAACCTGTGATATTTCAGTAAATACATGCAACATAAAATTCAAATTTTAGATAATCCTAAAGAAAATATTAGCGCTTAGGAATGACTAGTGAAAAACCAATTACAAAAAGGGAATCGTACAAAAACAATTATTTTTTCCATTCAATCCGTTGTAAAATTAATACGTCAGTAAAAATACAATTTGTAATATGAAAGACAGAGATCACACACTATTTTCACAGTGAAAAGAACAACAAACATACAAATATAATTGTATCTTTCTCACTAATTAAATGAAGAGAGATAAGAAGGAAGGACACATTGTATACGACTTAATGAATGCTCCAAATTACGTTATTAATCATTTTTTCAAAATTGAATGCTCAATATTTAGAGTAAATTCGTGCCATTAAAGCCATTTAAGCTAATAAAAACATTTTTTCTAACTGTTACTTACGGTAACACGAGTTGACAGCATGGCTGCATTCGGGTATTTTATGTCATGGTATGGTAAAGGTAAAGTGAGATTCGTTTCCAAGTACAGTATTCACAAACAAATTCAGAGCTTTCAACAAATATGGTCAAAAAAGGCAGTAAAGTTTTCTTCACTTAAAAGTGGATAACATGTATAAAACATTTTTTTTGCAAACAAGCCTTTCACTTAGAAAGTTGCACTTGAATCTTGCATTACTCAAAATTTCTTCCGCTTATAGACAGCAAAAAAATAAAGAAAAGTTCGGGCGCATGTGTGGAAAATTTATGTACGATAGAGTAAATATTTAATAAATTAAAATCGAATGTAGGGATGCTTGTAGAGTAGTCGATTTAATTCAAAAAAGAAGGCTGATCCGGTTTAGTCATGTGGAACGTATGAGCAAGGAGAGGATGATAAAGAAAATATATAAGTAGAGTGTTAAAGACAATAGGAACAGCTGGCATAAACCAAATATTGGAGAACAGTCCTATTAAAAGCTTCAACAACCGAAGAGCATGCACGAAAGAATGTATGAAAGGCAAGAGTGGTGTAGTGTGATAGAAAAGTGTGGCGTTCTATCCCCTCGAAGTGATATTGTTAGTAAGTGAGTTGGTTAGTTAATCATCCACGTCGGTCCCTCATGAATAATGAAACTTCACTTTTCTCAGTATCCTGCAGATCTTAGGGGCTATGACCAGAGAAGTGCCTGTTGCCTTTGTCACTTGGTCGGGTAGGGGATCTTCCTCTTCCTTTTCGTCCTTTGACGTGGCCTACCACAACAAGCTTTTTTAAGCTATCTTTCTCCTCTCACAAGATGCCCAAAAAAATTAAAGGATTCGTCTCAAGCTGCAGGTGGACAGTCGGTTCTTGATGTTCAGTTCGTGCGTCTCTCCGTCCATGATATGCGCAACATGCGGTTAGTTGGTTACATATATATTTCGTGTAAAAAATCGTATCTATCTATAAGTCGTAAATATCTGTCTGAATAATTCTTTTTTTTCTCAGTTACTCGGTCCAGTTCCAGGACCTTCGCATTTTGCTCCAGTCCTCTTTCACACAGCTAGTCCACTTTGATCCTTGATTTCTTGATCTGGCTCCAGGTCGCTGCCGTTGGCGTATCCGCTTGGCAATATTCTAAATCATCTGCCATTCTTTCAAAAAGACAGCTATTTAGATCTATAGAATTTTACCATTGTTCTTTGCTCAATAAAATTGTTAAGCTCATGGTTAATTTTTATTCTGTAAGTTCCATTTTCTAGTCCACACATTTTTCTTAGTATTTCAGAATAGTTTTTGAATTCTTTCTTGTCCTTATATTTTGATAATTCATTTTCTTCGTTTTGAGTTAAATATCACGTTGGTCTTGTTTTTAACTGACTAACCAACGAAATTACCATCACGCCGTTTCCACGCGGGGGTAGGCAAAGAGGATAGAGCGCCACACTCTTCTGTCCCGACACACAATTCTCGCCTTATCCACATTCATACAAGTTCGCCGATTATTGAGGCTTCCAACAGGACCAGGTACTGATATCTGGTTTACCTGGTCGTGCCAAGTCTTCTACGGACGTTCTCTATTTCTTTCATACCATTCTCTTCTCATTCGTCTGTTCCATATGACCTTAAATATATACTTAAGTGATTTTTTCTTAATCTTATTTACTGCACTAAGACCAGTTTTACATTCTTTTCTTATTACTTCATTCTGTACTTTGTTATAAATTGATAAATAAATAAATCTGCCGCATTGTTTTATATATAATATCAGCGGTTTGTTCGTTGATTCAGTATTTTAGATATCAGCAGTCTTGGAAGCAACTATTTACAGCTATAAAAGGCGGATTTTAAATTCATCAGTTGTCTTGTTTAGGATGTACAAGAAAAATATCAATCCATTTAGTACTTTCATGTGTTCGATAATAAAGTTATTCGATACCATAAGGTGAGTATCGAGTACCGATAGAATTGTGTGTGATTTTAATAATGTAAATCTATCGTGAAATTTGTAGTAGTGTAGTAGAGAGCGACTCGCAGTAGTGAACGTAGATGGAGCTAGATCTAATTATGGTTTAAATCTATTACAGTACATGTACGTTTGTGGACTGCCAACAAGAAGACTATTCTCTTATTATTGAGTACAAGTACTGTTTGTAGAAATGTACGCACGGGGAAATTCTACAAGTCGACGAAACTCGTTTCTGAAATAATTGGATTTAAAGTATTGATTCAGTACACTGAAGATTGAGTTTGAGCCCGTACAAAATAAAAAATCAAAAGATTATAATTAGAACTGGTCATTTGTAAACATTGCGCGCTTATATATGTGTGGTTTATGTGTATAGTTCACAGAAAAATGAATGAATGAATGAATTTTTAAACAATTTTTTATTGTATGTATATATTTCGTAAATTAAATAATGCTTCGGTGTAGGTACTGTTGAGGAATGGTGGTACCAAAAATGTGTCAAACTCAGGACGGGAGCCTTGAAGATGAAGATCGTGGGCGACGTACTATATTAGATAATGATCGACTGAAGACGGCCTTAATTGAAACAGAATCACGCCCAACAGTTCAAGAGCTTGCAAAAGAGCTGGGCGTTACTCAACACACTAGTTTTAAATCGCTTAATAAAGCTGGGAAAAAAATGCTTGGGTGCCGCACGAAATAAATAAAAACTAAAAAAATCGCCGTTACATTTGTTCGTATGTTTGTTTATGAGACATTACCTGATCCACCGTATTCACCAGACATCGCCAATAGATAAGGTTTTCAACAGCTAAGCTGCTCCTGAAAGTGCATATAGATACTTTAGCAACTCCAGAACTACGGAATAAATATATACCGCATTGAGCAAGCCCGTGTATTTTTTATCCGCATGAAGAATAATTTCTCATGTTATCAATCTTAGATTACGAATGCGAATGCTACGTGTTCTTGGTATTATTTTACGGAATGGAATTATATACACTTACCGAAGAAATGATAAGGTGACATGAAGCATTTGAGATGTGGATCTACAGATGAATGCTCAAAGTAAGCTGGATGGATAGAGTTACGAATGAAGATGAATAAAAAATATATATATACAGGATGGCCCAAAAAAAGTGAGAAAATTTCGTAAAATGTGATATAATTACATCAAAATTAGTTTAACTATATTAACAATAGCTTAAATAGTTTACTAATTTACTTATTTACCTATTTACACCTATATTACGTTTTATTTCGATAATTTCCGGTCGCCATCTTTGATTATTCATTTGGTTTTTTCAAATTGTTGCCCATAATGACAAAAATCACTGCAGAAGACCGTATTTTGATAAAACATCTGCGAATTGAAAAACGTTGGGGTGCTAGGAAAATGATCAAAGAGTTTCAAGGCAAAGCCTGGAGTATAGCTAGACATTAAAGCATAATTGGACATTACAGCAGGACGGAGCTCCATCTCACACAGCCAGGCATGTGGCCACCGAACAGCCCAGATTTAAACCCAGTAGATTATGCAATATGCAATATGGAGTGTTTTGATGATTTATAATTAGCCAAATATTGTGCAAAAAAAATTACATTAAGATTTATAATTAATTATATTATGTTTTGAAATAACTCGTGTGTTACGAGATGTACTCTGTATAATAAACAATTAAAATTCGAAAACCTCAATATCTCGGACCTGTGATGAGACATTCAGAGAAGTATGAGGTCTTGCACTTTATAATGCTTGGAAAAATTGCTGGAATCACGACTGAAGAGCCTAAGGAAATGGTTAGGCCAGTCTACTATAGAGTTTGTCCAGGCCGCAGTAAATAAAAATGAATTGATAATTCTGGCGTCTGCTATCAGTTTACTCAAAGGTATTTGAGATTCTGTAAAAATAAGGTAGATGGCTCTGTCAAATAATGGAACGATTAAATGTATTAATATCAAAAAGGTAACATATAGGGTCGAAAATTGTCGCTAAAAATAATGTCGCTGTAGCTTAGTTGGATAAAGCACCTTCCCCGGTTAGGAAAGAGATCCAGGTTCGAATCCCGGTGGCGCAACAACAATATTTTTCGATAAAATTGATTTTATATGTATATCTTTATAATTAATATATTTAATTCATATTTAAAATAAAGTGATTACAGCCAACACCCGTTAAATAGATTGGGCATGAAAAGAAGAAGAATTGGCAAAAATGTGTTGATTTTAATGGTTCTTATTATGATGAATTTGAATTTGACTAATACATTGTATTTATATTCTCACTCAACTATATATGATATCACAGCCAATCTAATGAGGTCTGATCCACAGGTGAACACACAAGTAGGGAACATGTTATTAAGGTGCATAAATGAATAGAAGAATCATTTCTGTCTTTGTAGACAAGTAGCTGGCTTTAAATTTCATTGGATATTTATATTATATACTTTGTTGCGGTGGGGCGATGCCTTCTCTATTTTATTGTCCGGCGAGAGATTTACTGTTTGCAATACGAAAGTGCTTTGAAGCTCGTTAATATTTACCTATACTTAAACCATCATAAATCATGAGTTTCTTTGAAATTATTTACAATATTTACAGTACAGGGATGGCGAAAGGCATAAATTATGATTGTAAATGACAAAGAAAGAATTTAGGGAGATTTGGGATAAAATAAAAATCTGTAAATGTTTATTACTTTGAAATTGCCACCATTGGGGCTGTTGTCATGTTATAGATTAAACTGTTTACGATACTGAATTTTCTGTATGTGTGTGAAGCTTGATCTCTCATTTTGGTACAAGAGACGAGGTAGCATGTCTTCGAAAGTAAAGTTTTGCGCAAGACAGGAGAATGGAGAAGGTTAAAGAATCTGGAATTTCGGAAATATCTTGAGAAAAGTGAAACCGCAGTGGGCGGAAATATAGATGGGCGGATGATATCCCATGACCCATGAGGCGGATAAAGAAGAAGTATTTTTATTTATTATCTTTGTTTTATTAACCACTAAAATGAGTTTAAATACATCTACCGATTTCGAAAAATACCATTTTCTTCTTCAGGATGTCATAACTAACTAAAACATATATTGTTTCTTTGACAGAATCTATTTTAAAAAAAATTTTTAGTACCTAACTCAAATCATTACTTAATACAAATTTACTCGAATAATTTTTAGGAAAAAATTTTAGAATGGGATTCGTAGTTAAATTTAGTCGGTTGTTTATAATTTTTTGATTAGTTTTACACGCTTTATTTATCTCCAACGATTCCAAATTATTTAATTTGTGACCAACAACAACAACGAAGAAGAAGTAAACTGAAAAAATAGAAGGTATTAGCGGGGGAGGAACGTTAGAAGCACCATACTAATCTACGATTAGATACGTTTATAGGTTTAGATTATTTGTCTAAATTTTCAACAGATTTTGTGAATGGTTTTCTTTTGACTGATGTGTCTGAAGTCTGACACAACGCCGAGTGCGACAGAAAAGGCACGTTAAAATATCAAAGAATTCAATTATCTTTGGAGTTTTTAAAAAATATATCTTTGGAGTATAATCTCACTCGCGATTTATGACGTCATTAGATCGATTCTGGATGTTTCGGTGACACGGACTCGTAAATATTACAAAAGTAAAGTCACAACGCGATAATCAGTTCAAGTGGCCGTTGAGGTGCAGCACCGCGAGAGCGAAGCAACGCATAAAAGCGAAGAACAAATTAAAGAAGAAATGTTACTAGCAAATAAGTGCACATTAGATTATCTGTACAGCATCGTTTACCACTGGCACGCTCTTCTTTTAATATGATTCCACAACAGTAATAAACAAAGAAATCTTGTTTCGCTGAGCAGGAAGCTTTCACAAAGTCACTAGATCGAGCAAAGTTCTACGTGTATACAGTGGTGGATCTGTAGAGTCCTCGAATCACTGAGAAAAGAAAAGTAAAATCGGAAGCAACAGAGAAAGCGAAAAGAATGAAGGTTTTGAATGCAAAATACAAAGAAATATTTATGGATGGAACTTAGAGAATAAAAATGAACCATGAGCTCTGAAATTTAATTGAGCGAGCAACAATCGTAAGGTTGTAGGTCCCAAAGATTGTGGTGTGTAATTTTGTTGAAAAAATGTCAGATGTTAGGACCCAGTGAAAGTGACCTAGAGGAGGACTAAAAAAGGTGGCATGACTGTGTGGAAAAGGATTGGAGCAGGACGGAAGGATCCGGGGACTGAAGGATGCCAGGGATAGAAGTCGGTGTCAAATACTACTTTGTGATGTAGTACCGTAAAAGAAGTAGAAGTTAAGGTTTACAAACACTGTTTTAGTTCCAAAACTACTGGTGTTCTGCTGATGTACTCGGTCTTAATATTCCTATTATTGATTGTTTAACGTAAAATATCGTTTCTATATCTGTGTTGCTATTCTCAGTTCACGTTGCGGTGTGATGTTACCATCCCGAGAGTAAAAAGTCCAGGGAGACAGGCCCCTGTCCCATAAACCTACCCCTGTTGGTTGGATTTCTCATGGTCTTCTTCACGATCTTGTGTACTATGTTTCTTCTTTTCTGAACAATGATTGTAGCTAGAGCCAGTTTTGAAAGTTCTTCAACAAGAAGACTCGTCTTCTTCTTTCATCGCCTTTCCCTGTACGATTTATTTGTATCTTTTGTATAGTTATAAAAATGTTTTCAGGTTTTTACGGCATGTCCGGTTTTCTGAGTTAATCTGCCATGTTTCTCCGACTTCTATGTCAGTACAATCAGGACTATTGTCGTTCATGTAACATGTAGGTATTGGTGTTATGTTAGATAAGTATTGGCTTGCATACCTTATCGAAAGCAGGTTATGTCTTTGTTGGTGTTATGTCTGGCTTGAAATACTGTGTCAAAAGGTTTCCGAAACGTAGGCTAGTGAGGTTAAAGATAATACGGCAGAATGACCCAGAAAACTTTAAATAGAATACTCATGTTTTCTTTTCATGATAGAGAACAACATTTTTTAATTGTTTTCAGGATATTTTTAATAATCTCCGGTAGCACAATATTTTGAAATCCTTAAATTTTTTTATGTTGGCTGGGATTAGTATCTATGTCTAATGTCAAAATAAGTATCATTAATATTATATATAATTAATATATTTTAATGACTCCAGAAAATACTTAAACAATCATAAATTATATTGTTAGTATTGTGGCACTAAAGATTTATTAAGGTATTTAAATAAATTGTTTTCATAAACTATTAATCTTTATAACGTTTATGATGGGTATAATTTTCTATCAATTTCCTATAATATTATATAAATATGATGCAGCACGGACATCAAACATCCTGTATGTTGATTTTGAAGGATTGATCGCATTTGATGTAACGCAGTGGTTCTTAACCTCGGTGACGCGCGACACACCGATGTGCCATAACATATTGTCGCGTTCAGTAAAATTCAAGCGCTATAGCTCCATTCTCCTCAATTGAAATATTGTGTTTTCTTACTTCGAAAATAAACTGATTATAAGCTTTATAAAAATAAATTTTGTCTGTCAAACAAAGAAATGTCACTTTATTGTGCTCTGTGTTCGTCTACAATGTATGTGTTAATTTATTATTATTATTATGGTTTATATCTATAGGCGTATGTACTGTCAGATGATTTAAAAAAATATTGTAATAAAATAATTTCTATATTGTATTTTTTTATGTCAACAGAACGCCATTTTAAATAGCCAATGGTTGTCGCGACGTCATTTACAATTCATTATTACTAAAGATTTTTATACACATTGTGTTAAATCTAGCGGTGGGTACTTGGCGTTATCCGGGATTTATTTACTTATAATTAAAAACATGTTCTAAATTTTTATTTTTTAAATTCTAAAAATACCGGAACACAATCAAGATAAAAGTGTTCTTTATATCTAGAGGAATTAATTTCATACAAAGTGGTTGATATTTTATTTAATATGCGATTGCTTTCTACGAAAATATAATTAATTTGAATTTGAAAAAAGTGTTAGGTTCGCAAGAATTCTTCAGTGCCATGTCGTCGGAAAGGTTGGGAGCCGCTGATTTAACCCTTTATAATTCAATCAATTTCCTGTTCATAATAGATACACACTTCTCAGGACCAATGCGTCTCGTCTCACATAATTGCAGTTTACGACAGATTCAATAATTTACTCGCAAATCGTGAATAGGAAATGCAAATGCAAAGATGTAACTAAATAGACGGACGCGCCAGGGCGAACATTACATGAAAGTTATAGCATAATTTGTTAACCTTTTTGATCCGATGCGGAATAATAATCATTCCAGACAAAAATATTTTGCAATTTTTGATTTTTAATTTAATAAAATATATATTTTTATTTATCATCTTTGTTTTATTAATCACTTAATTGAGTTTAAATACATCTACCGGTTTCGAAAAATACCATTTTCTTCTTCAGGATGTCATAACTAACTAAAACATATTTTATTGTTTCTTTACCAGAATCTATTTAAAAAAAAAAAAAATTTTTTTAGTACCTAACTCAAATCGTTACTTAATACAAATTTACTCGAATAATTTTTAGGAAAAAATTTTAGAACGGGACTCGTAGTTAAATTTAGTTGGTTGTTTATAATTTTTTGATTAGTTTTACACGCTTTATTTACGCTCCAACGGTTCCAAATTATTTAATTTGGGACCAACACTGTTTATATGCAAAATTGACAATCCCAATTTTTCATCAAAACCATGAACATTTTCTATCAAATGATTAGCAAATTCTGAAAACCCACTATTGTTCAAATATCTCAAATGCTCTTATATTAAAATTTCTACCCGTTTTACCAATATAAAATGCAGCACAATCCTTGCAACTAAGTTTATAGACACCAGAATTGTTAAATTTATCATCTTTGTCTTTAGAATTTATGAGTAAATTTCCTATACTATTATTTATCCTGAAGAAGAAAATGGTATTTTTCGAAACCGGTAGATGTATTTAAACTCAATTAAGTGGTTAATAAAACAAAGATAATAAATAAAAATATGAATTTTAACCACAAAGTTAATATTGCTAATTTAAAAAGTATAATAAAATACATATATTTTTTATAGATAATTCAACTTTGTTTATAATAACCACTTAATGAGTAATTTTAAAACACCAACCGGTTTCGTGAATACCATTTCCTTCTACAGGATGTCAAATTAACTAACCAATGACATGTTTAAAAAAGCTGCTCACTTGACGCTAGATGTAGACTGCGCGGCACGCTTGTACTATGAGTCTTATTAGAACGCAGAGGTCACGAGTATGAGTGGTAATTAAAGATCATTAATAGTGGTTGTATTAAGTATCGATAATAATTGCAACATATTTGACCCATCCGTCCATTAATCCAGGAGATAGTATTAAGAATCACTGAAACTGAATATGAATCATTAAAATTTATCTAGTATTGTATCTCATATAATAAATATTTACAAGCCACTTAAACTTGACCGCTGTTACATTGTTTTTCACGACAGTCTTGACCCTGGATACGTTTAACATCTACATCTAACTGAAATATTGAGCAGTTCTGTGGTATATTTTAATACAAATTAAATAAATCAACTAGAAAAATAGCGTCCGTGTAAGTGTGATATCGCACGGGATGTTTGTAAAAATATTCAGGAAGGACATAACAACTAACAACTAACAACTAACTATCATGCTTACAACTGTTAGGGAAAATGTTTCTTTCGCGGCAAGAAATCTATTGGTCCGTTCTAAAATTTGAAAACTCCAAGCAATGCACCTTAAAAGAGATAAAAAACGTATTTCGAACATTTTGGCTCACACGCGGTGTCGCACTTTCACAGACGATATACAGAAATAATCTAGTGTTTTAAAAACAAACAAACAAATAACGTAGTAATTATGAAACAAACAGCTTACAAAACGGCATCGTGGTGTTTTAAGTCGATAATATTAAACAAAACCACAAAATGCATCTGACATAATAATTTTTAATTTATAACTTTGATTTATGCGTCAATTAATATAAATATATATATTATTACGTTATATTTGGTACCCAACGCGCACGAGATATGTTGGGAGTTGACATTTACCAATTGGCAACACTGACCGCGTAAGAAAAAGAATTATCGCTACCGTTCTTTCTTTTGACAAGTATTGACGAGCACCACGGGAGATTGTTCCGATGCTAAATAATAAAGATGTGATTTCGTATAGAATCAAGGAAGGGAGAGAATAATCAAATATATTATGCATCTGTGTTATCCTGCACCTTATTGGTAAGACTTATTTGCTAATTGTTTTTGCAATTCCAGGTTGGATGCATCCCATTTTCGCCTTCTTTTCCTTTTTTTTTACCTTTCATTATTGGTCATGTGATGACGATACTTTTAAATTCATGAAGGATACCTCATGAACAAAGCTGGAAGGGGATACGATTTGGTCTCTTCCGCTTCATAATTTGACAGCTGATTTTTGTTTTTATGACAAGAGGAGGTGCAAGGGATTCCGCGTATGTCAAAATGGAAAAGGAAGACCCAGCCTTCCTGACGTTTTGATGGGAAGGAGATACAAATATTTACGGGTGTCTCAGAACATCAAATCTGGACGGAGACCGGGGATCACTTCTCAATGAACGAAATTATCTCTCGCTTCAATGGTTGTAAAACAAATTTAGATGTGAATTGATGATATTCGAAGTATTCTTGTTTTTTTTCACACCTTTTAAATTTTAATTAATAACTTGCTAATCTTGTTGAACACATTTATTTAATATGATTTTTTGCTATAATTTAACCTTAAAAACTCATCAGGTAATTCAAAATTGTTGTAATAGGTGAAGATTTTCACATTCGGTGAATCAAATGTTGTAGCTCACGTGTAATTATTGTTTAAAATAATAATAGGTTGATTTTGGATTCATACGGGAGTGCAGAAATTGCCATTATTGGATTAAACATAATGTGTTAAATAATCCCGCAATGCAAATTACAATTTCTTAGACAGGTGTACCTTTTACTATTCATGTGTTTGATACTGATAGAGGGATTAACATTTGTGGTTATTACATAAACTAACTAATCTCTTATTATGTCCCAGAAGCTAGCAGATGGAGTATCAGCGATATGGTTGAATTCTTCACAAACAACGCGCTTCATGCTATACCCTGAGCGAGTCGGTAGACGTGTAAAAAACGACGTCACAATATATATATATATATAAGTACTTTGACTGTGGTGGGATAATCAGTGGACACAACCCGAATTGAAAGTCTGAAGGAACATAAGAGCAGATGGATCTGGCCTACCTTGCTTTAAAGTCCCGAGTATTCGACTTGTATCAACAGACTGATTTCATGTAAATCAATTAGGTACTTCAATAAATTATTTAATTTTAGATGGATTAATTCAAAAGGCAACACACGTATTATTTCATTTCATAACATTAATATGAAAAAACTAGACACGAATTATTTTTGACTTTTGTGTTTACGTAACGAATAACGTCATTCAGTATTTAGGTGACATTTATTAAAAGTTTAACTATTGGCCCCATCTTGAAAGACTATGTAATTCGCGTAGAGTTTCTCGAATTTCAAATTCATAAGCAGGAGGGGGGAACCTTTCGAGGCGGTTTCCAGTAGAGCCCAAATATGTATACATAAATATATACGTGAACTTACGGTAGACGGATAGGATAACATGACTCACCTAATGATGACGCTGGTCCTTTACTCCTTACCGCCTGAAACTCACAAGCACGTTTCACGTTGCACAACGACAGGTCTAAGTTTTCACGCTTGTATTCAGACGAGTATAATTCAATAGAATGGTCACAATGCGTGCATTATATCGGAATTGTATGTGTCTACGGTTTGCCGTAGTTTACCGATTGCGAAGATTCAATAATGACCGTAGATAAAGCTCGTCGTGGTTGGATATAATATTGCAGCATTGAGGTATTCCTGCGTCGTGCTGTCCGCAGTGTACATAATGTGGTGGTCCTGCTCGCACCCTACAGAAATGGCCAGTAAGCATACACTCAACAGTCATTCAGTCCAATTGGTACCAGCAGAAAACCTGATAACAATACGTCGCGCCGCAATCAGTCGGAGGAAACCTAGAACCGACCACTCTTCTCCTAGCCGGATCCTCGGAGCTCGGCCTCACCTTCAATGAACTACGTTTATCTTATACTTTTTATAATGTATATATACATATACATATATAAATATATATATATATATAAAACAAGTTTAAATTCAATCTGTAAATAAACCCAACTATCGGTACGTTATTGTTAATTAAATAAAAAAAAAATGTTATTCCTATTGTGACCCTAAGGAATATTTAAACAATAATGCCCGTGTGTGATCTTATAACTTTTTACAATGGTAAAAAAAGTTACTAGCATAAAACTTTTCACAGCTGTTCCAAAAGTCATCTGACACATTGATATTTTGAAAGTTATAGTATATGACAATTAAATATGGCGGACTTATTACAGCTGTTCCAAAAGTCATCTGACACATTGATACTTTGAATGTTGCAGTAACGAACAATTTAAATTATGCGACTTTTCACAGCTGTTCGAAAAATCCATACTATACGTTGAACTTTGAAAGTTGATGTAGAGACAATTAATCGGTCAATTCCTCGCTATTTTAGTGATCGAGATTCTCCGATACAGTATACACAATAATACAAGAAATATCATCACCAATGACAGATATAGTAATGTATATTTATCATGAATTATTTGTCACACTACAGATATCTCCATCTATGCTTTGACAATAGTAAATTTTACGTTCGAACAACGCGCAAACGATTTTAACCACGAAGTAAAAAGTTATTAATGCTCACACAAGTGGTCTTTAATCACTAAAATAACAATCGTCAATTGTACGCTTGTCGCTATTACGAACTGTCCAAATCTCCGCAGCACAAGTGTGCCCTTGCCCTTTCCACTTTGTTCAGTTTTAAAACACTTTTTTGTTTCTTTTTTAAAAATTTTATACTATTTATTTTGTTTACTACGTTTATTTGTTAGTCCTTTTGTTTATCAGTTTGTTTGAGTGTACTATCTTTTAAATATGAATTAAATATATTAATTATAAAGATATACATATAAAATCAATTTTATCGAAAAATATTGTTGTTGCGCCACCGGGATTCGAACCTGGATCTCTTTTCCAATCCGGGGAAGGTGCGTATTATCAATTATGCTACAGCGACAGTATTTTGATAAATTTTTAAAATGAATTGATAATTCTGGCGTCTGCTATCAGTTTACTCAAAGGTATTTGAGATTCTGTAAAAATAAGGTAGAAGGCTCTGTCAAATGATGCACATTAACTGGATTATTAGCAAAAAGTAACATATACGTCGAAAATATCGCTAAAAAATGGGTCGCTTACTTATTGGATAAAGGCACCTTCCCCTTTAGGAAAAGAGATCCAATACGAATCACGGTGGCGCAACAACAATATTTTTCGATAAAATTGATTTTATATGTATATCTTTATAATTAATATATTTAATTCATATTTAAAAAATATCACAGACCTATGTTCTGAATAATTACAACTTCACAATGAGAATGCGTTCTCCTAAAAAATACTATCTTTTAGTTTATTATGTACTAATTATTTAATTCCGAAGAAGCTTCACTGGTGTTATTTTTTACATATTATCAGTTATTATTGTTACAGTGTCTAAAAATAAAAAATAAAATAAAATAACATAATTTTAGTTGCTAGCTTGGCGTCACTGTCTTTCCATATTCTTAGCAGCATAGTAAGTTTGTAATTTGTATACGAATTACTAATAATTTAATGATCCCAAAGTGGCTAGTTTACAGTACCATGTTTAATAAATTGATATTGAATTTATCGTGAAATTACCGCCGCGTATGGCAAATATTTTTCACATAAAATATATCGAGCCCGAGGCAGTTTCCGACCCTTGGGTCAGCTGCAGTAAGCCCTCATTAGGTGTTGTTTTCGTCGATGAAAGATGGTTGAATAATTTCTGTACTTTAATATTTAACAAATTTAACGACAAATAAACGTCGAGCTCGGACACCGGACTCGGTTATCCCCGATGATGTCAGAATCGGCACCCCTCGCATAAAAAATGGTGGTCAAAAAATTTATATAAATTTGCAAATTATAATTAACTGTGATTGTTTACAACTACCGATGAAAGGGAGACTGCACCTCTCGATAATATAACTCGACGTGTGCGTAGTGCGATGTTTAGTTTAGTGAAAAATTAAAAAAATTATGTTACACCATAAAACCATTAAAATTGAGCAGGTAGTTTTAACAGACAGACAGAGTAGGAATATTTTTCAAACGTCATTGGTCAAGCGCGTTAACGAATCACGTCTGGTTCTTATATTAATAATTTTATGTACAGCCGCTCTTAAAATCATACTATGATATTTACTTAATTAATTAAATTAAAAATATAACAATCTCGCCCAAGATAAGAAAAATGTTAATTCTACGTCTACGTGACATTTATTATCATCTCCGTGTGTGTGTGTGTGTGTGTGTGTGTGTGTGTGTGTGTGTGTGGAAATTATATCGTTTGATAGATAACGAATGCTTAACATTGAATGTATTATAGTTTTCGAAAGTGGGTGCTGGAAGTGTATTATTTTATTAATTTACAATTAAATTCTTTACCTACGTATCGGGACACAGAATGGTATATTGTAATTTTTGAATATATTAATTTTTTACCAAGTGTCAAAAAATAAGTGACGTTTATGAGTATGTATTAAAAAAAAAATTACTCGTGTTAAAAATGCAAAATAAGAATTTTCGCTTGGTAATTTTAGAACAATATTATCAACAATTTTTTTCTATATTTTGCTCAACCCTGTTCCCACCTGACATTAATGACACCCGACGATATCAGCTTTGACCGCCGCTAAATTACAACGGGGAAGGGCGGCCTGCCGACCGACCGACACACTAATTACTCCCTGCCAACTCTCAACTGAGGATAACTCTTCCATGCGTGATACCGTCCTGTAATGATACAACCCAGAAATAATAATTCCCGTGTCAATGTCAACTATCACGTCTACCTTATGAGCTATACCGTGTTATTTGAACTCCCCCCTTGAACGCACCACTTCTCTCGCGGCAGACTACCAGACGAGTTCATTAACCATTGTAGAATATTGACTGCACATATTTGAATGTAAATGCGTTCCAAACATCAATAAACGTCGATCTATTGTAAATAGTATTTTATTGTTCTTCCGGTTCTGGCCGCGCACACATTCGCACATGCACACGCCCGATGTAATTAACTTGAGGGGGCACTCAGACACTCACACATAACATTCTGATATTCCAGAACCTATCTTGTCTACACATTAAACAGTACATCATTTCGTTCCGCAAAGGTGAAGTAATAGCGAACGTAATTTAAATATTTTAGATTGAAATGTATATTTAGTGATACAATTATGTATTTAATATTTCATCATCATCGCTGCTCCTGTCCAACGAATGACGCAAGTGACACCCGGATTGAGGATGCAGGCTGCAGCAAAGAGCAACCGCCTTAATCTGGATCGATCGCTCGCCGACGACACATATTCTATCCCATCGCACGTCATGACAAGTATAAACGAGACCGAATGCGCTCCTCTATAGTCCGACCTACGTAAATTGGCGAACGGCGGAAGGCGCCACTGTACTCGTACAGAATCTTATGAAGAAGGATACAGCCGCGCGCGGACGGAGGGAATTTTATTTCGAAAAGTCAACGCTCGCCAATTTACGTTGGTCGGACTATAATACATGTTTTTCGTTTCGCCATCTACCTAATAAATGACTTTACAAGTTGATATCACGGGTAGCTGGGATGCGCGATGGAAGGCAGTCTCCATTTGGGATGGAGGAATCTTCGGCACATCCAGCGTGACGGCCACGCTCCCATACGGTGGAGGATCAAGTGTGTGCAGGGGTGGGATCAATCTTACATGAATCGATTCAACGATGCTTCGGGATGATAATAGTTCCACTTCCATGTCGAGTTGTATTTGTGAACAGATGCCAGCATGGAGAGATCGATTACTTGATATTTATTTTCTATTAAACAGTGTGGTTGTAAATTAACCTCTCGCATTAATTAGCTTTGATTCCTAGTCCGAATTACACAACACTGAAATAAATTTATCACAGGTGAAAGAAAGGTTGTCAGCTGAAGGTAAGCGGGCAAGACTTAATTCCAGCCGAACGCGAAAAATATGTCGGATGCCAGCTGATGGATGCGAATCAAAAGGATTTCGGGTTATAAGTGTGACTGGTTCCAATACTAGCCATATCTTTGATGTGTATTGTGAAAATATATTCACTACCTACCTTATAAATGATTTTACACCCCCCACAATGAATTAACATGAGACCATTACGTTAGCCCTAAGTGGTCAAAAGGTACAAGAAAAATAACCCCAGAGTCTAGCGGATAACAATCGACAAAAACAGCTGTTTCTATTAGTACCAATATATTGTAGATAATAAATGCTCAGCTGATTTTCATTATTCACATATTTTTGAGATTTCGTATATAATTGATTAATTGGAGTTGTACAAAATCGGAGTGGACGCCACCCTGATTGCGAAGTAAATTGCCGGGTGCACGCACCAGCAGGGTGACCACAAAAGTGAGATTGGAAATATTATATACAAGAGTGTGTTTTGCTAAATTGAATTTCATATAACTTGAGGCGGACCGCCTACTCTGGCTGCAACAGCTGAACCAGAAATGAGGATCTTGGTACGATCGGATAATGTTGGAAAACAAAAATAAATTACACTGATATTTGAATTATCCGGGATCGCATTATAAACGGAATGAGGATAGACCGGAATAGATTTAAAAAAAAAAAATAAACTCAATTAATCAGCATAACATAGATAACGTAATATAACGTCTATCTATGTTTAAATATCTTAGCTCCTTACTAAAGTTATCTAAAAAAAACCACGGTGACTACACATTTCATTAAGTACCAGCAAAGCTACATTTTGACAATTGGTAAAGAACCACTTTGTGAATTCACTACCGACACGGTACCAACCTAATATAATTTAATTCCTTTATGCCTTTCCAGCGAATTCCACACGAGGAATTGTTACTGTGAGAGAACTAATTGTAATAAATATGTATATCTTTATAATTAATATATTTAATTCATATTTAAAATATCACAGACCTATGTTCTGAATAATTACAACTTCACAATAAGAATGTGTTCTTCTAAATAATAAAGTTGTATCAATGTGTCCAAAATTTAATAAAAATGAATTGATAATTCTGGCGTCTGCTATCAGTTTACTCAAAGGTATTTGAGATTCTGTAAAAATAAGGTAGATGGCTCTGTCAAATGATGGAACGATTAAATGTATTAATATCAAAAATGTAACATATAGGGTCGAAAATTGTCGCTAAAAATATTG
Organism: Eubasilissa splendida; assembly: GCA_031772225.1. Lineage (NCBI taxonomy): Eukaryota > Metazoa > Arthropoda > Insecta > Trichoptera > Phryganeidae > Eubasilissa > Eubasilissa splendida. The sequence goes on from CM062858.1 coordinate 1,508,707, forward strand.
TCGCTGTAGCTTAGTTGGATAAAGCACCTTCCCCGGTTAGGAAAGAGATCCAGGTTCGAATCCCGGTGGCGCAACAACAATGTTTTTCGATAAAATTGATTTTATATGTATATCTTTATAATTAATATATTTAATTCATATTTAAAATATCACAGACCGTCTGTTCTGAATAATTACAACTTCACAATAAGAATTTGTTCTCCTAACTAATTGTAATCACTGGATTTTTTTACATTTTTGACAGAGGATTTAAGCAAAATTTTGCATTGTTTCTCTTTAGGACCCTGCGAGAAATAAAGGCATCCTTTTCATCCCTTTGGTTACCCGTACGCTGCACCTCGCGATATTTGCGAATTTGGCTCAGTTGCAGTTTTGAACTTATTTGAGGTAAATACAGTCAACCAACCCAAAGTTAGTGTTAAAGGCCCTATCTATATTATTATTAACGACGTATCAACAGGCAATATCATTTGATTACATCTCATAAGCTCTTGGCCTCCAAGCGTAGTCATCATCATGTCGTTTGATGCTGGATGCAATTTGTGTAATTTGAATTCAAGAAATCATGTCAAGGTGTCTCCTTCTATTGTAGTCTCACTCCTCTGGCTCGCTTGATGCCAACGTACAGGGTGGCTGAATATAAAACGGACCCGTAATACATGTTTTATTGATTATTAGCAGAAAGCAATCGGCTACCGCGGCCGCTACACAGTAATGATATTATGTCTACCAGTTTTGAAAGAAAATGGGCGTTATATCGCATCTCTAATCGCGCTTTTAGATAAAATAACATTTTTTTTTTTATTAAGTTTACACTTTTTAAAACCTTAAAGATGCACAGAAAAAATCTATCTATCTAAAATAATAAATATTTCGCAAAAAAGTAAGATATTTAGATATACACATATTTATCTATCCATCTATTTATTTAATTCTTAACATAGTGCATACATAAGCGCTCCTTATATATGCTCTAATATAAACAAGATTAAAGTATTTTCTTTTACTAAAACTTATCTTTTATATATTTAGTCAGTTTCATTTTGAATCTATTCAATTTCTCTTCCTTTCATATTTTTTCGGGCATTTCATTAAAAAATTTCATCGCACTATACATCATCGATTTCTGAGATTTGGCCTTCTTCCTGAATGGCAGTCTCAGTCTATCCCTTCCCCTTATTCGATGCTCATGCTCATGTTGATTTGCATCAATTTAGGTCTAGCGGAAATAGAATGTTCCGGGTCCGAGTCCTGGTGGTATGTAATCTACATAATATTTTAGTGGTAATAATTTCGATTAATTGAAATATTTTATTGGTTCCAAATTATATGTTGAACTACGAGCGGCCAGACTATTATAGGCCCTAAATCAGGGTCAAATTCGCAAATATTTATATCGAAGCATCTAGACTTAAGTTTAACATAATTTTGTAAAAATATCATACAATAAGATTTTACAGGTACAGAATTTGTACATTCTCCTTGAACATTTTTGATTCGTAATTTAGTAAACTATTGTAGATGTTATCGTGTGTTTTCTATGTGATTTATATAATTTGTTTTCTTTTCCTTATTATATTAAAAAGAATTATATGGTGATTGAATCGAACTAAGGCGAATTTTTTACAAAAATATTTCATACCTAACCTAATCTAGTTAAATGATATATGATACATATATTTATGTATTTGGCGCTGTGGTTTATAGCAGCTTTCTTCCACGGAACAGAAGCTACTTCTTCTATACCATGACATAATTGACAAAGCAGGCTTTCGGTAATAGTAATAGTCTTGTTGGTTACTGTTTTTTTCTTCTTCTAATGCTTGGTTAACGAATGAACCTACAGCAACTCAAAACAGTTGTACTCAGGATAAATAATATTTTAATAAATTTATTTGATATGTTTTAGAAAATATTAGTTAATAAATTGCTGAACGTGTTTTTATGCCATCCAGTGTCCATATTGCTGTAATAATTTTATACATTGTTGATAATTTTCGCTTTCACGGCTGTCGTGGCTGTGTCTGAGATTTCTCTCGTTACGCTGATTTTAATCGAGATAAATAAATAGACTCGAGCGAGAATTGAAATTCTTAACACTTCCGACAGCACTGAACTGGAGTCAGACTCTGGATAGCTGCAGAAATAACACCTGATTCAATTAAACTCTGTTCATGGTAGAACACCTTAAAATATGATCTAAGATTCTTCAGGTAGTCTGTTGTCGCTATGAAGGATGGGTAGGCCTACTTGTAGAGTAAGTGTGATGTATGTTGTAATGTTAAAATGTAATCCCTCAAGTTGAAGTTTTTTACAACTCGCCATATTTATATAAGGTAAACACTGAATCGCAGGTAAGTAGTTTAATCGGAGCTCTGGGAGATGCGCGAGGCGACGCATTGCGCGGCCGCGGTCGCAAATCCATTCATACACGATCGAAGGAATATCAGGGTAATATTTAGATCTTATTGATACTAGTGCATCATCTGCAGCATATTGTAATATCTAATTTGCATTGTATGCAGAAACGAATGACGCGAGTGACACCTGGATTGAGGATGCAGGCTGCAGCAAAGAGCAGCCGCCTTAATCTGGATCGATCGCTCGCCGACGACACATCTTCTATCCCGTCGCACGTCATGACAAGTATAAACGAGACCGAATGCGCTCCTCTATAGTCCGACGGACGTAAATTGGTGAACGACGGAAGGCGCCACTGTACTCGTACAGAATCTTATAAATTTTAGTTAGAAATGTCAACGCTCGCCAATTTACGTTGGTCGGACTATAACACATGTTTCTCGTTTCGCTATCTACCTAATAAATGATTTTATAAGTTGGTGTCACGGGTAGCTGGGATGTGCGATGGAAGGCAGTCTCCATTTGCGATAGAGGAATCTTCGGCACATCCAGCGTGACGGCCACGCTCCCATACGATGGAGGATCAAGTGTGTGCAGGGGTGGGATCAATCTTACATGAATCGATTCAACGATGCTTCGGGATGATAATAGTTCCACTTCCATGTCGAGTTGTATTTGTGAACAGATGCCAGCATGAAGAGATCGATTACTTGATATTTATTTTCTATTAAACAGTGTGGTTGTAAATTAACTTCTTGCATTAATTAGCTTTGATTCCTAGTCCGAATTACACAACACTGAAATAAATTTATCACAAAGAAAGGTCGTCAGCTGAAGGTAAGTGCGCAGGACTCAATTCTAGCCGAACGCGAACAATGTATCGGATGCTAGCTGATGGATGCGAATCAAAAGGATTACACGTTGTGAGTGCTGCTGGACCCAATGCTAGCCACATCTTTGATGGGTATTGTCGAACTGTATCGTGTATCAAATAAGCAGGCAGCAGGGAATATTTTAATTTTCACTTACCTTAATTTTGTACTAAACACACTTCTATTTCGAGAGGTGCAGTCCCTTTCATTATCAGGCGACGATGATAGGGACCGCACTTTAGCCTGGAGAGGTTTGCCTCAAAACAGGGATGCGCAAGTCGCAATTGCGAAGGCTCCCCGGGGAATCACTGGGAGGTCATCAAAGGGAGGTAAAACCAGGATCAATAGAGAAAGCAAAAATAAAATAGAGAAGATTTTAAAAGTAGTTTTCCTGCACATCTGTCATCGTTCAATAGATTGATCTAATTTGTTTTAAACACTGGAACAGAATTTTTAATCAAAAATATTTTGTCTCGCTCTTGTCAGTGCGGTCGTGGTCATTAGTCACTCTGCCTGTGTCATGAACACCATAGCCAGATGAGCTCTCTGTGTAGTAATTAAGCATACTAGGTTTAGTTAATTCAAATAATAATTGAATTTATATTTTAGTAACTTACATACGTTAAATTAAAATGTACTTTACCTTACGACCGAAAGTAATATACAATTTTAAAAGTGGTTTAGCAACGCCTGAACAAAAAATTTATACGAAATTAATTAATGTGCAACGTAACTGAAAAATGCTATAAATTTAAATTTGAAATTGTTGTAATTACAGCCGCGATTGCATTCGATCAATATTTTATGGTTGTAAAATGCGCTTTGCAAGATAAGGGTTTACGTTTATTAATATTTTCCAGAGGGTTAATAATAAAATAAGGTATTTAATTGCCAGGAAGGGTAATATTCATTATTAAATACTTTTACCCTTTATCATCTGGTTAGGTTAAGAATGTATCTCTTATACAGTAGTTTATTTTTACTATGGTAACTTTTTACTTTAGTAACTCTTTACTAACGCTCATAGTTGAAATCGTTTATGGGTAGTTCGAACATCAAATTTACTATTGTTAAAGCACAGACGGAGATGTCTATAGGCGCGACAAATAATCATGAAATTTGATTTTTTCGCCTAGGCGTTCGAAATCTGTCACTTTGGTGGTGAAATTTTTTCGTATCATGTGTTAATGTATATTAAACAAGTATACGTTGCAGTATACGAAATTAATTGTCGTATACTGCAACTTTCAAAGCATCAATGTGTGCTAGTAGCTTGTTGGTGTAGTGGTTAAGACGCTGACCTAGTGATTTAGTAGTCGGGGTTCGCGCCTCGTTCCAGGACACCGGCAAGATAGTCCTATTTTCACAGTACAAGCGTTCAGCTTAGTTTGAAAATAGTAAGAATATTGATGTGACCAACGTAAAAAAAATGTGTCACATGACTTTTCCGCCATATTTAACTATCGATTATCGTTTATACTATCGGATATCGGAGAGTAAAATGAGTTTACTACGGGATATACTTTCGAGAAGTAAATATCGGTAATATTAATATTAAATGTCGATAGCAACCCCCATAATTCAATATCATACTTATTTGGGGGTGAATAACTCTATTGCTGTTGAATGTATATATATACATATATATAACTCGTACATTTTATTTGTGTTCATATCAACAGTTCTAAATAAATAAATAAAAAAATTAAAAAAAATTAAACACAATATTAAATTAAAACCGTCGTAAAATTTTTAAATTTAGAACATTGATTTAAGCTACCATCTAAATATATGTAGGTACTTTGTCTGATTTCAAAACATATTCATAGATGTGAATTAGGTATCTAATACATGATTTTATGTTTGAATGATTAATTCAAATTAAAACATACATTTTTATTTCATTCCATATGATTCAAATATACCTATATAAAAAACGGTGAAAAATACTCCCGACACGAGTTTAAAACTTGTATCGAATGTGAGAAAATCAACAATTTTATTGTCGTCTCTTTCTATTTAAACCTTCCTCTCTCGCATTATTTACGCAACAATTAGCGTCATTAATTATTTATCGGATACATAAAATAATTGAACTATTAGCGTCACCTGGAAAGCATATCAATTTCGTATAAAATTTTTCGAATTTTATACTGCCCCTTAAAGGTTATCATATTCAGATCTTTCAGCATTGCACTGATTCGACTATATCTATTTTTTATGATTTCTGATTTTTCTTTATATCAAATGATTTAAAAATAGATCCCGCGCGAAAAGATATCACTTTAAATGTGACATAGATGGATGCATGTTGTAAATTCGGGTTTATTGTCTACTTACCTTACTTCAAAAACTAGGAAATGAACATCGTCTATCTTCAACTGTACAATTGGGTATCCTTGGATACCTTGGCCGTGTCGCGAGATGGATGGATATTACAGAGAGATTACCGATATAAGGCCGGGCCCGGGAAACCTGTTTACGAGATAAATACCCCACAAGATGGACGGACCTAGTAAAAACTGCAATAAAAGCCTCGCTACAGGAAGCCTCCAGAAATACAGCCTATCAATCGCTTAGTAACTGCCGCACTGTACCACGTGGACGAGAGAATGTGTTGCGCCATGAATATTAGTTAATAATATACAAAATAAAGAGATCTCGTTGTAAGTCGTTAAAAATAAAGTGCCTAATCTTTTCACCCAGGCCTACAATTTCCCGAGCCGGTCCTGTGGAACGACTCGGCGTTATCGCAAGGTCGATCCACGACAGTGCTATCAGATATCGTCTAATGGCCCGTGTCCACGGAAGAGATTTTCGACTCTAGACAATCTTTGAGATACGGATTTTGCTCCCACGAGATTCTTTGGAGACATGTCTCAATGATTCACCGTTTTGCGCCTCACTTCGCGCCTGTTGTAGTACGTCAAATATCAGTTTATTGATCATTTATGTTTCGTTTGTCGGTTGAGTGAATTTGAATTTCACCAACAGCAGTTAAAATAGAATACAGGCAACTAATGTGTTCTCCTAATAATACAGTTGTATCAATGAGTCCAAAATTTCATAAAAATGAATTGATAATTCTGACGTCTGCTAACAGATTACTCAAAGGTATTTGAGATACCGTAATAATAAGGTAGATGGCTCTTTCAAATAATGGAACGATTAAATGTATTAATATCAAATAATTGTCGCTGTAGCATAGTTGGATAATACACCTTCCCCAGTTAGGAAAGAGATCCAGTATCGAATCCCGGTGGCGCAACAACAATATTTTTCGATGAAATTGATTTTATATGTATATCTTTCTAATTAATATATTTAATTCATATTTAAAATATTACAGACCTATGTTTTAAATAATTACAACTTTACAATAAAAATGTCTTCTCCTAATAAGATGCATTCTGCTTTATTTTAACTTTACCTAACAAATAGTCGTAGATACTTATGGTTTTAGAATTTAGACTTAGTTTCGCTCTCAATTTAATCTACAAGCTGATTTATAAGTTTATTTTGAGATCAAAATCTCAACACATGTCCATGGTATTGAGATTTATAAATCTAATCGTGACTCTTGTTTTAAATTGCCACTCTTTCTACAAGCCAACTGGTATTTTTCAGAACATTATAAAATGAGATTTGTGATAGACTGCTGCCTGCGACCACTTACACATGCCCAGACACTTGTTACACATCTTATTACGCAATCTGTAGATCAAGAAATATGTCAATTGGTCGTAATCGATCCACTCTCCCTTTAGCTATGGCCGAGCCGCATTTCATTAGTGGGGTAGTATTATCTCCGCCTCGGGTAATTTGTTTCAGGTGTGTAATTAGTTTAATAACGCCTGGAGAACGCCTTCTTTAGCCACGTTATTTCTTCCATGAAGGCAGAATTAGCTGAACGACAGGGGCGAATTTAGCTTTATTACATGACTCAGGCGTTGGAAATTATTCTATAGGGTGCTCCGAAAATGATGGCATATTTTAATATATAAAATAATATTATATTTTCGTAAAAAGCAATCACTTTGTGATTTGACAAATTATATTAAATAAAATAATAATCACTTTGTATGAAACCACGAAATTTATTATACATCAACCGGTTTCGTTTATCTCAAGCTTCATCAAGACGTATTTAAAACTGATCATAAATACAAAAGAGTGCACTTATATATACAAAAAGAGAATATAAAATTATATGTGAAAGAGAGACGTAATACATATAAAGTTAAATAGAACATCAAGGGAGACAGAATATAAAATTATATGCGATAGAGAGAGAGACATAATACATATACAGATAGATGGAACATTAAGGGATGGGAAAATACAGTGTTGATGGATATTATACTGATTTTAAAGGAAAACATATCCATATGATGAAGCTTGAGATAAGCGAAACCGGTTGACGTATAATAAATTTCGTAGTTTCATATGAAGTGATTGTTATTTTATTTAATAAAATAATATTACTGAGAAACAATCCACGGGCATGTGGGAAAATACAATACATTAATTAAAATAGCTCTTTTACACGAACGAAGTGTTTTAAAACCATCAAAATATGAAATAATGTCTTGCAAATATAATTCTATTAATTTTTAACATTTAGTAAAGTTTTGCCCCCGTACTCTTGGCTTTAAAATTTTAAGAAATGATATTTCATACAAGAATATATAAGAAATGAATTTAATTATTAAGAACACATTCTTATTGTGAAGTTGTAATTATTCAAAACATTGGTCTGTGATATTTTAAATACATTTAATAGGTATTTTTCATTTAATTGTCGCGGTCTTTTAAATATGGCCAATATTGTATTAATTATTGAGTTTTTTTGTTTTATATTTTAAAAAAAAAGTCTAATCGAGTGTATAACTTCGAAATTAATAATAAAAAACTACATTTTTGTAAAAAAAATTCGATAATATTTATATATAATTATGATTAAGGATCTTTAATCTTTGATAAAAATAACGTAAATAATATAATAATTGTAGGAGGCGCCATATTAATTGATACGACAAGACACGTGGCAGTAATTTAAAGGTGTAATCATCGGCGTGGTGCCAAAAAACCCGCGGGATAGATATTAGATTAAAACAAAGTCGTCTTAGTAAAACGTCACTGAGTAGGTACTTGCAAATATGTCTGAATGTATTGTAATAAATCTGAATAGAAGCAGAGTTTTTTCTCGGCGGAAACCATTCTCGATTTTGCAGCCGTAGTGTGCTTATATTGAACATCTTTCGTGTTTCATTTCTTTAGACCTCCTAATCATCATCATCGCCGGTTGAGAGAGGCAGAGATCGGCGAACTACCCCCACCCTTGTCTGCATTCTTGTTTCCCGCACGGAACAATAATGCAAAATCAATTTGAATGTGAAACAGTTTTCTTAATATGAATAATATGCTCAAAACATCGAGTGTTTCATTATTTAATTTTGATTAAATTTTACAGATCAACCCTTCCCAAACCATGCAGTAAAACATGTCTACTGCTCTAATTAAACCTGTAATATTTCTGTAATTACACGTAACATGCGATTCATATTTTTGTTAATTTGAAGGAAAATATTTACGCTTAGAAATGACTAGTGAAAAATTAAGTATATATTATATAAGGCGAATACTACAAAAATAATTGTTTCAATTCAATCCGTTGACAAAAATTCAATTTGTGGCAAGACAAAAATAAATCACACATTAATTTCACGGTGAAAAGAATAACAAACATACGAATGGTGTCTTTTTCTCACTAATTAAAGAATGATAAATAATAAGGAAGGTTGTATTATATAATGCAACCTCCTGTACAGGACTTGATAAATGCTCCGAATTATAATATAATATATATTTAATGGTCAATATTTATAGTAAATTTATGGCCTTAATCATTTTTTCACATATCAAAGGCTAATAGATGTCTAATTTCTTACGGTAACACGAGTTGACAGCATGGCTGCGTACGAGTATTTTGTATCATGGTATGGTAACGGTTAACGCAATATAAGTTTCGGGATTATATGAACAACTTGTAATCTAGGGAATCATAAATGCTGTGAACTGGTTTGGATTGGATTGGATCCATTAGTAAAGAGAGCGAGAGTTCACGAAGATGACGATCTTCAATCATAAGAAACACCCATTAATTTTTTTTACACAAAATAAAAATCCTAATTTAAAAAATGTGCGGCTCTGTTTCTCTGAAAGGTTTTGCAACTTTTTGTGAATGGACAATGTAATTAATACACATGCTTTATATCCGTCGGTCCCGGGGTCAGCCTAGGCTCGGGTCAAGGGTCACGCCTTGATAGGTCTGTAAATCAAAGCAGCACTTAATAGAAACCGTGTCAATTTTAGTTGACTTTGGCCGCGGTGGTAGTTTCGAACCTAGGACAACACACAACCCGCTCTTAAATATATTTTTTAAATTTATATTGTATTCACTCCCTTATGGGCTTTTACAAAATTAATTATAAAAAAAAAGATGTGTAGCTACGCAAGTAGAATGGATTTATATGTATATATTTCTAATTAATACATTTAATTTGTATTAAAAGTAAAATTTTAGGTTTAACAACTAATGATACCAAAATCAATGACACCTTTCACCCAGAACAGCATCAAAAACATCATTTAAACATTGAACATCGGAATATATCTAAAAGACCTAAATCGGTGGGTGCATTCCTGTAAAAATTGGTATACGACGCATTTACATGGTACAGCGTCGATAACCTGGTATTTCGCGCGGGAACGTAGGATACAATCAGTTCAGTTAAATTACGGGCGTCCAGCGTGCCATTTACTATTTTAAATAAAAATAATAAATCTACACGACAAGAGTGCTCATTAGAAAATCATAATTCATTTGATCAACGGGTGTGCACAGTTTTTCTTTCTAATTTTAATTAATGCACTTATTATATTTAATATATATATTTATTTAACACCATAACATGACGTAAGACCCAATTACTGTAATCGGAAATCGAACCCGGAGCCCGCGGTATTAGATGCCAGTGTCATTCCCGCTGGACTGTGAGTAAATATTATATGTAAAGCTTGTGTTAAATTTAATATATTTTTTTCATAGTTTTATAAAGATAATATTTGAAGTTGAGTGTTATCGTAGCGCAGTCAGAATATTGATAAGCGGCCACACTCCTGTTTCGATTTTATAAATCTGCTTTGCGAAACCCGAGTTCCTGTTGAACGTTGAGAAGAAATCTACAATATCTAAACGTGTTGTGGATTTTTTTGTTCAATTGGGGATGAAATATTATTTCAAATACAAATTAAATGTATTAATTAGAAATATATATATTATGTTGGTCGCTACCGGAATATGTTAATATTGAATATTTTTCGATAAAATTGATTTTATATGCATATAAAATATAATTTATCATCAAAAAAATTAATATTATCTACTGATTTACTGTGTAAAACAAATATCCAATCAGAAATATTATTTAACTGATTTTAAATAATAACTGAATATTTAAATGATCGATTTGGATCTAATACTAAATATAATCTGAACCCTCATCCCCAGAATCAGAACATGATAATACCGTGATATAAATGTACAACATGGTGCATATCTACGATAATATAACGTAGAATTTTAAAGGAGAGGAACTTTCGAAACGGAACAAAAAGTATTTTTTTATTTATTAGAATTTTTTTTATAATATAATTTATTAATTATTAAGGAGAACACATTCTTATTGTGAAGTTGTAATTATTCAGAACAGACGGTCTGTGATGTGTTTTAAATACTAATAATAATTAATACATTAAATTAGTATTTAAAACACATCACCGACCTGCGTTCTGAATAATTACAACTTCACAATAAGAATGTGTTCTCCTTAATAATATATTATTTAATTTATTTCTGACGTTTTTAAATTATTTTTTTTAGAAAACGCTTTCGTAGCATTGTACTTTATGTAGGTAGGTAGGTATTAGGTATGTATTATCTATTTAATTGAAATTTTTAGGTGTGCACCGAATTCATAAAGAAGTTTCTTTTCTATCTGTAGAAACGTTAAATCGACTATCGGTGATGTTTATTGGTACTGGATAAAATATGTATTCACCACAGTAACGAGTCTGATGAATTTATTGTCGTCATTTTTCCGTCACACACGTTTCTGAGATAATTCTAGTACCTAACGTTTACACATTAAATAACCAATGGATGAATAAAAAGTTTAACAGTTAAATTGTCTAACCGCAAGGTTAGCGCTTCACACATTAAAAAAAATATTGATATTAAATATCGAGTCACGCATCACAAACATGACAGATTACCAACACAATTTCTGACGTTGTTGCAATGTTGGCTGTGAGCTGAACAACACTATTGACGCGCTTCATTTTCATCTAATATGTTCGCACTCGGGGCACGAACTTCCACCGCATTCTGGTTAACCTTTACCATACCATGATATAAAATACCCGAACGCAGCCATGCTGTCAACTCGTGTTACCACCGTAAATAACAGTTAGAAAACATGATTTTATTAGCTTAAATGGCTTCAATGGCACGAATTTATACCAAATATTAAAAAAAAAGATTAATAACATAATTTAGAGCATTCATATACAATGTGTCCTTCCTACTTATCTCTCTGCATTTAATTAATGAGAAAGAGACGATTATATTTGTATGTTTGTTGTTCTTTTTACTGTGAAAATGGTGTGTTGTCTCTGTCTTTCATATCACAAATTGTATTTTTACTAACGTATTAATTTTACAACGGATTGAATGGAAAAAATAATTGTTTCTGTACTTTTTTCCTACCATATCATTTTCATAATTGGTTTTCACTAGTCATTCCTAATCGCTAATATTTTTTTTAGGATTATCTAAAATATACATTTTATTTTGCATGTATTTGCCGAAATGTTACACGTTTAATTATGATGGTAGACCTGTGTTACTGCATAGCTTGGGAAGGGTTAATAATATTTCTCTCGGACTTCATTATTACACGGGAAATTCTGACAGGCGGCTGACCAATCAACGTCTCGCATAATGCGATGATTCGAATTGAGGTTGTCGGTTAATTTTGCACAACAAATGGACAGTTTCGTGATATATTAATTAAATATGATAATAATCGGCTTGTCAAAGTGACAGATTTGTTAATTATGTTCAAGCTGTCGGTCAAACAGATTTCCGACGGTCAAACGGCTCTCTAGATTATTAAATTAACGTGTATTTATAGATAACAGTGAACTTGTGATGGTAAACCGTTACGCGACTTATTTAACGATAATTGGTATCTAAGATTTAACTGTTAGAACGAAGATTAAATAATAATCAATGACAATTTAACAGTGAACTGTTTCGCTATATATTTTTACAAGTTGTAGAATTCTAGGTTTTTATAATACAAACATATATACAGAATGTGACAGACCTGATCCACAAAATTTTATAGGTGAATAGTTGACTAAATTACGAGTCGAAAATGTTCAAGGGGTATCTACAAATTCTGTGCCTTTACGGAACCCAATATTGTTTTATATTTTTGCTGTTTATGTTAGACCCAGTATGCACGTGCATATGACATATAAGGTATATAAGAATAATTAGAATTGAGTATGCTCTTGGGAGAGTGCAAAAAAATGGTCCATAACCCACCATCTAAAAACGAAGGAGCCTACAGGGGCGGCGATTCAAATCCACCGCCATAATTGCCGCTCTCAGCTGACCGACGACACAAGCGACATGTACACCCTGAGACGTGGCTGTCTACCGTGAGGGTAGAACGTTGAGAGGAAGCCAACTTGATATGACAAGAACGCGGTTCTTTTATTGTATAAAATAAGAATTCTCCACTCGGTACCTTATAAAGGATTAATAATGAACAATTAAGAAACCGTTGAAATACAAAAAAAAAAAAATCTGTTAATTTATTAATATTCCCTAATACTTCGCCTTTACTGTCCATATTTCCGTTAACGACAGAAACCTCCCCCCTCTTCTCAAGCCTCACCCCATTACCCGAATATACTACAATACTGTATTTAGTTTAGTTATCACCTGATGATGAGAGGGACTACACCTCTCGAAACCAGTAGAGAAAATAACCCAACATGTGTGTAGTACAAAGCTTTGCTGTGAAAATTAAAATAAGATAATAATAATTCATTTCTCCAGAGCTCACAAATTCAAGGGTAAATCAACTCCTGTGCACGCTACAAGGTTACACCAATGTTTACCAATAAAATTATGGTAATTAAAGCCATTGTTATTCAAGAATTGTTGTTCTGGTGCATTGTTGAACAAGCTATTCCCACTTTCAGCGAATGATTTTTTTGTATTTCTAATTTGTAATTCAAATACAGCCTTTGATTAAGAGATTAAAGGTTAACAATCAGAACACAATGATATGTTTAGAATATTTTTAACGTTTTAATGTCTTCGACAACCAAAGTAAATATTACAGATAGTATTAATCTATTTTACAGGACAGAGATATCTCATTTCAGCTTATTCGTATCATTCTTCTCCGGAACTGCATCTTGAATAACGATAATTCCAAATTAATTTGTAGATTGTTAATTGAATACTGGCAGAACTAAATACTGAGGCTGCCCGAAGAGCTCATCTAATCAGATGACAGGGCACATATCCAGTGATAAACAATGAAAAAATTCAGCTAACTACATCTTCTAATCCGTGAATTTAATATAATAATTTAATTACAGACATTAAATTGTAAAATAACTATCATTTGAAGCTTGAATCAATATAAACATGCTTTACATAATTAATACACCACCAAATAAAATAAATATTATATATTATTTATTTGCAAGCCTGTTGGCCGCTTTTTACCTTGCTAGGTGCATATATAAAGTACCTGTTTTGAAGTAGGTAGCATTAGATTTAATTAGTTTATTATTATTGTTAGGAGAACACAGTCTTCTTGTGAAGTTGTAATTATTCAGAACATAGGTCCGTGATATTTTAAATGTGAATTAAATATATTAATTAAAATCAATTTTATCGAATAATATTGTTGGATTCGAACCTGGATCTCTTTCTTAACCGGGGAAGGTGCATTATCCAACTATGCTACAGCGACAATATTTTTAGCGACAAATATTCGAACCTACATGTTACCTTTTTGATATTAATACATTTAATCGTTCCATTATTTGAAAGAGCCATCTACCTTATTTTTACAGAATCTCAAATACCTTTGAGTAATCTGATAGCAGACGCCAGAATTATCAATACATTTTTATTACCTAAATTTAGGACACATTGATACAACTTTATTATTAGGAGAATACATATTTTTCGATAAAATTGATTTTATATGTATATCTTTCTAATTAATATATTTAATTCATATTCATTATTATTGTTTATAATATTCCTGAAATCTGATATGTGCACAGGTAATAAGTAAGGTAGGACTAATTTAAACAAATTAAATAGTAAAAAATAGAAAAATCAAAAGGAGACAAGTAGAGAATAAATAAAAGCAACAAAGTAAAAATAGGATCGATAGTAAAAATATGGTAATAAGATCAGAGAAGAGTAAAAACAAGGTAAAAAGAGTAGAGTAAAAAGAAGATAGTAAAATAGGGTAAAAAGCAGGATTAGAATAGAAACAAGCAGAGAGTAAACGAAAACATCACAAGTAAGAGTATATCTACATGCATTTAAATAATATACGAGTATATCTACATGCATTTAAATAATATACGAGTATATCTACATGCAGTTAAATTGACTATCTAAAGTATCGCAACTTCGGTGTACCTAAGCCGTATAATATAAAAAAGGTAGTGCATAACTAGAATTTCTGAGAAAATCAAAATTTGCAGATTAAAATCAATGAATCATTTGAGATGTGGATCTACAGAGAATGTTCAAAATAAGCCGGATGGATAGAGTTACGTATGAAGATGTTATGGTTCGGATGAATAAAGAAAAATAAATAATACAAATCAGAACACTAAATATCGTTGATATGTAATGAGACATCTAAAGAAGTGTTAGATCTTGCACATCATAATTCAAGGAAAGATCAAAAAAGGAGAACACCATGGCTGGAGAACCTGAGGCAAAGGTATGGCCTACTGTAGAGCTGCACCGGGCAATGATAGCTAGTATCCATTAACCCTTTCCAAACCATACAGTAACACAGGTCTACCATCATAATTAAACCTGTAATATTTAGGCAAATACATGCAACATAAAATTCATATTTTAGATAATTCTGAAGAAAATATTAGCGATTAGGAATGACTAGTGAAAAACCAATTATGAAAAGGGAATCGTACAAAAACAATTATTTTTCCTTTCAATCCATTGTAAAATTAATACGTTGGTAAAAATACAATTTGTGATATGAAAGACAGAGATCACACACTATTTTCACAGTGAAAAGAACACCAAACATACAAATATAATTGTCTCTTTCTCACTAATTAAATGAAGAGAGATAAGAAGGAAGGACACATTGTATACGATTTAATGAATGCTCTAAGTTATGTTATTAATCTTTTTTTCAAAATTGAATGCTTAATATTTAGAATAAATTCGTGCCATTAAAACTATTTAACCTAATAAAAACATTTTTTCTAACTGTTATTTACGGTAACACGAGTTGACAGCATGGCTGCGTTCGGGTATTTTATATCATGGTATGGTAAAGGTTAAACGAATAAGGTACAAGGATAATATGATGAAAAATGGAAAATTTTATGTACCACGTACTGTTAGATTTCTTTTTGTGTTTTTTAACATCATCCTCAGACATTGTCAGATCTACTTCGCAATGAAAGCCACTTCTTTCGGTCTTCCGCCAATAATCGCCATGCCGCTACTGGTACAATTTTCTCTAACCAACGAGATGCGTTCTCTAGTTTATATTTAATGTTCTTTTGCCCCGCCCGTTGCCATCGACGCTTGTAGCAGTGACAATAACATCCTTTACTTTATACAAAATTATTTACATTTATAAATAATTGAAATAACACAAAACAGACGGATGTGTTATACCACTCCAGTATATAATTAATTTTTTTGGTTCACCGACCTAACCTCAAACAGAGATCATTGAATTTTGATATTCTTGATTTTTACATTGTTTGAAATTTATTTCAAGGCCAGATGGCATTCTTTTGTTTTTTTTTTAAAACAAAAAAGATTCACACATCTACATATATTTCATTTTATACATTACATGTTCTTTTGTAAAACGTTATGCACCTTTTAACGCGTTTATATAACGTAGTTTCGTCACACATTTTAATCGGAAAGACTCCGAAAAAATATATTCCATGTTAAATGAAAGCTTTCCGCCCTGGTGGGAATGGTTTGACACACGAAAACAAGATGTCGCTGCGCTTTTTTTTATTTTATTGTAATTCATTATTTCACGACGTGGAACAGTTAAATGGCGGATACAAATTGTCGCATGACACACTGCAAATGCCGGCAGCATTTACAGTTCAATTAATAATGCCATCACGTAAGCCACCACCGTTAAACGACCGAAATCGATCGCCGAATTTGACATTTCTCAGCGTCTCCGCCGGCAATACAGTTTTTTCATTACCGACCGACACGTCTCCGGTGGCGGTAAAATATCATCGTGTCTGCAAAGATTGTTTGGAACGTTTTCATTGCATCGATATTAAGCATGATAAATTATGGAGAATTGTTTCAATATTAGACTTCTTCAGATTCCGCGCCACGTTAGTTCTTTCTCTGAATTATTAATATTATATAAATATATTAAAATTCGTTGCAATGTCTTACTGATGCACGTTTATGCTTAATTTCAAGCGTTGCGAGTGGCATTTACTTCAAATGTGTTTAACATTCGAAAAATATATTAAATATAATATTTATTATGCTATATTCAGGCCTATTCTCAAAATTGCAATATTGAAATGAAGGTGGTTGTTACACCAACCCTCAAAAATAGACAGTATGTAAATTAACGTCCGTGTTATATTTGAATGAGAGAGAGGGAAAGAGAGTGAGGGCGTGAGGGAGATAAACGTACATGCAACCCGATGGAAATTCCAAATGGGCAATTTTTACAACTATACCGCCTTGATAAGGTACAACTATACCGCACAAATCACGCAAACGACGTCTTTCCATTCACGAGTTTCGACTAAAAATATAAGTTTTTGGTTAAAATAAGTACTAATACAGTATTCAAAGTTTACAGAAAAGTGTTTGTTCATAAATCACCTATTGATTTCCTCATCCGCAGCGTCGTAGTGAAGAATCACGGCCAATCCTGTTGCCATTTTTATGTTTTGACAGATTATGGTACGTTTATCTCCCTCACTCTCTCTCCCTCTCTCTCATTCAAATATAACACGGACGTTAATTTACATACTGTCTATTTTTGAGGGTTGGTGTAACAATCACCTTCATTTCAATATTGCAATTTTGAGAATAGGCCTGAATATATAATGCCCATCTCTAAACGATTTAATGTGATTTATTTACAAAGCTATTGGTAGGACTCAAGTGGTAGGTACTTAAGTATCGCAATGTTCTAAGATCCAGAGTTCGAACGGAAAATTTAACAAACAGGAAAGGTTGATTTTTTACAATCAAAAAGTAAACACATTACAAAACAATAATATATGAAACATACATAACTTTTAATATTAATGATATGACTGACCGACTGAATGTAAACTAAAATTAACTCTGAAAAATGATAAAGATCTATATATTATATCATTTATTTACATTATAAATGAACATTTATTGATATTTTTAGACTTTTTCTTCATTATTTCTTAATTCAAAATAACGAATAGAAACTGCAATTGATATGGTAATAATATTATAATCCCGTGAACCGGAGCTATATTTGCGAAAACCCCACGACCGTATACATATGTTGGAGAAACTCGTATACAATTTCGATCCCTGGTAAAATTACCATTTAATATGTTGGTTCATGTCTTAATACCGATACGAAAAAATGATAAGGCAATGAACAAAGCACATTAACTGAAGTGCAAAATAGTTCATTAAATGGGAGAACTAGAGTATTATGAAATATATAACTGACTTTGTGATCTTCGGCACGAGGCTCGAACCTCCAACAACTTGGTCACTAGGCGAGTTTCTCACCTCTAGAACAAAAAAGAACATCAATGTTAATATATTTCATGATCAAAAATGTTATATTTTTATTTATAAATACATTTGTTGTACACATTAAATTTAATATAAGCGTTTTACAGTTCTAAGATTTTACGTGATGTGGTATCTCTCTATTAGAGAGGTAACATGTTGAGAGGGAGATTGTTTACATTATGTATGTACATACATAATTTCGAATATTTCCTGTACGAGTATACCCTTAAAACATGGATACCGTACCGTAGACATATTGAGACTCTGGAAACGCACCACCAAAGATGTCTAAAAAGACAATTGAAAGTGTGCTTAAAGAAGCCGAATTATCGAACACCGAAGCCATTATTGTTCAGCGAGAATTTCAATGGATTGCCCACGTGGTCAGGATTCCTGAACCAGACTATAAAAAAGATATCGTACTCTCAGCTCACAACAAAGACTCCCTGAAAGTTAATTAGTGATGATAGTTGAGATCTAGCTTCAGGCCTAACTGGAGAGCAGTGGCAAACAGTGTCACTCAATACTTCGAAGCAGGATGCTAACATAATGCTACAAATAAGAGAAAAAGGCGTGAAGTTGGGAAGAGTAAACAGGACGTGGAAGTCAGCTCGTTTCCATGCCCAAGATGTCCCAGAACTTGTGGATTCAAAATTGGATTCTTTAGCCACCTGAAGAGCAACAATCGTGTTGGAGAGTCTTTTTCGAACAAAATTTAAATAATCGTACAGCAATTCAGAATTGACATTAAATAAGAAAAATAATCTATGGTAATAGGTCTATGTTCGGCAATGGACGCAGACAGGCTAAGGAAGAAGGAGCAAATGGCGCAATGTGCAAAAATTGAAGTTAAATATAATAGTCAGAAGACAAAAGAATCACGAGAATAAAAAAAACATATAACCAAAAGATTAGCATGTGGAGGTCTATCGCCTTCACCGCCCGGCGATAGTGAAAGCTCTCAGAAGATTCTGGCGCGTGAAATCAAATGTCTAACAGTCTCCCAGTGTGGACGACATATAACAACACGAACAGCAACCTTCGGGAAGACCGTCTCTCGAACCTCACTCTTCCCGCTGCCCCTTTCCCATCAACATCGACAAATTATTCGCATGAAGTAATTTTATTGTACAGCTTGACTAACATTACTCAACACACACTGTCGATCTGTCGAGACACGCGCAATTCCCAAAAACATAACACTATTACATTACAATACGAACGCCATTGTCAAGAATTAAATAAAATAATTATCAAGTTCTTCGTAATACCACTTGTGCAATCAAAATGTACCACGTTTTGATTATGCAGTTTCTAACAGGACTGTTTTTTGTGCCTAAAACTGCATAGTTTAAATCGATTTCCCGAGCTGAAAATAATCAATCTGTTCAATATGTATGGCTCTCATAAATTATTCATGCCATGGTCTGATCTGGTCATGTCATGCTGTGGGAACCCGAGTCTGTGGTCTGCACGCGGTTCGCGGGCTTTTTGGAATGCTGCCAGCGAGTTGGAGCCGTACTTTGTCCGCCGTTACCAACAATTTTGTCAATTTGCATGATTTCAGTAATATATTACGTTTCAAGACAGTTTGGTGGGACGTTTAAAATGATTTTTGGAATGGACAAAGGGTCATGTTTTAAAGATATTTATGGATGTACTAAAATACAGGATTTTTTTTTTTTTAGGAGAACACATTCTTATTGTGAAGTTGTTATTATTCAGAACATAGGTCTGTGATATTTTAAATATATTAATTATAAAGATATACATATAAAATCAATTTAATCGAAAAATATTGTTGTTGCGCCACCGGGATTCGAACCTGGATCTCTTTTCTTTATGGATGAATTGATAATTCTGGCGTCTGCTATCAGTTTACTCAAAGGTATTTGAGATTCTGTAAAAATAAGGTAGATGGCTCTGTCAAATGATGGAACGATTAAATGTATTAATATCAAAAAGGTAACATATAGGGTCGAAAATTGTCGCTAAAAAAAATAATGTCGCTGTAGCTTAGTTGGATAAAGCACATATTTAAAATACAGGATATTTAATAATCGTTTTCCATATTAAAGAACTTGGCTATTTTCGGTGCAATGCTCAATATATCCTGTCCTGGACATCATTCAAAAGCTGTACAAAGGTATCTGCATTTTTTCCGCTCATTATTTGGTGAACGTAGTTTTATCTCGGCCTTTCTATCTGTCTTCTGCTATAAATCATTCCTTTAATCATATTTATAAGATACGCCATTGTGTCTATAATATGTCCTATTTATTGGCCACTACAATTTTCAACTGTGTCTATTATAGACCGCTTTTCTTACACTCTTTATAAAACCTTCTCTTTTGTGATTCACCCTTCTTCTTCGTGAATTGTTTTCCTATACATACTCCGGTTCTCGGTGACTGTCTTCCAATTCAAGTGTCCATAAATTTAATTGTATATTTTCGTATCCATGTTTCTTAAATGAAAGTCAGACTATTGTTATATATATATAAAACAAGATCAAAATCTATAATAATACAATGTAAAATTTAATAACATTTATTTTTATTTGCTGCTAATCAGGGTTGTGTAATGTCTCCATGGCTAGTCAACTTGTATGTGGATAATTGTCTGAAAGAACTAGAATGTAGGAGCAAAAATGGGCGATTTGATTGTATGCTGTTTATTGTACGCTAATGATGCAGTACTAATAGCGAATAATGAACAAGAACTACAGAGTCTAGTGAGTAGAATGTACGATGTATGCAAGGAAAGGAACCTTATCATAAATGGCAACAAGTCAAAAGTGATGGTATTCGAGAAGGAGGAAAGCAAGACACTGTACAAAATACTTGTAGGTAATAATATTTGGAACAAGTAGATGAATTTGTGTATTTAGAAATAATGTTTGATAGAAACGGAAAGGCTGAGAATGATATCGAAAGGAGGGTGACTGCAGGGAATAAAGTGCACGACCAGGTAAACCAGATACTGTTCTGGATGGTTCTGTTAGAAGCCTCAATCGGCGAGCTTGTATGAGAATATGTTTGAAATTTAAAACAGGAAAATCTTTAAAAACTGGTTTGATTGGGTAATCTCTAGCCTTTTAAGGATTATTTTTATTATTACCCAATATTGATGTAGTATAATGTACGTGGTATTTTATTTGTATTTAGAACTATGGAACAGTTGCCTTAGAGATTTATGTTCCTTGTTACGTTAATATTAATATGGTACGTGAGGTGGGAAAGTGTTAAGCATAATATAATATATATACTCGTACACATGAATAAATTTGTACTCCTTATAAAAGAGATATCTCTTAATAGTAATCTTCAAATAACAGCCCATCACGTCTTTAGAAATATAATTAATACTTTTTCTAAGTAGTTCAGTTAAGCCAGGAATACTGTACCAACATTTTACGTGTTTTGCATTTTGATTTAATTTTAATTATGGCTTACGTGAGATCCAATTTATTTGGCAACCGTCAAATTAAAAATGCCAGATAAACGTTCTGCCAAAACTGCAGAATAATTGAATCATTGCTTAAATAATAATTAACAATTGCGGTGTTAACAACCGATAAAGGTATTAATTAACATTTTTATTGGCCGTTCATCTCAGTGCTACCAACACGAGTGGCGGATCGAAAAGTGTATTTTAGAAAGCCCGCAACATGATTTATTAAAGCTGTCAACACTGATAAACCTACTGAGATTGCCACTGGACCAAATAAGGAGATGAATGTCTCGTATGTCCATGATGCAAGTTTAAAATGATCTGCAGTGTAATTTATCGAATGGTATTGGATTGATTTAGAAATTTAAATTTGAGTTTCTGTTCTGTAAGCGAATCAAGATATGGATGAAAACAGCAACGGTTAAAACTGAATAAATGTATTTTAATGCTCATTGTTTGTCAATTTTTTTTAAATAAATAGTTGTAGATATCTATGGTTATAAGTGGCGAAGATTAGGCGCACACGCCTTAGTTAAATAAAAATTATTAAATGTGTATTTTTGTTGAATTTTTTTAAAATTCTAATGTGACGTAGTCGAGCAGGCCCGAGGTTCGCCGCGGAAGTTCGAGTGACTGTCGGCTAGATGCAAATTCGCCTGGAGACGCGCAGAATTGGTAGAAGAACCAGAGGAAAGGCCACATATTGGCTGGTTGGGTGTCCTTCGAAAAGGGAGCCGTCAGAGGAATATCTATTAGGCGGCGAACTCGCGCGCTAGAAACTTCTTATCCAAATATCATGGTGTGGGTAAGTCTTCTTGGCCAAATTTTATATTATATTTACGGTATGTGTTGTAAATATTATTTATTTATTTACTAATGACGTGAGTCAACCGGGGACAATGAGGGCAAATCTTGTTTTGTATCTGTGCGGTATCGCCCTGTCAATATGCGGGGCACTATCGAACAGCTGCCTAGTAGCATTAAAAAATAGGAGCCTTGAGCTTATTGCATCGGTCCAGGAGACAGTTGAGCGTTCATGCAAATAAGGTGCAGTAAGGAGGCGAAGAGGATCCTGTTTAAATCGTTCTTCACCAGCATGTACACCTGCGAGCTCTAGTATTCTTCTTCTTCTTTTAAACAGGCAATCCACCCTTCAAGAGTGATAGTCGAAATACAAGAAAATGACGTACAACCGTCTCCGAATTCAGTACAACTCATATGTTCGTATTGGCGTATTATTGCAGCGCATCTACAAAGGTCGTATACATGGATTCGTTCCGAGCTCAGCACCAACTCTCTGGTGTAAGCGGCGCTCTCATGGAAAGCTGGTTCCCTGACTAGAGAATGGCAACGACTACAGAATAGCTACAGATGCAATAATGGCCGTGACTGAAGTATTTATACTTTGTTTATATTTATATATATATATATGTGTGAACTTTTTATTTATTTATATTTTCCTTGGTTTTCTTTTCATAACATTTCGTAACTGTAATGTATTATATGATAAGTTTTATCTTTAAGGCGAATCGGGTCTTCGTAGAAATAAAACCCGATCACTCTGGAATTGACGCATTATTATTATTATTATTAAGGGGTGGGTCCGCCCCTCACTGTCCAATTATCAAAGCGTAGGCAAGTATTTGCCGCATGGGATGTGACGCGAGATACTTCTTGTCCAAGTGTCAAAGCGAGGGCAATACAACCAATGCACCCAAGTTTTGTATGTCAAGACCGTCCATACAATAAACATGCTCCAGTCTGTGTTCGGATTATAAAACAACTATTTTGAAAGCATCTTTATTACCATCACGTTTATGTACTTGGATACTTAAATAGTTTTATTCCTGCACCACACGTATTGAAGGAGAGACTTGTCATCGCTTTGATAATTGGACGATGAGTCTCCTGCGTCATATCCCACGCCGCGAAGACTCGAAGACAAGAAGTCTCTTGCGCGCGAGATCGCCGCCTAATATATACCAGCCAACAGGTCCTCACAGCTGATTCAAATCATAGTTGCGCCCGGGGTAATGCCAAATGTTGCCGAAAAAAATCTCTTGTTCTCTGTTATAGATTGGGTATGCTGCGGTTGGATTTATTGCAGGATTGAGGTATTTGTACGGGATACGTGACATGTAATATCCTTCTCCAGCAACACAATTATACTACGAAGGCGTCTATTTTTGTCGTCATTGTCGTATCCGCTGAATACACGAACAATTGTGAGACGAAACAAGACAAGAGCGTGAACCAACACAAGTTTACTTGCTTTCAATCAATGTCTTTGTTTCCGTTTGTCAAAAGTAATAACATACATAATCGTCGGATACTATAAAATTTTCCGTAGACCAATGCGATCACAACAACCTGTCCCTAATGCATTAGCGTTCTTAATATATTTTGTTCATTTTCTACATCAAATAAACATAGAAATTGTGTAGATTTACAATGTGCATTTTAATTATTATTGTTGCATTAAATTATCTTTAATTAAAAAATGAATACAAGATAATTAACGTAAAATGTAATCAAACTAAAAACTAACGAATTACGCGGTACGATAAAATCAGTAAAAATATTATTATGCTAGTGACAAATCTATACACAAAATTTTAATATAATTTTTTTGTATAATGGTACATACGTGACGTCAGAATATATTTTTAATTTGCTTGATGAATAAATAGTCTTTTAAAAAATTAATTCCATTCTGTATCAAGGTTAGAGAGACTCTTGATGACGGTAGATTAACTTTGATTTATGAGTATAATAAACTGAGATTAAAATTAAATACTCGCTTTCTCACATTGTATACATATTTATGAAGCAGTATGTTTCTAATCTAATCACATATTAATAATATAATTAACCCAATTTAGATCCATGCCAACTTTTCTGTCCCCTGTGAAAATTGTATATTTTTTAAAATTATTCTTTCAATTTATCTCAAATTTTTAATATTTTAATTACTTTGAATTACGCCACCGTCATCAGTTTATATCTCTCAACTGCTGGATACAGGCCTCCCCGAGTCTCCCTGTTTTCAGCCCTTCTCATTCATCTTTGCCCTCCACTTCAACACTTCTTCTACCAGTGCTAAGCCTCTTTTAGGGATGAAATAACGATGTTTATTAGATATTAAAAGGTTATGCGCGAGCGTCCGAATTCTTCCAAATATATTTACACCGGCTGCTTACATGTTCGTTTGAATTATAACGCGGAGTGTGCGTATCCGTTTGCGAGTGTGTGGCCAGAGCAGATGAACAATGAAAGACTACTCACAATAGATCGATGTTAATTGATGCTTGAGACACAGCTGCAGTAAATGTTCTACAGCGTGAAGCGTCGGCTAATGAACTGGTTGTATTGTTGTCTGTTTTTCGATCAGTACCGGCGTGATTTTAATGTTGATGAGAGCCCCATTTTGCACCTAGGGGTTTGCAGGGTGCGTGCAGATTGTGGAGGCGATAGACCTCCTATATCTGCATGTCTTCAAGATTTTATTTCTCCACTACCCATCACCTATTGGACAAATATGTCTGCCTTCACTCGTTCTCACATATCTGTTGTCCGTCACTATTCTATTACACCGTGGACACCTATAATTAATAGTCTGATTTTGTCGTATGTACAACACATAAGTTTCTGTATCAGTAATATGATTTGATTATCAATGAACTATAATTATGAATGAAAAATAGTATTATAATAAAATATTATTTTTAAGAACACATTTTTGTTGTGAAGATACATTCATCAACAAGTGAAAAAAATTAAAATTCTCATTAGTGACATATATGTTGTTTCAGGGAAATGAATATCAAATTTCAGTCCATAGTTGTAGTCATTATTCGAAGTGTTTCTACATGGTGGCATATATACAACTTACAAAAAATTTGATAGATATGGAGGTTGATTGGGTGGAATGGTGAACGTTACATTGTATAAAGTGATCACTTAAGCCAGCCGAAGACAGGTCGTAAGGTCTGTAATTCAATACTTCCCATATAATATAATATAACTAGCTTCGTCTCTATGAGATATCTATTATTTGTCAAATTAAATTAATTAACAAGAAAGATCTATCAATAGAAAAAATATTTAGTTGCTACCGGGATTCGAACCTGGACCTCTTCCTATCCGGGGAATCGCTTTCGTTTTTAAAAAATGGTTTTATAGATGTATTAATTGGAAATATTATAGAATATACTCGTATGTTCAACAATTGTCGAGAATGTATTCTAATATAAAATTAAATGTATCAATTGGTTACACATCTTCAGAACTGCAACTTCACAATAACAATGTGTTCTCTTTAAGAAAATGTATGTATGAAAATGGCGAATACGGCTTCTCCGGATAGGAAGAGATCCAGGTTTGAATCTCGGCAGTAAATAAATATTTTTTCGATAGATAGAATTTTTCTGTTTATCTTTTTAGTTGATTCATTTAATTTTTATTAAAATTGTATGTGATTGATAGGTGGTGATTTGTAGGTATTTAAAGAATAAAAAAAAAAAAAAAATAGGAAAGATATACGTTTTTGAATCCTACGTTATCAGACATGAGAAGAAGGAACCAGATCACGAACTGACTTGGTCAAAACGTTCGATACTGATCCCATTCCTGGAATGCACAAGAAGCACCATGAATCGGAATGGGTAGCGACAAATCATTCATGAAGTCATCCACAATTGTCTTCAATTCCATGATCATGACTGCTCTCATTAAGAGTGAGACGAAGATGAGGATAATATCACGGCAGCTGTCTCAAATAGGAATTTTTAAGTACTTCATAGATAATACATTTTATTAGACAATTAATTAAATCAATTAACTATTATGTTTTGTTTAATCTGAGTATTAAGTTTACATTGGCACATTATTTGATTTATTATTTGTGATAATTTCTGACCGTTAGTATATTATTTAACAACTTATGAACTGATTTTATGGCAGAAGTATAATTCCACGAGGAAATGTAATTGTCTGACCTGACAAATAGTGGCATTTAAATTTTCATATTCAAATTTAGTACCAATAAAATATACATAAAGATCATTTCCTTATAGAACATTAGTATGTCAATTTTAAGATTATTATGCAGTTAAATTGCAGTGCAATGCAATTACGTGCAGCTTATCTAAGCACTAAATATATTGTTTGTGTTGAAACATTTTATTTATAGATTTCATTTGAAATTTCGAAATTTTGATATAATATTGACTCATAAATATGATTTAGAATTCAGAAAATATTGTTTCGATCATAGACTAACGGCTGTACAATGAGTAATCGCAGAACAATAGGGTGTTCCGAAGGGAGCGTTACAAGAAATGGTTTAATGATTAAACTAGCTAAAAAAACTGTATTAGAAAAACATAATATACATCGCGTCTGATATTGATATTCAAGATACTGAAAATTTATCGATCATATACATTATTAATTTCTGCACTTTTCCCGGTGAAGCTTACTGTTAACGCCTTTTTTTGAGAGAATGCAAATCTTCTTTCAGCCGATGCGGCATTGTTTTTTATACTTGAGAATTTGAGATCTGATGAGCTTTCACTAAAGTTGAAGCACAATTTAGACGGTAGAATAAGCTAAAGACTAACAAATGCGAGATTCAAAAATCTTTCACTAGACCAACGAAAAATACAATAGGTAAAGTTATTGAAAGCTTTGCACAAAGATTGATATTTAAAACAAATATGGAAGCTTGCTTACCCACCCAGTCGGAATCTGACTATATATAATAGAAGAAGTGATTTATTTTTTAAATATGTATTAAATATATTAATTATAAAGGTTTATCCAACTAAGCTACAGCGACATTTTTTTTTTTAGCGACAATTTTCGACCCTCTATGTTACCTTTGATATTAATACATTAAATTTGATATTAATACATTTAATCGTTCCATCATTTGACAGAGCCATCTACCTTATTTTTACAGAATCTCAAATACCTTTGAGTAAACTGATAGCAGACGCCAGAATTATCAATTCATTTTTATTACATTTTGGACACATTGATACAACTTTATTATTTAGGAGAACACATTCTTATTGTGAAGTTGTAATTATTCAGAACATAGGTCTGTGATATTTTAAATATGAATTAAATATATTAATTATAAAGATATACATATTTTGGAAGAATTAATTATTCACTATGCGCAGTCCCAGTCAAGATGTTGTTGTTGACGTCCAGTTCAACTCAATAAGCACCAAATTACAGCTTAATTTCAAAAATCATATCCGAAATAAAACTCTTTGAAGAGAATGGCGTTCGAGGAAACATTTTAGAATCCGTATCGTTGATTTTGAATCCACCAATGAGCGTGGAGTTCGAGCAAACGTTCTCAAATGCTGGCAACCTTTGTACTACAGTTCGATCGAGACTAGGGGGCGTGGCTTAACCTTTTAACTGCCAACTGAAGACACCACATAGGGTAGGACTAGGCTTTAATGATTTTGACTCATCTATCAAAAGCTGGGACCTGTCGTCCACAGATGGCGAAATGATTTAAAAATAAGACTTTCAAGGTTCAAAAGTGCGCGTTAACACGCTTATACAATAGCTTGGCGTGTTAACGCGCTCGTGGCATTTAAAAGGTAAAGTGATCTCTGCTTCCTCATAGCATATTGTAGGCAACAAAACGACAATTTAATTTAATAATATTATATTTATATAATTGAAATTCAAAATTTTAATTTTTGTACATTCATTTTTTAAAATATTATTTTAAATTAGATGTTTTTTATTATTAGTATTGACCAATAAACAATAATTTTTTTTTGTGATATTCGACCGAATTTGTAATTTGAATTTCAAAATTTCAAAAACTCAATTTTATTTGAATGTCAGAAAGGAATGATAGTAACAATAATATATTTTTCGATAAAATTGAGTATATATGCGTGTCTTACTAATTAATATTTTTTTAAAATATCACAGATCCATGTTCTGAATAATTACAAATTCGCAATAAATATGTGTCCTCCTTAATAATAAATTAATACTTTGTATGTTATATCCATACATACTGACTTTGTATTTTAGATCACGGATTAATGGAAATCAAAATGAAAGATTTATCCGAGTTTTTGATTTTTTAAATCACATTAAAGTAAAACTAAAATAAACTAGTAATTTTTGGACGGTTTTGATATCGTTTCATGAACTTTTTATTGTTAATGAAGACGTCTTTCACAGATTAAATCGTTAATATTGTAATATAATTGTTATGACGAAAGCACGTTTAGAAACAAAATAACTTTGTTTATATAAGTTTTATATCCATAAACGAACGATTTTGAATGTTATCAGCAGAATGTATAATCGTCCGAAAAATTCTTTATATTCTGATGATTGGTTGATACGGCAGGTATCTACTTACCGCGATAATGATTATAAAATTCGTGACGGTCTTTGAATTTCAGGCCAGTTCTTTAATGCTGCCATCTGCCGGCCATCTTACGGAGCTAAGAGTAGATCTAAATTGCCCATCTTTTACATAACCCTTAAATTATCGTTCATCAGTGTTCCGAACAGGCGTATCTTTATAATTACAGCCGAGAGATGGTGTTTCGTTGCAAAGGTCGCGGTATAATTTTGAGCAAACTAGTATTAAGGTTCGTTCTAAATCAAAGGGTACTTTCAAACATATATTGGGCTTCTATAGCTGGTATTAATATCTATTAACACTTTCTAACGACTTTCAACAAGGTTAATTTTGTAAGTGTATATTTAATTAATAAGTCAATAAAATACTTGTCATACCATCCCTGCATGTTGATCTCAACTCTTCTTGTACCATACCTGAGGTCAATAGTGAGGACCTGACTTTATAAATTCTTGTGATATATTAAGCTTCGTTATCTGTACAAAAAATGAGAAAAATCGTCTTGTTATGCGTGAAGCATGTGACTGCGTTAAGTATAATAGATCATTTTTTAATTTTCAGTGAAGAATTCAACTTCGCACATGACCACGGGAAATGCAAGAGATTTAACGTCATTTTTAATTAATGAAAATGATATCTATAAGCTATTAATTTTGTCCAAGGATGACAAATCAAATTTTCAAAAATGGTCTTACAGGTGAGAGAATGGGACATTTAAAATGATTTTAACATCTTCACAAGCAAGATGGCGTCTACCTTTGGATTGAAATAGATTTGGCGCAATTTGAAAGTAAACACTAGGGCACTAGTTGCAATCTAAGCAACCTCCGTATTTTTTATTTGGAGAAAAACTTGAAGAATAATATATTTTTTAATGCACTGTTATCAATGATTATGTGGTTTAAAATACAAAATAAATGCAACACTTTATTTCAAAATCAGGCTAATTTCTATGCTGGCCGCCATTTAAATTTCAGATATGTGAAGACTGTTATTGGCCGAATTTTAATAATAATAATGGCGGAGTGTGTGCAGCCAATTTTGAATGACCAAATTATATAAAAAAGAGCTATGTTTGATTGTTAATATTACGTAATTGCGTAAATAGTACGTCTCAGTTGTACACCTCGTAGTTGATTGTTGAAGGTCCAAAAGAAACTCTTTATGTGATAATTAAATCTAGTATAGAAGTCAAACGTTAATGCAGAAGAAAGCGCGCCTAGCGCGCGTCGCCCCTTTTATCCCATCAAAGTTAATTAATTAAAATAATAAATACATAAACATTAAATGGTTCGACAACAAATTTGGCTAGATTTGAAAAACACACAACGTCAAGCGCACTTAAAGAGAATGTATCTAGTGTAGTATTGTCAGTAAAGAAATAAAATAATAAATTTGGATTTAACCACCTTTGAAAATTACCTCTCGTGTTGATCTACCCTGACGCGCATTCAATTTATGTATACCCACATACACGGTACTTAGTTATAATAATACGGTTGTAACTAATATTTTTATTGGCCTCAAAATTATGACACATCTTCACCTGGAGAAAGCAGGTAATAACAACATAA
This sequence comes from Eubasilissa splendida, assembly GCA_031772225.1. NCBI lineage: Eukaryota > Metazoa > Arthropoda > Insecta > Trichoptera > Phryganeidae > Eubasilissa > Eubasilissa splendida. The sequence goes on from CM062858.1 coordinate 1,539,553, forward strand.
TTGGAATGCACCGCTCGGTGGATGGAAATAATTGAAGGTATCGGGTGTACCAATGCGTAACAACCAATCGCGGGCATCATTCGCTCTCATTACAACAACCAATCACAGCCATCGTCGACTGTCATCATCATTTGTGGAGCCAAATGTTGTACTATTTATAATTAACGGTCTCGAATTCCAATTGTGATTGAATACTGCGCGATTGTTCGGCGCTCGGTTCTATGATATTTATAGTTCAGTTGTACGCCAGTCCTGACGAAGATACGTCAGTATCGAAATCGATTGACGTTAATATATAACACAATGGTTTAATAAACACATAATTTAAACATAAAAAGGTATACAAAACAAATCTATCTATTGAAAAAATACTTGGTTACCACCAGGATACGAACCCAGAACTTTTTCTTGCTGGCGAACGGTTGTGATACCGATTGGTATCGTAGTTCGAGTTTCGTTTTTAAAAGCTTTTTTATTTATTTACACTCATTAATTGATTTGTTCAAATAAAATAAAAATAAATACAGCAAGCACAATTGATACTTTCATGTATCATTTGTATTATGTGTACAATTCACTGGAAAGAAAGGAAGGAATTAAATTTGATTATATTTATTTTTGGCATTTTATAATTTCGTTTGTTAGAAAACGGTGCTACTATTTTTTATTTAAAATTTTTAAATACTAATTTAATGTATTAATTATACATATAAAATCAATTTTGTCGAAAAAAAATGGTTTTTGCGCTACCGGGATTCGAACCTGGATCTCTATTTCCAATCCGGGGAGGTACACTACCAATTGTGTTATAGCGCCAGTATTTTTCATGACAAATTTTTGAACCTATATGTTACACTTTTTCAAATTAATACATCTCAATAATATAAGTTGTATCAATGTGTCCAAAATTTAATAAAAATGAATTGATAATTCTGGCGCCTGCAGTCGGTTTACTCAAAGGTATTTGAGATTCCGTAAAAACAATATAGATGGCTTTCAAAAATAATGGAACGACAGATATATTAATTTGAAAAGTGTAACATATAGGTTCGAAAATTTGTCATGAAAAATACTGGCGCTATAACACAATTGGTAGTCTACTTCCCCGGATTGGAAATAGAGATCCAGGTTCGAATCCCGGTAGCGCAAAAACAATACTTTTCGACAAAATTGATTTTATATGTATATATTTATAATTAATACATTAAATAAACTTTTGAATAATGTATGATGGTAGCAACACACCTACCCTATCTAATAAAAGCATTCGGTATAGTCGATTACGTTTCTGCTAGTTTCGATGTACAATATTATTTTCTAATGACAGTTTGAACCACTATAAACGAAGATTTACTCCGCACCTATTCTCAATATCTATGTAAGATTTGACAGGTATTATCTTTATTGCGGTTTAATTTGATGTGAGGCTGGATTCTGTGTTATTTATCGTCATCGAAAGGTATTAATGTCACCAGCGAAAGGCAATGCAGTACGGGTTATGCCAGGAGCGTGTATCGTTAATTTGTGCTTGAATGTCTAAGCGTTCTCAATCTGCAGTTATTAAACCAATCACGAAATGTTTATTCGCTGGAGTTCAAAAGGCTGTTCATCCAGAGGTGGTGAAGCAGTCAGGAAGGCTTTCTACATATTAATTTTAGTAATTGTGGCAAAGTAGACAGCTAAAGAACTGTTATGTTGGAAGGGAGTGCCTCTTCACTTCCTCTCTGCTCCCCGGCCTTGTTACACCTTGCCTATCTCGCTGTCGACCATTTTATCCATGTTATTCTATTCTATTGTTATTTATATGTTTTGTTATTTATTTGAACTTATTGTAAATATCTTATTTACTAATAAAGTGAGTCAGCCGGGGATGATGAGGGTAAATTTTGTTTTGGCAGCTGTGCGGTATCGCCTTGTCATATATGCACTCGTATATATAGCGGGAGACAATTACGCAACTATAATGAATGAATTAAATAATATAGCAATATGACTGAAGAAAAGTAAACTAAAACTAAATTCCTGAATACTAATTATCATAGATGGCGAAAGTCTGAAGGAAATGACTGAAATAAAATATTTGGAGTCATAATAGATTCAAAATTGAATTTATCGCAAAATACAAGATTGATAAGAAAATCTCACTTATGGGAAGGATAAGAAAAATTATTAATACTGAGTCTTATAAAATAGTATACAACTCTGTTATTATTCTTCACATCAACTACCGCAGTAGTATCTTGTTTTTGGCTAACGAAGAGGAAATGCAACAATTGTCAGTGTTGCAAAATAAAGCTTTGAGAATAATACTCAGAAAAAATAGATATACAGTACAATGCTGGAAGATCTGAATATGATGACCCTTAAACAGAAGATTTATTTTAATGTAATGGTATTTATTTATAAAATCTTCAATAAGAAAATATCAGCGGAATTTACACGAAAAATTGATGCAAATCAACATGAGTACAAGAGGGGATGATGGGGGAGAGACTACTATTAAGGAAGAAGGCCAAATCTCAGAAATCGATGATGTATAGTGTGATGCAAGATTTTTAATAAAATGCCAGAAAACACAAGAAAGGAGGAGAAATTAAATAGATTTAAAATGAAACTGATTAAATATGTAAAAGATAAGTTTCAGTAAAAGAAAATACTTTAATCTTGTTTATATTAGAGCATATGTACGAGTGCTTATGTATGCACTGTGTTAAGAATTAATCACTACTATGAACATTTTGTATAATTTTTTGCTTAGCCGTCATTAATTTGAGTTGTTAAGGGTATAACTTATTCTTGTATATCTATTACATCTTAAAATAATTCTCATTGCTCTCAGCTTCATTTATCAAAAAATAGTAAAATGTGATGAGACGTCCGGAGATGTACGAAATCTTGCACCTCATAATGCAGGGAAAGATTGATAAGATGTTGGGGCCTTGGAAGGAGGACTATATCATGGCTGAAGAAACTGAGGCAATGGTTTGGCCAGTCTACTGTAGAGCTTTTTCGGATCGCAGTAAACAAGTGATGATAGCCAACAAATAGAACACAAGAAGAAGAATAAGTTTTATGAAAATTAAAACAAATGAGATTAATATACAATTAGATACTTGTTAAAATGTATACGAGTAGTTCTAATAAGAAGTAATAGATGCCTCTCTAAACCAAAAGGAACACATTACATCATTAAGGAGAACACATTATTATTGTGAAGTCGTAATTATTCAGAACACAACTCTGTGATATTTTAAATACTAATTTAAAATATTAATTAGAAAGATATATATATAAAATCAATTTAGTAAATCAAAAATAAAGTAGATGGCTTTCAAATAACGGAACGATAGATGTATTAATTTGAAAATTATAACATGTTCGGAAATTTGTCGTCAAAAGTACTGTCGCTGTAGTATAGTTGGATAATGCATCTCCCCCGGTTTGGAAAGAGATCCAGGTTCGAATCCCGATAGCGCAAAAACAATATTTTTCGATAATTGATTTTAGATGTATATCTTTCTAATTAGTCAGGCCTATTCTCAAAATTGCAATATTGAAATGAAGGTGATTGTTACACCAACCCTCAAAAATAGACAGATAGTTTTGACAGATTATGGTACGTTTATCTCCCTCACTCCCTCACTCTCATTCAAATATAACACTATTTTTGACAGATTATGGTACGTTTATCTCCCTCACTCCCTCACTCTCTCTCCCTCTCTCTCATTCAAATATAACACTATTTTTGACAGATTATGGTACGTTTATCTCCCTCACTCCCTCACTCTCATTCAAATATAACACTATTTTTGACAGATTATGGTACGTTTATCTCCCTCACTCCCTCACTCTCTCTCCCTCTCTCTCATTCAAATATAACACTATTTTTGACAGATTATGGTACGTTTATCTCCCTCACTCCCTCACTCTCATTCAAATATAACACTATTTTTGACAGATTATGGTACGTTTATCTCCCTCACTCCCTCACTCTCTCTCCCTCTCTCTCATTCAAATATAACACTATTTTTGACAGATTATGGTACGTTTATCTCCCTCACTCCCTCACTCTCATTCAAATATAACACTATTTTTGACAGATTATGGTACGTTTATCTCCCTCACTCCCTCACTCTCTCTCCCTCTCTCTCATTCAAATATAACACTATTTTTGAGGGTTGGTGTAACAATCACCTTCATTTCAATATTGCAATTTTGAGAATAGGCCTGAGTATCTAGAACACATTATATAATATAAAGCCAAAAATTCGACATGAAAATAAATGGACACATCTGACAAGAGAAAGTTACCGGTTCTTGTTTCGGCTAATAGATGCATTATTGCCAGTGTTTAGTTTGTTTTAAAAAAAAAATCTTTTTTGCATTTCAGTTTAAACTGTGATTGTGTCCGATGGAGGTTTGAACTAGTATTTAATTCAGCGTTAGTTTATTCGGCTGGTGTGGTCACGCGAGGAGTCGGCATATCCCACAGTCGGTTCTGGGCGAGATAACTGAACTACAAAATAATAATTGTCGAATTCCAGCACGAAGCGGCCGCAGACGGTGGCGACCGCCGCATACGACGAGGCATTTGTCGGGAGCCAGTCCGCACTTCCATCGCCAGCCGATTGTTTAACGGACACGTCCAGGTGTGCACCTCGCCGGTGCAGCAGAGGTGAGGGTATCGCTCCACGGCACAATACAATTTTCAAATTGGAGCATTTTTTTCATAATTTCTGATTACGTCGTTCCGAAGAAGTTCCGCACACTACTTGAATCAATACCTAACCTAACATTTAAAAAATATATTATCCTTTTAATGGGCATGGAGCGGTGTAGCTCTTACTTCAATGGATTCTCTAATTGAGGCTCAGAAATGGGTCATCAGAGTAACAATCTATGAAGAACTCTTTAAATCATTCCAAGTTTTGGATATAAGACAACCGTTTACCAGATCAATCTAAAAACTATTTTTTAAAAATAATTAACTTTACTACCACGATCCGATCCAAAAGGATACTTTTCAGTGCTAAAATTTAAAACCAAATTCCCTCAACGAACTTTTTTATTTTGTGCTCCGCGAATATTTAACAAATTGTCACTAGACCTTAAAGGGTCTAAAGTGATTAACGACTTCAAACCAAAAATAAGCAAAATGAATCTAATTTGTCATTTGTGCTAACCTAACTACCTACACATTTTTGTCTCCAACTATTGTATATTACAGACAATAATATTTTTATAACTTTTTTTCAATAATATTTTATAACTTCAGATTGTACTTTTTTCACATAACTTTTACTTACCTCTAAACAATTACAAATTTTAAAAACTGTACAGGTAATTGCTTTAGAACAGACCACGTCTAGTAAAGTAATTACCTTTATTTTCATATGTACTATTTATGCTGCAAAAAATAAATAAATAAACTATCAACCGTATTTGAAATGTCTTGACTTAAAATATTTATCAAAAAATTTTAAAAATATAACTTTAATCCCTGCATGGGACTTTAGTATCTGCAATGTTAAAATATGTTTGTGGCTTGGATTAACATGCAAAGTTTGGCGTGTTAACGCGCTCATGGCATTTAAAAAGTTAAGAAATGAGGTAATACTTTGAACGATTGTTGAGACCGGCATAATTTTTTTTTTTACGAATGTGAAATATTAGTCTTCGTGTCATTTGCACAACTCGATGGCCATATGTTATATGTAAAGTGATTCTCGCCGTCTGTACGTTGGTCACACTTTTAATAACGTGAGTCGTATGTAGGCATATTTTAAGTACATTTTTTCTATGATTGCATGGTTTTTTCACTCGCTTTTAAAAATGTATTGCTCTCTGGACGTTGAATTTTTTGAAAATTTTTTTTTTATGTTTTTTGGAAACTTTCAACAATTAAATCACCGATAAGATGAAATTTGATGATGTTAGATATCAAAAATATGGCTTAATTGGATAAAGATTAATAGTGTTCAGCTCTAAGTGATTTATTAAATTGGTTTTAAATATTAAGGATCTTAATTTATTTATACAATCGGTGCTAAGTAATAATTTGTTAAAAAACAATGAAAAAATAATTCATGTAATAAAAAAAGAGTGTATTATGTTGGATACATTGTATCATTTTTTTATGAGTATTCTAAATTATAATTGAAATTCTGGTCGTACAAGGCGAGTCGACCCTAAATAAATAGGCAAAGAAGAAGATTCCTTAACCATAGTCCTTGTACTCGCCGCCAGACCATATGCGCCGCGCTGGTACCCGGCACCCCGCCAATGGAAGTTGTGAGAATCCGTGTCCTGGTGTGGGGCATTGTGCAGCAAGATTTATTGGTCCCCGGATAGCTGCTTTTTCCGATGTGATTAATTTACATACTATTTTGTACATTGAAGACGTGGTTTTTATATTTGGTCATTTATAATCGCTCTGAGAACGCGATACACTGGACAGCGTGTCGGGAATGTTCTTTAGTTCTTCATGTAGTCTTAGATTGTTTTTGTACTTAGCAAACTGGCGAACCACTATGCTTTTAAATAGATTTTAAAGCAAAAATTCTAAACATTCGATTATATTAGAATTTAATCTATATCAATATTTTTAGAATGCAGTAAAATTATGTGACAAATTATAGATATCTCATAGAGACGAAGCTGTTATATTATATTGGAAGTATGGGTATTATTCTCATCAGTGACATCTGTTTACGCGCCTTGTTACTTCGATTGGCACCACTGGGTTTCTCGGTTTATAATTATATACATGCGTGTGTGTGTGAGTATTGCCGCCCTTTTTTCGGAAAGCCTAAGAAGACGGTAACCGACAGGCGTCATTCACTACATCCTGTGCTTCGACCAGTCCAGAAATCCAAAATAAACCACTAGTACGTATTTCGGTCATTCGAAATCAAAAGAAGAACAAATTAGTGTGCTTATTGTTAATCGCAAACCTGGGAACCAGCTATCGAAGGAGTTTACATAAACAACATCTATGCTGCTTCAGGGAAATGAATATAAAATTTCAGTTCACAGATGGCGAAAGCGAGGTTGTAATTAAATACTCGAAGTGTTACTACATGGTGACACATATACAACTTCCAAAAAATTTGATAGAGGTTGATTGGGTGGAATGGTGAACGTTACATTGTGTAAAGTTATCACTGAAGCCAGCCGAAGACAGGTCGTAAACCCTGTAATACCCATACTTCCATAGTTCCCATGCAATATAGTAGCTTGGTCTCTATGATATATCTATAATTTTATTAATAATATTGCTTTTGGTGGTAAAAATCCAGTAATTGTGTGTTCTTGGACATACTAAAATATTGTAAAATTATTTGAATTAATGAATCCAATAATTTTTTCGTACATGGTAATATATGTGTAGATAGTTATTGTATTTTTAAGAGAAAGTTTAAGTCATATCCGTGATATTATTACTGAACATCATCATCTAGCATGTTTGAAATTCCTGCCTTTTTGAACGATCTCATAATGATTTCTGTTTTGATAATTCGACAGCAGTACGCGTACTACGCATGCCCAAACGTCACGCACAATACTTGTGTCTAGTGTCACGTCCGTCCATAGTCGTTTATCTTAGATAGGACAGAAGATGTAAGAATATGTTTTACATGTATCTAAACAATATGCGGATATTTTATAACTTGCAAATTTGACTTGTAGTGTATAATAATAATAATAATAAAAATAATAATAATATGTTTATTCCAGCGTGATCAGGTTTTTTTTTTATCCCGATTTGCCATAAAGATAATATATATACATATAAGTTATACATTAAAGGTTATGAAATAAATATAATGCTATGAAAAAGAAAACCAAGGAAAATGTTAATAAATAATTTTTTTTTAAAAAGTTAATAAAAAGTTCACACATATATACACACAAAATATAAATATTACATATATAACTACTTCAGTCACGGCCATTGTTGTATATGTAGCATTTTGTAGGCGCTGCCATTCTCTGGTCAGGGAACCAGCTTTCCATAAGAGCGCCGCTTGCACCAGAGAGTTGGTGCTGAGCTCCAGCCGTAGCTTTACGCCAGCAACTCGATATCTCAGAAGCGGAACGAATCCATGTATACGGCCTTCGGTAAACATTGTAGATGCGCTGCAATAATGCGCCAATCCAAACAGTATAAGTGGCCGGTTTATTTAAAAAAAAAAATAATGGGAAAAAAGTGCGACTTATACTCGTAAAAATACGATAAATGAATCAGAATTGCACATAAATTTATTCAAAAAAATATTAAAACAAATTGGATAAATCACTTCAAAAGATCTATCTATCAAGAAAATATGCTAGTTACCACCGGAACTCGAACCCGAATTATTACGATGTCGGTAGACCGTTTTACTAATTGTAATTCTATAGCTATAGTACATCTATTTTTCCAATTAGAAATAATTATTTTTTATCTTCACTACTGTTTCACCGAAATATAATTATTTATCTGTATAAGGGTAGTAGTCTAAAAAAATAACACATTTTTCTCAAATTGATCGGATGTACTGTACTGATACATGGATAGAACATCTACAAAAGACTTGTAATATCAGGTAAACCAGATATTGTAAGATGGTTAGCGGTTATCTTCAATAATCAAAGAGCGTGCGTGAGAAGTAGCGGTGGTCGATTTACTGGAACACTAGTTACAGTTCCAGTTACAGACGAATATCCGAGGAACCGGTTCCAACTTTCAAAATGCAGAATCGGATTTGATCAATTATGTGATATTAAGAACTGATTTTTTTAATTGTTATAATTCTTAATTACGGGTGGAGGGAGATAGGGTGGAATCTTTGTATTCTCTCAGAGAATCAATCTAATTATGAATATGAATTAAATATATTAATTAGAAAGATATTCATATAAAATCAATTTTTATCAAAAAATATTGTTGTTGCGCCCCCGGAATTCGAACCTGAATCTCTTTCCAAACCAGGAAAGGTGCATTATCCAACTTTGCTACAGCGACGATATTTTTAGCGACAAATTTTTGAATCTATATGTTACCATTTTGATATTAATACATTTAATCGTTCCATTATTTGAAAGAGCCATCTACTTTATTATTTATTTTTACGGAATCTCAAATACCTTTGAGTAATCTGATAACAGACGCCAGAATTATCAATTAATTTTTCATAAAAATTGATTTTATGTGTGTATATATTTAATTCATATTTAAAATATCACAGACCGTCTGTTCTGAATAATTACAACTTCACAATAAGAATGTGTTCTTCTAATAATCTAATTATGAACTAATTGATAAAATTAACTCGATGATGCATTTCGGTTATTACAATATCGAATAATTTGGTGGAAACCGGTTAAAAATCACCAGGATACAACTTTTAACCACCGTTAATGAGACGATGTACAAGGATGTGCCAGAACTGACCAGTATAGAGTTACACCTACACGCAAATAGGTTCATGACTACAGGAAACGTAGTCAAGAGTACGCCCACTGCTCTACCGGGCAAGATAAAGGCCGCCGAACCAAAGAAAGTTGTATAATGAATTTCGCATATATGGACTTTAAATGATGTAGTCAGAGCCTTGAGATGTAAAACGTGCTTTGTGTAAATTTTAAATTCCGCTTTGTCGTCCATAGTTCAGGAGCTGGAGAAGCCGCCGGTTGGCAAAGGGCCATCGGCAGCGGAATACGCAGCCATCTGACATCATCTCTGATGGGTGTCTCTGTCATGCGACACCTTGTTCTGCAGATTAACTAACGATGGCGACGCCGGGCTTTGTCTACTGTCTAGGCTAGCTATTATTATTCGAATTGATCGCAGTTTTTTGATGATAGCCAAGTTTTTTGAATTACGTACACCTTGTTCATCGTCATGAATTATACGCAGGCCATTTTAAAAATAAGAACAGTTTGAGTATTATATATATTAATAATAACGTATGTTTGGTTTGGATTGGAACGTTGTCAGGAACTTGTCTATAGATAGTAATCCTGCCTATCAGTTCTGAGCTTTTGTGCAACACGTAATTGTTCAGTGATCAATCCTTCCGATTGCGACGTGCGACCAATGATTGAGCTGCATAAGTTTGGGTAGGAGCTCTGAAGCATCCTCTTTGTCATGGTACTTTAATCTGTCAACAACTAGTTCAAAGAACACAACATACTTCTTTTAAAAGGTATTTGTCAATAGGTCTCAATAATGTCTCAATGGGGATCATATTAAAAAGTAGTTATAGACGTATTGTTACATGAGAAATTAGCCGTCTCCAGGTACGTGCAACAACTTTATCAAAAATAAACAGAATGTTAGCCAATCGAACGTCCGCTACGCGGCAGACGACTATGGGAAGACAAAATGGCCGATTTGTCATTTTTACTGGCGAAGAGGAAAAGCTCGGGCGGTCCGCTGCTCGGAGTGCGGGCCATGATGAGGAAAAGTAGCGATAGTCAGAAAATGGCGTAGCTCTCATTTGCTCGGCATTCTCAGCCTTGAGAATTGATTATTTAGTGGTGAGTTTTAGCCGACCACCAAGGCAAAATTTCTGCAACAGAAACAATACTCGGTGACGACTTCATGAAGCGAGTCCACTCCGGGTTCGGCTGAATCTCCAGGGCTTTGGACAATAAGGACGTCGCCATATAAGAAGAGTGAAGATAGAAGAAACAGTGACATGGACATGAGAACTGAATAAAATGAGTGAAATTAGCTAAGACATGTGGCTGTCAGTTGCAGTTACAATATATGGAATTATAATTTTTGATGTTAACAATTCGTGTATTTGTGCATTCTTCCTTCCCTTGCAGATAAAAAGAACTAATTAAGTGGTCAGTGGGCCTGACTTGGTGAAAACCCACACAGTGTAAGCACCGATGGAAACTAGTCCATTCGTGACACGGAAGGATGCCAGGTCAGCCAGGACAGTGTATGTGACAAAATTTTCATTGTACTTTTATTTTAATAAATTGTCATGAGTTTACGATAAAATGATTCTTACTTTAAAAATGACCCTCTGTGAGAGATGACAGACATGTTCCTTTTTCAGGTGCATAGTACTAAAATAATCTCGTGAGATCGATTGCCCTCTGTCTCATGACATGCAAAAATCGAGATAAAATTGAAATACATTTTTTAACATATACACAATAAATAAATGATGCCCAAATTCACAACTTTGTTATAAAAATAGTTAAAGCTATTACTATTTCATTAAATAGTAATAGCTTTTAATTTAACTATCCATTCAACTATTAAAACAAACTAGATTAATCCACGTCATCTGTCAAACATCAAAATACTACCGTGAGATGTCACCAGTCACCAATATTGACATGTTGTTGATGGTTTAAGAGCTCATGAAAGCAGTTACGAGATCTGTTCCAACCTCCCAAGTGTCAGACGATGATGAGATCGTAACTCCAGTACACTGTGCTGAGATTGTTTTCAACACAATGTTTTCAACTATTTCATCGTGCACAGAATATTATAATATGTATAAACTAAAGCCTACAACTAATATGCAGATATCAGAATTCATATCGCTCAGCGTTGTACTTGATAGTCTGTCGACAATAAACATGTCTTGAACTCAATTAATTAAAATACGACATTGTCGTTTTGACTCAACCAGTTAGCTTCCTCTTTTTTGTTTAGTTATATGTGATCGTTACCGGTTTTGCTAACACGTCTGACATCTGTAGTTACTAATTGTCGATGCTTGTACCTGTCTGCCGACAATTAGCGACACGATGCGACGGGATTATTGATTGTGACAATCGGCACGTCAGCCGTCCGCATTGGCAAGATGTGCGAAGCTACCTTTGTAAACGATTCTGGTTTTGCTTAACTGAATCTGAGTTGATCACCGCTTGTATTTTTTTAATGAACTTCTTTTGAAGTGAATCATCTTAATATACTAAAACTCGTCTATCTGAATCAACGCTGTTCTTTCTTTTAGTCTAGAAGTTGTTAAGTTAAATTGCTAGATCGATATTGCGTCTCAAATAAATTAGTAGAATTAAAAAAACAAGTGTTTTATTTTCACATATGTAAACTGAATTATATTTCTACACTAAAAAAATTTCAACTCTTTCAATTAAACGTATTATTATCAAAACCCTTTCTAGAACGGGCCCTAAAGACGGACATCTAAAGTAGGTTTCTGTGAAAAAATGTAATATATACATATATTTTATAATTATTAAGTAAATTATTTGTGTGTTTGGATAGTATAATTAGTACGGACGGTAAGGTATCGAAAGATATCACAGTAATCACCAATAGGAACATGTCATTCGAAGTAAGATCAACAGTTCTGGTGTAAAACTAATGTATGAAAGCGAAACCTGGAACTGGCAAAAGATGAACGAAAGTAGACCGCGGTAAAAATAAAGAATGAACAAATTAGAAGAGAATGTAGATCTGTTTATAGGATAGTGGGGCAAGATTGAAGGGTAGCTAAGACGATTTGAGTTAAAGAAGTTGAGGAGTTGAAGAGTTGAATAATAGAAACAGACCAGATACTGGAAGAAGCTTTAACGATCAATGAAAATATGTATTATAGTGTGCGAAGCAAGAGCAGCTAGCCAGGACAAAAAAGTGTAGTGTTCTACAATGTCTGCAGTTGCAGCCGAGTTTCAAGATGACTCTTAATACAAAATGAACGATTTCATTCTAATTAACAGCAGTTTTCTACGTGCCCCTCTATGGGCATGTGATTCATTCACAGTCGTGGTCCGTTAAAGATAGTCACCGTTAACTCTTCGTTTTGAAAGACTAGAAAGTATTTTCTCGTCAGCCGGCGCGCGAAGAAAATGCTGTCATTTAAACGGTTTACCCCATTTAATTACAAAAAATAAGACGTATTTGTAGTGTGTACTGTGGACGTGCAGGCGTGCTAGAACTGGTCAATTATCCAAGAGATTTTTATCTCGATTGGGTGATGTATATCAAAAACAGCAAGCAAGAATGATAGTGTGCTGTGTTTAAGCAATTGTGGATTTACAGAATAGGGTAAATCACTATTTTGAGAGGTCCACCTATTTAGAGTGCCCCAAATCACTCTTCGGGAAAATTGGGAAAAAATAGAAATATTAAAAAAAATAAGGTTACCTGGTACCATTCTACATGACCGACGATCGTTGGATAGTTACAAAGATTGCTCAATATATTATGATATTGGGATGCGCCGAGGTCTGAGTAGCCAACTTTGCCGACTTATGATGATTGGCTGTCTAAATGGACGAATCAGGGACGCGAATCTGAGTCTGGTGGGCAGCGAAGCATGACGTCACATTTTTGGGGGAACGCTCGAAAAGAAATATGGCGGTGAGAAATGGCGTAGATTAAGAGTGGGATCATCGCGGTGGATCCAGAGATATATGGGCCTGGTCCACCCGCGGGTTGAGGAGAGACCCCGCTGTAACGTGGAAGGAGGAGGCGAATGGGCGTTATGGACATAGCTGAGACGGGATGGTGTCCGGAGCAAGAGATGAATCCTGGGGTGGGACGTTGTGCAAATAGATAAACTTAAGTGACATCTCTCAGACGAAAGTTGACCTGAAGAAAAAAGATTTATAGAACATTTTACGTGCATTCGATGTCGGGATTAATTGTGTTTTGTGAATTAAATATGTAATGTGAAAACCAGAGTTGTCTTTAGGCTTTTGTAGCAGGCGACACCAGACTACACACATGCACACTTGAGAACCCAGACTGCGCTAGATCGCGGGCGGCCCCTGCAGCTTCCTATCCTCTAGGACCCAAAGTTACCGTAACAATATATATATATATATATAAAATAGATTTATAAAAACATTAGAATATTGTGATGTATGCACATAGTTTTGGTTAGTTAATTTGATATCCTGATGAAGGAAATGGTATTTCCCGAAACCAATTGAAGTATTAATTAATTAAATGCTTAAAAAAACAAAGTTTATTAATGTACTTATGTAATAAAATAAGCATTGTTTTGATTAATGCCGGTGGTATCCGTACAAATTTTATAACAATTTATAATTATAATTTTTTTGTAACAACAATAGGATAACTTAGCTAAGGCCAATAAAATATTTGCCTTTACCTAGTGTGACATTCGAACGAAAACATATCCATTGTGTGCTTCGGTATCAGATGACACGTGTTTGGATGGTTGCGCAACACGTGGTGACGTAACAAATAGTGTAGACGAACAATCTAAAATAGTCAAAAGGGTCTCAGAATCTGTGAATAATGTGGTTCGGTTCTTAAATGGGTTTTATAATTCAAGATGATGATAATTCAAAATGGTAATTTAAAAATGAACTGAAAATTATTATGAAATACTGAAAGGTGTTGGATGTCATCGTGATACGTGGAGCCGGATGCTGCGCGAGGCGCACAATTTTCTCTATCCTCCAGGAGTTAAGGATTACAGAGAGACTTTCGGTAACATGCAAAAAAAGGTTCTTGATCTTGAAGCTCGTAATCACAGGAATAGTTGAGGGAAACCGAGCAAAAGGACCGTCTCCTGACTAAAAAGGAGTTAACAGAGCACACAATGACGAAGAAGAAGAATATTGTAAAAGTATTCAGAAATTAATTTTTAAAAAACTTTTTGCAAAAATTAATTAAATATTAAAATAAAACACAACATTGTTTACTTCACACAACGCTTTAATTAAGTATTAATTAAAATGCTTTCGATGCTTACTGCGTCATCGTCAGTAATAAACTAAAGCTTAAACTAGAAGATAGACTATCTACCATATGGGGAGAGGAGGGTTATTGGTATGAATGCGGGATATTTTCTAGAATGTCTAATTTTCTCCCCTTTTTGCATATATGTAGTACTTCTACGTTCTCAAGCTGTTCTTCTATTCGTGTGTGCATTTTTCTTTCAGTTTATCCAATATAAGATGATTAACAGTTCTTACAATTAATCTTGTATTCTCTACTATTATCCAGCGGATCTATTCTAGTTTTATTATTTAAAATATATTTTATAATGCTATTGTTGGTGTAAAAGGCTGGTTTGAACTCTTTTCTTTTTTCTTTATATAATTTAAGCAGGTCTGTCGTTAGTTTTCCTGTACATAGGATTCTTCTCCATGGTTTGTCTGTGTTTGCGTTTTCTTTTGGTTTGTGATAAACATACTTATACAAGTTAATTACAATGGATTTACAGAAAGTTAATTACAAAAATTTTGAATTATATATTCAGAAACGTTAAAATTAAAAAAAACCCACTATATAATGGTACGGAATAATCATTATATTGATCTGGACACAGTGTGACACCTATCGGATAGATATTAAACTATTGATACGAATCTACAGACAAAATGTCGAGGTGGCTGATGCCACGTAGCGAGTCATCAGCTTCTATATGAATTCCAGCTGGCCAACATCGTTTATTCTAGCTCTCCTCCTCATTCGTAAACTGTAACTGCATTCAATTTTAATCTCTTGTATTGAATAAATTAAGTGTTTTCAAGTAAGTAGTCATCTTTTATTCACGCCACTGTCTCAATTCCTTCCATTCCTCACTTCAGCCAAGATTAATACTGAAATCTCCTGATATAAAATCGTCCCCGCGGAAGATTGGCACGCCCAGGTAAACCGGATACTGGAAGATGGTCCTGTTTGAAGCCACAATAATCGGCGAGCTTGTATGAGAAGATGTATGAATGTGAATGAGGCGAGTATTGTGTGTCAGAACAGAAGAGTGTGGCACTCTATCCTCTCTGGATGGTAAGAAAATAAGTGAGAGACGGATCATTATCATTATCGTTACATTTCATTTTAATTATAACCTCACCCCACATCATCTAGATGTTTTTTATTAAAAATATTAAATCGTTAATATCGATATGGATATTAACAATGGACTTATATTTGTACAGGCTTTCTGTAAAAAGCAAATTAAATAAATAAAAACAAATAATTTCAACATTAAAATGAAACTTTGAGGATCAGAGTAGCAGCAAGATTGGGAGCATTCGCGTCTTCCGTGATTTCCTGGCGCTGAAGGTCGACTCACCGGAGTTTCTCAAGGTCAACGACAGCATTAATTCTATGGCGTTTGCTGGCAGGAAGCTGCATACTAAATGCATCATATATTATATGCCTCTTCATATATGGACGATGGCTAATTCGCAGGAGATTGAAGTGTAACAGATTCAGGGGCGTACCATGTCTTGAAACTACGCTGTCTTCCCTCTTTCTTTTTGTGAGAAAGGAATAAAAGGGTGACCCTAAAATGATCCTTATAGCCTCAACGAAACACATCGGTTGACATAAACGCCAAATTGAGTTAATTTTTTTTTAAAAATTATCTTAATTATAATTATTGCAATACATGGCACATGGCTTCCGAGGTCAATGATATTGAAACTAGTGACACGTGATAGTGCGCGACTATTGTTTACTTTTTCTGAATAAAATAGAAAATCGTGCCGATAGATGGCGATCACTGGAGTTTTAGCTGCCGAGTGAGCTGTAAGCAATTGCCAATGTTTGAGATGTGAATCGTATTATTATTGTAAGAGACATTTACACCTACTATATGGGTGCTATAAACTCAAAACTAATACCTGAAGCTCTCCTGCTACTTTGTCACGTGACTGGATTTTTTAAAAATAAATCAACCGAACTTAACTTGTGTTTAATATTAATTTCATTCGACAGAAAAAGGGTAAATTATAAGTTTTTGAAATGTTTCCATCTGTTTGTCTCATTTTTCAAAATAAATAGTTGTAGGTGTCTCTAGTTTTAGGTGACGTTTGTGCGCATGCATTCCAGTCTCGCATATCATAAATGTCAAACTCTACCTAATTTGCAAATTTATTACAATAAACTTATTTGTTTATTATTTTGAAAAATGTACCCTCAGAACACAAAGGTTCTCCTTTCAAAGAAAATTGACGATACACTCCAATGACGTGTTTCGATTTGTACACGCGTGACAAAAAACATTGGTATTTTATATATATATATATATGATAGTGTGGTATACTACAGAGTGGGCCAACTTGGACTGACTGATGTAAAATGCATATAACTTTTGTAATTTTAATATTTACTAAAAAATATATTATTACATTAAAGCGTTAACTTTTTTTAAATCTATGTGTGGAAAATAACACTATTTTGTTGACAAATAATTGTTCTTTAAAGTATTTTGCATTGTCTCCAAATTTATTATTTCTGCTCCCGAATTGTTGCCTGTTTGTTCATGTAAACTCGGCCTTTTAGGTAGCCCCACAAAAATAAATCAGGCGCCGTCAAATCTGGGGAACGGGGAGGCCAAGCAAACTCTACATTTTAGATTAGATCGTCGCGAAACATAATAAAATTCAATAATTTTAATGCGCTCTTGCACTGGGTATATAGCCATTATAAATTTTAATATATTATTTATACCCTTACATCCTTTACCCTTTACTTACGTAAGGTTAAGTTAGGGATCGACGTAATATTAATCAAAGTGGTTTACATATATAATTAGTTCAAAATTAATAATTATTTCTAATCACAAATTTAAATCTAGATACCTAGAGTTTCTAATACAGCTAAAGAAATGTATTCCTGTATTGACTATGCTCACGTCTGGAGAAGCGATGCTAATGATCCACCGCACGCTCGTGGTCCCCTTCACGCGCGATAGTCCAATTTTCACGGTCATCGGTCCAGCCGCAAAAAATGGCGTCGCCACCAATAAGATCAAGATGAAAAAATTAACCTTATAATTGCGCGTCGGTACTGGATGGCGAGCTGCTGGGACGGCTGGTGGACGGGGTCGACGGCCAGACGAGCTTCCCCCGGAGCACGGCACAATTGATCTGCAATTATAAAACCAGCTTAGTCACATATGCAAATCTCCTGGCGGCCGTGCAATACCTCCGCGCGCCCAGAAGCGTGATGGATCGGACTCCTCTGTGTTGAAATTGATTCAATTACGTGGTTTTGCGGCTGGACTACAGGGGCGTGTCTCGGGAGGTGTTGAAATCATCAAAAAAAAATTAGATTGTATTGTTAGGTCGTTAATGACTCCAAAAGATTGTCGTTTAAAGTCACAGTGTGGAGATCAAAGAGGTAAAATAAACTAGAGGTGAATTCAGTAAAATATTACGGTCGGCGAGGAAGAGAGTCGAGTTAGAGTTTGAAAAACAACGTTTAACAGCGTCGAGTCACCATTTTGATAGTCAGATAACAACCAGTCATGACTAATCAAAATACGCTAATTCGATACTCGGGTATTTGAATGTAAAATTTCTAAACCATTTTTAATATAAAAAGAATAGTTTGTTTCCAAAAGATGATTGGCGAATTCATAATAGTTGTTGTTAGTTAGATATCTCAAGTGCTCCTTAATTCGAATATCGAAATTTTTGCAAGTTTCACCTATATAAAAATGATTGATAACAAATCATTGCAAATTAATTTGTAGACCTTAATTTTTTTTAAATATCACCCTTATCTTTGTTATAATACTTATAAAATTCATTAATTTGTTGTTGCCGTATCAGTAAATAGTGGTTTTAAATAGTGTTACTCTTATTATTTGTATTTAGGTCTGTTAGTGAAAGTATTGCGTGGGATCCAGTTTATTGTTAACTTGATATTGTAAAATATATTTGTAAGATTTATTGTAAAATATATACTGGTCAGATCAGTATATGAAAACCATGGTTTTGTTGCATACAATGTGTGTGAACAGACCAATATGTTACTATTATTTCACCATATAAGTATTTTACATATGAATTAGAAAGATATACATATAAAATCAATTTTATCGAAAAATATTGCTGTTGCGCCACCGGAATTCGAACCCGGATCTCTTTCCAAACCGGGGAAGGTCCATTATATTTTTAGCGATAAATTTTCGAATCTATATGTTACCTTTTTGATATTAATACATTTAATTGTTCCATTATTTGAAAGAGCCATCCACCTTATTTTTACGGAATCTCAAATACCTTTGAGTAATCTGTTAGCAGACGCCAGAGTTATCAATTCATTTTTATTAAATTTTGGACACATTCTTATTGTGTTCTGAATAATTACAACTTCACAAGGTATTTGAGATTCCGTAAAAATAAGGTAGATGGGTCTTTCAAATAATGGAACGATTAAACGAATTTATATCAAAAAGGTAACATATAGGTTCGAAAATTTGCCGCTAAAAATATCGTCGCTGTAGCATAGTTGGATAATGCATCTTCCCCGGTTCGGAAAGAGATCTAGGTTCGAATCCCGGTTGCGCATCGACAATATTTTTCGATAAAATTGATTTTATGTGTATATATTTCTAATTAATATATTTAATTCATATTTAAACTATCAATAAACATATGTTCTGAACAATTACAACTTCACAATAAGAATGTGTTCTCCTAATAAGTATTTTACGTTTTTACGCGTTTACCAAATCCGCTGTAACTTTCTACGTAACCATAGTAAGGTGTATTATTATATTTAAGTCTCATTCTCGATGACGTTTCATTTAATGACGCCACGCACATTTGCTGCAGGTCTTCACATTGTCGAGTAATTGGAAACGGTCCCTTTACTAATAAGCTGGAATTACAGAGTTCGATTCCCGTTGACCAGATCACAACTGTATTATTACATCTCGAATCAATCATGTTCCTATTGTTAGCTATGTATTATATTTCACTGCTGCATTTCGGTAACACTTTTAGTTATGCAATATGGGTTTGATTCAGATTTAAGTTAATAAAGACGGTTCAATCAGGCCTATTCTCAAAATTGCAATATTGAAAAAAGGTGATTGTTACACCAACCCTCAAAAATAGTGTTATATTTGGATGAGAGAGAGAGGGAGAGAGAGTGAGGGAGTGAGGGAGATAAACGTACCATAATCTGTCAAAACTATCTGTCTATTTTTGAGGGTTGGTGTAACAATCACCTTCATTTCAATATTGCAATTTTGAGAATAGGCCTGAATATTCTTTCGAAAAAATAATCTAAATACTAATTAAATGTATTAATTATAAAGATATACATATAAAATAAATTTTATCGAAAAGTACTATTGTACCGGGATTTGAACCTGGATCTCTTTTTTTCAATCCGGGGAAGGTGCATTACCAACTATGTTATAACGACAGTATATGTTACACTTTTTCAAATGAATACATCTGTCGTTCCATTATTTGAAAGCCATCTTCATTGTTTTTACTTACTTTGAGTAAACTGACGCCAGAATTAACAATACATTTTTATTAAATTTTGGACACATTGATACAACTTATGTATTATTAAGAAGAACACAGTCTTATTGTGATGTTGTAATTATTCAGAACATAGGTCTGTGATACATTTAATTAGTATTAAAAACATTATATACCTAACAATAAGAATGTGTTTTCCTTAATAAAAACAATCTAGGTTATATCATAGTCAGAAGTCAATAAAAAATAATAAATGATAAATAAATTATGTCATGTTTAAATCGACTTCTTTTTATCACTGCAAGAGAAATACCTCCCGATAAAAATGATTGATATGTTATCTTCTAGCCATCCTAATTCCACCATTAAGAAAGCTTCTATATTTTCATGAACCACCGCAACCTTTTCGGTACAAATCTGCGTTTATAGTTGACTCTAAAGCTAGTTAACAGATATGATAAATGGTTGAATGTTGGAGGTGATTATGTGAAGAAATATATTAACGTGCTGTGCGTTAAGGCACTCTTTACATTTTGGATTACTCTCGTAGATGTGAGTAATTCCGTCCAGTTTTTTTCGGTTTTTTGGTTTGATATGTTTACTCGTTTATAAAGGCGATTCACTTTCCAAGCGATGAATTTTCTAGAATCCTTAAAAACTTAAAGAAACCTTTCTATCCGAGAGAAAACTGCCTCACCATAGCTGGCTCCAGCTTTATATATAGTTAGTTAAGGGCCATGTAACCATTTCATGTTTCAGGATAATTTCCTCCCTGATTGCTCCAATATATTCCTCATATATAATATATGACAGCGTCCTCATCAACCTTCGCGGAGCCTTAAAGAGTTTACAAGATTATTGGGATATTTTATAACAGAATTGTAAATTAACAACATTAAATAACACCTATCATGCCACACTCAGAATATTAAATTCAATTAATTTTTTGTTCTTTAAAAGTAGATACTTATCTAAAAATTGGATTTAAAATAAACTTCCTATTAACACAGTGTTTTTAAATCTTTATACTAAGCGACACACTTGACCCTCTGCCAAACTCGAATTGAAATATTAATAATTAGATGATGCTCCCTATTAACAAAGTTTCGGGATGAGAAATACTAATCTTGGGATTTGTAAATATAGTGAAATGGGCCGGGATTTATTTAATCTTAATATAGTGCATACGTTAGTATATATATGCTCTAATATAAACAATATAAAAAATACACTTTTTACTATTACTTATCTTGCACATATTTGCTTAGTTTTATTTTGAATCTATGTAATTTTACCTCCTTTCTGATATCATCCGATATTTCATTGAAAATCTTTATCGCATTTATGAGATTTAGCCTTCTTCCTGAATGGTAGTCTCAGTCTATCTCTACCTCTTGTATATTATGTTCATGCTCATGTTGATTTGCCTCAATTTTTCTTATACATTTTTCTGATTTCGGATTCGGATACTTGACAGTTTAGGATGACAGAACCCTAGCTTATTCCTCTGTTTTGAGTCTCCGGCCGAGGTTTCGGATTCCATTACAGGGTCCATAATGAAAATGAGGTATGGTGTTGCCGGCTTGATGTATGGAGTATGGAGCAAGAGACATGAGGTCAATGACAGGCACCAATACATGAAAACATTTGTACTGCGCCTAACATTTTTTATTGTTATTCTTCTTCTTCTTCGTCTTCTCGCTGCTTTGAGCGTTGTGGTTCTCTGAAGTATCTAACACCCTGACTACAATACATCTCCATTTTTCGCGGTGTTGAGCCCTGTTATTAGCTCCTTTATTTGTCGATCCATCTCGCAGGAGTCCGTCCTCTTGCTCGCTTCCTTCAACTGTCCCTAGGATCGCGAGTTTTTCGACACTCTAATCATGTCTTCTGGCAACATGTCGAAAGTACGTAAGAATTCTATTCTATTCTAAAGTCTCTGATCTCCTTAATTTTTGGAAGACAGAGACATTTGTGTGCCTTGCGGTCCACGGGGCACATACTCTAAGGCGGGGGTCGGTAGACTTTTTAGTGAGAAGAGCCAAATATTAAGTTAAGATAATCTTAACATTTTCATAGAGCGGCAACATACACTGTAGCTATATACATTTTAATAACGAAAAAAATCGAGTTAAAATCAACATTTTTATTTGAAACTTAAATTCATAATACAGTCGCAAGCTACTTAGAAAAATAGAATATATGGAAGCTTTACATATAAACCTTAATAATTTAACTATTTTTAGGCTTTGTAAAGTTGACTAGTTAGAATGGTGACATTGACCTTGCATGCTATATCTTGTTTTAGGCATGATTAAATATTAATTTTTATTTATTTACACCGTATTCCGAATCGTTTTGAGAGTTGTTTACCCTCGTTTCGATTCGTCATAATTACATATTTATTTTATTTTATTACATTATTATCATAATACCATCGTAGGTTGGCTCCGGTTTCATCGTACAGAGCCACACCTGTACAATAAGACGTGAGACTTGTTATCACATTAAATTCAGAAGACAGCCAGAAAAAAGCTATATAAATCATACATCCCCAAGAGGGGAGGGTAGACGTCATTTTTATGTGTTGCAGTCGCAGAACTCGGTCACCCTGTACAGGTCGCAAGAGGTGCGAGAGAGAGCCAGTAGTATGCTCCGTTAGGACTCTCTAGCTACTGCTCTTCTCGGCCTTGCTCATCCCAGCAACCCCCAACGAGAGACCCACACCTTAATAAATTCCCAGAAATGTCCAAGATTCCTTTAATTTCTCAATAGGATCCGATGACCTATTTCTTCATAATCACGCAATCCCAGAGGATGTGCTCCGGCGTCTGCCTCACCTGAGCGCAAACACACCACGGTTCACGGACAAGTCCTAAGTCGAAGAGTTTACTCATGAAATGTCCATGCCACGAGATCATCTGCATCTCGTAGTGGTCCAGCGCTGGAGGACCAGGACCAGGTCCATCTGCCCTGCGTGGCAGCGTCCCACCTTTCTTACCACTTTCTCAATGTGACTATTCGCATTCGGTCATCTGAAGGCCTGAGAGTCGTTTCAAAATGATCGACCTCCAGACCATTCCTCAGGGAACGGCGGGCCGAAAATTCCATTACTTCAAGGTCAGCCGGGAGGACGCCAGCCAAAATTGGAAATGCCATATTAGAGACGGTCCGACAGGCTCCCGTCATGCCCAGGAGAGGGATCCGCTGGCCACGGATCAGCGCCGTGGCGATAAAGATAATTCTGATTCTGTGCGCCCATACCTCGGCAGCGTACGCGATTTGCGACACGTATGTGGCCAAGTATATTAGGCATGATTGTAAATTATCGTCGGTTAATTTGTTTATAACTTATTTTAAAAATATGAATTAAATATATTAATTAGAAAGATATACATATAAAATCAATTTTATCGAAAAGTATTGTTGTTGCGCCACCGGGATTCGAACCTGGACCTCTTTCCTAACCGGGGAAGGTGCATTATCAAACTATGCTACAGCGAAAATATTTATAGCGACAAATTTCGAACCTATATGTTACCTTTTTGATATTAATACATTTAATCGTTCAATTATTAGAAATTTATTATTTATAATTATTTTTTATTTGATTCACGGAACATAGTGTTTGTTCGCATAAATAAGTAGAGTCAAAGATTGTGAGAATAGAAGATGCTAGATCTTTTATGGTGTCATATGTTGCATGGAAGCTGTTCCATGTATCAAATATGAATTGAAGTGGAAGAGTCGCAAATGCCTTGAATGGCATTTAACATATTCCTTTCCTTATCTTAGTGTCCAAGTTTCAATTTCACACCGTTCTATGCTAACTATAGATAAAATTTAATTTAACGGCCCACAGTTTGAAAATCGCTGTAGCTGCAAAATCGTGATAGCTTCGTATTATAAATGGATAATTGATATTCAAGACTGGGATCTAAATAAGACGGTTTGGCCGGTATTAACACGAAGGTCGGTTTATATTTCGGAGTAAACAATGGTTTTATTTAATCACAAGTTTGATTTAATCACATCCACCAGCCAGTGGCGTGCACCAGACGCGGACTTAGGTTATGGTGCTAATATCGATGGGTATTATCACTGGACGTTATATTCATCGCACAGTGTTTTAGAAGCATACGGGTGTGAGTTTATTCCGTTCTTCAAAAATATTAATATTGTCATTGTTGGCATGTCTTGCAGGGTACCGGGTTCGACGGACCACTTGCCCCGCCATCGGTAGTATGCCTTTGAGGCCTGAGAAATTTTATTATTGGAATTATAACAAATTTAGTAACAAGCTGCATTAATAATCAGGTTGCAGGAAACTGCAAGCTGGCGCAGTGAGTTAATCCTCGATTTTGGACGTTTATATCGCAACGGTGCGTTCAAGTCGTGTTCAGCTAACGAATTGATGGTCGAATTTGGGTGCTTCTCCAGTCCACCGTAAAAACGTTTGGAGATTTGTGTGATGTACTCTTTTACGGGGAGAATGCCTGATTCTTGATGAAGTTGTGTAATCCATCCATAGCCGTATGCACTTATTCTGGAAGGTTTGCAATTTTTTCATGTTTGTGGGAGCCGCGTGGCCCCAGATGGGGGCTGCGTATAGGAGTATAGGCCGCAGGACGGCCTTGTATAGGAGGAGCAAAAAATATTAATATTATTACTATTAATCATGAGAAATTCTTCAAGTCATTAAGGGAAGGATGACATTTTTCATAATACAAAATAATACCACATTTAATGTATAATGGAACGCATACCTTCAAGTCCACTTCAAATACATACTTGCGGCGTTTTACAACAAGGCTATTCAAGTGAAGACGTGTATTCAGGATATCGTGCAGCGCGAGAGTTGCGTTTAGTTTGTATGTGTTTGAGACAGATTTTGCGACAAACACATGCGCAGCTTCATTTGTCATTTCCAAATTCTTCCGCTAGCAAGATGGTTTTATTTAACACATTAATATGTAAACATTAAATTGTTTGCTCGTGAATACATAATATATCAAATAAATATTAAATTTAGATTTATTTCACAGAAATTATAAGTTATGTGCTTTTCTGATTGTGTAAAGTGCACGCCCCTGCTACCACCATTAGGGGTGCATTCAATAATAATAATAATTTATATTTTACTTCTTTAATATTAGCAAAATTACTTTGTGGCCTCATTTTATATAAATAATTAAACAAAATACTTTGTTTAAACCACTATTTATTGATTATACAACATGTTTCGATACTTAGGAAACTGTATACTGAAATTAAAAATTTATTAGTAACAACTATTCAGAATTTTCCAATCACCTTTTGGAAACAAACCATTCTTTTGATATTAACAAAGGTTTGGAAATTATACATACAAATATTAGAAATAAGAAAAAGTGTCGGTAGAAAGTTAAATATTATAAATAACCAAATCCTCTTTGTCACCTTTTAAATTTGTTTTCATATTAGTTCTTACTTACTCACCACTTTATAGTTTTGTTTTTATCAGTGCTTGTATTTTTGATATCAGTATACATTGTTTCCCGAAGAAGATGCCACAGGTATCGAAACATGTTGAATAATCAATAAATATTGGTTTAAACAAAGTATTTTGTTTAATTCTTTATATTTATTTTTTAGTTTACATGCTGTAATTCAGGAGCATTGTTATTTTCTTCACCAGTATTTAATCAGATATAATCTGAAGAGTCGGTATTCAATTTCTTTTTTGCATCAATGGCATGTATACGTCTCGGTACATAAACAAGTACACAAATCGACGATACCTTTGCGTGCGCACGGGCTGTGCGCATTTTATCTTGCACCGAGACTCAATCATTCACGCAGTAACTTAATTAGCGGCTGATGAATTGCACAGCTTTTGTTCCGCGGCGCGGCAACACCGTGGATAGTGGTCAATGGCAATGATATTAATGTGGCAACGCCGCAGCCAATAATAATAATGTTTGCTTTATTAATTGCTTACACGCGTTTCGCGTGCGACCGCCCTCGCAATAAACTAACATGTTTTGAATAACTCTCCGTCGGACGGAAGCTGCCACGGGGCTAAGGGTGAAATTATTGTACCTTCACATGTATGCAGTGGCGCAGCTGAAAGAAATTGGGCCCCAATATAAATAGAAACCCCATTTCGTATAAATAGCATCGTTACGAGTTAAAAATTTGCAAGGAATTTGTGCAAATTCTGTATCGTTACGGAAAATATGATTGTATGAGATTTAATTCTAATATCAAAATTTCTTCAAGTTTTACGTATATAAAAATAATTGCATTTAATAAAGGACCATTTGAGATGCTTAAATATCAATAAATATTCAGAATTGTCCGATCATCTTTTGGAAACAAATTATTCCTTTGATATTAATAAGGGTTTAGAAATTACACATACAAATACTAGGGGCTTACAGTTAGATAAATTAGAAATTTTAGAAATAAGAAAAAGTGTTAATAGCAAGCTTAATATTATAAATGACCAAATCCTCTTTGCAAATAGTCATACTTTTAATTTCAGTATACATTGTTTCCTGAAGAAGATACCATAGGTATCGAAACATGTAGAATAATTAATAAATAGTGGTTTAAACAAAGTATTTTGTATAATTATTAATTGAATTATTAAGAAATAATAATAATATTTTACCTGTTCAATCATACACTATTTTTGTATTTAAAATGAAAAATCTACAACCATCCCTACGGCTGAAGTAGAGACTGGCCAAGAGTTTGACGTCTACCATTCAAGTTGTCTGGAATGCAGATTTATTGGAGATATATAGGCGCCATACTATGGCTCGCCATGTACATAAACCAGCATTATTTAAATTCTACGCTTTTAGGGAATTTGAGCCAATATAGTTCCTTGATAATTAAAACGGTTTGTATGATATTGTACAGAAGAATTAGATAATTGTCTACTGACTCAGTTTAAAATGTTATCTTTTGTTCTCGTTCTAATTTGGATAAACCAATATGTATATGTGCTCACTTGATTTTAGCGTCATATATTATGGTTAAAAATGGAATATAAATAAGACAACAGGAATAATCCAAAACATCTAACGTTGGGTTTTATTTTAAACATATCGATTACCATTTTTTAACATTAATTAAATTCTTCACATGTTAGAACCGTAATCTTTGGCTAAATCGTGTTTTATGCCTTGTATAGCTGTAATCATCAACACTTGTGATTAATTACCTGGCCTAATAACCGTGTCCGGGTGTGCCGTATTATAAATAACTCTAATGAGAAACAATTTCAATAGATGGCGTGTGATTAAGTCAGACACGAATTCATTAGTCAGGGTTAAGGCCGAAGCGTGTAGAGGCATTCGTGTCATACTGAACGCGTTCTTTACGCAGACAGGTCGCTTTGTGCGTCAAATTGTATATATTGTAATTATATATATTAGTTCGCATCGCCCACAAGCAAAATTTTTGTACTAGAGAAAATTCAGAGTACGTTATTAATATGTCTGATCAGGAACCAGACTAAACTAAAGCAAGAATTTTTTTAAAATTGTGACTGCATTTAATTTTCTGAAAACAGATGTTTTTTCATGAAAGTTTTGTTTGATTTTGTTCTTACTATTTATGGTAAAAAAACGCACCGTACTAATTTTTATTATCTTGTATACGATACATGTACAGGGGGCTCTTTTTCCCATTTTGCATTTGGACCCAATGTTTTAAGTTACGCCACTGCTCGTCATATATGTATTTGTATACAGGGCCGTCTTCCATGCGTGACAAGTGCTCGAGTCATTGTAATCACATCGTGATTACATGTGTCAAAAATAAAATATTTATCATGGGTAATTAAATATTTAACAGCTGAAAGATGTGTACACACTATGGCCTAGGGTGGAGACGATCGCAGTCATGGACTTTGATTCCCGTTGCTTCTTTGACCCGCTCATAAAATTTGTTTATAATTTAATCTGGCTTTTGGGAGAGATAATTAGAACCGATAATTAATGTCCCACTTTTGAAGAGTGTTTAAAATAATTTTGAAGTTGCTGATGTTAGTTCTATCGGATCTGAACTAATGACAGTTTAAAAATACCTCACTGTTAGGGACATATATTTATACTTGAACGAAGATAATGTACTGTGCCTTCCACCTCCCCCCCCCCCCCTTCCTCACCTGCCGCGAGTCAGTCGATCGGCGACCCCGAACCGGTGCGGTTACAAGTAAATTTCGCAGTATAACAAACGAGTGAGACGTGCGTCTAAGTGTCTGTCCTGTGCAATATGAATGACTCAAGACCCTGAACGGAGATAGTGTTACAAAACCTAAAGTTACAGTCCACCTTGGAGGTGCCAAAAGAATGGGACTGTGATGAGTGGAACTTCCTTCCGAATATCCTGTTTCTTCCGGCATCTATGCTTTTACGCAACAATCACTATTAAAATGTTTAAATTCTTTCATTTTTAATACAAATTAGATGTAAATGTACAAACAAAATATTTTTCGATAAATTGATTTTATATGTATATCTTACTAATCGATACATTTAATTTGTATTCAAAATATCACATAGCTATGTTCTGAAAAACTGCAACTTCATAATAATAATGTAATCTTTTAAAAAAAAAATATTTCAGCTGTTATATTCTAACCCGAAAACATATGAGATTAAAAAACCTGGTATACCGCTCCAGATGTCCCGAAGAAGGTGAAATCGAGGAGGTTGCAGTTGGCGGAACATACAGTGAAAATATACGAGTTCCGTAACACGCACAGAGACCAGAGCTGGATGAGAGGGTCCGGGAACTGGAGAAGAATGGCCAGGGACACGAGTCGGTAGAGAGCATTTGTGGAGGAGGCTAAATCCCATCTTAGGATGTTGTCTTGTAGAAGAAGAAGAAGAAGAAGAAAGAAAACGTGTTTTTTAATTATGATATACTTAAATTTTATTAATTACGTAGTAACGAGTATTTTACTTTCATAATTTTCTTCTTATATGTGCAACATTTTTTTGTAATCTCTGTAACATTTAGCACTATTTTGTTCACAAAATTTCCGTTTGTATATACAATTCCGTCGCAATTTCTTATTTTATTGTCTAATTCTTACTACTATTAAAATGCTAGTAAATAAATAAACAACCCTGCAATTTTCCTTGCTGGTTTCGATTGTTACCATTCTCCCCCGCGAGATTATCAGTATATTAAAAGGAAGAAGACCAGCCATAAAGTGCACACTATCTTCCTGCAGATGATTGTTCAAGCTGTGGAGAGATAAAAGGATTAGATTTATTGCTAACAGCCCAGCATCTGAATGATAATCTATGTCTAAATTCTTTGTACACTATCAAGAAGTAAATCATTCCATTTTAAAAATAAAGTACAGTTATTTATATATCCTCGTAGCACTTACTGGAAAAACACGCATCATAAATTTATGAAGCAAATCTGGTTTTTGCTTTTAATAGAATACAAATAAACACCATTTTAGTACCGGTAAACTGGAATTAAGGGAGTTTTTAAACAACCACTATTTTAAAATGTGTCGACGGATAAAGGTTGTCAATGAAATTAGGCGAGATATCTACCAAATCAATTTTTCAAATACGTTTGATCGAAATATAGCATGACCGCCTAGAAAAATAAATTATCCTGGACACGAATTTAGATGTATGTATAGAAATATACATATATGAGTATAACAAACCTAGTTCACAATATTTAAAGATTCAATTATGGATCGAAAATGTTCAAGAAGTATGTACAAATGCTATACCGATACGGAACATATTATTGTATGTGATTTGCACAAAATCGTGTTAAGCGTTAAATTTTATGTACTTTGAAATAAATATTTGCGAAATTGACCCATTGTTATTATATACCTTTGCTTCACGCCCTAAATCATTTTATTTTATGTATTCTATTATATATATAATTTAAAATCATTTTGTGTATTCCATATGTAAAATATTCGAAATTCAGGCCTATTCTCAAAATTGCAATATTGAAATGAAGGTGATTGTTACACCAACCCTCAAAAATAGTAAATTAACGTCCGTTTTATATTTGAATGAGAAAGAGGGAGAGAGAGTGAGGGAGATACAATTTGTGCGGTATAGTTGTACCTTATCAAGGCGGTATAGTTGTAAAAATTGCCCATTTGGAATTTCCATCGGGTTGCACAAATCACGCAAACGACGTCTTTCCACTCTCAAGTTTCGACTAAAAATATAAGTTTTTGGTTAAAATAAGTACTAATACAGTATTCAAAGTTCACAGAAAAAGGTTTGTTCATAAATTACCTATTGATTTCCTCATCCGTAGCGTCGTAGTGAAGAATCACGGCGAATCCTGTTGCCATTTTTATGTTTTGACAGATTATGGTACGTTTATCTCCCTCACTCCCTCGCTCTCTCTCTCCCTCTCTCTCATTCAAATATAACACGGACGTTAATTTACATACTGTCTATTTTTGAGGGTTGGTGTAACAATCACCTTCATTTCAATATTGCAATTTTGAGAATAGGCCTGATTGTCGCATAACTACAAGTTTGAACATTTTCTACTCATATTTTTAATATTAATCTAGCTCTAAAATATTGTGCACTAGGTGTGCATAAATACATATATACTGTGACATTACAAAACTAATGTCACGTTCGAAACATTAATTACAAACAACGCCCTGGGGTTGGCAATGCGCGCGGTTTTAACAATCGGTCGTAGTCAATGGTTTAGGTTAATTTTCGCTCGGAGCTGTCACAATACGCAGCTTAGCTACGGCCAGCGAAGCTATTTATTAAGGACCCAAGATAACTGTAACTTCAAGGATCCAAGATATAACCGAAGGGTAAATACTTTATTTATTTTTCAATCATTAGTGCACGGCTTAGTGTACTTTGTTTTAACCTAATTGCACAATGAATAATCTTTTCAGGAAAAAAGATGTTTCCCTTCTGTCTACATTGTTTTTTTTCTACATTTCTTTCTACCCTTCATATTTCGTCAGCTTGGGAACTTGAGAAGGTATCTACGTGACGTGACGGATGCCTAGAGAGACCTGATTCGACGTGACGTCGACATCTGGCGCATATGGCTGATGTAGGCAACACAGTATGGAATGGTTAATGATGAATTTTGAGGTTACTCTATCGTATTATTAAATTTTAATCTTGTTGTCTCACCAGCCCGAACTGAAGTTCATCGAATTCACATTCAACTCGACGGATTTTTGATTATTTTATTTCGATTGTATTTGTTCTAACTTAACCTGTTTATTTGATTAGATTCGATTCTACAACGTAAAACATCCTTTCATTTATCTCTCCCAGGTATTAATAATAAATTTTCCTAGTTTAGGACGAAGGTAGAATGTGACAGATTAAGGTTGGTATGCGTTTCTGAAGTGAAGAACTCGCTGTTTTTATGTTCTCGACTGACTAGCCGGAGATGAGGATGGAACGCCATTCTTTACCCCCACAATAGTATACATTTTAACGAAGTGTGATTTCAAGTCGTAGTCGAAAAAAGTGCATTGAAATTTTCTGTTATGAAAAGTGATATCATGACGTTTTCGTACACTTAGTACTTTGATAAAAAAGTTAAATAACAAAAAATCTACGATTACTTTTCAATTCTAAATTTATACACAATTAAATATTTGGCTGTTATTTTCGTTATATCAATGAGCGACTTTTTGCAACAATTCCCAATACAAGACGGATTGAGACATTGCATCTGATGTTGCCAAGTGCGGTTCCAGATGAGCATCCGCTGTCATCCCGGCTGACTTACAGCCCCGGTGCGGCATTCCGATCTGTGATTCCCGCGCACAACATCTTTATAACGCCGTGCGCCACTCAGTGGGCATACTCGTAAATCAGCATCCCCTCTCCCCATCCGCCATCCGCCGCCGCACCCGAGCCGCGATCCCTATTTCGTGTCCGACAATTATTTATGCCCAGACGTGCGTAAACGTATCGATAAGAAGTGCATCCGAGATAAATATCACTGCTGCATTTATATCTGTGCACATCTGCGAACTGCACGAGACGGTTGGTTTTAAGGAGAACAGACAGATTATTTTTATCGACACGCGAAAAGTTGCAGATTCCATGCTCGACTTTTCAGACAGCACGCCTCGTGATGCCTGCTCTCGCGAGGCATTCAGCGAAATATTTTAGAAATCGAAAATCATTTTGCTATTGATTGTAATTATAGGCTGTAATTGTGAAGAAGGCTCCGAAGGGTCCCACCCTATCCCGAAACCGTTATGGGAGTTGTGCACTTCGGCTTACATTCCATACTACAAAGCGACGCGTGTAGTAATTTTCAAAATCTAAAAGCTTATTAATTAAGAGATTATTAAAAATGAGTTTTCGATTAGTTCTGTTCTGTTGGCTTTCCTTCACAGTTGACAGTTTCTTTTTCTTTGTCTTCGTCAGGACTGACGTACAACTGGACTCATAAAATTTAAACAACATACATACGTGGTTTAAACAAAGTTAAATACAGATACAATTTTAAATTATGTCTAACCACAAAGTTAACGCTGCAAACATCAATAATAGTTTTTTTCTTCTTTATTACGTAGCTTATGGTTGTACGATTTTAGAGTACAAAGTAGTTACAATAGAAATTTACTGATGGGGTTGGCTCCGGTATCGTCGTGCCGAAACCACATCATGCACCTCCATAAGAGGAGGGTAAACGTCACATTTACGCGTTGAAGTCACGTAAATCGGTCACAGAATATAAAAAAATCTAGTAATTGGTAACATGATGCGCAAGTGGCAAACTAGACACTCTTGTCTTTCCAAACTTCATGTGTGCAGCGGCGCCTTGGATGGTAAGCGACAGCGACAAGCGGAAAATAGACGTCTATATTGCACAGGATTGAGAGGTCGCCGAAGTGACGCCAATTAATTGATGTTGACACGAGGTAGTTATTAAAAATATATTTACGGTGAGATAGATTTCGGCAGAGACTGTAATTTTGGATAAAATAAGTCTCACTGGCGCCAATTGCCGTCTGCTAGCTGAAATGGTGGGGAAAATATCAATGAATTTAATGTCGTCGCAGTGTCCCTAGAAATAACATATTTCTGTGTTTCATTTCATCTGACTTCATCATCATAAGTTGAGAGTAGCGAAGATCGGTGAACTACCCTTATTTTCTTGGAGATGGAGAGATCCTGGATTCAGCTGTGAGGGCGACCCGAGACCGGGACTTGTGGAGATGCATTACGAGTCGAGTCTCATCTGATTGAGGCCACTATATGTCAATACTGACACGAAGGAGGAAAGAAGAAATGAATTATTAAGTAAAGGTGTATTTTTTTAGTGGTTTGTTTTTCGAGGCAACACTTTTTCCAGCGACAGCAAATTTGATAGCTGATTTGTACTCAGTTTAGTTTACCATTTCACCATGAATAGACTTACGTCAGAACAACGCTTGTAAATGTATTTCTAAAATCGTGGTTCAGTTCGTGAAACTTACCGTGCGCTTCGTCCATTTTACGGTCGATATAATCGTCCATCCGAGCAAACATTGATTGTTTTCACATCACGCATACTCTAATTGATAATATGCAACCGCAGAGACGTTGTTCAGTGCGCACCGAAGAAGCTGTTGCTGCAGTGGAGCGTAGTATTGTGGAGGACCTAAATGATGCCGGCTAGAACTTTACAGTCAATGGAGAGCGCTATAGATGCATAATTATTGACTTTTTCGTTCCTCAATTGAATGGCATTAATGTGGAAAAGCTGCGGTTTCAACAAGACGCCGCATCATGTCACACAGCGTGCGACTCAATCAATTTTTAGGATAAGCGCATAATCTCCCGCAATGGACCTGTGAATTGGTCTCCAAGATCGTGTGATTTAACAACTTTGGATTATTTTCGTAAAGTCGCCAGTCTACGTCAATAAACCAGAGACAATAGACAACTTGGAAGTCAACATTAGTCGTGTGTTGGTCGAAAGTGGTCGAACATTGGATTTCCAGATTGCGCTTTATTGGAGCCAGCCGCGCGTATGCCCACGCCCATATGTGCGAAATCATATTGTAATATATTTAAACACCAATGTCATAAAATTATTTTTCTAATAAAGCCAATACTATGTCCATTATGAAATCATTTCAATTGCTCAATTTTGGGAACAATTTGGAATGAGCTTACAGTATGCCTTCTCGTCTACGTAAACACCAAATATCAGTGGTTTTAATCTCGTTTAATTATGTTTATTGTACTACAACATACAATATTTAAATATTCAACAATTCATATGGGATATTCAATTGAGTTATTCCAAGAAACCCATATTACTATTAATATAATTATGTATCTTTGTTTCCGTGATCTTAAATTTAAATGCGCAGTGTTTGTCGCGATATCAGCTCTGATGATGGACTCTGCAACAATCCGAAACTTCAACCAGAAAGGTCGGATACACGCGGCAAAATAGCTCAACAACTCTGCAAACAAGATTTTGAACGGCGATGAAAACGTGTCAAAAGAAATGTTATAAAATTTATTTCTTAAATACATGATATTTACATATAACCACAGGAGTTCTCATCCAATTTTTTTAACGTAACTTAGAGATTTATTATACAGCTGTTTGCCACATTCCCGAGTCTACTCGTAGAAGAAATGAAGATGTATGTAGATTCTTAGAAATTCGTCAAATATTTGAAGTTTACAAGCAAAATCCCACAAGTGTTGACTGAGATAATATTTGGAAAGAGCAGAACACCGTCCCTGCAGTGTGGGCTGCAGCCTCCCGTCAGCGCAGATGCTGCAATGTTTACTGGAAGTAAACACAGAGTGCATCCTAAATTTTGACAGTAAACACTTTTGAAAATTGAAGTAATCTTAATGCTGTTGACAGCCGGGCGTCGAACCTGTGTTCCCTGGTTAGTTAGTATTCACAGATAGTACGCCATACTCTTGTTAGTATAATCAGGTTCCGGTGTAGTTATTATCCCCTTTATGCACTATAAACATGTGAGCAGATTAATACCGAGTAATAATGGCGTTTCCATGTTTAGTGGCTGCAGCGGGATAGCCAGATTCACCCATGCACTTGATTTTCCTGTTATTTAAATGTAATAAGGCGCCATCTCGCGTAATTTTGTAATATTTAAATATGTAATTTTTGCACAAAATCTGTAAAAAATCCAGACATTATATAATTATACGTAATGAAAGTGGCTATAGTTATGTGTGCTTTTGTTTTTATTTCGATAACTTACTTTCCACCACACCGTTTCTCCTTGTGGGGTAGGCAGAGAGGATAGAGCGCCACATTCTTCTGTCTTAAAGCACAATTCTAGCCTCATCCGCATTCGTACATCTTTTCATGTAAGCTCATCGATTGTTTACCGCGGACGTTCTCCGTTATCAACACAAGCGCCATATATCTTTCTTAGCATTCTGTCCTCGTTCAGCGATTATTTCTCAATCCTATTTACAGTGGTTAGATCAGTTTTTCTTTGATATTCTTTATTTCCATCTTGCTTTCAATGAGAGCACTCGTTGTTGTCATTGAGGATGACAGCGTGGACGATTTATCGTCACCTATTCCGGTCCGTTGCATTTCTTGTGCAGTCCAGGAGTAGGCTTCGCATTAAGGTTTTAACAACAATTTTTTTTATAGTTGAGGATAGAGGCTGCTCGATGTTTAATTCCTCCGTGATAGAGGTATGTGTTTTGTGGTATACGTCGCTCATATTACATTTCTAGAGCGTTGATTCTCTTGTCTCCCCATTCTCAAAGTCTATGTTTACCATCAGAGAGAAAAATTTGGAGGACGATCCTGACAGACATTAATTTTTCCACAATATTTTTTTTGTCTAATTTTGTCTGTAATGCATGACCGCCTTATTCATATCCCTTGTGTAGTTTTCTGAACTATTCTACTATAAAGGGTTCCTTCGAAGATCTTTTGAAAAGTTCCCACCTAACGTGGTCATCTCGTATCACTCTCGTCGATCTAACACTATCATAATTATTTTTAAACTAATACACATTTTTATTGTGAAGTTGCAACACAAAAATATTTGTTTTCATTAAAAATATTTTAATTTAAATGTACGAAATTTAATAAAATGTTACTCAAAACTATTTGTGATTCATCGTAATACAGAGGTGGTTGCTTTTAAAAATGGAATACTATATGACATGTGTTAAAATAGAAATAAGTTAAAAAATTGTCGAAAACGTGTTCGGTTGATGTAGCGAAATTGGTAACGCGTTTCTCTGGTTCTAATCCCGGTAGCAACCAAATACTCGTATTTTTAGATAGATAGATTTTTTAAAATAACTTTCTAATTAATTCATTTTATTTCTTAGACACGTATTATATATCTATATATTGTATAGCTACAATTACAGTTTGTTACATATAGATTCTTAAAATTGGCAAATAAATCGTATTTCACAAACCAAATAAACCAATATAACTCATTGAGTACTAGGCAAAACACAATTAAATTATAATGAAAGTACTTACAAGGCAAAGTAAAAGTGAAAATTTATAAAATCAGAGAAAAAAATAATACATGTGTATAAATAAAATGAAAGCATATATAACTTCTTTAAATTTTACAAATTCACTTTGTAGCACGATTATATGTATAAATAAAATAATAAATTTGTTTTAGGAGAACACATTGTTATTGTGAAGTTGTAATTATTCAGAACAGACGGTCTGTGATATTTTAAATATGAATTAAATATATTAATTATAAAGATAATAAAGTTGTATCAATGTGTCCAAAATTTAATAAAAATGAATTGATAATTCTGGCGTCTGCTATCAGTTTACTCAAAGGTATTTGAGATTCTGTAAAAATAAGGTAGATGGCTCTGTCAAATGATGGAACGATTAAATGTATTAATATCAAAAAAGTAACATATAGGGTCGAAAATTGTCGCTAAAAAAAATAATGTCGCTGTAGCTTAGTTGGATAAAGCACCTTCCCCGGTTAGGAAAGAGATCCAGGTTCGAATCCCGGTGGCGCAACAACAATATTTTTCGATAAAATTGATTTTATATGTATATCTTTATAATTAATATATTTAATTCATATTTAATAAATTTGTTTTTACCACGATCAATTTTTAGTTTTAAAATTTACATGTTTAAAAAAATCAACATTATTATTAACATTTTGCAGATATTGTAAAGCTTTGAGTAGGAAATGTAATAAGTAACTAAGTATTTATATTTATAATAATGACATGTATATCCATATAAAACTTACAAGCACTCATTGATTTGTATAATTTAATTCATTTCGTATAACAGGTAGTTGGCATCTGCATAAAAAACAACATTATTATTGGCAAAGATAAAATATCGGTATAAATTTCTCATATTTCATTAAATAAATGTTTTTGAACCAGGCTAACGCCATTTTCACTTTGACACTGTGCTAATTTGTAGCACAATAGTCTACTATCCGTATATAGTAATGCGAATTGTACAGGAACACCTACGCTTCCACATATGTCGTCTCTCAGTTATCTCAAAACTCGAGAATGACTGAGAATCTATTTTTCCAAAGTATCACATATTTTTCTGGAAAAAGTTTAAGCTATATATCATCACAGTAGAGCATTAAGAGACTGAGCAGTAAAAAAATATTTAAAATTTGCTATGTTTTACAGTATGCATTTTAGATTTAGAAATCACTTCTCGCAATGCCCCCAGGAATCGGGTAGTTTTTCATTTTATTCTAGAACATTCCACAATGTTTTAGAATATATATATATTTTTTTACTTATACTATTTACTCATGAACCAATATTAACGCAACGTTTTCGACTTGTAATGTAGTCAGGTATCCACTAATAAAATATTATTGATTAGGTCTGTTACATCCTGTATATACATATACGAGTTTTGGTAAACTTTGTAAAGAAGGGTGATTTTGAGAAACATGAAATAGAGGACGTCCGCGAAAGACTTGGCGTGATCAGGTAAGCTAGATATTGGAAGATGATCCCCTTAGAAGCTTTAATAATAATTGACACAAGCACGCATGAGAATGCAAGAGATATATGAAGAGGTAGAATGTGGATGGGTGTGATTCTATTTTCTATGCATCCCTTCATGATGAGTAGTTATCATCATCATCATCATCACTATCTGCTATTTTCTATTCACTGCTGGATGAAGGCATATCCAATTGTCTCCCACTCTTCTACATCTATTGCTTTTTGCTACCACGTATGTCGGATATTTTAAAAAATTCGTTGGTCTTGCGAATTTTGATTGCCCAATGATTGTCATTTCATTCTCTTCGTTTAATTATATCAAAAAATCTTGTATGTTTTCTTATCTAACTCTAAGTGAACCTTTTTTTTTGTTCAGATTCCACGTTTCGTAGTCGTACATTGATTGAACACTTTTATTTTAGATACAGTAAAAAAATTCTTTTGATAATCATATTCAAACGTCCGAATGCAGTAGGTATTCAATAAATTTAATACAAATTAAAGGAGTCGATCAGAAATATACAGAAAAAAAATATTTCTTCACTCAGTGGAATGCGGAATATCTAATAATTAATAAAGATTAGAAAATTTATAAATTATACGGATTTCTGATCGAATCACGATTGTTAATACCTCTATTTTGGGGCCATCTGTAAATAAATCTTCTTTATATTCAAAATAACGGATCTGCATTGTACAAAGCCCTTTCTAATAAAACATTTTTAAGATTAATTAGATTCTAAACGATTCACAACACAGAATACCACTACGCCGTGGGTATCGGAATATTGAAAATATTTGTTCGCACGATGCTTTCACACTGTGATATGTATGATAGTTCTAAGGGCAAGAGTAGGTACGTCTTACTTGTATCCGAATGAACGATAAATCAAATCGCGTTGGAATTAATAATACATTTTATATGCAAGATTAAGCGTAAATAATGACATTCCGATAATGCGGCAAATACACGGAGACATGACTGTTTTTATAATTTATCAGATTCGTGCTGTTGTCGTGGTAGGAGAGAATGTAAAGCTGGGTTGAGCGTATAGAGATGCCGATATGATTTGGTACATTTAACAAGTGTGCACGTGCGTACCGCGTCACGTTTTGAACGATTCTCGTAAGATAAAATTTGAGAAGTTTGAGAACCTAAGATTACAATATCGTCATCACAATGGCGCAGTCTTTTTGACTGCACGAGCGTCGTAGGTAACCGCTGCCATCCTACCACCGCAGCTCGGCTCTTCAACACTCCTGAGGCCGATAGTTTTTGGCATGCGCAAGCGACCGCTCGGCCTGTTCTCTTCTCGGCCCCGGCTTCATCAACAGCTCACGCACCCGACTCCGCTTCATCGAGTTTAGTTAATTATAGAAGCAAACCGTTGTAACTTGATCTTGAATGGTCACTGTACCTTCCGACATGATCCTCGTAACATAACAGAACGCACGCATGACCTTTCGTTAGAGTAAATATTCTCTATAAATCACACACTTACTCTGATCTTAGCCATACACTAATCATACTCGCAACTTGCATCTTCCACCTGCACAATATCACTGTTGTCCTTCAGTACCATCCAGACTGGTCCACAACTCAATACATCTACATGTTAACTTCCCTGTGTCTTTACAGTCAATCTAGCACAGCATGATAACAAAAGATGTAACATCCACAATACACGTTGACTTCGTATTGAGTGGAGTAATTTATCATACAATAATTAATATAATATTCAATTTTGAGATGATTCTATTAAGTCATCGTAATTTAAATGCCAAACGCCTGCCCGGGGCGTGCCACGGCTGTTTTTATGAATACACATTTCTCATTGCCGGCCATTACGTCTATTTAAAGAGTACATTACTATTTTTCATACTGTCACTTTATACACACGAGGAGCCGTGTTCACATCACATGACGTGTGATTCAAACATTTGTAACGTTTTGAACGTTATTACGGTAGTACTTTAAATACCATAAACTTGATCTAGTCATATATATCTTACTATGGTGTCAATTCCCTGACGATATTACTAAGTTTAAATAAATAATAGTATATTATTTTTGTTATGTCAATACTGCGGCAGGTGAGGTTAGGTCTGACGCGCTTGTATTCCTTGTGACTATAAATAGTTATTTTTACCAAATCTTATCATCTTAAATTTTCAAATATTTTCTTAATGTTTTAATATATTTCTTTCTTATTTTTTGTACTATGCTATATATTTTTATTTTTTGTGTACATCGTGTAAGGTCTGAGTATACTCAGAAGTACCACAAATTATAATTAATAATATTTATATACCTAGATTTTTTTAAAAATTTTCCATTAAATTTAAAGAATACTATAAAAAATATACTTGGGTACTTAAATTTAAAAACTCGCGGTAGAAATTGTTAAAGAGGACCTTGTTAACTCCGTTTGTTTATCCATTTTGCCAGGAGACCATCATTTTCTTAACTGTGACCATTTTACCAGACGGATTTTGGTTATT
This sequence comes from Eubasilissa splendida, assembly GCA_031772225.1. Classification (NCBI taxonomy): domain Eukaryota; kingdom Metazoa; phylum Arthropoda; class Insecta; order Trichoptera; family Phryganeidae; genus Eubasilissa; species Eubasilissa splendida. The sequence continues at coordinate 1,580,241 of CM062858.1, forward strand.
TTCAGGACAGACCGATTTCTTTATTTATCTGTCAGATTTCGAATCCTATACTTGTGATATTTCTGTCATCTCACATATCCATATACAACTACCTATCTTCTGTAGTATTTATATATGATACATTTATTATTCCATTTTTAAAAGCCATCAACTTCATATACTGCTAGAATTCAATCCATTTTATTAAATTTGAATATTCTTGTTGATACAACTAATATATTTTTTAATGATTACCACATGAAAACGAATGTTATTTTTAAAGTTTATTGAAATTTGTGAACATAATTTTATGGTATATTAAAAACAAATTAAACCACTAGCCCAGATTGACAAGATTAGGGAGACATTATTATTATTAAGAACTGTAAAAATACTATAAAAAGATTAGAATTAAAAAATAGGTATAAATCGAAAAAAAAATTAAATTTAAGTAATTTAATGAAAACAAAAAGCTATCCGTTGAGACTAATTTTAAATTATATATTCTGCGTTTTGTGGTAATGGGCGAGAAATATACTAGGTTCGTTTAGGCCGTATTCGTATTAAACACATTTGCATTTCTAACGCTCATTATTCATAAAAATAAATATATTATTCATTTATTCCAATAAATTACATCTTGACCTCCCATGTGGACCTCACTGGCTTAAAATCAGACATTTTTTTGTAGTAACCTAAATTAAAATAATAGATTTTTTAACGTACAAAAATTTCAACACATTTCTTGGTGTGTCATCTTAAGCTTGTGCCACTCCCAAAAAAAATCGTGACTAAAATAATACGTCAAATTTGTCACCATGGTGATTACATATCTTATTCAGTACTCGTAAATATGAATCTGACTTTTGACACAATTTAGAAATTACAATACGTCCTTTGAATTCAACAAATCATATATATTACACGAAATACACTGCACACGTTGCCAACGCCACATTTCAAAATCTCGAGCATAGCATAAAACTATACTTCGAATAGATATGTTTTCAACATGCTTCAAACACTTCAAATTAGATCACGGTGATGAAATAAATCTGTGAAAAATCAACTTTAAGTCGTGCTCATATATATCGCAAAGACTGACTTCGTTATGAGGCGTGTGAAATAGTAAAGATGATGTAACAGAAATAGGTACTTACTGTTTACACTGAATTTATTAAAATAAAGTTACAAAAGCCTATTAGAATATTCTGATTGAAACGACGCTGTAAAGTATTATGAAAGACATTAAAGATCGTTTAATATATTTTTTCACAAAGACAAGATGCCTCAGTAAAATACTGTTCAACGTATGATGTATCAAGAGGAAGATTACATTTTTGAAGCAATGCGCGAAGAGAATTATTGTGTAACACGCCGCTTTCTTTGATGATTAAATGCTCGTATAACGAGCGTGACAACTAAACGAACCGCAGATTAATCTTTCGTACAAATGGGGCTCATAATCGCTTATATAACTTTGTAAAGTACTTTCAGAAACGTTAAGTATTAAATTATAATATATTATTATCCTAGAAATCCTATTATGTCTGACTGGCGCGAGAAAAGTAGTCGAATTTAATTAGGCAACAGAGAAATTAAAATTTTAGGGTTTTATAAAATTGTAGATGATTGCAGTCAATTTTTTGGGCGTGTTTAATAAATAGCAACTGAAGATATAATTTCACAGAATGAATCACGTGCTTCGCATACAGCGGACAGTCTGCAAAACAAAAGTTTCGATTATTAAAGAATTACACATCGAGCAACGTCTAATTTCAATAATACATCTCCAATTCATCAGATATTTTGACGATGTTACTAGGCACGAGGAAACTATGAAAAAATCGGTGGCTCTGAACAGGTGGAAGATCACCAACTAGATGGAACGAACTTTTTTTTAAATTTTATTTATTTATGAGAAACAAACAGTACAAATGTTTAATACTTTACAACAGTGAAGTTGCTTCTTAGTTGAATAAACTAAAAAATAGTACATACTAATCAAAAGATAAACAATTTTTTTTTGTACACTTTTTAAATAGAAAAGGATGGGGAGGAAATGGAAAAGGGATGAAATAAAAATATATAATTTGCTTGTTGCATTAAAAAGTATATACTTATACATATTCCTATACTCATATACACACGCATATATATACAATTTATGTCAATTTATTGTTGAAAGTGTCGAAGTTATTAGAAGAACTTACGATATTATATTTTGACATAGAGCGTGTCATACAACAGTTTTTTAAGTAATTTTTCTACTAAAGTGTTTGCGGCAGTTTAAAGTTATTTGTTTTAATAAATTAGGAGAGTCTAACTAAGTTATTTAATGTAATGGCTTTAAGCCTGCTTCTAGATTGTATAAGAAATACCACGGATTAGAATAGTTGATCAGAACAGATAGTCTACGTCGTCATCTGTAACACGAGTCCATAATCACATAATACTCTTAGAATTCAATGAAGAACGAGAAAAGTAAATTATATAGTACGTAGTTTTACCATTAAATAATATTAAGAAAAAATGGATTTTTGTTAGGTCAGGTTATCACGTATTGGGTCGTAAATCTTAAGAAATACTTTCGAAGACCCGCAACCTATTTTCTTGCACTAAAGTACGGTAGAGAATACGGATTGTTACCTTTGAGATGTGATGCTGGAGGCACAGCGTGATGCAACTCACGTGTCTCAACTCTCAAATAGTCTCAACCATTTGCCTAAGTCATATCCTTCAATATTTGGACATCTTGCGAGAAGGGAAGATTTTAAATATGAATTAAATATATTAATTATAAAGATATACATATAAAATCAATTCTATCGAAAAATATTGTTGCTGCGCCACCGGGATTCGAACCTGGATCTCTTTCCTAACCGAGGAAGGTGCTTTATCCAACTAAGCTACAGCGACAACATTTTTAGCGACAATTTTCGACCCTATATGTTACCTTTTTGATGTATTTTTTTGTCACATGATGGAACGATTAAATGTATTAATATCAAAAAATGTTTTGTCTATAATATAGCACAAATGACAAATTAGTTTCATTTGTGGCACTAAATTAACTTGGAGAAACTCGTTGTGGTGGGCCACGAAGGACGAAGATGAAGAAGAAGATTCCCCATCCGTTGGACCGACCAAATGGAAAAGGCAACAGGCACTTTTCTGCTGACTACCCTAAGACCTGCAGGGTGTCAGAGTTCAAGGAGTGCGAGTGCAACTTCACACGGGCCGTCTAATAGCTGGACGTCTTTTAGATACGTGTAATATGACAAATGTTTACCGCATGAAAGACAGGTAATGTATACCGTGTGCCTGTTTATAAAACCACATAGCTCGATGAGATGAATTTACATTTTATATGTTCAGATCGATTTGCGAGGTCGATGCATTATTGCATGATACAAATAGTATTATAATCTCGTAGCTCGGAGCGCGTGCTTCGGCTCACGCTAATATAATAAGTGATCGCTCATCAGACACAGAATGCAGTACGTCGATGGCCGCGAGATAACAAAAACCGATCAGATAACATTCATGAATATTCGACTGAGTAATCATATTAACAAATTGATGCAGATTTGCATCTAACGTCTTGATTATGATGTTGCATCTATGCGTATAATGCACTTTAATTACCTCACTACAGAAAAAGTTGCATAATATTTTCCTGGAGCTGTTAAAACACGCAGTTAACGATATTCCCCATGAAAAAGATGTTCTGCAGTCAGTCTTAGATTACGAATGCGAATTATTTGATGGAATTGAAGCGTGGACACTTATCGAAGAAATGATAAGGTGACTTGAAGCATTTGAGATGTGGATCTACAGACGAATGCCCAAAATAACCTGGATGAAATGAATGAATGAACAAAGAAAAGTAAGTATTGTTCCGTACAGGAGATAAGAAAACAAGGGTGATTCGCTGATCTCGGCTTCTCTCAATCGCCGATGATGATGATGATGATGATGATTATGAGGTCGAAATAAATGAAACACGAAAGATGTTCAATATAAGCACACTACGGCTGCGCAATCAAGAATGACTGCCACATGCAGAATACCCTGTTATTATTTAGATTTATTACAATACATTCAGTCATATTTGCAAGTACCTACTCAGTGACAGGCCGCCGCTTGTGACGTTTTACTAAGACGTGATTGTTTCCTGGTATCTATCCCGCAGGTTTAAATTATTGACACGTGTCTTATCGTATCAATTAATATGGCGCCTCCCCGGCGAGTAATTCAAAACATTGATATCTCGGAGATGTGATGAGATATCTAGAGAAGTATCATAGTTTGCACCTGAATTACTCTCACGGTTGTGTGTTATGTCTGCGGAAAGGAAAAAAGAAATGCAATTTTATTTAATGTAACAAATCATAACATTATACGTACTGAACAGTTCATGGTGGTAATGGGTAAGACGTATTTTTCATTTCATTCTTTTCTGCGATTGCCCTGATGTTTATACGTAAATTTGAATATCTCAAACAACAAAATACTTAATTAACTTTTTATTAGAATATCAAAGAACTAAACATGATCGGTTTTGATACTGATCAAAGTAAATAACATGAAAAACGTAACAATAGTTATAGAAAAACAAACCTCCAACTAGATTTTTTCGTTTAGGCAAAACCAGACTAAAATTAAGGCTATTGGGAATATTCTCAAATGGAACGATTGGTTGCGGAGTCGGGCTGCTTCCAATAGTTGGAGGTTTTTTTCAAAAATTAGCCCGGAGCGAATCAATTTCAATGTTGATTAAAAATAATAGAAAGAATAACAGATTTAACCAACTATAATTATTATCTTTCTCCTTTCATCGAGCAGAAGTAAATCTAGATCAAGCAATACTAATAAATCTTTATGCGGTTCATTAGACACCGAGATTATTTCTTTTTATATGTATTCAAAGTAATCATTGGTGAATTTATAAAAAAATATGCATTGATATTTTAAATGGATGGCTTAATTTATTTAAAAAAAAAGTACCGAATAATAAATAATTGTAGATGATTACTTTACTAATATATTAAATACACGCAAAGGTACACACACCACTGCGCTGTATTAGTCCAATCAACACAAAGTAGGGATGGCGTAGGTATAAAACGACAACATCAGTTCAATAGTTGGGTGGGGAGGAGCATACAGTAACATAATGAACTCGGTAAAAATAATACAGTGAACAATCGTCAAAGTAATATTTAAAAAAATATCAAATTTTTTAACACTTTTTGCAAAATTCCCAGATCCCAAAATTGAAAACATTTACAAAAACACCTCAATTAATCGATTACTTAAATAATGTTACTGTTAAATTTGAAACAAGCACATCATTAAGATTTAAAAATAACTTTAAAATCCCCAAATGTAACACCAAATACAATCAGCAAAATTTTATATACTTAGAGATAAAAGATATGAAAGAGTTTAAAAAGAAACTAAATGAACACTTCGAAAGCACATAATTAGAAAATAAATAATATTATAGAACACTTCAGAAGCACACAAATATATAATAAATAATTATAGACTACAAATGACTAGACTAGACTCGCTATGTAAAATTATTATAGTGTAATCCCCTCTCTAAGCACAAGAGCTACTCTCTTTTTTGGGCAGGTAAGCGAATAAAAAACATGTAAATTTAATAATGTACAATAATTAATTAATAAATCCTAATTTAATGTATTAATTATAAATATATACATATAAAATCAATTTTGTCGAGAAATATTGTTTTTGCGCTACTGGGATCCCTATTTCCAATCCGAGGAAGTACACAGTAGTAAGTATTTTTCATGACAAATTTTCGAACACTTTTTCAAATTAATACATCTGTCGTTCCGTTATTTGAAAGCCATCTACATTGTTTTTACGGAATCTCAAATACCCTTGAGTGAACCGACTGTAGATGCCAGAATTATCAATTCATTTTTATTAAAGTTTGGACACATTGTACAACTTATATTATTAAGGAGAACATATTCTTATTGTGAAGTTGTAATTATTCAGAACGCAGATCTGTGATGTGTTTTAAATACTAATTTAATGTATTAATTATTCTATTATTCTTCACAATAAGAATGTGTTCTCCTTAATAATTAATAAATTATATTATAAAAAAAATTCTAATATATAAATATATACTTTTTGTTCCGTTTCGAAAGTTCCTCTCCTTTAAAATTCTACATTATATTATCGTAGATATGCACCATGTTGTACATTTATATCACGGTATTATCATGTTCTGATTCTGGGGATGAGGGTTCAGATTATATTTAGTATTAGATCCAAATCGATCATTTAAATATTCAGTTATTATTTAAAATCAGTTAAATAATATTTCTGATTGGATATTTGTTTTACACAGTATATCAGTAGATAACATTTATTTTTTGTTGATAAATTATATTTTCAACTTTGAAAAATAAGTTTAGTTGTAGCAAAAGTTTAATACTGAATTGCTAATTTATTATACTTAACCAAACGAGGTTGTATTCCGACTTCATACACCATTACATATTCTGTTGTATTATCAAGATTCAGACTTTTCCCACCCATTCTTTGATACAATCGTATTTCGACTGCATTCTTTCTACCTAGATATACCATTTACAAGCTCGTTGGCGTACATTTGTCGGTACTAAGAGGCCATAATGGATGATATACAAACTCTATGTGCATGAATTATGACGCTATGAAGAGACTGTGATGGGAGGAATCCCGTCCTCAAGATGGACGGATCTTCAGCCTATAGATATAGTTAACCCTTCCCAAACCATGCAGTAACACAGGTCTACCATCATAATTAAACCTTAATATTTCGGTAAATACATGCAGCGTAAAATTCATATTTAAGATAACCTTTGGAATGACTAGTGAAAAACCAATTATGAAAAGGGAATCGTACAAAAACAATTATTTTTTCCATTCAATCCGTTGTAAAATTAATACGTTAGTGAAAATACAATCCTTGATATGAAAAACAGAGATCAAACACTATTTTCACAGTGAAAAGAACAACAAACATACAAATATAATTGTCTATTTCTCACTAATTAAATGAGGAGAGATAAGAAGAAAGAACACATTGTATAGGACTTATCGAATGCTCTAAATTATATTATGAATCATTTTTTCAAAACTGAATGCTCAATATTTAGAATAAATTCGTGCCATTGAAGCCATTTAAGCTAATAAAATCATTTTTTCTCACTGTTATTTACGGTAACACGAGTTGACAGCATGGCTGCGTTCGGGTATTTAATATCACGGTACGGTAAAGGTTAATGGGAGCATTCCAAGCGCGTTATTGTTGTTGCTCTGGACTGATCACGTTGACGTTGACGTTGACGTCACTAGCGCGAAACACAGAATAGGGTTGCTGGTGAAGCTCGCATCTAATGTGATCAGCTGTAATGTCGTCACTAGAACTGTGATCACATCAATTCTATTAGGAGTATAAGACGAAAAAGATGATACAAACTATCCACTTCTACCATATTCAAAAACTCTGTTCTTGTGATATGCGTGTGGTATAATGATTGACTGATTGATTGAAATTCGTTTGGCCAGTTCGCTATTCGCCATAGAGCCAAGAGTGTGTTGATATTTTATATGCATTTTTCATTCTCATACCTACGTAATTTTAATATTTCGTTTTTTTAATTGTTTTTCACAAGCTGGAATCGGCGAGAAACTTGCGTAGAAGATAGTATAGACAACATTGGTGGCTGGGAAAGAGTTTATGAAAAATAACCTTTGCCAATAACATCGGAAAGTGGAAATTGATGAAATCGTGGACAGACGCCTAAACAAATACTTCCTATGAAGAAGAAGTGTCTGCTCATCCCACAAACCCAGTTCCTACAAACGACGATGCCATTGGAGGCTTCAAAGCATAAGTTACTAGTATTAGTAATGTACCACCAGAAACCTTTAATTTAATTTATAATCTTGAAAGAACTATGTTTGATTTTTTCAATTAAAAATAATTTTAATCCGTTTTTTTGTATACCCCTAATTTACATTTATCCTCTGTTAAACTTTTTTTTTGTTGGTCCCTTCAAAAACCTTAAATCGGGGTTTCACTGTATGTATACTATTATTTTAATGATTAATGTAAGTAGTAAATGTAAAAATCGCAAAAATGTACATGTACACTGAGTTTACAGCACCGTAACGTGCGTTTTAATTTTAGTACCGTAAGGGAAAGGCAGAATGTTGCAGTATGCTGATTTATCCTGTATAAGATCAACAGCATTTTGGGCATTGAACAACTTTATGAGGTTACACAGCCTTGGTGTTCTCTTCTACCCACGTCTCTGTTGCCTTCTACCTCCCTCTGCATGGTGAATTGTGAAATATCTTATTTTTCATTGTGGATATGTGACCAGATATGCAGCTTTTCTTTATAGTTGTAATTAGATTTCTTGACTTATTTATTAATACAATTATAGTGCGATCAACCCAGGCCCTACCAGTAGCCTTATACTGGTATGGTAATGTCAGGGGCATGCAGTGCATACTAGAAAAAAAGCCGTGCAATACTAAAAATTCTGGGAAACGAATATTAATTAAATAATTGGATTAAAATTAGTTAAAAATTAGCGCCATCTGTGTACCAGTAGAAACTTTAATTGCTTAGTTCTGCAAACTACCACGACAACTCACCGCTGTACCCATGGCGCTCTTTGATTTTCGCCGCATCGAGCTATTCATATTTCTCTGTTCTGTCTTTAAACTAGTGAATTACTCAAGTAATATAAATGGTTATTTATTGGATTGAAAGTTCTTTTCGGTTAATCCGTTTTGTATGGAGTTGTTATCTATGCTGTTTTTCAACAGAATGACATTAGAAATGCTTACAACTGCGTGCAAATTATTGAAGTGTCTGCTTCCTCTTTTACTAATTCGCGAATTTTAACGTGTTGATTTTATGATTGTTCTTTAAATTTGATGCATGGATTAGTTTTTGATTTGGAAAAAACAAAAAGTAATTGGCAGAACTATTTGATTTTCTTTAGTTATTAGGTGAAGGATTTTCAAACAACAAATGAATCATGTTCAGTCATAGAAAGTGTTCTTAAAAACGTCCAAATATTTTTTATATGGGTAAGTATTTTACGTTGAAACTTAAACTTAAACACTATTAATAGTACTCTAAAATTACAAATGGTAGGGTCATATGAACGACGAATTTATTTCGTCTTAAGACGCTTGTTAAACGAAAGTACATATATTATATATGATTGTATGATATAACCTAAATCTATACCTGCTGCACGCTACTGGGTAATGTTTTTCTTATTTTCTCTCCCAGTGCACAAATAGTTCATTAAAATTGAACAAAATCATGATACAAAATTAAAAGAAATGTTGCTTACAACTTAGGCGCGAGACTTGGAATCTCTGGGACTTGAGTCTACACGGTAGACTACGAACGCCACGAGTTGTCTTCAAATAATCTATAGGAAATCCATTACAGGGTAACAGTGTGCATTGTGTGTTGATCAGAAGGTTGTGTTTGTGTGGAAGTTGGGGCCCTATTTTTCCCAGGTCTCCACTGTGTTCGTTTCAAGATGATATCGCGGAGTATGTGTGTGTGAATATGGCTAGAGCAGGTTAGATAATAATTACTACTTATTAACGTTTATTTCCGATAGATTCACAAGTACAGATACAAATATATACAGTGAAAACATGAAGCTTGTGTAGGGGTACCAATAGGGAAGCCGTCCGAGATGCTAAAAAATCGGATTACTGGGTGGCTGCCTGCGCATATTATTGTTGTCAATATCTGGTGGCGGTACCGGTAAGATTATGTGCGTATTTTGTTGGTTGTACAGGTGATATACCACCGGACCAGAGATTTTTTATATAACATTATTTTAATCGGTTTTGAGTTATTTTTGTCACAATTATATACAGTTTTAAGAGATGCAGTCCCTGTCCTCAACACGTGCAATATGACAAATTGATTGTGGCAGTCTTTCTTGAAATTGTAACCAGATAACACAATTTTTAAATAAAACATTCTTTAGAAAGGAATCGGATATCGCAAGTCATGGTACGTATCAACGTGACAAATGAACAAATCGTCCATTAATTTAGTGGTGTGTTTGTTACGTTTGAGACGTCCAAATCCAGAGCATGACTGCGTTAACTCTGAATACCTCGGCTGGCAGCAAAAAAGGTGAAAACCCGAGCTACAGATTCGACTCTTCAACACTCGAGAATCGATCCAATGATACATCTCTATCCAAGACCGATTGATGCCTCACTCGACGTTTTCCAAATATTGTTAAAATTTAGGGCAGCGCGATTGAAATTTGTCGCAAAAAATTTGTGAAATGAATCGAATAGAATGAAGTCATTTGTTATACATTCCAATTGTAACGAAATTAATCGGATCGACTTTTCTTTGAGTTTATTTCACAGCGTTAAACTAATTTTTTATTGTACACTCAGTAATATTATCGAAGTGGGTATTTTTATAGTGCACTAGCGGTCGTTTCTTGGCGCTACCCGGGATTCAGATACAGTTAAAATTTAAAAATAAGGGAGTGAGAGAGGATGCTTTAGTTTTGCACAGGCCGTAAGCATAACAATGCATGCAACGATAATCTAGGCACGAGGAGGGTGAGATAACAAGACGATGTCTATATTATCTTCAGGATCCTAGAATACTCCTGAACAAAATTAGAATGGCGTTCAATATAAAATGGAAGATTATGGTGACTAAACAGGTCGATACTCTAAGACTATTGTCATTCAGGAAGAAGGCATAATCTCAGAAGTCGATGATGTACAGTGCGATGAAGATCTTCAATGAAATGCCAGAAGGTATAAGAAAAGAGAAGAAACTACATAGATTCAAAATGGAACTAATCAAATATGTGCAGGATAAGTTTTAAATACTAATTTAATGTATTAATTATAAATATATACATATAAAATCAATTTTGTCGAAAAATATTGTTTTTGCGCTACCGGGATTTGAGCCTGGATCTCTATTTTCAATCCGGAAAAGTACGCTACCAATTGTGTTATAGTCGGTAGCGCAAAAACAATATTTTTCGATAAAATTGATTTTATATGTATATATTTATGATTAATACAATAAATTATTATTTAAAATATCACAGACCTATGTTCTGAATAATTACAACTTCACAATAATATAAGTTTTGATTAAAATAACTATTTACGCGTTTTATATTTCGATAGGTAGGCCTGGTTTAAATTTTGAATATGTGCATTCTACTTGTGCGAATTTAAAAACAGCAAACAAAAACAAAACTGCTACTGATAAGAAACAGTTTCGGAATCGGACGGATATATTTTACGGCCGTGATATAAAAACATGTTGTCTATTATTGTTCGCTTTTTGGTTGTGATAAAGATTCGGAGGCTGGTCAGCAGAGTTTAGAAGCTTCAAGATTGCAAAAAGAGATACCATCGGCGTCTACCAGCCCAGTTTCACATAGGTTGGTGTATTTTTTATTTGCATGGATTGAATGAATGTACTCAACATTACCATTAGAAAACCCAGGACTAGCTATCGAAGGGTAATTACGGCAACAGAAACATTTTGATCTTATTTATATTACATATGTATGCACTATATTAAGAATAAATAAATAAAATAAATACTCAGTACATAACCCGTTCTATTATATCGGATACACTAACAATCCCTTTCGCCGCTGGCAGTAAGAGCAAGTTTATGTGTTTTCTCTAGGTGCAAAATTAACAAGGTTATAAATTTTTTGAATAGCCACCATTTTGAAACAAGATCAGGCTGGTTAACGAATTTAGCCGATATATCTATCAGATCAACTTTTCAGAAAAGTTTGATCGAAATCTGATAAGTATTATGGGAATTATGGTATCTGTTAGATACATTTTTTAATGGAGATTGTTATCAAGGTTTATTGGTATTGATATCCACTTTATTCCGAAACCATTCTGGGAGTTGAACACTCTCGCTTCGATTCCACTCAGCAAAGCAACACGTAAATTTAATGTCCAAATACTTTTATGAATAAATTATCGGTTGGCTGTACTTAGATGCAAATTGGCTCCGGTATCTGGTGATAGCTTACCGAAGCCACACTCTACACTGAGGTAGTGTAATATTTTAGACAAGAATTAAAATGTATTACAGAAAGCTATTGCAAGAGGCTTGTAATGCTTCACGTTCTTAAGGGCGGTCATAAGCACCCCCAAAAAGATGTCGACTGGAGACATCCACCTAAAATGCATCCCTTAAAGAATCGCGACACCCTTAGTTCAAATACAGCCAATGACAGCAAGTGTATTTTAAATCCATTTTGTTTATTTTATATTTTAACTTGGTTTTCACTGCATTCATGCAATGTCTATAGGAGCGCGACCTTTTTTTAAATAAATATAGAAGGCCGTAATCGGCGCCATGTCGCAGTATGTAAGTATATAAATAGTTACACTTACATACATATACAGGGGTAATCAATCTTCCATGTGCGAGCAGGCACCTCGCGGCGCAAGGTCTTGCACAAGCAGGTAGGTCTCGGGCGCATCGCTGCAGTAATTGTTGTTTTTTATGCATTCTTTCCGGTAGATGTTTGGCTCGTTTATTAATTGACATTTGATTAAATGCTTTATTCAATTTGATGACAGGGCTCCCAAAAAAAATATCGAATAGCGAAAAATTAAACACCCTTAGAGGCGTTGTGTAAGATGAGATAAAAACGATTAGTTATTAATGATTTACTTATATGATGACACATGAATTTATTATATTAGAGTTCACATTCCAGTGGTGGTTGTTCACTGTTCTTGCGGGTGTGCTCAGAACCGTGTCCCGATCACAGAACATATCAAAATCAATCGCGCTACTTAGTACGCATTGAATCCACAGTGGAACAGAGAAATAGCCGGCATAATAACAATAGACGACCGACGCAAATATTCGTGTTCAACTGTTTAATAAAAATGAACCTGCAAGAAGTAAACGACAGATATTTAATTCAAATACTTTATTGTAGCTCAACAATATGTCCTAAATAACTTTTCCAACCTCTAAGTATTTGTGAGCTCGACAATCTACTTGTTGAAGAAGTTTGCCACCTGTTCCATGAACAATGAATAGAGCATATCCATGAACAACGATAGAAATGGAATTAAATTCCCGCGCCCTTCACCCCGCCAAAACACTACATAAAATTCTTCTGAAATCGCCTTAACATACGCAAACGATTCTTACTGGTACATCATAAATGACGCATGTACGTAACCCTCGAGTATATGTATAAATTTAATGAGGCTCTTATCTCGCAGGAAACCGTAATGAGCTGATGACGATGATAACGAGACGATGGTGTATTTGAAAAACGCAACCATTTCCATTTCACACTCCTCGAGGCAGTACTCCTTAATGTTGGCATTGCGTTTGGGATAACATTCGTGCCAGTTTTTTGACGACCAGACCCGGCTGCAAGAGACTAGGACGTAATTGAAAATTTCTCTTAAACGCGTTTTTTCCACGTGCAGCCCACGTGGCTAATGAGCGGGTCCTCCTCGAAGTTAAATCGCTCAGAAACGAATTTGACGGTATGAAAACGAGGCGATTGAGGAGAGTAATTATTTGAATGGTTCGTGAGTACTTCGCCTGTGACTTAATGATGGTCATTTTTTAAATAGAGAACAAGATGAACCGTCATTTATTTACAGACTTGGACTAAGTGGCTATTGGCAGTGAGAAGATTTCTAATCTCAGTCGTGCTGACGTCACGACTTGAAACAACAAGGTATCATCTGAAATTGACTTGATATAAAACAAATATTTTTTTAAAAATATTTAATGCAAAGACGTTGTGGTTGTTCAATCATTCAATATGATAATGAAGTAAAATTCCATTTCTTACATTATCAACATAAAAAATATTGGTCAGATAATAGGATTATTTTAAATTATTTCCTCATATTTAAAAAAATTGAATGTTAGAACATAAAAACAATGTTGACGTAGGGATTTAGTTTTGAAACCGGTTGATGAATACAATTAACTCATAGTGGTTAAAAACAGGCATGTACAGTATCCGGTGCATTCTATTTTTTTATATAGTGTAGAATCATGATCCCTGAAAGTAAGGGATAGAAGATGGATTGGTGTCTTTGAGATGTGGTGCTGGAGACACATGTTATTACATGATTTATGAATGTCTCCATACTGCAGGTACTAAACATCACGGACAGATTCTCAACCATTTGCCTGAAACGAATCCTTAAATTTTTGAGCATCTTGCAAGAAGGGAACATAGCTTGAAGAAACTTCTTATGATAGGCCACAGGCAACAGGCACTTCTTTGGTGACAGACCTTAGATCTGCAGGATGCTGAGAAAAGTGGAGGAGCATAATCAAGAAGGCGGGAGTTCGCAAATTGTGATCCTTAATCACGAGGAACCAACGTGAATGTTAAAAAAAAAAAGTTAATGAAATGATAATTAGACAAAATACTTTGTTTAAACCACTATTTATTAATAATTCTACATGCTTCGAAACCTATGTTGTTTCCTGAAGCAGATACCATATATTGAAACATGTAGAATAATTAATAAATATTACTTTTTAATGTATTAAATATAAATACAGGGTGGCGCAAAATTAATCATCCAATTTTGTTTTTGAATAACTTTTTTACTAAATAAAGAAATAATATTTTGAGAGATGGAAATCTTTATTTGGACCTTTAATTTTTTTTCTGTTAAGTGAAAAATATGATATACGTCGAGTGGCTGCAGCCAGAGCGTCCAAATAAATATTTTCATCACTCAAAATATAATTTTTTTATTTAGTAAAAAAAGTTATTCAAAAACAAAATTGGATGATTAATTTGGCGCCACCCTGTATAAACATATAAAATCAATAATATGACCGTCTGTTCTGAATAATTACAACTTCACAATAAGAATGTGTTCTCCTTAATAATAAATAGTAGTTTAAAAAAAGTATTTTGTTTAATTATTAATATAAAATGAGGCCACAAAGTAATTTTGCAAATATTTAATGAATTGAATTGAATATTATTATATATCATTTATTTAGCTGATGACTATTATGAATAATCATCACAAGACCAACTATCCTGGATGCGTCATGGCTGCCAGGATTTTTTCCCTCACCGGTTAGCGTTTAATTTTCGCCATGTTAGTAACGTCCACGGGACAAGGTAACATCTGACAAAATACACGATGATTTTTACCTTTAAAACTGTGTTACAGAAATGACAAATTTCCTAGTACTTTAAAAGATAACAAGAGAACAAAGTTGCAGCAACTTCAGTAGCAATTGTAATTTTTTTCAGAACATTAACTGTTAAATTTGAAGTCAAATAAAATATATGAGTCGTATTATATAATTTTCTTACTTTAAATCATACAGCAACATTTTTGTAAAATTTTCACCACACGGGCGAAGACCAACACTTTGAAGATTTACATTCAAAACTTTGAATATAAATTGCAGTATGGTGTGAATGTTAAATGATACCTTGCTATTCCAAGGTCATGATTCGTTAATGTAGCATAGGATGTGAATGAATAACGCATCGAATAATAGGAAAATAAAGTAGATTGATCGACATTGCGACATATAAATCAAAAAATCGTGCGGGCACAATTAGTGCTCTCATGGTACATGCGTGAGTGTGTGTGTGTTGTGTGCGTATACAGTTCACTGGGAAAGACCGAAGGTATGAAATTTCACTACATTTACATTTCAAAATCTCATATTCGTGTTCGATTGCAATGATGATTGGCAACTGATTATTCATAATTCTACGAGCATTACTGACACAAGAGAGTAAATTTACTCTTACAGTTCTATTTTAGTTACCAATCATCGTCACAATCACAGTAACATAACGGTTTACCATCATTACAATGAATTGAAATATTTCATTAATTCCAAATTATATATTGAATACAAAAATTCACCAAACTTCGACAATTTTTGTTGGATGATTTAGGGCCTGAAGAAAATATATAGTATATAATAATATTTAGGAGAACACATTCTTATTGTGAAGTTGTAATTATTCAGAATATAGGTCTGTGATATTTTAAATATGAATTAAATATATTAATTAGAAAGATATACATATAAAATCAATTTAATCGAAAAATATTATTGTTGCGTCACCGGGATTCGAACCTGGATCTCTTTCCTAACCGGGGAAGGTGCTTTATCCAACTAAGCTACAGCGACAATATTTTTAGCGACAATTTTCGACCCTATATGTTACCTTTTTGATATTAATACATTTAATCGTTCCATCATTTGACAGAGCCATCTACCTTATTTTTACAGAATCTCAAATACCTTTGAGTAAACTGATAGCAGACGCCAGAATTATCAATGCATTCCGGTTAGGAAAGAGATCCAGGTTCGAATCTCGGTGGCGCAACAATAATATTTTTCGATTAAATTGATTTTATATGTATATCTTTCTAATTAATATATTTAATTCATATTTTTAATATAATAATATGTTGATTTCACAAATATTTATTTTCAAGTCCGAAAAAGATGGAATAATATCTAACGGGAACTTGTCAATCGAAGCAACACTGGCGGTACCCAATGGAGTTCTGGTACCAACACTAATATATGAGCTGGCAAAAGAGAAGCGAAAGAAGACTGAATGCAGTGAAGTAAGATCACTTAGGCTTATATGTGGCAGATCCACATATGATAGAGAAAGAATGAAGAAATTTGAGAGAATAGTAAGAAAGATATATGACGCAAGTGTTGATGGCACCAGAGATTGATTTGAGAGAGATTTAGCACGACCAGGTAAACCAGATGCTGGAAGATGCTCCTATCAGAAGCCTCAATAATCGACGAGTTTGTATGAGATGTATTAATGTGGATGAGGCGAGAATTGTGTGTCGGGACAGAAGAGTGTGGTGCTCTATCCCCTCGTGGAAAACGCTGTGATCGTAAGTCAGTAAGTAGACTTAAAGCTCAACATGATTTAGACGGTGCAGAATTTGTACACACTGCTTGAACATTTTCGGTTCATAATATAGATTTCATCAAGACTAGGTCTGTTACACCCTGTATTTAATTGTTCTTCCGATCTACGTGTCAATTCATTTTCGATATATATCGTCGACACCAAGATGGTGGCCGGGATTTGATTAATAAGCGAATGGTTTTTACATTATTGATTAATTGTTGGTATTTATTTAAAGAGAGATGGCGCTGCTCCTCGGGCTGCGAAACCAGTTTCACTGGATTAATTGCACAGGGGGAGGTGAACCTGTTTTCAACATTCATTTTTCATTTCATTGTACGAAAATATTCTCCACAACACGCTCGATATTAAATGCGTATTAAACAACTGAAGAATGCATTTTTTTAAGAGTTTTATACTAATTGTTAAAAATGAATTTTCCCAATTTTTTTTGGAAAAAAAATGTTTTTCGCGGAACCCAGTAAGCATATACAATTTTAAATTCAACTAATAATCGTTGATGGAGGTGCAATCCATTTTAGATACATTTCAATAGAAATACCGCGTATATGAGGCAGTTTAAAAAAAATTTCAATGCACTTTCTTTGACCGTGATCAAGAGACTTCGAAACCACCGTAAATTAAAAAAATTATTTACACACATACGGGTTACGGATTTCACCGATTTCAGTAGTTCTTGTCAGAATTTAATCAAACTTTTCCAAAAAAAAAATACACTGAAAATTTAGGTTAATTTCATTTCTTGTGGTTTTTCAAAAATTTATAAAATTCTTAACTTCATTAATATTGATCCTAGAGAAAACCACAAAAATATTCTTTCATTATTAAGGAGAACACATTCTTATTGTGAAGTTGTAATTATTCAGAACATAGCTCTGTGATATTTTAAATACTAATTTAATGTATTAATTATAAAGATATACATATAAAATTAATTTTATCTAAAAATATTGTTGTTTTTATCGGGATTCGAACCTGGAACGCTGGAACGAACGCTTCCAATCCGGGGAACGTGCATTATCCGATTATGCAATACCAACACAGTGGATTGACGACAAACTTTCAATATTTTTCGATAAAATTGATTTTATATGTATGTCTTTCTAATTAATACATTTAATTTGTATTAATATACTTTCCTTTCACACATAGACGAAAAATATTCTAATTCTGCCTGATGTGCCGATAAGGATCTTTTGAATATTTAGTTGAGCAAGCCAGACGTGCAGTAAATTTAATACCTAACAAAACTCTATATTCTCTTCCTCAACCACTATTATGTTTTACTCTAAATTATTCTAATTTAACATTTATCCCCATAACAATTCCGTCTTTTAATAACTGATTTACGTGATCATGTGTTTCGCGAATATTCTATTTGCTCCAACACCTATATTTTCTGTGTCAAGTTCTTCTTCTTATGTGTTTCATACACTCAACTCTTTTTAATTCTAATAGTTATACTGCAACCAGATTTATAGTCGTAGCTTATTTATACATTCTTCTGTTTACTATAAAGATGTCCCACACACAGCTGGAGTCCAGCCGAGTGCTGAAAATGAAATACAAATTTGATATGCAGCATCTATCACCAAAACCACATCTGAAAATCAAAATATCTGTACTATACGGAGCGTGCAAAGGGTTCAGTTGTGAAGTCAGTGTGATCAGTTCGACCGATCAGAGACCCGATAGACAATTTTCACGTTTTATTTTAGAAGCGATCAGTTTCTATAAAATAAAAATGACTTGCAAATTTAAATGCAGTTGAATAATTAATACAAATTAAAATTTTCACTTTTATAATTATTCAGATAGAGTACAGTCATTTGCAATAATTACGCACGTTAATTACGACTAAACGTTTGAGGCAATTTAAAAAAATTATTTAAATTATAACAGTATTAAAATAAGTGATTTATGTTTTAAAAAAATAAGCGATTAATAAAGACTACGTAGTTATTTTATTACTAGAGAGACTAGTGCGGTATTACTCGGGATTCATGTTTAGATTAAACCGGGAGGGGGTTTAGGGTTGTGAGTATGTGAGGTGTCTTTTGCGTAGGCCCTGAAGAGTAACATATTAACGAGTTAAATATTTTCTCTAGATAGAGAAATGAATAGATTTCCGGAGGAATGGGGTGGACTGACTAACAATATTTTTTTCAGTGTCCTAAAGTGCATTTCACAATCTGAGTTACTGAGTGCTTTTTACCATCTTTTAGGATGATTATTACTATTGTACATTGGCAAAAAATGAACTTTTAGCGTTTGTAATATCGACGGCGAATAATTTTAATATCACATATCCGCTTCCGAATTCCTACCCCTTTATCCACCCTAATGCTCGTCTTCCGTGTGAATTGTGAATATTTGTATTGTGTTCGATCTCGACATCGCGATACCATTCACGTTGTGGCTGTTCAACTCCAGTGCACCAGCACTATGATTTGTGATCTTGTGATTTTCGTGCACAGTGTCTATTATTTGTGTGTGCCGCGGATGCACATTGACATCGCCGTCTTCAGTTAGGAGCGGAGATCGTCACGATCGACCACAGGGATTTGCAGAGGCATTATACTCAAGGTAAGGTGAGCAGTCTTTCCGAATACCGGTTCCTCGAGAACACTGGTCCTTCTTCTAAACCCCTATCCCCTCACCGACCTTTCCCTATTCCTCTCCACTACCCTGCGGTGATTCCCATTTACGACCGGAATTATTGTATTTCCATATCCGTGGGACGCGCGACCCGGAGATTGCGCAAACACATGTGATTAGTTGGTTGGCAGGATATAATCAACATTTCGGTTCTTGCTCCTAGATCCAATATTTTTATGTTATGTTTATAAAAGTCGTGGAGAACTGTTTTGACACATTTTAATGGTAATGAATGAGTCAGTAATTCTTACACACGCTGTACTTTCCTCAAACAGGAATTCAACTGTATAAGTTTACCATTAATCCCTTACTTGGACAAAACCTTCCATAGGTCACAATAGATGAGTAGCGAATTGGTAATGTTTTAAATAGTTCCCGCTTTGAACACCCACCCCGGGCAAAGCCAGGTAATTTGTATACCAATAAATATAAATTAAAAAACAAATGATTGAAGGCAGACCCTCGGTAAAGGCGAGCGTTCGTGCTGGACGTCATAACGCCGGAGATAAATATGTTTTACATCCGAACATTCCGTGGATATGGATTGTACATACTTAGAATAACGTTTTGAATTAAGTGCACCACTTTTTATGAGACCAAGATTCAGTGTATTTCACCGCCAATGGGCTTCGTTGGCGGTATTCAATTAAGCTAACAAAAGAACAATTATTATGTTGTTATAATGGATCCTATGGGGTCCACAAGTCATGCAACACGGTATTACACGTAATAAGGTTTATTATATTTATCAACAAAATTACATTAAATTTACGGCGGCATTCTTCTGTTACATGACGTGACATTTTAGTGGTAGATGAAAAACATCTCGTGCAGGGTTAAAATACGGAACTGTCTTTAGTGGAACCTTTCAGCACGTACGACGGCCTTCGCCAGGGTGGTGCGATATCCCGTTTCTTATTTAACATTTGTTTACACAAGGGGTGGGGAAACGAGATGTAGAAAGGGTGATACGAGTTTGGTATAGAAACAGAACAATAAGGGCTCAATGATTAACCAGGAAGCACGACTTAACTGGATTTTATTACAGTTCTCCTGAACTTCAGGAACAACGTCGCCGATTCACACGAAACACAATAGTACCTTCGGCACGCGCCGAGAGAAAACCGAAACATACGTATACGCCACAACTAAGAATTAGACGAAAATTTGGTGAACCCATCACTGACTAAATTATCAAGGTGGGTTGGTCACGTTTTACGAATGACCAGCGAAGAAAGTATTTTATGCAAAACCAATTGACATCAGGAGTGTTGAAGAGCCAAGATGTTACCCAAAATGAGGCTCATGTAGTCGGCATCGCGAGCTGGAAAAGGATAGTGGAGTATAGATCAGAGTGGCGAGGGTTGCTTGAGGAGTCCAGACCAATTGTGCCATTGATAATGAATAATATTAAGAATATCATATGAATTTTAACCATTTCAGAGATATAAGTATATTAAACACTAAAAATAAAAGCTCATCGATCATCGACCTAACGCATATATATCTATATTTTCCGTAACGGTGCAGAATTTGTACACACTACTCGAACATTATCGACTCGAATTTAGCCAACGAAATATTCTGAACTAGATGTGTTCCATCCTGTATAACACCGGTTCTAGTCTCGCAATAGCTTTGCTTCATATGCTACGTGCTGTAATTAACGCATAACTACACGAAGGCACTTACACACATACCATCACGCCCTGTGGTGGAGCACCTCACACATTTGATTCGTTTCTTCAACATGCATACCACCCCTAACGTAAATTGGTGACATTTTAAACATTCTCGTGAATTTGTATCGTGACACGCGGTGTCATTACTAGCGTGGTTCAGTAAAATTAGTCACAAAAATCATTTTTATCGGCTCTCACTTTCACCGTGATAGATACCAAGCCCCTAAAAAGTATTATATATTAGATTGAATTAAACAAATTAAGTATCGCGAATAACCCAATATCTCTCGAAAGTTCCGCCAGCGCTCTGCCAACTTAACCGATCCCCCGATAGACCGTTGCCGTAAAAGTATTGAAATCAAAAGGTTTTGGGGTGTGGAATATTCCGATACCTTTCACATCAATCAATGGACTGTAGTGCAAAATTGTCATATTTAATTTTATGGTAAAAATAGTTTCTCAAGGTGAACTTTACAACATTTTAAGGCGAAAACATCATTATTGAGATGTTGCAGTTCATCATAATAATTAATTTTAAAATGGATCAATTTTAAAGAGCTACAGTATATGAGTAAAAAAAATGTGTCTTAAACTCAAAAGGTCCAGGATTGAATCGACGAGTTTACATGAATGTGAATAACGTAAGAGTTGTGCATCAGGCAGAAGAATGTGGTGCTCTATTCTCTCTGCCTACCCCTGCATTACTGCAGCGTGATGATAAGTCAGTTAGTTAGTTATTTAGTTTATGGCTGAAACAGATTTTAAAATCTTACTAAATCTGTAACATCATCTCATTAGATGATCCACAAAATTACGCGACTCTAACATTAAACACAAGGTTTAGAATAGAAAAATAATAATATATTTCAACGGTTGCGTAGGATGTTACGCAGGTATCAACACCAGGCCCAATATACTGATCAGCGACAATCATCTTTTTTCAATAAGTAGACTTTTTCTGTATATTTTTCTAGTTGATTAATTTATAACAAGCTTATTTAATTAGGATATTTGTAAACGAATATTTTCACGTTTCATTTGTCGGCTGTTGCTAATTTTTTATTATTGAATATGCTGAATTTATATGCAGGGGTGGTGCGTGTCGGCGATATATAATGGGGATTTTTTATATTATCCACTCTCTTTTTCAGGATAGCTGATATTCAGGCCTATTCTCAAAATTGCAATATTGAAATGAAGGTGATTGTTACACCAACCCTCAAAAATAGACAGTATGTAAATTAACGTCCGTGTTATATTTGAATGAGAGAGAGGGAGAGAGAGTGAGGGAGATAAACGTACCATAATCTGTCAAAACTATCTGTCTATTTTTGAGGGTTGGTGTAACAATCACCTTCATTTCAATATTGCAATTTT
Source organism: Eubasilissa splendida (assembly GCA_031772225.1). Classification (NCBI taxonomy): domain Eukaryota; kingdom Metazoa; phylum Arthropoda; class Insecta; order Trichoptera; family Phryganeidae; genus Eubasilissa; species Eubasilissa splendida. The sequence goes on from CM062858.1 coordinate 1,602,985, forward strand.
GAGAATAGGCCTGATTGTTTTGGGCATGTTGAATGTGTGAGTGAAGAGAGGATATTAAAGAAAACTTATAAGGAGAGAGTTTTGAAGGCAACTCCAGGAGAGGGCGTCCGCAAAATATCTGGTATAGTACCAAGTTTAGAACCTCTAACTATTGTCGAGTTTACTAAATATCTGACCTCGCTGGGATGCTTACGTGAAGAAGGGCGCAGCAGAGCTTCTACAAATTTCGAACTGGAGCACGAAGGATTCAGGAAGCCAACGTCTTCATCTTACCACTCTTTTCCTACCGCCTGGGTTTCCATTAGAGATTCTTTTATGATCAGCGCTTCCTGCATCCTATCGACATGACCCGCCCACCCGAGACGCTGTAGTTCCATGTGGATGTGTTTTTGATAAATGTTGTACCGCTCGTCATTCTGTCTTAATAATCATTACAATAATCATTATTAAGATATTAAACAATATAACCTGCCATTTAGATCCAGGCAGTCCGTTATACAACTGAACACTCCAACAAATGAGAAATAATATTAAATTAAATGCTTGTATTCAATTTTTTTTTAAATGTTTATATCTCCATATTATTATGATTGCTGGGAGAATCGTGTCCGCTCGTGATCCATCGCGTTAAGTTTTAAAGACTTGTTAGCAGTTTTTTTGTACTCGTTTAACGAGAAGTAAACTGTTGTAATTTAACTTTTAGCTGGAACCGCTAGGGCTGTCAAAACGTTCCGGATGCCTCGGGTGATATTACAATTAGACAGTCCCCTCAAAAAACAGTTACTTTACTGTAAAGCCATACGGAAATATACTGAGTTATTTTTGTCTTTGTAGAAATCATATTTTTACACAAACTTGAATAATAGGTGCACACGGGTTTCTCAAATATTTCACGTACTGTCAATGGATTCAAAAAATAATTTCAAATACAACCATTTGCCTGAGGCGAAGGACAGGCTTGTAATAAATAACTCACAGGCATAAACACATCATCAGATATGTTTACACGCCTTGTTACTTCGATTGGCATCACTAGGTTTCCTGGTTTATAATAATGTGTATGTGTGAGTATTGCCGCCCTTTTTTCGGAAGGTAAGAAGACGGTAACCGATAGGCGTCATTCTTATTACAAGCCGTGCTTAGACCAGTACAAATAAATCACCAGTGCGCGCTTCGGTCGGTTGAAATTTAAAGAAGACAACCCAGCTAAAAGAACAACAACATCAGACCAGAAAGACAGCAAAATTAAAGAGGTTAGTGCAGTTCATATATCATGTGTGTTTATTATTAATCGTAAACCTGGGAACCAGTTATCGAAGGCGTTTAGATAAACAATATATATTATATATTTTTCTCAGTTCGTGTGCTCATGACTAAGTATCGCGGTGCTCAAGTCAGCTTCTACAGTGCAAACTAGTAGCATACACTCTTCGCTATTTTGGGCCATATTTAGTGTGATGTGTAGTGAGGTTGTCCATCTTATTGGAGATATACCCACCCCTTACGTCTTTGTACATTATCAGTGATCACACATTTCTCCAGCCTGTCTTCATTTCTTCTATATACATATATATATGCGTATATACATATATACACAAACATTAAATTTATATTCGCAACATAAAATAAATAAGATCTGCTGTCAATTATATATTACAGTCTTTTGAGTATGTCCAAATCTTTGTGGCAACTAATTACTGGGTTTTATCCCCTGGAGGGTTGTCATCAAGATTAAGATGTCTCACAGAGACGATGCTATTATTTTTATATGAGAAGTATGGAAGTCTTGGGCATTACAGGGCTTACTTCCATACTTCTCATATAAAAAAAAAATAGCTTCGTCTCTGTGAGACATCTGAATATATTAGTAAAATAGTGAAATTATTGCGTCGTACACAGAAAATTATTTTGCTATTGTATTTGTTGCATTATTAATTTATCGTCATCTTTGACGGGTTATTTTTTAGTTCTAGTATATAGGTACATAAAATGCTTACATCGCCTTTTACAACAAACTCTAATTCATTGTTCATACTATTAACAATATTACTGTTTCTACACTAATATCCACTAATAGCACAGTACTCGCATACTATTAGCATTATACTCACACTCCACACATACTATTAGCATTATACTCGCATTCTACAAACACTATTAGCATTATACTCGCATTGCTTTTAAATTTGAAATAAAATGCAGCTTTGCCACCCCTATTCGCGTGGCTGCCAGTAAGGCTGTGGCTCGGTCCTTCGCCGGTTGTTAGCGGACGCTCGGCGCTATTACTGGGGTCCAAACAGAGCAACGGTGTTGAGCCTTGCGCCCCCACACTCCGGTACGGTTATTAACCCGCGCGGGTCACTGCCAAGGACGTGCCGTGTTATAAAATCGAGATTTACGACTCGATACGTTATTCATTAGGTTGCGTGCCGTCATAAAGGTGGGACCGGCGTCATTTACGTCGACTATCCAATTGTAATACACACAACCCGCACGCGGTCGTGATTGCCATTTTTCGCGATTAAGTAAGAGTTGGGATTTTTAATTGTAGTGCATTTAAGTACTGTAAAAATTACTGTCTTAATTCGAAACAAAGAACAAAACGTATTTTGGAGATAGTTTTCATCTTACCAATAAAATAAACAATATTAAAGAGAACACATTCGTATTGCGAAGTTGTAATTGTTCAAAACATAGATCTGTGATATTTTAAATACCAATTAAATGTATTCATTAGAAAGATATACCGTCTGCTGTAGCATAGTTGGTTAATACACTTTCCTCGGATTGAAAAGAGATATATACATTGATTTTATATGTATATCTTTCTAATTAATACATTTATAAATAATTGACTTAATAAGGTACCGAACACGTGATTTTTTTTTAAATGGAGTCCCAAACGTCTGGATGTCACGTCGTGCCCTTGGAACAACACTGTATTTTCTAACATTTACAACATACTGAGATATTGAGGGTTTTGAGTACCTATTAATTTTTTGATTTGGTTGAGTTCAAGGTCATGAAACCATGGTCACTTCTTGGTGATGTAAGTACTCCATGAACTCCCGTCCTCTTGACTGTGCTGCAGAACCTAGAGCTGCCACCAGAGAAGTGGCTGTAGCCTTTTTTATTTGGCCAGTCCAACCGGCGGAGGGTCTTCCTCTTCCTCTCCACCACAACGAGCTTCTCTAAGCTATCTTCCCTTCTAATGGGTCAAGATACCTATACTTAAAAAGCTTTCTGCCAGTTCTATGTTGAAATACACATTCGGAGACGTCAAAGAAAGTAACGTCTACAGAATTAGATTTGTGTTATCGTAAAGCGCGCGAATGATGACAGCACGACAGAGAAACGCGCCAAATGTCGGAACAGCTGGCCGACTTTATTTGTTCCATCAAACTGGGATGTTAAATAAATTGTGTGTAAATTGTTCGCCGAGCTTACCGTTGCAGCTAGCGGTGGCCGCGGACCGTATTGTCTCGAAAAGGAAATCGGTTCTCGGAAGAATTTAACACTTTCAAAGGCGGCGGAATTTCGACGAACCGTTCTTTTTATATTTAGTGAAAGTGCAAAGTGCACTAAATCAAAATTTAAATGGCCCACGTTAATTGGAAGCTAAGTGTGTTATTTGCGAATGTCTTGAAACGATTATATTTATGTAAATTTATTTTATTCTTTCTAGATGCTTACAGCGACGCTGTCACGTGTAATCTATAATATTTAGTGCCGCTATATGATTTATATTTTATTATAATACTAGCTTGTTACAAATATTAGTATGGTTAACTAATTTAAATAAAATTATGTATTAGTGTTCAAATTTTATATATATTCAATAGAACTATATTAAACGGAAATATTGATATTAAGAAAGGAATACAGGGTGGCCCAAAAAAAAGTGAGAACATCTCGTAACACATGAGTTATTTCAAAACATAATATAATTAATTATAATTCTTAACGTAATTTTTTTTGCACAATATTTAGCTAATCAGAAATCATCAAAAAACACCATATTGCATAATCTACAGGGTTTAAATAAGGGCTGATCGGTGGTCACATGCCTGGCTCGATGAAATTTATGTCATTCTCACGACGAAGAAAGTTGATTGTTTTTCTGGCTGTGTGAGATGGAGCTCCGTCCAGTTATGCTGTACATTACATGTCTAGGTATACTCCAGGCTTTGTTTTGAAACTATTTGATCATTTTCTTAGAACCCCAACACTTTTACGTTTTTAATACTGTCTTCTGCAGTGATTTTTGTCATTCTGGGTAACAATGTGAAAAAACCAAATCAAATCAGAATCTCAAATACCTTTGAGTAAACTGATAGCAGATTATTTGAGATTCTGTAAAAATAAGGTAGATGGCTCTGTCAAATAATGGAACGATTAAATGTATTAATATCAAAAAGGTAACGTATAGCTGTAGCATAGTTGGATAATGCACCTTCCCCGGTTAGGAAAGAGATCCAGGTTCGAATCCCGGTGGCGCAACAACAATATTTTTCGATAAAATAAATTTTATATGTATATCTTTCTAATTAATATATTTAATTAATATTTAAAACATCACAGAGCTATGTTCTGAATAATTACAACTTCACAATAAGAATGTGTTCTCCTAATAATAATATTTTCCGTTGCGGTCTGAACGCGTTAAACAAGAACATAATAGCGGATCAAGGTAAGGTCGCGGTGTTAAACTAATGTTATTTTAACATCACGACAGTTCAGTGATTCTGTTCTCTCTTAACAATTAACAGCGTATTGAAGTAATTTAAAATATTTTTTGTTCGCATCTGTCAACGACCCAGCGCGCTCGTTAGGAGAATGATAGAAGTTGTTAATACTTATTGCTGCGCCCCCCCGGACGCTTCGTGTAAACGTGTTTATTTTATAACATTGATTATTGACGCGATAAATCAATTGGGTTGTAAACAAGTTGGCTTGAAATAACTCGTCAATAATGTCGGGAATCAATCAAGATTTGGTTACTTCATTTATTTAAAAAATCAACTAAAATACTGGGTGAAACGGTCCACAATATTTTATGGTACCTGACTAAATTACGAGTCGAAAATATTCAAGGAGTATATATGTTACAGTGCATCAGTGAAGTTATATTTTCACTAGCATTTCAGTGAAGTCGTAGCCGAATACATATATTTTCAGTTTAGAAAATATAATTTAAATACTGCTCTAAACTGTCAAATTAACAGCTGTGAAACGTGAATTTGTGCGCTTTTCACACGTTTATGTCTAGTTATTAAAATAGTGCTTATTTTTGATAAAAAAATATTTTTAACATGAACAGTACAATTTTTTTGATATTCTTTAAAATGAAAGTTTTAACACTAACGCAATATAAATAATAATAATATTATTATTAACTTTCAAAATACAGTTGTAGGGCGACACATGACCAGCTAAGGTTAAAATGTTCCGACGTCAGACGGCATCGATGACACAAACACATAACACATGTGCGACAGGTATACTGAGCAGTGAAATTGAAAATCAATTATTTGAAGCATTTTAACTGTCTGAATTGGTGAAATTATATTCATACTAGTGAAAATATAACTTCACTGGTAATTAATATACATTCACTGTAACATGTACAAATTCTGTACCGTTACGAAGAATATTTACAAAATTATGTAAAGCTTAACGTTCTACGTCTATATTATTATTCTATACCTTTGGATCAGGTCCTAAATCATCTACCACTCGAAGATAGATGATTTTTCATTATTTTCCATCAATTAAATATTTCAATTTATCAAAATAATTTATATATGTGACTACCCCTAATATATTGTGTATTACATCAGGTATAAAAGCAAGTACGTTTTGCTGGTAATATTGTGATCTTTTCAGACAATCAAGATGATCTTTGGAACAGAATGCATGAAGTTTCAGAAGTCAGTGGCAGGGCAGGATTGTAGATGAACATCTCGAAGATTAAATTAATGACGAACTGCTTTGTTGACACGATATGCATTATTATTAATGAGACAGTTTGAACAAGTCGATAGGACAACAAATCTCCATAACCGGAGGACAATAAATCTATCCTATCTAATAATATATCCGACGAAATTATTCGTAGAACAAAGCTGGGCTGGAGTTCATCGGACGTCCGAACAAGATTTTCAAAAGTAAACTTTCAATGGGACTAAAATGGAAACTGTACCAACTGTTAAGTATGTACCTACACTCCGAAGCCATATCCCTATCTTTTAGTTTGTCAACCTTAACCTTTCTTGATTTGAGAAAAGTTATGGTTTAGAACCATTATTTTAATAGTTTTTTCTAATCTTATTATTTATGCTTTCTATGAGCGGATGTGCATTGAAACGATTATTTCATATCATCTAATTTATTGCATTGTTTTCCCGGTAGAGAACCCGGATTTAAATTATCTTTTATATTATTTAATGGGAGAAATATCTCCAGAATTATCTTTATAAACTATAACACAACCCTTCAGAGATCAGATCGCATCTAACATCCAAACGTGAAAGAACTGAAGGTCTATTCGTTTCAATATATCTCCGTAGACACGCTACCTTATACATTAGTGCACCTATAATATATCAATAAACGAATTATTTACAGTACCGAGTCGTGATTTTAAGACCTCCTGAGGATGGAACATAAAACAACAAATGCTCAGTTCCAGCGGTCACATCAAAATATGGACTCTCCACAAAAGAGACATCCAAAAATGAAGGGGTATGGGAATATGAATGTTGGACATTGGACAGAATCTTCAGATATGTAGAGTTTTCTGCCGCATGTATTTGACCTATCTGGCTGATTAATAATAAACCCCGTAATGAGATCCGAGACGTCAGATAGAGAGGTCTGATACACACGGTAGAATAACCCAGAAAACTCTGGAATACACAAGAAATGACATTGCATTACGTGTTATCGGTGGGTACGTACAGTTGACAGTTTTGTTTAAATTGAACTATTTATTAAATTTACAGATTTATGGCCCAACACGTGATAATCTTCTCCGAGAATGGAGGAGATTAAATAATCTGGAACTTCCGGATATCCCAGCGGGCTTGACTCACACCGAGAGCAGAAGAGTCCCGTAACATGCTGAAAACCCATATACACAAGCCAAATGGGATCGAGACGGAGAGTAAGACCGTGTCCAGGCAATGTCAAGGCAGCCCTGCAAAAGGTAGGCGAGTGCCTGGCGGACTGGACCACGGAAGAAATTTCAGGGGATGTATGGCACACCGCTGTGACTGCAGTCATAGACTTTTAAGTCTCATGAGATCATTTAAGAAGAATAACTATTTACTAAATCACATCTCACTTTGATACAGTTTTGTTTTTAAAAATTATGTCAGCTCAACACGACGACTATTGTTTATATCTGTCTGTGAAAGTAAAAGTAAATAATTCTGTCAATAATATAAAAAAAATTGACGTGAAAAATTAACCGAATAAAAGCTTGTTAACTGTCGATGAATAAATTAACAACAGAACTTGTTTTAAACACGTTGACAGCTGTTGACCGCTGAGTCAGCTGTGCCACTTCCGAAAAACGGGATATTTTTCTCGTATGACCACTTTATGATAATTGTTTAAAAATGAGGGGTATAAATGCGATACCGCAACATTGTAATTGGAATAATTGATATGCTTTTTTATATATATAAAGGAGCGTAAAATCCGGCTGGCTAAACCCTGGTGTTTTCCATTACTATGTATAAGTCGAAACGTGGGCCCTGATAAGAAAGAAATAAATATACTTGACTCCTTCGAGATGTGGTGTTGTATTTTCCGTATTCCATGGACTGCGTAACGAACGAATGTCTCTGAAAACTCTGTACTGAGGAATCCGCCTTTACTTAACAGCTGTCTCTTCCTCTTCCAACATGTCAAGGATTATGGGAATAATAAAACGCAATCAATATAAATAATAATTGAGTACATTAACACTTATCGCGAGGATAATTTATTTGTTGTTGTGAAGCCCCTCATCTCATCAATACTTATGTATTGTAAAATGTTCAGAAATAGTATCATTAAAGCATAATTACCATTGTGGTTTCCTTTCTTGTGTTGAGGGTTTTACGACTAAAAGTATGTGTTCGATCTTTATGACTATCCAACGATCGCCAGCCGTAGTGTGCGGACAATATGAAAGCGACATATAGAATCCTGGTTAATGGAAATAGGTTCCTGTCTATTACCTATCCACTAACGCCTTCCCCTATACGATAACACGATCTTTGTCTGTGGTTATGTTTTCTATGGTCTATTCAGTTGAAGTTGAATCTTTTAACTGACAGTTATCGGTTACATTGTTAAATTGTTAATTATCGTCCTGCTATGTAGGGCTGTGTATTATTCATGTGTGTTTCGGTTTCTCGCTACCTTGCGCTATTGTGCACTTCGTACGGAGTACGTATCCAGGAGTCAGAAGATCTGTTGGATTCAGCGGAAAAAGATAAAATCCAAATACCGAACGGAGCATTTCACAGGTGGGTCGTATTTTTTGTTTCTGGGTGGTCCTTCAGCACCCCTGTTCCCTAATCCTGTCCCTATCCTAAATTTTGTCCACCCTTTCTGCATCCCGTATTTCTCCAATCCCTTGTTTAGACATTATGTAAAAAAGGTAGGATATCCACTTTAGGTGAATTACATTCATATTCTGAACAATGTTGGTAAATCCACGAATGAAAGATATTCTGCAATAATGAGTTATGTTCCGATTCTTGTACGAAAAGTCATAAATAAAGTGCCAAAATAGCTTACGCAAAGTATTCTCAATACCATAATATTGTTAATCAGCAATCGTTCAACGGATTGAAAAATTATATAATATTAGTTTTAAAGCTTATTGTATATTTAAGAAAAATGAAAAATTCCAATACATTATCTTATGTTATTAATAATATAATTCTCTGTCGTGCAACACTGCTCAGTGAAACACGCACTAATATTTAAAAAAATAAAAATATCAAATCTTTAACGTCAAATATCTCGGTTAGAACTCAATATTTATATCTCTGCATACATTTCTAAACAATTGTACATCTTAAATTATATTGAATCCAAATTTAGTTCAGTTACACTCTAGAACTCTGAATAAAATACAGTTATTCTTTCGGATATCCTACTTTCGTTCTGCTTGAACCAAAGATTACATTTTTTTTTTAGTATAAAATAATACATTTGAAATAAAGGTTTTTACTTTACTAGACGTGGTCTGTTCTAAAGCAAATAGCTGTACAGTTTTTAAAAGTTGTATATTGTTAAAGTACAATCAGAAATTATAAAAAAGATGTTTGTCTAAAATATAGTTGGAGACAAAATGTGTAGGTAGTTAGGTTAGCATAAATAACAGCTTAGTTTAATTTTGTTTTCTACCTACATCTAGCAACCACTTTATTATTTTTAGTTTAAAATCGTTAATCACCTTAGACCCTTTAAGGTCTAGTGGCAATTTATTAAATATACGCGGTGCACAAAAGAAGAAAGTTCGTTGACCAAATTTGGTATCCATTTTTGGAACTAAAGAGTATCCTAAGGTTTTGCTCCTAGTTTCATTTGAATCGGATCGTGGATGTGAAGTTAAGTTTTAAGAAAATGTTTTATAATTGATTAAATTTAACAAACATCGTTACTCTTAAGAGTCTGCACAAAAAAATAGCACCCCCCACCGTATTTTAAATTACCTTATCTGAATCTGGTAATAATGACGAAGAGTTGATTTCGTATTGCATTTAAACCCACTAAAATACGTTACATGTAAAGATTTAATATGAAACTTTTAAGTTTAATTGTATTTTTTTAATAAACCACGTATGTATATTGGTAAGGGGTTCGTTTTAAAACAAGGCAGAACAAAGTAATCCAATTTCTCTGTTGTTTTTGCCATAACAGTTGCACACTTAATTAGTTTTCATTAAAAATGAATAAGTAAATATGATAATTAATGTTTTTCTTCTTGTCGTACATAATGAAAGTGAATGTACATGTTAAAATGTACATATTACAATACGTGTTTAGCCAACGTATTAGTTTATTTGTTAAGACGAGAAAACACCACTTAAGTTATCTGATACGTGAACACGCAATTTTCTGGACATGCACGGGTTCTATATGTGTATTTAACTTTTGGGCTAATTGATATCGTAGAAACCTATTTAAATGCTAATTAAGAAATACCATGGGTAAATACGTGCCTTAGGTTATTAGCAATTAAATTTATTTTTTAACTGGTTTAGTTTATTAGATATGACGCACTGCTATAACTTTTGAATTAACTATTTGTCTATTTTTCTTATTATTGATGTTGATATGCTTGCCATACAGGTTCGCACTCTTATACCTAATAAAAACATTTTTATCAGAAGTATTTTATGTGACACCGCATCAAAAGCATTAGCAAGATCTAAGAAAATTGCTAATGCCCTTTTTCCAGCATCCACAGATTTATGTATATATTTATTTAATAAGTTTAAGGCATCTTGGGTACTTTTACCTGTTCTGAAGCCAAACTGATTTTGGGACAATATATTTTGTTGGGGAATATAGCCGCTATTTTATAGATTTTTCAATTATTTTAGACAGTGTATTCAAAAGAAAAATTGGACGATAATTACATACATTGTTTTTTTCTCTCCTGATTTAAAGATGGGTTTAAAAATTGCGCTTGGATGGTCCTGTTAAAAGGCTCAATAACCGTCGAGCTTGTATGAAAACAGAAGAGTGTGTTATCTCTGCCTATTCCCGTAGCAAAGCGGTGTGATGGTAAGAAAGTATTATAAAATAATAATGTATAAATGCCCATTATGTTTTATGTGATCGCCTTACAAGGTGAAACTTGAGTAAAGGTGAAATATAATATTTACATACGCCTGAAAAGTAGGTAAGTGAGGTATGAAAGCTATTAACGTGTAATTGTGATCACTTTGCCATTGTATTTTAGTGGCGTTTTAATACTGAAAAGGTTAATAAAAAATTTAATGAGGTTTTACTGAATTTCACATTGAAATTGAGATGTCCCATTGCGGTGAAGAAAATTACATTCAAACGTTTCCAAGATCTGAAAGTCAGATATTTTTCATACAATAAGCAATTTTAATCTAGTTCACATGAACTGATAGACTTTCATCGCCCTAACTCCGGGAGATGAATTATAAGTTCGTGTGAAATTTCACAAAATTTTACGAAGTGTGTCATTTCCGTACTGTCGCTTGTAGGTCAACAGTACACATAACGAGCACTTAATTAGGGCCGTCCGATGATCGAGCACTTCTGGGCTATTCTGCCGTGTGGTTGCGACCCGAATATGGACCGAGACATCAAAAACTGACGCGGTCAAGATAATTAAAAAATAGCAATTTTTTTTATCGGACTCAACAAATGGGTCTTTCTCAGTTGCTCTAATATTTCGTATTTTTTGTTCATATGTTATATTTTTAAGTGGCATTAATATAAAAAATACATATTGCACTCAATAGAACATATTTAGAAAATATAATATTACATAAAATTATTATCAAATATATGCAAAATACTAGACAACTAAAAATGACCTATTTGTTAGTTAGGATGCTATTGTATAAAGGTAAGTAAAGGGTTGATTTTTTGATTGTTTTAGTGAGCCTTCAATTATTTGGACACCTTGCGAGAAAGAGCTTGGAGAAGCTTGTTGTAGTGGGCCACGTCGAAAGACGAAGAGGAAGAGGAAGATTCCCCATCCGTTGGATTGACCAATTGGAAAATACAACAGGCACTTCTCTGGTGGCAGACCTAAGACTTAAGATGAGATGCCGAGAAATAGTGGGGTAGCCTAGCCGTGAGGACGGAAGCTCATGAAGATCACATTCCTTAGTCATGAGCAGGGGCGTGCAGTGCATACAAGGAAAAAACTGTACTATTTGATTAAATAATATCTAGGAGAACACATTCTTATTGTGAAGTTGTAATTATTCAGAACATAGGTCTGTGATATTTTAAATATAAATATATATTTAAATATTTCACAGACCTATGTTCTGAATAATTACAACTTCACAATAAGAATGTGTTCTCCTAAATAATAAAGTTGTATCAATGTGTCCAAAATTTAATAAAAATGAATTGATAATTCTGGCGTCTGCTATCAGTTTACTCAAAGGTATTTGAGATTCTGTAAAAATAAGGTAGATGGTTCTGTCAAATGATGGAACGATTAAATGTATTAATATCAAAAAGGTAACATATAGGGTCGAAAACTGTCGCTAAAAATAATGTCGCTAAAATAATAGTTGAATAAAGCACCTTCCCCGGTTAGGAAAGAGATCCAGGTTCGAATCCCGGTGGCGCAACAACAATATTTTTCGATAAAATTGATTTTATATGTATATCTTTATAATTAATATATTTAATTCATATTTTAAATAATATAATTGGTAACAGCATAACCTAAATCTATACCTATTGCACGCCACTGGCGATTAGGGACCGACGTGGATGAGTGAGCCCGGAAGATAAAGTGTTATGAGGATATTCTACCTGAAATTCAGTTCAAATTCAAAGTGATATTCTGTAGACTAAATCAATAATGACATGAAATAAATCATATTTTAAAATTACAGAGTAATACAGCTTAACACCTTGGTACAGAATTATATTAAAATATTATTGATATATTGGATACGAAAGGCTCGGTTGACTTACTTGAACAAATGGATCGTACAGAAAACTATATTTTTCATATACAATTAAGTAACGATTGTATAATTATTTTAATTGAAGTGTGCGGGCGTATTAAAAGTATGACTGATGTGATGTACATACGGAGAGAATTAATATAGAGATTGTTTGACATTATATAGATCGATTTTATTCTAAAGTTAACTGTCACCTGATATATTTTGAAGTTTGTGGTTAATTTTTTTATTCTGTTAGATTCAATCCATTTCCGTCGGTTAAATTTGGTCCAAAAATGCACAGACAGCGTTAAAATGAATGAGATGAGCTCAAAATCACAAACCGTGAGTCAATCACTGATATTTTTGAGTCACACTCACAATTAGTGATTGAATATCTGGGAATATCATGATTAGTGAACCGTTATTCGGCACCACATGTGCATATGAAATAAAAATATTCATGAAAGAATGACGATATAATTCGTGATAAGCGCCATCTAGCAGATTCTGCCAAAATGTTTTACGCATTTGGCCTGAAATGCTGAGAATTTGATCCGAAAAATAATCTCACATTTTTAAAGAGTTTTAATTTTATTTGTGATGATATTAAATTGTATACACTATAATTATATATGCTAGAATATATTTTTTACGCAAATTTTTTTTTAATAATATAACTAAATACACTCAAAATGATGATATTATAATCACAGTATTAGTAATGATACTGTGATCACAGTCACAGTTTTCAATCACTGATATTATCAAATATCAATCACAATCACAGCAGTGAGCCAAGAGTGGCATTGTTTCTCATCACTACTTTTGAACACTCATTCCAAAACTGGTAATAACGGTCGACACGTCGGCTGGTTCCATCTTCGACCCACATAAAATGCAACAGACAATGTATCAGTTAATAATTTATCGCCGTGCCGTTGACACGAACCTTTGAATAAAATGATATTGTGTGATCGATTTACTTAAAGACACGTGTCTAATAGTAAAATATGACATAAAAATTGAAAATTAATAGAATTTTTAAATAAACACTATAATTAGAACTTAGCATATTTAAAGTACCAAGGAATATTCGCTCGGTCAGTCTTATCACACCGTCTTAGTTGGAACGAGCTATTTCCTTATTGAGTAGACCGCTCCGGTTCCATCGTATCCATTTTCCGTCCCGCGTGTTACCACGAACAACATCTTTATCACTCTCATTAAGATCCATTACCTAGTTAATTTGTCCAGCTTCCTGACAAAATCTTATTCTGCGTCGAGTTGGATTTCAATACGCAAGAGTTAAAGTAAAAAGTAATTGCGTATAGATTTGAATCAGTGTAATGCGAGACAATTTAAAATATTCATTGGGTTGGTAGAAAAATAAACACGGTCTTTCTTGTCTGAATTTAAACATTTATATATAAATGAATCAGAAAAAATCTAAAACTCCATCTAAAAAATATTTGCTTGCTACCGGGAAATCCCGGTAGTTTTTTGTCTGCATATCTTTTTTATCGATTTATTTAATTTGAATTAAAAAATACCTTTCCCTCTTCCTCTTCGACGTGTCTCACCAAAATGAGATTCTCTAACCTTCTTGCAAGATTCCCAATCGAAAGATTCGTCTCAGGCAAATGGTTTTCAACAAGATTAGATAATATCATTTAAAGTGCTTTTTTCGTTGTGTATTTTGATATCAATTTTATTATTATTTTGATTCAAATTAATTGAGTTATAGATGAAAGCGAAGCAAATAGGACCATTTTTTGTTTAAAACGGGTCGTAAACGATGCTTTCTGTAAAGGGGCGCACGATGTAATTGTGGTTCCAGGAATTTAGTGCTGGGTACGAGAGCCTTGAATATGAAGAAGGTTGTGAGCGAAAGCGTCCAGCAATTTGAGAGCTTGTACAAAAGGTATGCGGTAGTCATTCAATTGTTACATACTACTTAAAACAGTTAAATAAATCAAATGGGTGCCGCACGAACTTAATTAAGATAAAAAAAAAAAAACGTTAAGGTATTGAAATATTGCGGCACCCCCCATACTTGCCACAAATCTAACAAATTACGACTAATTCAAGCGTTTCGACAACATGTTATATATTAGAGTAAGGTCTTCAAGAACCAAGCTACCATCGAGAATCTATTTCGAGATTTTATAGAATTTCACGAAATGAATTTCACCATCGGAATGAATAAACTTTTAATTATTTGTCAAAAATGTGTCTATTATGATGGTGTTTATGATTAAAATGAATTATTAACTGAGAAAAATTTATTTGAATTTGACCGTTAGCGTAATTATTTTCATAGAAAAAATAGGCGAGATGTTGAGATGAGAGGCTTCTAGAAATTAATTATTCATTGAGATAATATAACATACATTATCAATATTGTAATCAGAGATTGCGTGGGATTATTAGTAATAAATATGGTTAGTATTCAACGGCATATCGAAGATAAATATTTTCTGGAGAGAGCAAAAACGAACACCATTTTTTCAAGAATGATAATTAATTTTTAACTAACTAAAAGTAATAAACAAACCAAATATTAACAGACATGAAAATGGCATTTTCTCTTTTAAATACACTGAAAAGTTAGACACAATGATGTATCGTTGAATTATTTTTTGAACGTTGAACTCATGAGATTGGTTTTAGATTATTTTACTTACGAAATTTGTGGGGAAATATTTATTTGTTTGTGTTGCGAATTAATCCGAATTAATCTATAAACTTAACTCAAAAACGCATTTTTGTTAATAGTTTCTTGTGTTATCAAGCCATCGAATTGTCGGAATATGTCAGTTGTATGTCCGAAATATATCGTTCAATACACGCAATTTATAAAGTTATTTTAATCTACGATATCGTACTAATGAGTTGTAAAAAATAATCTTTTGCGTGTAATATAATCGAGAATAATTTCAAACACCTAGTTATGTGTACTAGATAATTATACATGTTTATTTTAAATCGCGCTGTTTGAACGTTTAAGAGTTTTATTATGATCATATACAACACCTCACCTAGAACAAATGTATCTCGACTATACCACCAGCACAAGGTGCACACTATTACACAACGCTTTGAGAAATGATCAGCAAACTTCCACAAATCTTGCCCATCGCCATACATTCCGAGATAATCCGCTCTTATGAGCACGATATCAGTCTACCAGACTGCCCAGGCATTACTTCCTGAAGCAAAACAACGCGCTCGATCCTCTGGACTGAGATGCACACAGAAGCGGTCAGCGCCGACTCAACTTTCTAATAAATAAATGACTTTGTAATAATAAAAATAATATTTCAAGTGTAGTTGTAATTCAATTTAGTTACCTTATAAGAATGATGCTAGACTAAGGCAGCACTGCACAGAAAGTGTCGTGACTAATTAATTAGAAGCATTTTACTTCAAATAAATTGTTTAGAGGGTTTTTATTAGAATTTTTTACCCTTCCGATTTATATATATTAATATAAAACATATACGATGTTTATTACAATAGGGTAGTTAGTAAAAGTGTCAATGCGATCAGCGCTGATGCACTTGTAGTAGTAGGTTAGGCGGGTAGTATTAGTATGGTAGATTGGAAAAAAAAAACATTATTAACATTTCACAAGATTAATCGATAGGTTTATGACTTTATGACTAACTTTATTTTATAATCATAACATTGTACTAATTGTTTAATTAAGCATTTTTAAGTTATTTGTTAAAATTAATAATTTTTTCTTACCACAAAATGTAATAAATGCAGTAAACATTAAAACTTAATTAATAGTTTTTTAAATAGTAATCTTCTTTAAAAAAAATTTCACCATCTACAAGCCGAGCTTGGCAACATCTGTAACATCTTTAATTATATTACGCTACAAACGCGTATTGTTCACATTATTGCCAGTAAAAAAAAAACACCAGGCAGCGTCCCACAGCAGTGGCATTGTGGTTAAGCGGATTTAAATGATTTTAATAGAGTATTTGTTCAGTGATTCGTGAACGCGGGCCATTTTAGTTAAATATTCCATCTATCAGAAATAAGATTTTAATTTGTGTATGACAGAGCACAGACCTACGAAAAAATTAACGGTTAAACTATTTTTAACATTATTTTTTTAACCATAACAATTACATAAAATAAATAAACATACAATAACATAAAAAGTACGGACTTCAACTTACATTTATATTTAAATATGAATGTGACAAAACAAAATTTACGTTTGCACTCATCTATAAGGGTCGTAGTAATCCAAACAAACAGTTTATGTTTAACGCATAAAAGATAAACTCGCGAAACAATTCGCAACCTGGCAATTTTGTCACAGGTGAGAATTCACAGTTAGGGCCTAACAGAAATGTAATACATATACATACATAAAATGTTAACAGTTGGGTATTTCAAATATAATATTATATATCATCGTCTAATTTATTTACTTATTTGTTAATTATTATTATTATTAAAAACAAAAGAATACTATGTATCTTTGAATATTTATAGTCTTCATTCCGCTTATAATTGTTTACCATAAATGTATGCTAGTAAGTCATATAACAGGTTTATATGAAGACATTTTACCTATTAATATATGTACTTTTACAGTGGACATAAATCATATGTTAACTATGTTATACATGTTGCGGTAAAAATCTGAATTGATAAATCAATATCTAACCAAAAAAATCCCTTCCAGCACTAGCCGCGAGAATCTGGTGGATTGTATCTATGTGTACTTACTGAGGGTAGGCAGAGAGGATAGAGCGCCACACTCTTCTATTCTGACACAATTCTCGCCTCATCCACATTCATACATCTTCTTATACAAGCATATTATTACAACATTATATAGTTTATGCCAAGTCTTCCGCAGACGTCCTCTATTTCTGCTAGCATCAACACTTGCGTCATATATCTTTCTTACCATTCTCTCCTCATTCATCCGTTCCATATGACCAAACCACCTAAGTGATCCTTTCTTAATCTTACTAACATCAACTTCACATTTTTTTCTTATTTCTTCATTCTTTACTCTGTTATAAATAGATTTTCCACATATACGTCTAAGTAATCTCATTTCCACAGCATTCAGTCTAGGCCAGCTCCAGGGCTCATTTACATACATCAGTGTCGATACCAGGACTTCATTGTGTACCGCCATTCGATGCGCCGTTCACTTTATTCCCTGCAGTCACCCTCCTTTCGATATCATTCTCAGCCTTTCCGTTTCTATCAAACATACTTCCCAAATGCACAAACTCATCTACTTGTTCCAAACATTTAGTTCCTACAAGTATTTAGCGCGGTGTCTTGCTTTCCTCCTTTTCTAATACCATCACTTTCGACTTGTTAACATTCATAATAAGGTCAATTTCTTTGCATACATCGTACATTCTACTCACTAGCCTCTGTAATTCTCGTTCATTATTCGCTATTAGTACTGCATCATCGGCGTACAATAAATATCATACAATCAAATCGCCTATTTTGGGTATTAGTGTGTATTTACTTTTTTCACTAGGTTCAGTATACAGGTAGTTTTTAAATAGCCGCCATTTTGAAACAGGATGGCGGATCAGACTGATTAACTTTTCAGAAAAGTTGGATCAAAATTAGTCGAAATCTAAGGAAGTTGTGTCGTTTATAAATTAAATTTTTCGGAAATTTAATCAGGAGACCCTCTGAAATATTGAAATCTAACTAACAGAAGGAGCTGCAACTTTGATTGATACATTTATTACAAATGCATTTATTAAGCACGTTGCATATTTATTTATGCAAAAACTATTCAAAGAAACGTTCGTAATGGATAATAGTGGAAGAGTTGCAGATAATTGTAAACAATAGGTTGCTCACTCGTGGCGTGTAATAATAATAATAATAATAAATATGAACTAAATATATTAATTAGAAAGATATACATATAAAATCAATTCTATCGAAAAAATATTGTTGTTGCGCCACCGTCTGCTATCAGATTACTCAAAGATATTTGAGATTCTGTAAAAATAAGGTAGATGGCTCTTTCAAATAATGGAACGATTAAATGTATTAATATCAGAAAGGTTCAAAAATTTGTCGCTGTAGCCTAGTTGGATAATGCACCTTCCCCGGTCAGGAAAGAGATCCAGGTTCGAATCCCGGTAGCGCAACAACAATATTTTTCGATATAATTGATTTTATATGTATATCTTTCTAATTAATATATTTAATTCATATTTAAAATATCACAGACCGTCTGTTCTGAATAATTACATCTTCACAATAAGAATGTGTTCTAATAATAATAATAATATTGGTATTCAATATTTGGTTATTATTCTATTTAAATGCTGTGAATACCTTTATATACCTATATAGATACATTTGTATGTACATAGATCGGTTCTCAAGCTCCCCGCGCAGCCAATTACCGTAGATTCTAACAGCGTGCGATGAATAAAACATAGCTAACCTCTTTCTGCCCGAGTTTACTGTTCTAGAAAAAATTATGTATGATAGATTCTTGGGTTAATATTAAATATTTTTAGTTGCTTACTCATGCGCTGAGTGGAAAATTGTTTTGATTTAAGGTTCTTTTCCGATGCTTTTTTGCAAGGGTGGATCTAAAGTTTGGGCGAGGTGGCCTTTTCATTTATTTATTTATGTAAACCTACACCTGAGAGTGAAAACAAGTCAAGTATTGCTCTATATATTTTTCAATATTATTTAGGCATTTTTCTACTTATCTTGGGAAACCGCCGAATATTAAATGAAAACATTGACAGCTAAAGTAATAATAATAATTTTTATTATTGTGAAGTTGTAATTATTCAGAACATAGGTCTGTGATATTTTTTTGATACAAATTAAATGTATTAACTATAAAATATACAACTTTGTTTATAAAAAATGTAGATGATAGAATATATGAGAATACCTATATAATTATTATATACAAGCGTTATTTTATATTATTGTTGTATATTAGATATGTGGCGCTGAAGGCGGATGCAGAAAATCCCGTGGACCGCGAGGCTCACAAATGTCTCTATCCTCCAGGACAATATGCAGGAGAGCGGTGATCCCAGGGACAGTTGACAGAAAGCGAGCAAGAGGACGGTCTCCTGCAAGATGGAGAGACCAAAGAACTGCCATCAACATGGTTCAAGACTGGGAGGAATGGAAACGTATTGTGCACCAGGTTACAGATATTTCAAGGGTCTACGACGATCAGTATTGTGCAAAAGACAAATAAGATTATTGTAGTACACAGTGATGACTCGCTATAATTTCGCACCGGTTCGCGCAAACCGGTTGTTAAAATTGAAAAACCTCTCGTTGAGCCATTTGTCGCTGAATATTTCTAATAAAACCATGTTTTGACATAGGTCCCGGGTGTGATTCATGATTTTAAAAATTGATATTTACGTATTAGCCCGAATATAAGACGACCCCGATTATAAGACGAGTTTCATTTATTACCGAAAAAATTAGACTTAAATACATTTTTTTGAGACCCCGATTATGAGACGATGTAAAATTTCTTCAATTTCTGAAAAAAAAAATTTTTTTTTTAATATTTATGCAAATGAATGCAAATAAGGAAAAATATTTTATTTTTGATCGCTGAATATTTCATCGGTAGCATCATCTTCATCAGCACTTTCATCACTCATCACATCTTCTGGTACACTTTTTTCATATCATTCTCTGTACCATCCAACGTGTTAAATTCAATAATAATGCTTCTTGCGTCAATTTTAGATAACGTTAACAATAGCAGTCAAGATAAATCAACGCTGCAATTCCACGCGTGTGTTTGACGGTGTGATTTGTGTCAGCAATGGCACCCTCACGCGACACTTTATAAAAGTGGTTTTTCGCTAAACATCATGAAAATGGCCGACAATCGAAAGGTCTGAATATAAAGCGACTCTTGTTTTATAATGATATTTCGGGGGCAAAAAACCACCTCTTATATTCGTGTCAATACGGTATTTTAGTGTATTTTAAATACTTCTCAAGGCTCTCAAAGAGGACTTTAATTATTCAGGAGAACACATTCTTATTGTGAAGTTGTAATTATTCAGAACAGACACTTTGCGATGTTTTAAATACTAATTTAATGTATTAATTATAAATATGTACATATTAAATTAATTTTGTCGAAAAATATTGTTTTTGCGCTACCGGGATCTCTATTACCAATCCGGGGAAGTACACTATCATTTACCTATATGTTACACTTTTTCAAATTAACACATCTGTCGTTCCATTATTTGAAAGCCATCTACATTGTTTTTACGGAATCTCAAATGCCTTTGAGTAAACCGACTGCAGACGCCAGAATTATCAATTCATCTTTATTAGATTTTGGACACATTGATACAACATATATTATATATAAAAAACGGGAGCGCAAAAATAATACTTTTGGACAAAATCGATTATATATGTATATATTTATATTTAATGTATTAAATTAGTATTTAGGACTTTAATTGTTTTACTGATAGGTTATTAAAATTAATCGGTTGATATTTTTATTAACGGGCATCATTAGATATCATATTAAACGATATAGATAAGCGGATTTCATATTTAAATAGATACTGTTTGATTTTTCGTGGTTTAATTTATCTAAAAAGCATATATCAAAATGTCAAACAATAGAAAAAAGATAATATAAATAACTTGGATGTATTTGTTTCAGTACAAAATATAAAAACTTGAAAAACGGGTTATTTTTTCGATGAATTCATTTGATTATACAGTCGGTGGCGACGATGAGACCTGCAATTCATCACTCATGATCGCTGAGAGCGTGCAAAACAAGATCTGGAATATTAATGACCAGTTGATTGTTTCTGCATCGTCGTTGCTTACCCCTTGGGGATATGGACGATTGGATTATGATTTGTGTCTAGTTAAATATATACTGTGTATGTTTTACCTAATAAGAGGTAAACTCCTTTATTTTTTTATTTTTTTAATTGAACTCACTGCAGCTGCGCGACAAATCATGTTATTATTTAAACACCTAACAATAGTTTTTATTTCAAAATTAAAGTACGATTGAATTTATTTCATCTCGTTGGGAATTGAAAAATTGATCTTTTGACCGCGACAGAGATCACAATCCTCAGTCACGAGTCACGATGGACCGACGTGGATGATGACCATAGATGATGGAAAGGATATAACTTAAACGCAACAGTTTTCATATCTTCAGAATAATACAATAAAAGTCCATTTTTGTCATGTTAAGTCGTACACCTGGTCTAATATATTATGTCTTCCCAAAATATAACATTTTAAAGGATTTCAAAATTTGTTATATAAATAAGTACCATTTTTATTTTTAAGGAGAACACATTTTTGTTGCGAAATTGTATTTTAAATGGTATACAAATTCAAATAATCAACTAGAAATATATGCAGAAAAAATCTCAGATTATCAAACTCTATTTAGTTCAGTAACACCTGATGATAAAAAAGATTACACCTTTCGAAACTATAGTAATGTCAGTAAAACCCAATGTGTGTGTAGTAGTACAATGTTTAATTTAGTGAAAATAAAACATTCTCTCATCTTTCATTTTGAATGCACATTTTTCTTAACGAGCGAATACTTTTTTTTTTTTTAGCATATATTAGTATTAGTACAATGTGCAAGTTGTTAATGTATATGGAACAAGTTTTAACATAAAACTAATAAAATTAATTTTCATTCCTTCCTTCCTTCCTTCCATAACGTCCATCTGACACGTCCGTGACTTTTGCTAATGCAAATAGACTGGAATGATTTGTATTCAGTATTGATTGTTCCGATTTGTATTCAATATTGCATTCACTACAATTGTACAGTTGTCCAAGATTCCGCTCGGTTTTGTGCATAATACGGTCAAATGTGTTGCGATCTTCCGTACAACCGAAGCATGGGTCAACGTGCTTTACAAATCTAAAAAAGTCTAATTATTATTGACCCTCCTGACACTTGATTTACAAAACTCTAAATGATCGTTAATGAGCAAGAATTTTTTTTAAGCAGTTGTATATTCACGTCTCTTGTATATTATCGTTTGACATGCAACATCGCGACAGAATTCTAAAATTTTAAAGGCACCTTTTGGTGGGAATCGAAAATAAGCCAAACATGCAATTATTGGGTCGTCTAATAAGTGTATGAAAATTATTAAGTGATATTTTTCTTTAAAAATACTAATTTAAAGTATTAATTATAAATATATACATATAAAATCATTTTTGTCGAAAAATATTGTTTTTGCACTACCAGGATTTGAATCTGGGTCTCTATTTCCAATCCAATAAAAAAAAATATATATATATATATGTTTGAAGATCTATCTGTTGATCAGAAAAATTAAGATTCAGATTAACAAAA
This sequence comes from Eubasilissa splendida, assembly GCA_031772225.1. NCBI lineage: Eukaryota > Metazoa > Arthropoda > Insecta > Trichoptera > Phryganeidae > Eubasilissa > Eubasilissa splendida. Next base: position 1,626,067 of record CM062858.1, read on the forward strand.
TACTTCTGAGGCCAGTTCTCGCGTGCGGATCTGTATACTGGGTGCTTAGTAAGAAAAATGAAGCTTCAATACTGTCTTTGCCAAAAATAAAATTGATAAAACCACGAATTAGACTCAACATTTGGTGAACCCAACATTGTCCAAGTTTTCAGGATGGCAAGACTAAGGTGGGTTGGTCACGTTCAACCAATGAACAATCAGCAAAGAAAGTGTTTTATGCAAAACCTATTGGCCTCAGGGGTGTTGAAGAGCCAAGCTGCGGTGGTTGGATGGTGGTGGTAACCCAGGATACGCTTTTGCAGTCGTCATCGCGAACTAGAAGAGGACAGCGTATTGGAGTGGCGAAACTTACTTGAGGAGGCCAGAGTCCACACTGGGCTATTGCATCATTGATGAAGATTTTTCATCTTATTTTTTTTTTTATTGTGCTTGAAAGTAAATGTAAAGTATTTAATTATATCCGTACCCTTAAGGCGCGTATATATGGATAATATAAACGGCTGATATATCAGTACTACTATATCATCAAGCATGTCAATGACATACATATTATATGTAGTATAATATTATAATTAAATAATATTCAGTTTTAAACCACTTTATTGTGTATGTCAACCTTTTTCGGGACAACATAGTATATAGATTAACCTAAGTACAGATAGATACATCGAAGATTAAGAGGAAAAAGTAGCAGCATATCAGACTGGGACAAAGTATTAGGTAGGGGGTGGTAGAGAAGGGTAGTAAACAACTTTAAAATCGGACTATTGGATAAATTTATTTGGTTATTTAGTATCTGACTATTATTATTATAAATTGATTTTTTAATCTCTAATGCTTCTAAATTATTAAAGCGTAAGCCTATTTCATTTTTATGTAACACTTGTACCCCTGTATTTCTATTAAACGTATAATTAGAATAAATTGAGTGTTCGGAAAATTAATCAGTATATGTACATAATAAAGTGATTTTAAACTAAATATTATATTATTACGGAGAACACATTCTTATTGTGAAGTTGTAATTATTAAATTAAAATTTAATTAATAAAATTCAAATTTAATAAAAATGAATTGATAATTCTGGCGTCTGCAGTCGGTTTACTCAAAGGTATTTGTGATTCCGTAAAAATCATGTAGATGGCTTTCAAAAATAATGGAACAACAGATGTATTAATTTGAAAAAGTGTAACATATAGGTTCGAAAATTTGTCACGAAAAATACTGGCGTTATAACACAATTGGTAGTGTACTTTCCCGGATTGGAAATAGAGATCCAGGTTCGAATCCCGGTAGCGCAAAAACAATATTTTTCGACAAAATTGATTTTATATGTATATATTTATAATTAATACATTAAATTAGTATTTAAATATTATATTAGTTAATTATAATATCAAGCCACAACGTTTTTGCTTTCTTTGAAAATTAAAAAAATCCTATAATGTCATGCGTTTGTCACATTGATTTAAGAAAATATTACTCCAATATTTTCTTAAAGTCCAATAACAGTAGTGTAAATACTATACACTTTTAACCTTTACCATACCATGATATAAAATACTCGTACGCAGCCATGCTATCAACTCGTGTTACCGTAAATAACAGTTAGAAAAAATGTTTTATTAGCTTAAATGGCTTTAATGACACAAATTTACTCTAAATATGATTAATAACATAATTTAGAGTATTCATTAAGTCATATACAATGTGTCCTTCCTTCTTATCTCTCTTTATTTAATTAGTAAGAAAGAGATAATTTTATTTGTATGTTTGTTATTCTTTTCACTGTGAAAATAGTATGTGATCTCTGTCTTTTATATCACAAATTGTATTTTTACTAAAGTATTAATTTTATAACGGATTGAATGGAAAAAATAATTGTTTTTGTATGATTCCCTTTTCACAATTGGTTTTTCACTAGTCATTTCTGAGCGCTAATATTTTCTTTAGGGTTATCTAAAATATGAATTTTATGTTGAATGTATTTACCGAAATATTACAGGTTTAATTATGATGGTAGAGGTTTGGGAAGGGTTAATAATGCACGAACGTTGATAAAGCATTGATCAACTGTAGGGCAATCATGAAACCCGCTCATCTTTCCTACGCTTCGTTTGCCGCAAGCATTCCTCTTCATGCTTGCCCCAGTTCACGTAGGATCGCCTGCGAGCGTGAGCACTATTTGTTTTACAATTTGTAAATGGAATTTTTTAATTTTACGTTTCAAGTATTCATTTCTGGCATTCAGAAAGGTAAAATGCATTATATTTGAATAAAATGGCTTAATCATTTATTTCTAAAATCAGAAGTATTTAGAATGCACTAAATTCAGTCACATATAAATGGAAATACTTTATCAAATACTTTTTAAAATATTAGAAAATAATTATTATATTTATAATGAAAATTTATAGAAATAAATTACATCATATCTGGCGCTAGATCTTAGTGCATGAACTAAAGTGAAGGACGTCATTTTAGATGAAGAGCATTAATAGTAATGAGCGGGTCAAATTTCAAGACGCAGAACATTACGTGTGTGAAAATCACTATTTTTTTTAATTCTAACTTACTTACTTACCATCACGCCAGAGAGGATAGAGCGCCGCACTTTTCTGTCCTGACATACAATTCTCGCCTCATCCACGTTCATACATCTTCTCATACAAGCTTGTCGATTGTTGAGGTTTCTAACTGGTCGTGCCAAGTCTTCCGCGAACGTCCTCTATTTCTGGTGCCATCAACTCTTGCGTCATATATCTTTCTTACCATTCTCTCCTCATTCATCCGTTCCATATGACCAAACCACATAAGTGATCCTTTCTTAATCTTATTCACTATACTAACATCAGCTTTACATTCTTTCCTTACTTCTTCATTCTTTACTCTGTCATAAATAGATTCGCCACATATACGCCTAAGTGAGCTCATTTCTACTGCATTCAGTCTACTTTCGTTACTTTTCTGCCAGTTCCAGGCTTTACTTCAATACATCAGTGTCGGTACCAGGATTCCATTGTGCACCGCTAGTCTTGCCTCAGTTGACAAATTCTCGTTAGATATAATTCCATTCAAAGCGCCGTTCACTTTATTTCCTGCAGTCACCCTCCTTTCGATATCATTCTCAGCCTTTCTGTTTCTATCAAAGATACTTCCCAAATATACAAACTCATCTACTTGTTCCAAACATTCATTACTTACAAGTATTTAGTACGGTGTATTTCTTTCCTCCTTCTCGAATACCATCACTTTCGACTTGTTTCATCGTGAGGTCGCTTTCCTTGCATACATCGTACATTCTACTCATCAGATTCTGTAGTTCTTGTTCATTATTCGCCATTAGTACTGCATCATCGGCGTACAATAAACAGCATACAATCAAATCGCTCATTTTTGCTCCTACATTCATACGTTCTAGTTCTTTCTCACATTTATCCATATACAAGTTGAACGGTCGTGGAGACATTACACAACCCTGTGTTTTTTAATTCGACTTATTTAATTTATTTGAGACGCGTTTCGTCTTATACGGGCATTAACAATCCAACAATTTAACTTAACAACTTGTATTTATATCTAATGGTGGACAGCTATATAATTTTATTTGCATGAGATGAAAAGGGACAGAATTATTCATTGAATTTCTGAGAATTTCCATAATATTTTTGAATGATTCTAATTATTATGTTTCAACACTAATGGCATTTTAATGTCATAGGTAATATGTAGAAAATGACAGCTATATAATTTTACAACACTTCCAGAGAGTCATAGTCTCAAGTAAATTAAACGAGTAGTTATTTTCACATATCTGAATATGGAGTTCTACAAACTTACATCAGAAACAGTCAATACGTAGAATATTATTGAATGGTATTCACGAGACATAAAACGATCTAGAGGACGTTCAAAGTATCGATGGGTAGAGGAAATGATCTTAGCAGTGGAAGTGATATGGCAAAGATTAGCGTGGGAGCAAAAAGAGAGGTGAATATAAAATATTATAATGTAACATGATAAACATAAGACACAATTATATTGCAATTAAGTGTAATACTCGTATTATGTGGGATGGAGTAGACTCCACCTCTGATATATACAACATTGTCCTGGCTACTTTGCTAGACTGCAGTCTGTGTTAAAGTAGCCAGTTTTTTTTTCCGCTATTTCATTCAAGAAATATAAAAATTCGACAGGAATAAAAAAATTAAATAGAGAGAAAAAAATGTAGCGAGTGTTGTAAAACTAGTGAATTATTAGTGTAGGTATTGTATTATGATTATGTTGGAATGTTGGACAGCGATGCTTCTGATTGATCTCTACCCAATTGAATCATATATTGAGTTCATATGTGTGTAATTTTATTGGATGCGGACGATTTCCAGTTGGTGTTGAGCGTGTTGTACAGTTTCGGAGCTAAGAACATGTAGAAAGGTTGATAAAATGTTGTAGCTGCTCTCAAAACTGGCGTGTAGATGTTCGTTCGTTGTCTTGTGTTGTGACCATATTTTATTGCTTGGGGAGGATTTCATCCAACAGTGTATCGATAATGGCTAACACGACAAAGTCAATAGAGTTCGATTTTGTATCAATTGAAAATTTCTGTACAAGTTGCAGATGTAATTTACCGTAGCAGACAGGACAATGAATGAAGTGTTTATTTGCAATAAAAATTCTCAGCAATAATGCTATTTAATTATATATTATGAAATATAAAGATAATATATGGTTATTATTATGACTGGATTATTATAAACTGAACACGATAATATTAATATTATGTCTGCATCTATAAACTTGTTAGTCATTCAACAAGGGATGATGCGCGGTTGTCTGGGCAAGCGTGAATATTGAATCTGTATCTAAAGTTATAATCTGTATTTTTCATTAACATATCACAAATTTCTGATCAAAATAACAATTTGTAATACGTATTATAGATTTTTATTAGATAATTTATTAGGAGAACACATTCTTATTGTGAAGTTGTAATTATTCAGAACAGACGGTCTGTGATATAATAATGGAACGATTAAATGTATTAATATCGAAAAGGTAACATATAGGTTCGAAAATTGTCGCTAAAAATATTGTCGCTGTAGCATAGTTGGATAATGCACCTTCTCCGGTTAGGAAAGAGATCCAGGTTCGAATCCCGGTGGCGCAACAACAATATTTTTCGATAAAATTGATTTTATATGTATATATTTCTAATTAATATATATAAAATATAATTTCACCTGACTGAAGATGAACTATTATACTATTGGTGGAATATGCTTGCAGCATATGTACATGTGTGTAGCTAGTATATTAGCAATTTTACATGTGTATTCAGATATATGGTGTGAATATATGAGAGAGTTTAGTGAGAGGTACTCGTAAATATTCTTCTATTAAAAGCTCCATAAATTTTAATGATTCTCCGCAATTATCTCTCCGTGGCGTGAATAAAGATCGTATTTTTCTGTTTAATATTCTGATGATAAATTAATGATATATGCTACAGCTATCGCACACTTGACAGGCTCGAGAAAATACAAATATACGCTAATTAAGATATCAGAAGAATGGAGGATATTATATCGAATCAATGGTATTATATTAATGTAGAAAATTTAAGTAATGCAACTTCTGATGCGTTAATTTAAATTAATCCAATCTAGTTATATTTCAAACAGCGAAAAATGTAAAGCCGAAATTAGATGGAGGAATTCCAATATCCGATCATTGGATATCAGTGGATAAAGTGAAGGAAACTTGGCAAGACAGTAACGTCATCAGGACAACTATGATTAAGATTGTCAGAATACTAGTCCTGCCCAATCTTTCCGAATGAGTCTATGAATGAGATATGGACACTGAGATAACAAGAGGGCGAGAAGATAGCCGCATTAGAGATGTGATGCTGGTAGCGTATATTGAGAATCTTGTGGACAACTCACAAAACAAACAACTCTATTTACAAGAACGTTGAGCAATTTAAATGGGCACGGTGTAAACTACAAACCGATGGTTCACTTCAAGAAACCGTGAAGAATGCTGTACACATGGTTTTGGTTGCGGTGTTATTATTATCACAGCAACCACAACTACTCTAAGATCAAGAACATAACGAAGGTTTAGAATAATCTATTAAATATTTATTAGAAAGATACATATAAAATCAATTTTATCGAAAAAATTGTTGTTGGACCTGGATATCTTTAGATACCGGTGTAGGTGCATTATCTAAATATGCTACAGCGACATATTTAATGACGACAAATTTTCGAACCCATATGTTAGCTTTTTAAATTAACACATTTTAATCGTTCCATTATTTGAAAGACACATCTACTTTGTTTTAACGGAATCTCAAATACCTTTGAGTAATCCGATAACAGACGCCAGAATTATAAATTCATTTTTATTAAATTTTGGACATCCCGGTGGCGCAACAACAATTTTTTCGATAAATTAATACATTTAAAAAATATTTAAAATATCACACACCGTCTGTTCTGAATAATTACAACTTCACAATGAGAATGTGTTCTCCTAATAATAATCTATTGTAATTATGTACATACACATGGAAATGAAATCTTAGACGAAGATGAAGCAGATAGAAATATAAATAGAAATCCACTCTTAAAGATTAATTTGATATGTCGGTTCGAAAACTGATGAATTCTCTTAAATTACATCTACTAGTTTACAATGCTAATTGAATATTTTTTAACCTATGCCTAGAATGTGTCGTAACTTTAATGGACACCCTTAAAAAAATATTGATGTTTTCTTACTGAGTTTGTCATCTTTTAAAGAGGCTGTCACAGCATATAACTTGAAAATTAAGTCATTCTCCATGGAGGGAGGGTAAATTTAAATGACAATTATTAATGGTTGGATATAAATAAAACAATGTTATAACTCTACTTGAGTTTATTTGCACTACTCGAGTTTCGAGAGTTGTTCAACATCAAAGTATTAAACTTTGATGTTGAACATTTGTTAACTTCACTCGTTAATTTGTTTGAATAAAAAATAAAATTGAACATATAATTAAATAAGCATAGTTAAAATTAAATAGATCAATTTATAGAAAATATTATGTTATTGATTCTTAAAAATAAAATAAATAATTCCTTTATTATTAACGTAAGACACTTACTTAGTGATCGAGTGGTCTAGCTCGGAAGATGAATAATTGCAGATATTTGAAAAAATCTATTATAGAAGACATTCATTTCATTTAAATCGAACAATCATGAAAGGTCTGGATGAATATGAAAGTGAGCGAGACAAGAGTTTTACGTCAGTATATAAGAATGTGGCTTTTTATCTTCTAGCTATCCTTGTGAAGAAATGACTTTCTTAATTAGTTAATTAAAATAATTATACAAATTAAATGAATCAACTAAAGATACATGTATACAATATACAGAAAAATCTATTTATCGACAAAATATTTTGTTGCTATCGAGATTCGAACCTGGACATCTTCAACCATTTCGCTAAAGAAATCCAATACATTTTCAAATTACAGAATATAATTTAAAAGTTTGCCGAAAATTTATTCAATTGCTATAGCAAAATGGTGAACGCGCTTCCCCGAACAGGAAGAGGTCGATATATCGAAATATTTATTTGATAAATAGATTTAATCTGTATATTTTTCTAGTTGATTAATTTAATTTGTAAATGAAACTTCACAACAAAAATGTGTTCACCTTAAAAAAAAAAATAATTATCTTCCTTAATTAACATGGTGGAACTATAAAAATAAAAATAAACTGAAAATTGTACTACAGAGACAACTGTGTTTTTTACCACTACTATAGTTTAACTAGTTAACTGCATTTCTCGCAACTATAGCTGTGATAAGAATATATGTTTTAAATAATATTTATTGTTTGACGTCAAGACTATTTCACCGCCTCTGGTTAAGTTAATTAATATTGAATTACACGACCGTTGGTTAGTGTTACCTTTAAAAATATTAATCAGTTCATATGGATAAAATAGACATTCGATACGTGACCTAACCTAGTAAAAAATAATTCCCCCGATAAATGAAACAGGGGAATTCTACTATCAAATGTAAATTTAAGTTTTACAACATTATGATTCACGTACGGGTCTGTGATTCCACAGCTGTTATTGAGTCAATAACGTTGTATAAAATCCTGTTACTATTATAATACATTAATAACGTTAAGATATCACTCGATGAATACTTGTAACGGTATTCTGAAGTCCTCTGGCTCTGCTTTTGGTAGAGATTAAATGTAAAAAAAACTAAACTGTTACTCAATTAATTTGAAGGTTTTTACAGGTATAAAAAAACTTAATCCACAATATTATTTCACGTAAATGGATATCTGCTTAATGTTTTTTTTTCCACTCACAATTTATAAGATTTTATGCAATTTATGAACGTAGGTAGAAACGTAGCTGGTGTATATTTAAATGAAAACATTGACATTGAAAAAATAATAATAATAGAATCTAAATTATTCTAATTAAAAAAATATCTCATTAGAGTGCTTGTACTCGGATGAATCTCGGCGCACGCGTTTCGGAGATTTGACGGTAAACGTCGTATGCATCACTTTCACATACGACGTACAATAGCCAATGAATGGCAGACAAAAGTTTCATTCTCGTGACACAACTTCGCTAAAATATACTTTTGTCTAACTAAAAATATAGAGTGAATTGCGAGAATATCCTAATTTAATTTAAAATACTTTAACAATAATTGCATCTTTGAAATAGTGTACAATTTGCATATATCGTTGCATAAAAGGTAAATTTTGTGAAAATGCTAGACCCAGAGACGTATTGATTTCTATTAGTTATTATTACTGGTTACCAGTAAACTGAATTTTTTATCATTCATACTCATTTATACCACTTCGCTTAAATTTCAAGGGTCGAAATATTTTATACGCAAAAATATATATTCTAAAATACATGTGAATATTTTTTGTTTATATCATTTTAAGAATAATATATTAAATAATATTAAACTATTATTTATAAGAATACAAAGGTTCAACGTGCGATCATTTAAAAAAAATCTGTAATTACGTTCGTACTGTGATGAAAGTATTTTTAGTACGTATACGAGTACATTAATAAAAATATAGTAAATTATTAACGAATTTAACGCTTAAACATAGTTTAAAAATAATACTAATATAATTTCACGATATCAAATATTTTAATTTATTTCATTCGTGAAAAACTTAGGGGAGCAGTTTTCAAGAAATGCAAAATTAGACTCGATCATTAAAATATAATACAAAAATTGTAAGGTCGCTTTCAGTAAAAAATAACCCTTTAAATATCTAATAAATACAGTCTTACTTCATCAAAATAAATCGTTTAAAACCATTTATCTTAAAGATTCTAACTGAAGTAAGTTATTATTATTATAAAAAATATTAATATATTTTTATCACAATGGGGATAATTCTGTGTATATATTTTATGAATTATTATATTTAATTGTTACTTTAATACGCTTTATTGAAGATTGTTTAAGTTTTTATTAATATTGTATATTTTTTCATGATTTTTAGTATACTTAAAAATTATCAATTCCCTTTCATCTAAAAATTAAAAATTTTATCTAGTACACTACAGTACGACAGTGCAAAATCTTGCGTCAACTTCAACATGTTTTAAAAATTCTTTTCTTCTTCATCTCAAGTTCATTTTTAAAAATATATAATTTTATTTTTAGGACTAAAATACAAATGAAGTTTCTTACCTTTCAGCAGAAGAACTTCACTAAACAGGACCCCGAGAACATAACAAAATTAAATTGCATCCGCACTTTTATATATTCTTAATTTAAACAAAATCTTATTTAAAAAAAGCACAAATTTTCACAAAATAAAATTATTTCAAGCATCAACGCGTGGACAAGAGAAAAACATTTCCTAGTATCCAGCGCCGAACCGTATCGCGTTCGAATTTCCCGCGGTCGATTTGGATACTTTCCGGCTGAAGCCTTGGAGAGGTGCTTCTGCTTTCGTGATCGACTGAGAAATGTTAATCTTCAGCCAACGGTAGCAGTGTTTATACTTTCATACTGCGGCGGGCGGGCTCGGTTATATATGCAACGAGACCGCCGCGCGACGCAGCTGTTAAAGTGACCGTACACGCGACGAAAGGCGCCGAGAGTCGAGCCCGCGCCATTTCACACTGAAGCGAGCTGTAGTGCCCTTACCACAAAACACAAAGCTTCCCCTTCTGTATCAGCGTACAATCAAACGGGCAATGTGCATTGTCTCGAACGTGCAAGTAATTTCGTGCAGTCAAATGTAAAATCGGATTAATTTTCTTTTAATGAATTTATGAGCGAGATGTAATAATAATAAACTCGTAATAATGTTTAGTGCTTACTTAAAATAAATGCACTTTAATAATAATACAAAATAAATAAATCATTCCCTGCTCGTAAAATACCAAATTACAGAAATCCGAGCTAAGTATCACATCAAGATCGTGCTGACTGCTGACTGTTTGTAAGGCTGTGTATATACCCACTGTAATATATGGTCATCAAATATTAATCCTTACAGTGATAGTGAGTTCAAGAATCCAAGCAGTCGAATTAGTTATCTTTTTGGGAAGTAAAATAAGTATAATTATTGAAGCGAGTAAGAAGTACCGTACAAGGAGACCTTCGGTAGGAGTCCTTGCTTTTAGATATAGAAAAATCTCGATGAAGGTGGCTCGAACACGTCTTTAGAATGCTAGAGGAATGACTACCGAGATACATTTTCTTATGGGTCACCCCAGACTATGTAGGAATAAATAGCAACAAAGATCAAGTCGTCAATTCTCCTAAGATAAAGGGATGAAACTGATGATGATGTTTCGTCCAATTTTTTCGCTGTTTTCATTATTATTATTATTTTTTTAATTGACGGCTCCAACTGAGCCTTTTATACTAGACATAATATATGATAATAATACATAAATTAATATAGAATAAAAACAATAAGTACATGATAAAAGTTAAAACATTGAATACATGGCAAAAATTATACACAGTAAAATGAAAATAGAATTTATTTCTTATATGTACAATTCGACAAATTTTTATTGATAAATGTAATTATTAATTAACATATTTTTTTGTCTTGTGTTGGTTTCAGATCAGTTCGTCTAATCTGTCAGTCATAAATAAACATGTTAGAATTCTTCTGTGCTCCGGTAATGCAATGTTCCATACATCAGCAACATTCGTATTAATATTACACTTTATTATTATTATACTTGGCTCTAAAGGCTTTTTAGGTCCGCGGCCGAGTGCACAACCACCCTGTAGGTCTCTCTGCGTTGAACTGTCTGTTACAACCCTCCTGATGTGGTATAATGATAAATGGCTTAAAATATTCCCAGAGAACTGAAAAAGACAGCATCAATTTTAAAGTGACAAAGAGATGGACGAACAGTTGTTATCATTTATACAGTGTGTCCCAAAGTCTGTTTCATTTTGGTTCATTCGCTGCACCGACACAACGAGCGGGAGAGGGGCGGGAGGTATGCCGATCACTAGTCGCGTTCTAGTCGCTATGGAGCGTGTTTTCTCTGAAAAATTGATATCCCGAGGAGGTGACATAAACTGGCCTCCACGTAACCCCGACTTGACACCAATCGACTTTTTCCTATGGGAATACACTAAATCAAAGGTATACAGTAACAATCCTCCCTCTTTGGACCAATTAAAAGAAAATATCCGAGCGATCACGGAGGATACGTGCCGAGCAGTTCACACAAATTTTTCCTCCCGTTTAGAAGAGTGCCAGCGAAATAATAATTAATAAAACAATAATAACGAAATTCCCAGGGATTGTACTTAAATGCAAAATAAACATTTTTTTATTAAATCCATCCATTGTTTTATTAGAGAAATTTTATTATGAAAAAATACTTTTGGGACATATTGTATATGAGATGCCGGATAATAGACTTAGCTTATAATAAATTGCTCCAAGGGTCTTTCAGATCTACAACCGTCCTCTAGGATTTTCTGTATTTGACTGTATTCGTTCACTATGAACTTTGTAGCCTCACTGAGTTCTTGTCCATCCTTAATTTTTGTTCTTTCCAGGGGCCCAGTTCCTAACCTGGATCTTCGCCTCTTCAAGTATTTTCTTCCACAGATCCCTATTATAAAGCCATTCGTCTCATAACCATGTGTTGATATTTTGATCAGGAGATAAATTCAGAGTTCAGCTTGAGATTGATAGAAAGAGACAATAGCGTACACTACGTTTGATATGCGAGATTTGATATATGCATAAAAATGTCACCAAAAACTCCCGCAGATCCCTACTATCTATTCTGAAAGTTAAACATAAGTCAAGACATGAACATGAAGTGTTAAATTACAAACATTGATGAACAATGACGTTTGATGTACGTGAAGTGAGGCACAAAGCACGAATCTCTGTGACATGGTGTGTACACGGGGACTGAGAAAGCCGAGTGGCGTCTCTAAAGAATCTTTTGAGAGTATAATCCGTATTTCAGCGATTACCTCGAGCCATAAGACCTGTCTTTGAAAACAATGTCGCAACTCCGTATTAGCTTTGATCTTTCCAACCTGCTGAATACTGTTAGTCTTGTGTTTAGCTATGACTTCGGTGATTGCTGTTTGGCCATCCTATTACATGGACCAACCGACAAAATGTTTATATTTTAATAGACGTTTATTTAATTATACAAAGTATATAAATTATTCTCGACTTAGATTGCTGAGATATTTACTGCTCGATAAGCTCAGCGTTTATGCGGTCCTTAAATGGTCCAAATATTATCCTGAGAATTTGGTTTTTGAATACTTGGAGCCTTTTATTACTTCTCCATGAGGCTTCAGGTTCGTATCCATATAACAGTATTGAGTTAACGGTAAAATTTTAATGCAGTATTTGGTATTTTTTGGTAGTAGCTTGGATCCAAACAAGCTTTTTAATGCGAAAACGGCCGTACTTCCATTTTTAATCAAGTTTCAAGTTTCGAGAATATCTCATCGGTATTTTCAGATTAACTCAAAATGAAATTTAAGACTATTTTTGGATATACGTTAGATGCAATTATTGGTTCACAATCTTGTTTTTTCAATTTTCATGTATCTAACGGAAACTTGGACAGAATTGTAACTATTCATTATAATACAAATTAAATTTATGAACTAGAAAGATACACAACAAAAAAGTGTTTTACACATCAGAAATGTTTATTATACCTTACAAAAAACTATCATTAAATCGTATTTTAATGTCATATTTGGAATCGTTAATTATGTCTTACAATAAAGTATCGTAATTTAAGTCCATTTAAAAAAATAGATTTGACGAATAAATAAAAAAACTACCCTCACGTTGAACAATGTCACAAATATATCAAAAATATGCATATTTATTTTATCAGATCAAGAAATTTTTTTTAAGACATCAAATTAGATCTTAGTACCACAATTATCTATCTAATAAAAGACAGATAGGTATTTATTTAAAATTTCTCGCATTCTTATTGTAAAATAAATTAATTATGCTGGATGTACTGATTAACAATTCCCATATACGGGTATATGGTGATTCTGAGATATAAACATATTAATTAGAAATATCCAACTATGCTACAGTGACAATATTTTTAGCGACAAATTTTTAATCGTTCCATTATTTGAAAGAGCCATCTACTTTATTTTGGATAATGCACCTTCCCCGGTTAGGAAAAATATTCAGGTTCGAATCCCGGTGGCGTGATAACAATATTTTTCGATAAAATTGATTTTATGCGTATATCTTTCTAATTAATATATTTAATTAATATTTAAAATATCACAGACCGTCTGTTCTGAATAATTGCAACTTCACAATAAGAATGTGTTCTCCTAATATATATTTACTATTATTGAACTACATATTTTTATATTATTTCAGTTTCCTTTATATGTATCTGTAATATATAAATAAGTGCTTGTATGAAATATTTATTTATTTCTTCTTTTAATCCATGTTCACATCATTATTTTATTTACATGAAATCAAAATTGTTGGTCTGTAGATTTTCCGAATAACCTTTGATTCCTCCATATTCCAGCGGCTCTTCTGCTAGGAATTTTGCCCAAAATGAGGAGATACAGGATCTGATACGATTTGACCAAAATATGATTTATTATTTTGGAGAATTATTTATCGTTCGCGTCCGCAATTAACACTTGGCATTAGTGCTCTGCCTATTATTAGTAGTCGTCTATAGATCCTCATCTCAAATGCGTCAAGTCGCTTTGCAAGTTGCAGTGAGCGTCCGTGATTCGATTCCATATTGGGAGCAAATAGTATCGTACAATCTATATACATATAATACTTTTAAAATTATCAATATAAATTTTGTGGTTAAAATTCATATTTTTATTTATTATTTTAGTTTTATTAACTACTTAATTGAGTTTAAATACATCTACCGGTTTCGAAAAATACAATTTTTGATGTATTTAAACTTAATTAAGTGGTTAATAAAACAAAAATAAAAAAATAAATATATAAATGAATGTTTGTTTGTCTCGTATGCGTTTCCATACTGTTCATACGATTACGATGAAACTTTGGTGAGTTGCTGTGCGAACGCCCGCGAAGGTTTCTGAATTAGTACAACCATTTTACAATTAGAAAGTTCGCCGAAGAAAGCAATCTGTGCGCCACGGCTATCAGTTTCATGTCAAACCATATGTCGTGAAATGTGAAATACGGACACGTTGATTGGCTATTTTTAGGATTCTCTGTGGCTAATTTTCCAAGAATTATCGCTTTATCTGGCGACTTCTTCGTATATGCTTCAGACGGAAAAGCAAAAAATATTGTGTATCCAAAAGCACTTCAATAATTAGAATTAAAATACACACATTTTCTTTCTTCGTGTGGCATTGCAACGCATGCCAGGTACTCGCTAGTTTAATATAAATTTCAATTATTTTATCAATATCAAAATAATTATGTTTATACATTTGTGGATATTTATAAATATTTAACATTTTACACTTTATGGTACTCAGTTTGCTGTAAAAATTACTCAATATCCTACCTAAGTGATAAGCTCAAAATCACGATATGTCGAACTCACAATCACTAACAGTGATTGAGTATTTGAAAATATCACAATTCGCGATAGATACACGGTCAGTGAAAGAAATATATTTATTTATGGGTTGCTTTATTTATGCTACTACGATACATTGAATTAAATATGCTTTGTTATGTGAAGGAAGAATTTAATATAATGATAGAGAGAGGATAATTAAATACTCGTTAATCATATATTCAGAATATTATGTATACATATATATTATACATTACATTTAACATAATATTACCATAGCTTTCAATCACTTAAATCACATTAGCACCGGTGAGTCAAGAGTAGCAATTTATCTTGTCACTATCCTACATATATTACTTATGTTCTTTTGTGTCGCACAGCAACGTAAAACAGACAAGATTTGTTGTCAATTATATCGCGTGAAAGTATGCCGTTATGACGTCAAACAGCGCTGTTGCATTTGTGGTGATGGAGCGAGATGCAGTTTGGAGAATAAGATGTAATAACGAGTTGTATAATAATATGTTTTTTATTTTTAGAGAATCAAATAGTGCACTAATAATAACTGATAATAACATGATATATAAAAATAATACCGGTGAAATTTCTTTGGAATTAAACAAGCTAAGAAATAGTACATAATAAACTAAAGAATAGTACATTTAGACAAAAAGATTTTTACACTAAAATAAACATAATAAAATAAAAAATAGTATATATTAAAAATAACTGATAAACAAAAGAGTGTTTTTATACTGAACATATAAAATGGAAAGGGTATGGAGGGGAGGGAAATGGGATGCAATATATACAATTTATGTTAATAGTTACTAAAAACTTGGCGTAGTTTAATTTTAAAGGGAGGCAATTTATCGTTGAGAATGTCCAAGTTATTAGAAAAATTTACGGTATTATATTTTGGCGTAGAGCGGGTCACAAAACATTTCTTTATGTAATTAGTTCTGCCAAAATTTGGGTTAAAAAGATTTTTTGATCGTGTTGGGTGTGTGGGACAGTTTAAAGTTATTTGATCTAATAAATAGGGCCAGTCAACTAAGTATATAATTAAATATATATTTTACTACAATAATACGAGAACTTACTACCACATTCACCCATCATTGTCGAGACTACACAGTGAGATACACGATGAATACAGTGAGTTTGCAGATATATGACATGACAGCTTGACTACTGATAGCTTTGTGGTACATTTGTAATATAATATTTAATTAGCCTGTAATAATAATTACATTTTATTTTATATCTATTTACATCTTTTATTACACGTAATTTTGCAAACATTTTTTTAATATATTATATTAAAAAAGATAAATTATGTTTTTTTTAAAAATATTTTTTCTATGTTAATTATTTTTATATATGTAGTTGAATTATTTATATACTTCTATATATTGCACTGTTACTATTATAATATCATAAATATATTAAGTATAAGTACTAAGTACTAATATCCAATCTGAAGAAGGTGCATTATCCAACTATACTACAGCAGACAGTACTTTTGACGACAAATTTTCGAACCCATATGTTACACTTTTCAAATAAATACATCTATCGTTCCATTATTTGAAAGCCATCTAGATTATTTTCACAGAAATTCAAATACCTTTGAGTAAACAAATAGATGTCAGAATTATCAATTCATTTTTATTAAATTTTGGACACATTGATTCAACTTACATATTATTAGGAAAACACATTCTTTTTGTGAAGTTGTCAGAACATAGGTTTGTGATATTTTAAATATATTAAACATGTTCGAAAATTTGTCGTCTAATTTATTGTCTGCTGTAGCATAGTTGGATAATGCACCTTCCCCGGATTAGAAAGAGATTCAGGTTCGAATTCCGGTAGCAACAATATGTGATTTTATATGTATATCTTTCTAATTAATACATTAAATTAGAATTTAAAATAACACATGTTCCGAATAATTACAACTTCACAATAAGAATGTGTTCTAATAATATTTAAATATCAATTTACAAAAATAATTGTTGTATATCGTTCTTTTAATGATACTATGTACGGTATATAAACATAAATATTAATAATAATATTTTTTAAATTATTCTGTTTGTAAATAATGATGACAGGAATGTTAACAAACACATTTCACATGCGCATCTAAACGCTAATGGTAATTTTCAAACTTAAGATGCTCTTTCAGATAGGTGCTTGCATCTTACGTAATCAAGACAGTCGTCGAGACAAGATCTCGAGCACACTCTACAGCCCGTCTCGGGTTCACCGAGATTGCTACTAATTTGCTCCGAGAGAAATGACACCTTAATACATTCATTCGGAAATGCATTAGTCGCTCGTGCTCGCTGGCCTGCTGCCCGGCCGGACGTATAAGGTGCTAGTGCTGCTAACCCTCCCGCCTACACCCTGTTCCCGCGTAAGTTATGCGCGATTGAACCAAGTGAGCCGAGCGCAACGCATCTACAGTGTGTTTCAGATTTTATATAAAAAGTGGTGTTTTCGCCGAAAAACAGGGGGGGTGGAAAATAATGAATTATAGGAGAATGAATAGGTGGATTAATTAGGGAATCCTTCGATATTAACGGACCAGATTGTAAAGAATTAGAGGGTTAGTTTTTGCATATTTAACTACAATCAAATAAGTTTGATGTGTGTCAGATTTAGGTGCTTTAATTGCGTTGTGGCTAAATAAAGTATGGATAATGTCGCAGAGTATGTGTGTTGATCAGAAGGTTTTAAGCGCAGTACCTGGAAACTATATCTCCTAGTTTTCCACTCGATCGTGGAGTATGAGAAATTGAGCCCCTAACTATTTCATCTTCCTATTTCTCGTCGCCAGAGTATTCCATTCCGAGGTTATGAACTAAACGATACATTTTATTTTAAATCACGAATAAAAAAGCAATTTGATTTTCAAAAATCAATTCACTAGAATTCCAAATGTTTCACCAGAGATTATATCGCATCCCTGCCATTACTGTACATACCTGATCCGATATGTTACAAGTAGGGCACCCAAATATGGACGATGGACTGAGACAGCCATTCAGGAAGAAGGCTGAAGATTTTTAATGAACTGCCTGAAAACTACATAGATTCAAAATGAAACTAAGCAAATATATGAAGGATAAGTTGTAGTAAAAATAAACGATTTTGATCTTGTTTATATTAGAGTATATAAAAAAATACTTATGTATGCACTATATTAAGAATAAATAAATTCATTATCCGGTTCTCGGGTATTTTTAATGAAAAAACTGGGTACCCGGTTCGGTTCTGGTTCTGGGCAAGCTTTTTCCACTGATCCAGAGTTTAGATTCATATTATATACAAAAATGTTTGATTTCAGTATTGTATTCAAATAACATTTAACTATATAAATAACAATTATTCGAATTGAAAATATGATAAAGATTACATGTTTTTTGATCGTACAGAAAAAAGCTTTACATTCTACGAAACTACCCCTGCGTAGAACGATTTATCCTCGTTGGTGTCTACGAAGATACTATATTAAATACCCGTACAATATACTAACGATAATTTTTTGTATAATTTAAATATATGTTAAATATTTTTAACACTGACTCGCCCAGTAAAGATTGTCACGAAAATTGCGATAAAAAATTTCGTAACATTATCTCTTACATCTTGTGTTTTATTTTCACATTTATTTAAAAAAATGGTGGTGTCGAATTTCAATCCCTGTGCCTCTCACAAACCAAGTAAGCACGCGCAAGATAAACTATCGTTTAAGAATAAAATGCAGATTTTATAAGAATGTAGTATTAATGATGACACCTATGAATTGATAAATTAATCAATAATTAAAAAAAAATATATAATAAAAATACGGAAAATTCATAAGAGATTTGATGATTGATTTCTTATGTTCTTCTGTTTTAAAACGTAGCGTGATAAATTTTATTGATGATAAATGTCAAATAAATCAATTTTATGTTAGACACAGTGGCGTAACTTTACTAATGCAGCCAGTGCGGTACATTGGGGTCCACGTTGAATAGGGACCCAACAAGTATCGATAGCTTTCCCGGCGTTAATATAGACTAATCACCAGTGGCGTGCAGTAGGTATAGATTTAGGTTATGCTGTTACCAATGATATTATACAATCATATATAATATATGTACTTTCGTTTAACCAACGTCTTTAGACAAAATAAATCCGTCGTTTATACGACCCTACCATGTACTTATTTATAATTTTAGAGTACTGTTACTAGTGTTTTTAAAGTTTAAGTTTTAACAAAAAATAATACCTTCTCACCCATATAAAAAATATATTGACGTTTATAAGAATACTTTATATGACTGAACATGAAATCCTTCTAATAACTAAAGGAAATAATTATTTTTATCAAAAGGTTAACGTAGGAAATAGTTCTAGCAATTGCTTTTTGTTTTTTTCCAAGTCAAAAACCAATCCATGCACTAAATATAAAGAACAATCATGAAATCAACATGTTAAAAACAGTAAGATAGTAAAATTCGCGAATTAGTAAAAGTAGAAGTAGACACATCAATGATTTGCACGAAGTTGTAAGCCTTTCTAATGTTATTCTATTAAAAAACAGCATAGGCAACGACATCACACAAAACGGATCAACCAAAATAAATTTTCAATTCAGAAAATAGCCAATTATATGACTTGAGTAATTCACTAGCTTAAAGGCAGAATAGAGTAATGTAAATAGGTCGATGCGGCGATTACAAAAGAGCGCCATGGGTACAGCGATGATTTGTCGTGGTAGTTTTTAGAACGAAGTAATTAAAGTCTCAGATAGAGCTAATTGAAAAATAATGTTTCCGTTTATGTTAATTCAATTATTTAATTCATATTTGTTTCCCATAATTTTTAGTAATGCACAGTTGTTTTGCTTGTATGCACTGCACGTCCCTGCTAAGCACGTCTAAAATTCACCATAGCGAAAATTATAAAATCAAAATATCGTTACCCTTGTATATAACGAAAACATTATTAATGTAAACAGTTAACAGTATCCCATTTATGAATAGAGTTAGGACCAAATCTCCGTTGCATATCGCCTTAAAACCAAGCAAGTATTTTTTTATTTGCAAATGTCTAAAAGTAGCCTAAAAACACATGTTTTTTCGTGAATATTATACGAAAAAGCGACTAATTTTGTTCTTCTTATTTAATGGATAAACTATGCATTATTAATATTTCTATATCTCATATAATACTTAATTAAATGAGCCCCTTTTCTATTCTTTATTGGGCCGAATTTTTTTAGTTACCTTACTGGTTAGACAGTAACAGTAAAATGGTGTTTAATTTAAACCCAAGTACGAACCAGGGATGATTCAAAAATTTTTTTTAAAAATAGCTTCGACGGAACCGTCTTTCTACAGCCTGTATTTTAATGCGAAACTTATGTAGTTACCTTATGCTCCATACTTGTTTATGGTCTTACAGATCCTGCGGCGATTGGATTGTCTCTGATTCTTTATTGGAACGAGGTGCCAATAAAATGGTGCTATGCCGTGTTTTACAGCCCCTGAACACTTGTACTAACAGCCGCTCATCATCAGATAGCGTGACGGATCGCGACACGGTCGGCTCGCACGCATTTATTCGAACGGTGTTGATTTCCAAGGTTCATTTCTGATTTAGACGACACAACCCTGACCCGGGAGGGGGATGAATCATCCGGCGACTCTCGGCTGACATGTCGTGGCCAAGTACAGACACGAGAGCCTATAATCGGCCACGCTTTATCAAAGAATACTAAAAAAAAATCGAGTATTTTATTACATTTGTTTTCGGTACTTTAAAATTTATTTTATTAGATAAAAATTATTTAAAAAAAATGATTGAGTGTGTGTGTGTGTGTGTGAGTTACTTATGTTTACAATTCACTGCGAAGAAAGTAAATAATTAAATTAGGTGTATTTTTGGTCGGTATATATATATAATTTTTTGTTAAACGTTAAATCGTTACTGTACGCGATCAATTATACCTACAATTGGCAAGTGATCAACGTAATTCTTCGGAGTAATAAATGTTACACTGGAAAGCAACCTCCAACAGTTTTAAATCTCAGTAACCAATTATCGTCAAATTATTATCATATTACTTACCGGAATGTGAAGAGTCATATTGACTTTTATGGATACTTAATAAAATGTGTAGTCACCATGGTAACGAGTATGATGTACTTGTTTAATCGCTCGTATTTTTCAAATTTTCGGTTACGTGTCAGAAAAGAAGGATTCAAAAGTTATAAATGTAGTTTAGAATGATTTTAAATATTAATAACACACCTTTAAAGTAAATATAAACAAATTGAATGATTCGTGTAATATTTTGTTTGACACTGATCTGAATAAATGTCTCGTTATAAAAATATTTGCGTTGGATTCAGACAATCGCTTAGTACGCCTGTCAAACAGTTATTTCCACCGGTTTCTTGATTCAATTTTACAACGTATTTACAAGCGAGTGCCGTGGCGCCATATGTTCGTAGCCTTCTAGCCAATTAAATAATATTAAATTCACGTTTTATTGATGTTGTTAACATTCTTCGCAACATAACGATTGAACTTGAAACTTGTACGAAAGTAAACATTTAGGACAAATTATTCTTGAATCTTGTGTTTAATCTGGGACCTTTCTATTGCCGCTAGACTGCTCTCTCGGCCGCGCTAATCCTAGGTGAACTGTGACTGTGATCGGTGTTCGATTGTAACAATAGTTGACTGTGATTTATAACTGTGATTTGAACTGCAATAGAGGTTTCTAGTGAACCTCTGGTCGCTAGTTGAATTACGAATAATCCCCTTTTTTACGAGTCTCCAATTCGAATATTCGAGTATACTTGTCCATTTTTTAAATACTCGATAATCGAGTATTTTGAAAAATACTCGTAAATCATAAATGATTAAATATTAAAAAATATATATTACGTATTTAGCTGCGTCCTGCGTTCAGAATTCAAAGGCCAAGTTAGAGCGGTTACTGCCAGATATCATTTTTGCATAGTTTCAAGAATTTATTTTATGCCTTCGTGTCCTCCTGACATGTCTTATCAATTATTTTCACAATAATAATAAGTATTCTCTTTAGAAATAGTGTTTATTTAGCTTATTAAATATTTGTGGAACAAAACATTCTATTGTTCGTTCTCTCAACGTACACATAGTTTGCAATCAGTACTCCCATAGTTCGACCCGACGATCTGGAAGAGTAACTATGATGTAGGTCAGTATTCCTATTGCGGTTTCTCTACCCGTCATGGGTTGGTCCGATGGTCCGAAGTTTTTATCCCAATCTACGGGTATTAAATAATGCACTTACAAAACCAAAATTGTGCTCCGACCGTAGTTTGACAGCGATTCCCTTATCGCAGAAACCGGCGGCCTTCACACTACATAAATTAATCATACCACCAACAATAAAAACAAGGGTGCCAGTCTAAGGAATAAGAAAGTGCGTAAACAACAACGAGTTTAACAGAAGACCGAGAAGTAAAAAGAGAGATTCTCTCAGCTACCCACCGCGCACCCCGTGCCTGGCAACCCGCTCGGTCTTCTCACCCATGCTTGACATCAGTCACATAGCGCGTCATACACACATATGTACCCGTTTAACAGACGTCAAGTGTACCACAGATCAACTATCACTATTCGCATGCTGCGATTTTCGGCGACTATCTTCCGATTCGCAATCGGCAACAGTTTTACAGCAACCTTCAATGTGGCCCGTGTCCATGTAAGAGATCTCTGATTAGATTTTGCTCCGATGAGATAACTCTTGATTTTCCTTGCCTTGCACTTCACACTTGTTGTATGTCAAACGTCTGGGTAGATGTGGCCATGTCTATGACTATCGAGAATGAGATGAAGAGGGCTGATACAATTACCAAGAAAGAGAGGAAGATCCTCCTGCACAGCGGATGCACGCGCATAACACGTGAAAGGGGGTACGGTTCGAGAATAAGGCTTCTCAGCTACACTCGGACGGCCGAAGAAGAAGAAGATCAAACGTCAAATATCACCCCCATTAACTAGCTACATTCGTCAGGCTGTACAAGATATAAAATACTCTCAACGTCATATCCTATTACTTTCTACATTAGAAAAATTAAAAAGTACAAACAATATTTATTTAAATATAATTTTTACGACCTGACCACACCGCCGCGATAAACAAACGAATAACGTCGCGAAATAGCTTTCATATTCAGTAGCTACCGTTGCATTTTTTTTTACACAGAATGACAGGCCGCTTAGTGTCGTGTCTTGTCAATTGTTTTCTATGGTGAGCATTATTCGCTTTCTGCTTTTATGGCTGGTCTCGCGCCGGAGTGTTGTGATATATTTTAATAATTGTTGATAATTGCAGGATGATCGTGATGGATAGTTAAATTGTATCCAATTGTAACGCATAGGAAAATATATGGCCTAGATTGTATTTTAAAACACAATGTGTATTATTATTAAATAATTAATTATTATGGAAGTTAGAACGGACAATGTACGATGTATGCAAGGAAAGCGACCTTATTATGAATGTCAACAAATTGAAAATGATGGTATTTGAAAAGGAGGACAGCTAAATACTTGGAGGTAATGAATGTTTGGAACAAGTAGATGAGTTTGTGTATTTGTTTATATGTTTAACCCTGCCCAAACCATGCAGTAACACATGTCAATATATCGGTAAATATATGCAACATAAAATTCATATTTTTTATAATCCAAAAAAAAATATTAGCGCTAAGGAATGACTAGTGAAAAACCAATTATGAAAAGGGAATCGTACAAAAACAATTATTTTTTCCATTCAATCCGTTGTAAAATTAATACGTTGGTAAAAATACCATTTGTGATATGAAAGACAGAGATCACACACTTTGTTCACAGTGAAAAGATTCTTTTTTACTAATTAAACAAAGAGAGATAAAAAGGAAGGATACATTGTATAGGACTTAATGATTGCTCTAAATTATGTTATTAATCATTTTTTCAAATTTGAATGCTCAATATCTACAGTAAATTCGTGCCATTAAAGCCATTTAAGGTAATAAAAATATTTTTTCTAACTGTTATTTACGGTAACACGAGTTGACAGCATGGCTGAGTTCGGGTATTTTATATCATGGTATGGTAAAGGTTAATAGACTGAGAAAGATATAGAAAGGAGGGAGAGGGGAAATAAAGTAAACAGAGTTTTGAATGGAATATTATATTTTAACGGGAATTTGTTAACCGAGGTAATACTAGCGATACACAATGGAGTTCTAGTACCGACACTGATGAAGAGAAACGAAAGTAGACCGAATGCAGTGGAAATGAGATCACTTAGGCATTCATAAAAGGGAGCTGGCGTAATCGCTAGACTATTTGATATTTCACTTCATTTAATTACTGTCCTATTTATTTATTTGGAACACCAATCTATAAGTCTTAGTTATATTTATCTCATTGTTTAGGACTAATTATTAACTACTTTTGGCCATGTAAATAATCACGTATCCGGGTACGCATATGCCTCTGGAAACTCACAGCCTCTCTACGAAGGCATTGTAGGGTACATTATATAAATTACATTTTGATCCGAAGCAACGGTCAGTAGGTAGAAACGATAGAATATATCCGAGAACCTTTGTAGGTTTATTTACTTTGAAAACGCACTATTGCATGCGTATGGAAATCATACTGACTTTTATTATTGATATTGTACTAACAACTTACTGAACGTTTTACTTTACTACACATCTCACAAGTAAGACTCTATATTTATCCCTACATTATGTATATAATTATATTTTCGGATATCAAGCTGAAACCAGATGTTTCACTCTACCTCCTTTCAACGCCTATGTGATTTGTAATTTTCCTAAGATGATTTGATTGGAAGGAAAGGTGCTTTTGGAGGCTGAACAGAGTCATTCGGGGGCATGAAGTGTGGACGGGCTAGCTATGGTTACATTGGTTTGGTAGGAATAGCCAAAATGAAAGAGTTATTGAACATCATCGGTCTGCGTAGGGTGCACAAGGCTACAGGCTAACCTTACGTATGTTTACCGTTCATGATCTTTTTCCGATATATAACCTGGCATAAACAGTTTAGTCCGCACTGAGTTGCATCGAGGTGGTTCCTGTGTGGTCGCCGTGGTACTCGTACTTCAGTTGTATGAGGAGGATGATAGTAGGATCTCTAGAGGTTAATACCCAGAGACAGTGTTCCTGAAACGATCTACAATTACACAAACACACACACACCCGCACCAGTATGCAGTGATAACAATCCTAACTATTTGTTCCTGGCTCTATTCGAGATGCATTGTTCGAGACACCGAGGATCATCCTGCAGATTAACTAAAACTATCCATCGCACACCGTTGTCACATGACGTATGTTTTCAGACGCACCTAAAGGATGGTAATTTTCCTGAGAATCGTACTGTCATGTCACAATCATCACAATTAATTACCTTCAGTGGTGGACGCGGCCACGGATTGGCCATTTTCCTACCGATACTGAACAGCAGCATATTGGAGATATAAGGACCTCGGCCGTGCATCTTGGATGAGTCATAACAAATGATATTGTTCACTGAGACATCGGCCGAATCTAAATTTTGGATCCTCATCATGATCATTACCTTTTGAACGTGTTGGGTGAGAGGGCTCGGGTTTAAGCACCCGTCGTCTACCGCGAATAGGCACCAGGCGTACGGGTATCTTAATCTGGGGATAGGGGAGCCGAGCGAGCGCAACAGACCGGTGTCTAGAGAACTTATCATAATCACGGAACATATTTGCCAAGCGAGGCATTTAGCATGTCGCATGTTGTTTCACATGTCCACATAATTTATGAGCGTATATGTGGCAGATCTGTTTATGACAGTAAAGAATGAAGAAATAATCTAAAGCTGATTTTAGTATAGTGTGTAAGATTAAGAAATGATCACTTATGTGGTTTGGTCATGTGGAACGGATGAATGAGAAGAGAATAGTAAAAACGATATATAACGCAAGTGTTGATGGCACAAGAAATAGAGGACGTCCGCGGAAGACTTGGCACGACCAGGTAAACCAGACACTGGAGGATGGTCCTGTTAAAATCTTCAGTATAGATGTATGAATGGTGTGTCAGGACAGAATAGTGTGGCGCTCTATCGTATTTGCCTACAAGAAAAGTAAGTAAGTATCCTTATGGCGGGAGTAATATCAAGATCCAGGTTGCAAAATGAATTATCGTAGAGGAGTAGCAAGAGTAGCATGTTTTCCCGTAGCATTCAGTGCCCTGATTTGAAAAATGAATTACAATCGATCCGGTCGCAGGTATTTAAAATGTCATTATTTTATTATATTTCACCGTAATAATTTCAGACATTTGACACACTTTATCTATGGTTATCTCTTCATGTTTTCAATATATGTCGGAGTAACTTGTTTTGTCTTGATACCCTTAAGGGGGTGTGTATAATTTTGATGTCCTTCTGCTCTCCGGTCCTTCGTTTTTTCAACTACTTTTTTCACTGTGTTTTTCACGTAATTTACACTGTTTACTGACTTGGCAAACGCCTCTCTTTACTTTATTCTATGCTAACCATTTTACACCAATATGATTGGTATTTCATGTATTTATATTTTAATGTATTTTGTGATGCATAATTAATAAAGATTATAATTTTTCCGGGGTACAATGAGGGTGCTATGTCGACGCCGCCCTGTCACCGTGCGGGGTGGTGCCACGCAGTTGCGTATTTAGCATTGAAATAATATCAACCTATCGACGAACGTGTAGGACCGATATGGAAGCTTTAAAGCTCGTAAAACAGTCCAGAGCGTGTGGTGGGTCAGCTCTCAGACCGAGTGAGAAGTATCAATGTATCTCGGCTTGAAACCCATACTTTTACTTCTCAATTAAAGTGGATAACAAACGACTACCAAGATGTGTCATCTTGGTAACTGCTGAGGGTAGCCGGACGATGATCCACCCCAGATTTAGCTGGGATTAAGGTCGTATGATGACAAATTGGGTCTGTATCGATCAGCAAGACGTGAAATTCGAGGTTTTGGGATAATTTTACGATAACACTAATTGCTCCGATTTGGCTCATTTTTTTCCCAGCATAGTTTAGTGCTCTGATTACATAAATGAAATCAAATTACAGCTCGAAAGTATTAAAAAAGTTATTACACTTTAAAGTTATGTTACATTACATTTAAGGCCATAGAAAATTGACGTTTCAATGCGCGTTTACCATAGATAAGAAAGAAATAAATTAATACGTGAACCATAGACAATTAAGTTCTTTTACAAAAGTGTTTAGTCAAAATACAAATGTAATTATAATAAAATAACCAAACTTAACCTAACTTAAAAATAGAAATGTTAATTTTAATTAAATAACCAAACCGTGAACCATACCTTAATGAAGATATGATGAGGTACCGTGTTCGTCAATTTAATCCCTTGTATTTTTTATCTATGGTAAACGTAATTTGATATTATCTATGAATGAAGCGGCTGAAAAATCTATTTTCTATGGTCTTAAATGTCAAATGTACCGTGAAATAGCGAAACTATAAAGTGTAATAACATTTTGAATGCTTGCGAGCGCCTTAATTTCACTTCATTTATGTAATTATGACATTCAATTGTGCCGGGAAAAAGATGAACCGAATCTGAGCAATTGGCGATGTTCAATAGTTTAGCCGAGGCTTTGAACCCCCGACCTCTCAAGGATAAGGGGACGAAAATGATTATGGGGGTTTTGAATTAATACATATATATTTATATATCTCAACTACTAAGATATCAAATGAAGAAAGTAATAAAAATAATGATACTCACAAAACGTGGTCGTTTATTGCACTGAATTTACTTTGAAATAAATACAAGTCACATTGTAAGTATTCAAGGACGTTCCATAGGTGGAGGCAAGTAAGGTGGTGCCTAGAATCATTGTCCCGTATGTACAAATGCGAAATAAATACATTTAAGGATCCAAAACATGTTGGGAAAATATCAAAGGACAAACTGTAAAAATTCGGCGAAAAGTGCCAGCATTGCATTTTCAACCAAGAAGGAAATTAGGTTAAAAAATTCCCACAATTTCAAAAGGCACATTAATTGAGATAGGTTACGTAAGGATAGTAAAAATAGTTTTAAAGTTTGCTTAAAATCATCCTTTCTCGCAAGGTGCCATCACAAAGGTCGCAAATGGTTGAGAGTACCATTGATGTATAGTTCCGCATTTGAGAGGATCAGAAACAAAACTTGCACTATCCAATTGACGAAATTATATCGGACTTTATGTACCGAGTGGACATTTTAAAATTGATAATATGGCGGAATGAACATGTTTAAACATGCTCACTATCTGTATATATCTAAAATAGATGCACTATGTACAGATGTTATATATTTACCGCGACAACGGCCAAAAGAAACACGCGAATGAAGTAAATAACATATTGCTATGTACAGACGTTGTATGAGTTTACGCCGTCCTAAAAAGAACATCTTTACTATTTACTACGTAAACGCTATAACGCGCAGGGTTTTACGCAGTCCACGTGGACAGATTAAATAAATTTATTTTTGTATGTATGTGAAACGTTTAATTTTTATCACGTCCGCTGTTTTAATAACATATTGGATTTTAAATCTGCCTATTTACTTTTTTATTCTTAATCTAGTACATACGTAAGTACAGAAAATACGCTCTTATATATGCAATATCAATATTTCCTTTTTTCACTATATAATGCACACGTCTTTCAACCAATCATCAATCATCATTAAATTCCACAAGATCATTTCAAAGCACCTGAAAAACATTATAAAAAAAAACAGAAATACAATGTGTGTTCTGTATGTAAAATATGATTTGATAAAATGCTTCTAAAATATTCAAACATGTTGGATAATGCACCTTCTTCTGTTAGGAAAGAGATCCAGGTTCGAATCCCGGTGGCGCAACAACAATATTTTTAGATAAAATTGATTTTATATGTATATCTTTCTAATCAATATATTTAAACATGTTTAATAGAAAAAATACTACTATAGCTAGATAATAATTTCTGTTGCCATTATAGTTCACGATTACAGATTCCAGAGACAACAAAATATTAATAACTAGTTTCTTATTATGTATTACGGATATCCATAATTCATATTTATGTTAGTAGAGTTTCGTTCCAATTTGTTTCTATAAATTAAGACTAGGTATCGCCTCTTGTATCATAACTATGATTTCCGAAAGTAATCATGTAATTTGGGTGTAATAATCGTTATTATTAAACCGATATAGCGATTTATCCGAGGCAGTGAAACCGGTTAATTCGTACATTTTTTGCAACATCAATTTATCTTGCATCAATCTTTGGCCTAATACATTTTTTGCGGAAGTTTTGATTGCGGTGTTTGGTTACCGACTGGAAAGCAAACAAATTGATATATTAAACTAATTGAGATGAATTTCGACGCGTGAATTATTCCGTTTTCACATTTCAGCTGTCAAGAAAATTTACATACCTCGTTAATACAGATTTCATATTCTGCGAGAAAAAAAATAATACAATAAAATTATTGGTTTTCAGATTAAAAATTTGCCAACTTTCAAATAAAATGATTGTGTTTTGTGCGATATATCAGAGATTTCAATTAAAAGGCATGTTATTTTGGAGAAGTAATATAATTAAACATTTTTCTATTGACTTTGAGGAGTATTCATAGAAAATGATCATGAATATTGTTTATGCCCCTTGTTACTTCCGTTGGCACCACTGGGTTTCCTGGTTTATAATAATGCACATGTATGTGTGTAAGTATTGCCGCCCTTTTTTCGGAATCTAAGAAGATGGTAACCGAGGCGTCATTCTCATTGCTTGCTTCGACCAGTCCAGCAGTCCTAATAAACCACCAGTGCGCGCTTCAGTCGGTCAAAATTTAAAGACAGCAAAGTTGAAAGGTTAGTGCTGTTCATGTATCATATGTGTACTTGTTGTTAATCGAAAACCTGGGAGCCAGCGATCGAAGACATTTGCATAAACACATATTTAAAAAGCCTTTGTTCAAGAACAGAATGAAACTATAGCACCTCAAAACACGTGTTTGAAGAGCTGGTGTTCTCACATTAACAAAGCATTCTTAATTATTACTACGCTACTGTTTGGGACATATTTGTGCTTGAGCGAGAATGATGTACTGTGCCTTCCACCTCCCCCCCCCCCCTTCCTCACCTGCCGCCAGTCAAGTCGATCGGCGGCCCTGAACCGGTACGGTTACAAAAGATTTCGCAGTGAGAAGTGTATCTACATGACCATCTATTGCAGCCTGAATCATTCAAGATCCTGAACGAAGATAGTGTCAAAACCCTAAGTTACAGTCCACATTTGAGGTGCTAGGAGAACGGATTGTGGTGAGTGGAACTTCCTTCCAAATCCTGTTTCTTCCGGCGTCTATGCCATTACGCAACAGCTACTGTTACGAACGTGTTTAAACATGGTTCTGAGAATACAATCACTATCCGCATCTACTTAAAATTGAAGCACTGTATACTCATGTTATAATATGTTTAGCGCGCTGACGACTAAATAAGGAACACGTGAACGTAGTTTATATATTGATGTGCATATCGTCATGAAAAGAACACCTGGACTTTTTTTATAAACGCACCAATGCACAGAGTCATACGCGGTCAATCTACGTGGACAGTCAATTTTTTGTTGTTGAGTAAATAACACATATTATAAATTTGCCTGTATTAAGTACACCGGATATTTTATAAGTTAGTTAACTGGAATAGATCTGATGTATAACAACAACCTGAGTTTGTTATTGACCGATAGAGCACGTCTTTAATATATCTACAATATCGTATGAAGTTTGACGAAACCAGCATCTGAAAAACAGAATATTATTTACAACTATTCTGAATTCGCCAATCGTATTTTGGAAACAAACCATTATTTTGACAGTAATAAGGGTTTATAAATTATACATACATGTTTACAGTTAGATGAATTTAAAATTTTAGAAATTAGAAAAAGTGTTAATGGCAAATTAAATATAATAATTAACAAAATCCTTTTTGTAAATAGTCACCTTTTAAATTTGTTTTCACAGTAGTTAATAATCTGTTACCCACCACTTATACTTTTATAGTTTTTTTTTTATCTTTGCTTGTATTTTTAATTTTAGCATTGAAACATGATAATTTATCAATAAATAGTGGTTTAATTATTATTATTTATGGACATATAAGAATTTGTCTACACACACAGCGGATGACACGTTATTTTTCTTCTTCCACGGTACTACATCCTAGGATGGGATTTGATCTCCCTAGCCCTAACCCTAGCCTTTCTTCTGTAGTTTCCCGACTCATCCTGCTTCAATCCTCTTCCACACAGTCAACTCATCTCATCCTCGTTCTTCACTTGGTCACAATCTTTGGAGTCCTGTTATCTGGCATTCTTTCAACATGGCCAGTATTTGGGACCTACAGAATTTTAGCATTGAAACTTCTTCTTCTTCTTCTTTCAAACAGGCAATCCACCCTTCAAGAGTGATTTGTGCCATTAAACAAGTTTAAACATTATTTCATAGAAAGCAGTACAACAATATTATAGAATAGGGAATATTGCGTTACAAGTTAATACCATTAGTATTGAAACTTGCTCAATTATATTTTCTAGATTATTATGAATTTTTGTTCTGCAAGTTCCATTTTGTAGTGCGGGTCCATCAATTTTTCTTAGTATTTAGCGTTCAATTTGTAATTAATTACTTGTATTATTATTGTTTTATATATTAGCAGTTTGCTTCGTTGACTCAGTATTTACGACCCCTGCAGTTTTCTACAGGCATAGAATCTTATATTTCATATGTATGTAAATCATTAAAATAATTAGTTACATGTGTCCTAAACATGTTTTAGATATATCATCCCTATATAGAATATGACTTCCTGGCCTTTTCTCGTAATTCATCCCTTATAATAATAATTATGTGTTTATTCCAGCGTAATAAGATTTTTTTTTTCTAACCCGATTCGCCATAAAGATAATACATATTATGTTATACATTAAAGGTTATGAAATAAATATAATGCTATGAAAAAGAAAAAGAAAAAGAAAACCAAGGAAAATATTAATAAATAAAAAAAATGTAAAAAGTTCACACATGTATACATCAGAATATACATATTATTAATATAACTACTTCAGTCACGGCCATTGTTGTATATGTAACTGTTCTGCAGGTGTTGCCATTCTCTGGTCAGGGAACCAGTTTTCCATGACAGCGCCGCTTGCACTAGAGAGTTGGTGCTGAGCTCCAGCCGCATCTTTACGTCCGCAACTCGATGTCTCAGAAGCGGAACGAATCCATGTATACGACCTTCGGTAAACATTGTAGATGCGCTGCAATAACGCGCCAATCCAAACAGTATTCTGTATGAGTTGTTGTACTGAATTCAGAGATCGTTTATACATCACTTGTTTGTATTTCGACCAGAGCTCGCAGGTATACATGCTGGTGAAGAACGATTTAAACAGGATGCTCTTCACCTCCTTACTGCATCGGTAGAAACGCCGTGACAGCATATTTGCACGAACGCTCAACTGTCTCCTCTGCCGTTCTATATCATCATCGTCTTGTCCATTTTCATCGAATATATGGCCAAGGTATTTGACCTTATTTTGAACGCTCAATTTGGTCCCGTCCAGCCACACGGGAGGGACATTATCTGACACTTTTCCATATTTGAACGCCATTATGACCGATGGTATTGTATGAAAAGCTTATAAACTAGCAAAAGCATACATATTGATGGGTTTGATTCTGCGATTCCATATGTGACAACAATTTTCCACAGGATGTCTAGCCAATAAATATTATATGTTTATTAAGATGGTTATAAAATACACGACCACTGTTCATTAGCGCGGGATCGAAGTTGGATAACGTTGGTTTAGAGATGGGTAACCGATGTTTAGGAAAACATAAAACTTTAATTGCGTTGCAAAGGTCTAGAAGTCAATTAGACGTAAATATCGGTGCGTGATTTGATTATTGGTGCAATTATAAAAGGCATCAATCTAGTTTATTTTCCCTGCTTGTAAGGTCTGCGATTCTTTATTACATTATTATTTTAAGTATGACAATTATATTCACGTTTACGCGTGGAACTTATATACTAGTGGCTTTTGTTGCCTTCAAAGTACACGCTTCGTACATCTGTGGAAGTTTGTCCGAAACTTATTTTCCGGAACACTCACATGTTTTGTTGGATAACAGTTATGTTATTAAATATTCATTTCTTTAGTTATCTTATCACAAGAAACAGTCGAATTAGGTGAATAGGCAGGACCATCTAATTGTTACAAGGATAGGTGTCATTTGGTTCATTGTATTTCTTGTGATTATTCACTCGGTTAAAGAACCAGCGTATTCGTGTAAGAATGAAGGGAAACGTATGCCAGGATAGGAATAGGCTCTATCATATCTGTTAAGCATGTTACGGTGGTATATATTTTTAGTGTTAACGATTTCTTAATCGGTGTTTATTGCGACAGTATCTATTTATTTAACTCTTTCTATAAGAATTGAATTAATCGTGCAGTATAAGTGAATTAAATAAATTAAAATTGTTTTCCAAGGACTCGCACGAGACTTTTATCCTGTGATCCGGGCCAGATCGTCCGACAGTGTAGCGGGCCCAGTTTCTGGTTCAGTTTCCCATAAATATTAATAATAATAATATTCTAACTCTTCACTGTTGGGGTGAGGGGTGGGGGCCCCCTTTGTGCGAGACCGCCGTTCCATCCGATTATTAACGCGAATAGCCCCTTCCTTCTGGTGGAAGTTTTCCCCGGATAACGTGAATAACGCTATATCTTGGCGGACAGAAAGATAATATTTTATTATCCAGACATGTTCGTCGAAAAAAATCTTGGATAGTTAGGCATACTTTTTTTTATACAATAAATTGACTAGAAAGTCTCTCACAGTGAGCGCACTGTGATTGCATTAAATTTGACAATCGCCCAATCTGTTTGCCCATTCAAAATCGCTAAAGTGCATAGATCTGCTTTTTTCTTCTTCTTTTACCCTATTCTTTCAGCGGACGTTAGCTATCATCTCTAGCTCTACAGTAGATGCCTTGTGTTACCAATGGCTAACTAACAGCTGACATTATCAGTTTGAAATTTACGCACGTATTAGTTCAAACACGATTACGTGGTCATTTCAGGCATAAATGATCATACCAGAGTTGCACACGCCTGATTTTGTTTTAGATACACCGTGGCCTTTCATCGTACCCATCTGATCTTTGATTTTTCGTTTATAGCTACCGTCATCAATTAGAAGCGTAGTTATTAATTATATTTGAAATCTTAGAGAAAGCGATTATGACCGTGATATTGTATATAACAACAAATTATAAGATGATTCAAAATAATATGAAGTAAAGCTTAGGTAATATCAAACAATAATGGAGAATGATTCGAATTTTCTGACCAGTAATGTTATAAGTGAAAGCAAAGTGATTAATATATTTATATACATATTTTAAACAAAATTAATCCGAAGTTAAAATTCCACAATACCCCATCCACAAGCTTAAGTTAGCCCAGCGAACAGACTATGCTCAGTGAGTGTTCTCGCGAGACTGAGTAAAACTCTATAAAAATCAAAGTGGAAGCTAAAGTGAAACCTTTTACTCTTTATCTCATTTCACCTCCTAAAAATTCAGTACCTACATGGTACATACATAAAAATAATACATAGGTACCTAAATTTAAAAATATCAAAAATAAATGTAATAAAACTCGCACACTTTTCCATAAATAACACGCAAACGCGCGCGATGTTTACATACGTAATTGTAATCGTGGTCAAGTGATCTACATAGTTGTCGAGTGTTCGAGCCTCGTTCCAGAATACCATAAAATTAGTCCTATTTTTATAGCACAAGCTTGGTATGAAAATCGAAAGAATATTGACGTGACACATGTTCCGTGTACGCATCTCTATTAATAAAATAACCATGTGAATACAAATTATATTGAATACAATTTTTTTACCAGGGTCCAGGGTATTAGTATTTTTTTCTGTGTGGAATTTGTATGCGCAACTAGTTTGTGTTGTTACCTATCGTGCTTTAAAGGCAGCCAATGAAATATTTTCACGGTACATTTACGACTTTTATTTTATAATGTTCAGTTTTTAGTGTTTAGTTCATCTCACTTTATTTTGTATTTGATAATTTTTTTTGGTTATTCTGATTTGTATTTTTTTTCTTTAATATAGAGTGTGGTTGTGTAATGGTGTATCAGCGTTGATTCACATATAAAGGACTGGGTGTGTTTCTTTGTTTTTTTATTTTTTATAATGAGGTCTATGCGCGTTTTCGTATTTAATGTGACTCTTGTAGCAATGTTGATATCACTAATCAATGTATGGTAACAAATGCTGAAGTAAAGATGTATTTTTAACTGGTGGTGATCTGAAAATTGCTAAAAGAATATTGTCCATTCCATAATTGATTTGTAAATAATAAACCTCATTGATTTTTGGTTCTATTACTTGCGCATTTAATACATTCAATGACACATTATGCATTACCCAACTATGCTACAGCGACAATTTTCGAACCTATATGTTACCTTTTTGATATTCTATTATATCTACTTTATTTTTACTACCGTCTACTTTATTTTTACAGAATCTCAAATACCTTTGAGTAAACTGACAGCAGACGCCAGAATTATCAATTCATTTTTATTAAATTTTGGACACATTGATACAACATTATTATTTAGGAGAACACATTCTTATTGTGAAGTTGTAATTATTCAGAACAGACGGTCTGTGATATTTTAAATATGAATTAAATATATTAATTAGATAGATATACATATAAAATCAATTTTATCGAAAAATATCGTTGTTGCGTCACTAATTTTGTATAGTAGTTGTACATTTTTCATATTCATTTTTGTCCATTTTGTTTATTTGTGGTGATTGATGGTATAGTTTAAGTTAACACTGTATACATGAATTATTCACTTGTGTTCGATTTCTTTATTTTTTGAGTAAATAATAAAGGGGACGAATAAGGTTATAGAATTTTTTTCTAGATCAGAGGTTCTCAAACTTTTTTGTGTCGTAGACTCCTTGCCATGTTTTTCGGTTTTTGGTAGACCCACTACTTACCTGATATTGATTTTTTGTAAATTTCTAATTGTAGTGAAGTTTAGTGTTAAAAACTTAAACCACAAAGCGAATGCCTACATCCTACAACTTACACAATTTTATGAACATATATAATAAATTTTTTACTTCATAGGTACTTTTATAAATAATGTATATGTCTTTATATTATAAGATTATAATGTAAGTAAATAGGTACTATCAGTGTATGTTGAGATCCACTATCGTGGACCCCCATTTTCATTTCATGGACCCCAAATTTTTTTTTCGCTGACGTAGACCCCTTGCAGGTTATCATAGACCCCTGGGGGTCGATAAAGACCACTTTGGGAATCACTGTTCTAGATCATAAACGTGTTTTATGTAGATAGTTTCTTCATTAGCGCTTTTACAAATTAATATTTTCGAGTCTTTAAACCATACTTTTATTTTTGTATCCTTCATGATTATTTATAATATGGAGATAATACATTTCAAATATATATTTTTCGTTTGTAAATGGTTGAATTCTCTTCTGCAAAGAATTTTATAGATATTTTAGAATGATTCGCTGTGTTCATTATTTCAGTCAGAGGTCTGAGGAGAACTGTAACGGACCTCTGCGTCATTCGCCGCTCGCCGTATATTAAATTATATTAAAGGGTGTAATTAAGGAAATGAGAGCCAATGGTGGACAAGGGTCACCATAAATCTCGGCGCTAGAGGCCCTCGGCCTGTTAATGTTTTCATTAATTATAAGCAGTCGTCATTCTGCTAATAAAATGTTGCCATCATCATTTCACGCTACGCCATTGACTTAAAATGGACAATTATTTTCCGCAATAAATTACTTTCCAAAAATAGTTCCCATCATGGTTGAGTACTTACTGCAAATACTATAAATATCTTGAATTTAACAACTTGTATAAATAACTAACTCAATTCAACTAATAACCAAATTCTAATAAGGTATCAAATAAATATTTTCATGAGGAGAACACATTCTTATTGTGAAGTTGTAATTGTTCAGAACACTGTGATATTTTAAATATGCATTAAATATATTTAATTAAAAAGATATATACTTTTAAAATCAGCAATATTATCTTTGTGGTTAAGATTCATATTTTTATTTATTATCTTTGTTTTATTAACCACTAAATTGAGCTTAAATACATCTACCGGTTTCGAAAAATACCATTTTCTTATTATGACATTATGTTAGTTATGACATCCTGAAGAAGAAAATGGTATTTTTCGAAACCGGTAGATGTATTTAAACTCAATTTAGTGGTTAATAAAACAAAGATAAGAAAGATATACATATAAAATCAATTTTATCGAAAGATATTGTTGTTGCGGCACCCGGGTTCGAACTTGGATCTCTTTCCTAACCGGGGAATAATCGCTAAAAATATTGTCGCTGTAGCATAGTTGGATAATGCACCTTCCCCGGTTAGGAAAGAGATCCTCGTTCGAGTCCCGGTGATGCAACAACAATATTTTTCGATAAAATTGATTTTATATGTATACCTTTCTAATTAATATATTTAATTCATATTTAAAATATCTTATAATAGATATCCTAGAATACACATTTGATCAATTATTTCTTAGATACGTAATTAAGGACTTTTAATACTAATTCACTGACGTTGTTTTACGAAAAATGTGTAAAACAATATTTTTACAATAATAAACAAACCTGCGCGTGGTAAATCTTGTCTTGACCAGATTCTGATTAAGACC
Source organism: Eubasilissa splendida (assembly GCA_031772225.1). NCBI lineage: Eukaryota > Metazoa > Arthropoda > Insecta > Trichoptera > Phryganeidae > Eubasilissa > Eubasilissa splendida. Next base: position 1,664,146 of record CM062858.1, read on the forward strand.
AAGTATTCAATGCACGTGGTAATTTGTCAAACATCTATAACCGATCAGTACACCAACAAATCACATAAGACTAACAACCTGCGAAGAGAGTGTATAAATTGCAATAAACTGGTAATATACGCAGAACAGGAAACATGGAATTCAGCATATGAGGATGTAAATTCAGCTTTTAATGAATTAAAAAATTAATCTTACAAATCCCACTGTGCTAGATAAAACATAAAATCGTGGATCATTGAGGGCCTAATTTTAAGTACTCAACTTTACAAAAAGTTCACTAACACTCCAATATAAGCGTCATAGAAATATTTGTAATAAGGCAACACACAATCGGCGAAAATGTTACACTATATAAATCTGGTAGAACAAAATAAAAACAATACAAAAAAATGTTTGCAAATTATTAGACAAATGTACGAATTCTAATATCAAAAAAGGTGATAGAAAAATATTCCAAACATAGATGAAAATCACTGATATATTAAAGTATATAAATAAATACTTCTCCTCTATCTCAGATGAGCACTTACTCTGAATGAACACCAGCGAATTACAAACATCGAATTCAATATATTGAAGCCCGACTACGCCACACGAAATTAGCAGAATTATATAAATAAAAAGAAATAGCGCACTACGTAAAAATGGTATTGCTAAAAAGTAAAATAAATCAAGAAGGTATATTTCCGAGCCATTTGCATTCATAACTAACCTGAGTCTACAAATTGGAATCTTTCCAACCACGCTAAAAGATTTGATGGTATCACCAATTTATAAAAACGGAAACCCTAGGTGTTATATCTAACTAATTGTTAAACGGAGGTTCCTCAAATTCCTAGATGTAAATATTATTCTCTCCAATAAACAATTTGGCATCCGATCAAACCGCAGTACAGAGGATGCCCTCATCTCTCTCGTAGAATGTATTGTCTCAAGCATGATCAAGGAAAATAAATGCGTGTAGATTGTTACGAAATGTTTTTTTCTCTCGTGATTTGACTCTATATGTGCTTTTTAGTAGTCAGGGTATCGAAATAAAAAGATTTACGTACAGTTAGTACAGAATGACATATATTCATCACAAACAGAATACGGCATTGAGATATTTATGGTATTAGTAAATACTGTTAAAAATCACATAGAACATATAGCATACTTTCAGATAATAACAAAATATACCATTTGACAAGGCCAGGCCGTGAGCAAATACATTTTTTATCTGGCTAGATTATTTCAAATGCAAGCATGGAATATTTCTGTGTATGCAAAGATCATTAAATTTTGTTTTCCCTATTTAAATAGGGGATAGGTATTTCTGAGTGTGCGGTATTAAGGCCGTCACATCACATTTTGTTAAAATTATAATAGTATTAAACAGAATTTAAGATTATGACGTGTTGTCTTTGGTTAAATGGAAAGTTAAAGTCATACAAAGTTGTACTTGGTGTTATATAAGAAAATAGACACCTGGGAGATACCGAACATTATAGCAAAATCATACTCGAGAGGCTCTAGTTATTGTACTAGGTTAAAGGTATCATTATCAAGAAATGAAATTCAAGATTAGTAAGTATGAGATGTTTACGTAACTAGAGATGGTCGAATATGGTTGTATGCAGGTTTGATCCGAACTTGCTTCAATGTAAATAACAGTGCTCCGGTTTACAAATAATTACTATTTTTTAATTTATTAAAATTTAAAGTGACATTATAAAGAGTTGTAGACAACACCAGAGTCTAGGGTAGGAATTCAATTTATTACAGCGAGAAGTAAAGTTCAAGGAAGTAAGTCGGTGGTTATTATAATTTCAAAGGCGATCGAAGATAATCTCACTGTCAATTTTTATTATAAAATTTATTTAATACGCAGAAAATTTTGAGGAATCATCACTGTCCGCGAGAGTTGAAAGGTCCAGATTAAAAAAGGATTTTGACGAGGTGAAAATTTACACGAAACACTGAACACTGGGGCACACGATACCCTTGATGTTGACGTGGATCATGGTGACGGCGTATATAAAGACACGCGGATCCTGGGTCCTCAGATGGGCAGAGGCGATCTTCCTGGATCTACGAAGCTGATAGTAGTCGTCTGGGGTGACTTCTTGGTGTGTGTGAGGTCATCAAGAGCAATTAGGCAATAAAGAAGGTAATAAAAATGTATCGAGAATTTTAGAAGGTACGGCGGTCACTGATGGATATTAATTAATCAATGGTAATTTACGGAAAAAAATTGTGTAAAACTTTTGTATACCGATTATATGATTTATGAAGGTAGCTACCTCGGACTTCGGATAAGTTTACTGCGATATCTCGAATAAAAGTTACTACCACACTTGGTTATGAATACTTCGATGGTCGAGAAATATTCTCGTAATAAAGAGTTTCAAAAAGACTGATACATTTTAAAAGAAGTACCGAAAAACATCGCGAGGTGATATAATTTCACGGACGCGCCGGTATGTTGAATAAATGTCGGATTTATTTGCAACAGAGACGAAAGTGGGGTCTGTTTTTATATCCTTAAGCGGTGATGACACATAAAGGGGAGAGGGAAAATAGTGAATTATAAAAACAACCGTAATATGTACTTCTCTGAGTGTACTTTCAGAAGGGTGAGGTTGCGATATTTCTGGTTTTATTTGAACGGCACGTATATAGACGGTATATCCTGTTTTCGCGAGATTTTTGTCAGCAATGGGTGATGCAATTTATACGTAATATTAATATTTGATGATTATTATTTTCTTTTATTTTTTATTATTTACTTCTTAAAGGTGGTATGTTGCACAAGGAATTAAATTGTTTATTTTATGAAGATTTAGTAATTTATGTTGAATTAAATTAAAAGACGAGTATGTTGATAGCGATGAAATTATATACATGACAAGATTATTCTTGATCTTACGAAAGCATCTGACAATTCAGGCATTATTAGGAACACCATGGTAAAATTCGTTTTTAGTATGCCAGACAAGTGACTTATTATAGAAAATTCTGGAATAAATGTAAATAATTCAGACGACCTCCAAAGTGGAATGGAGAAGTCAGTGGAAGAGTACGATTAAGTGTATCAAAGATTAAAGTAATTTTTTACGCACTTTCTCATTCCTCCAACTGGCACTCCTGATTTTTTTGTTGTTGGTTTGATTAGTTTATATAGTGTGAAGATCTTTACTTTCTGCAACTGGAGAATTACTATCAAACCACGATCAGAGCGATTGACAATTGCAGTTGGTACTCCGCCAGATAATCGGATCCGGTATTTGTGGAGATCCAGACCCAAGATCGGAGCACAAAAGAAAAACAATACAACCCACGACGAGTAGAGAAACAGCATCCGTAATACTAGGTTGGTGGTAATTTTTCTACCTGCCTTGACATTCATATTTTCAATCGGAAACCCGGGAATAACAAACTGTCCAAGGAATTCACTAGAAAAGTAATGATAAACTGCTTTGTTGACTCGATAGTCATTCATGGTTATGAAACCCAGCTCAAACAAGTCGAAACAAAAAGTGTACAATCAATGCATACAACTCAAGGCTCCTATCTCGGTCCTACTCATTCGCTGCCGGGTTGGCATTTTTTAATGCTACTAGGGAGCTGTTCGTTAGCGCCCCGCATATATGACAGGGCAACACCGCACAGCTGCCAAAACAAAATTTGCCCTCTTTGTCCCCGGCTGACTCACTTTATTAGTAAATAAATAAATAATATTTACAACACATAACATAAAGACAATATAAAATAATACAATAATGCAATTAATAATTAACAAAACCGGGGAGCAAAAGAGATATGGCGATGTACTGTTCTTGTGGGTTAAATCTGCCGGTAGTGGCGCATTGAGGGTGAGTCTCTTATACGTTTTTTTTTTGCCATCTTATTTCCCGGAAGTGAATGCCTCTTCACTTCTCAGGTACATAAACGGCAACAGTGAATGGTGACCTACCGCTTAACGGGACCGTTTTATGAGCAAAGCTTCTATATATGTCATCCACATTCACTCCCAGGCTGGCATTTTGCTCGGAGGACGGACAATCGTAGGAAATTTTAAGAAGCTGACAGCCCCCCCCCCCCATGAATAATGATAATGACGATAATGATGAAGGTAAATAGTATTCATTAAGGTATTTGAATGCCCCGCTGGACGCAATAATTTAAACGGATGTTTAGGAGATCAGCTGATCATCTCCGCTCGTCGGTTCCTAAGAAGTAATGTTTTTTTCGATTTTTTAGCAATTCTCCGCCGATTGCCGTAACCATTGATTTAATATCATCAACTTTTTCATTGTTTAACAAAGCGGGTCTCGCAACCACGTCCAGCGAGGCAGATCCGGACGTGACTCCTGAACTGTTTGTTTAAACATTTGCGTACGATCGGGTTTTAAAACGTCGGTCGAAATTTCAGTGGCGCGTTTAGATGTCGACAGCCGCCCTAAAATAACAAACTTTAAATGAAAAAGTGTGTCGAGAAATCAGACAATAATGTATCATATAACATATTTTATTTTTGTATTTTCGTAGAAAGCAATCACTTTGTGGTTTAACGTATTAGATTAAATACAACCATTTTGTATGAAACTACGAATTATTACGAATTATACGAATATTAGGTATGTTCCCTTTAAAATCAATTTAATATCTATCAACACTATTTTCCCCTCCCTTAATGTTCCATCTAACTGTATATGTATTTTGTCTCTCTCTTTCACATGTAATTTTATATTTTATATCCCTCTTCTTTGTGTATATATAAGTGTGCTCTTCTGTGTATCTAGTATATTTTTTATTTACAAATAATATTCGATAAATTGGTGTTTATTGGCGAAATAATTATTTTATAGCTTGCTTCAATATAAACATTTTTTACATAACTAATACAATACGTGAAAATATTGTATACCGGTAGGTAGCCATTAATGGATTCCATTAGCTATTTATTAATATTCCTGAATACTCACATACAAGTGACTACGAACGAATGCGTAATACAGTATTTTGAAGCAGTATGGATTTTGGAAGTGTTTGCAGATTCGAAGTATGAATCCTAGCATTCTATAGGCCTTGGAGGTAATTTGATCAATGTGATTCTTGAAAGTAAGTTTGCTATCGAGGATTATTCCTAGGTCTTTAACATCGCTTTTATTTTCTAGCTGAGCGCTGTCTATTGTGTAAGTAAAATTAATGTTGTTAAATTTTCTTGAGAATGTTATTTGAAAACATTTTTTAGCATTCATTAGGAGTTTGTTCACCTTGCAGTAGGCTGCAACGCGGTTGATATTAAAAATCTTCATCCGCGTAAAGAAGAAAGTTGGCAAATTGAAAGCATGTGTGTATATCATTAATATAGATTATAAATAGTAATGGATCGGGTCCGGGATCACGGCTGCTAGCATCATTTTTTTTCCACCGGTTCCTATCCCTCTGATCGCTTTTGATTTTCCACATGTATTCTATTAAAGTCCACTACGATATTTTACCATCTAATATTTCATGATTGAAAAGAAAACGTAGATCCCGCGCCGATAAGATCTACCTTAACAAAAATTGCGCTATCTCCGAGACGCGCGTCCCGCAGATTGAAACACGACGATTCCGGTCGTAAATCGGAATCGCCGAATGAGGGGCAGTAAAGGAAGGAAGGAAGGAAGGGACTTGGATTAACGGGGATAAGGATTGATGATGAGATAGGGAATCCAGTCGAAGAACCAGTGGATTTCGGGGAATCGGGAATTTGAAGGACTGCTCGCCTTACCTCGCGTATGACGCCTCCGTTACTCCCGCAATCGCAGCCGCTTCCAAGTGAAGACGGCGATATCAATCACCTCACCCGCGGCTTTCACAAATCACAAAAAAAATCCACACCGATATTGCGGTGCCGCAACCGAACAAGTATCGTGTCGCGTTAACGTCTGCTGACGTCAGCGTCACTATTCACACTGGTAAAGCAGTAGGGGAAAAAAGATGGATAGGAATTTGAATGTGGAAAGGTGTCGATAATATAGGTCGCGATCGATTCTCAAGAAGCGCCAAAAATGTGTTCGATGAATACGGAACAATGGTCGTGAACACCATCTACCCTTTTGGTCAAGTTGTATTTTAGTAGCACATGACCTATCTAGCATTGCCTACCGACTATTGATTGGACCACACTGATGTCGTCGTACAACGCGTAATACAACACCTTCGTCAGGTATGATGAATTAATATATAATAATTTATTTTGTAAAAAAATTTATGAACATTAACGAAACCCAACAAGTATAAATGCGCCTCTGCAAATATTTACTTTAGACAGATAAAACTGGATTAAATAAAAATACACAAATAACGCAATGCTTCGAAAAATAAAGTAAAAACCAAAGACATTCAAGGCGATTAAAAGCATATTTGGAGATCTAGGGGTTACTTTGGCATTTTTAATTTATTTATAATTAAAAATGACAAATTATAATTATAATTTATCGAAAAAATATTTTTGTTGCTAACCCGATGAAAGGTATTTGAGATAACGGAACGACAGATGTATCAATTAGAAAGTGCAACATATAAGTTCGAAAATTTGTCGTCAACTTACTATGTTTGGATGTTGGTGTAGTGTAATCGGTTAATGCTTTCCCTGGATAGGAAAATTTTCCGCTGGACACCCTTTATCTATATAAAAACTTTTAACTTTAATGACGTAATGACACCGGTGTTACCATATGAACGACGACGCTAATGCCACGGGGAAGCCTGTGCCCGCTATGTGTTTTTTGCTATGAAATATTTTTAACTTATGTAGAGATATATCTCGAGTATTAGGAAAAATATTATTGTTGTTCAAAACCTCATGAAATAAATTACAAATTTCGTCGGTTCGCATTAGAACATTATTGTATGAACAAAACTCGGACCCGGCGGGTCTTAGACCGATTATCGGGTCTGAGTATTTTCACCTGAACCCGACGTGTCTGAAAAACCCTAGTCACCAGCTATGTTGTATTAAAAAATATTAAATATGTACTTTGTGTTTAAAGAATCAAATGGATTTGCTGTGGTAAGAATGATGAATGCCCCAATAACCACCCATCATTTACATGCTCGTTTGATAATGATTGCGGAGATGTGTTGTGTATGTGTGGCCAGAGCAAGTTGGAGACATGAAAAACTACTTACGGTTGACAGAAAGTTATTGTTGATTGAGCATAGTTACAGTTTAGAAATATACAATGAAAAGTCAACACCTTTTGTACGGCTGCGGGCGCATGTTATTGGCACGTTTTTGTCGGTACCGGGCGTGTTTTTGAGGAGCTCTGTATAACGCCCAAGTATCTGCACGGTGCATTCAGGGGTCGTCCGCGCTGATGATAATTATGAAAGCGATAGGCCTCCACAATTCCTATTGCGAACCATTGTTCACCAATTATGGATTTCTAAGACATATCTGTCTTCGTATATATACGTCAGATTATATATATATATTCGTGAAATATCAGAAAAACAAAAATTAATTCAAATGACATAAGAGTTGATGGTTAAGAAGATTACTGTTTTAACAGACATTCATTATTTATTAAGATGTCAACTTTTAAGTGCAGATATCTTTCCGACATGTTTTGTAAAATAATTGGATTTAAATAAATAAATTCTCTTATCTATATGTAATTTAATCAGTTTTTTTTATTGTAAAACACCAGTTTTTCAAGCCATATATAAAATGTTTCAAATTTCTCATCTGCTCGTGTTTTATCTGTCTATCTACGGGCTGTACTGTTTATTTTCTGATAAATCAGTCAATGTCATCCACGGGCAAAGAAACGCTTTCTTACTTGAATTTTAATTTAAAAAATTCGCTAGATATAGATTAGAAATAGATAGCTTGGTATTTATTGTACTGGTTTTTATTGATTAGTTTCTGCGTACCTACTGACAGATCCAGGAATTAACGAAACCTTTTTTCTCAATATCCGTTCAACCAAAGGCCTCACTCTTGAAAACAATCTTAAATGGTGGCTTTGAGAAACAGAAAAGAAAGTTCAATCAGTTTGCTAATTGCTAATTGATAAGTTAGATAATCTTAATGACAACACTAATTTTAACAATTTTAACAACACTAGAAAATTGAGCTAATGGATTAAAATGAATCATGAGCTCGAAAACTGAATTGAGCAAGAAACAATCGTAAAATTCTGTAGTATCCAAAGACTGCTTAACCCAGAATCGGGCCAAGGAAGAGGTGAGCTGAGGTGTGCGGAAGAAGATTGGAACAGAATGGGAGAGTCCGGGAACTGGAGAAGAATGGCCAGGGATAAGAGTCGGTGAAAAGCGCTTGTGAAGAAGGCTAAATCCCGTCTTGAAAGAAGAAAAATTCACCTTCACGTCAATTCCCCGAGGAAGGTGCCAAAGCTGGAATCCATGCTCTTCCATCTTATAACACAAATCTCATCTAATCCAAATTCGTACACTTTCTTCTTTCTTTCAATATCATCATCTGTTTTTTATCAACTGCTGCATGAAGGGATCCCAATGAAATTTAAAAAAAACTAAGTAATGTGTATACTAGGTACAATCTATGGTTAAATCTTCATAATATTTTCTCAAGAACCAGGTATGATCATGCCTATCTCAAGAATACGCCTTCACCGGTTTCTGCACTTTGCTGACGCCAAGAATGGATAGGTCTTTATTTTTATTGTCCTGCTACCTCATTCGTCTTCGCTTTCCTTCAGGTTTATTATTGAGCAGCCATTTTCATCATCATCCATGTTGATCACTCATGACTGAGGATCGCAATGATCTCCACTTTTCTCGGCATATTGGAGATCTAGGGCTATCACCAAAGAAATGCCTGTTATCTTTTCCATTTGGTCGGTCCAATGGGTGCGGGATCTTCCTCTTACTCTTCGTCTTTCGACGTGGCCTAACACAACAAGCTTCTCCAAGATATCTTCCCTTCTTGCAAAAAAATTGAAGGATTCGTCGCAACATCGTGTTGTGTCTCCAGCAGTGTGGTGCTCAAAGGCATTAATCCGTCTTCTCTCCCTTGCCTTCAGGGTCTATGGTTCCACACCATATAAAAATAAATAATGCAAGCGAGACTGTACAAGGCTGACCTTCGTTGTCTTGGAAATACCGCTGTTTTTCCATATTTTGTCAAGTCTGGACATAGATCTTTTCGACATAACTAAGCGACATTTAATTTATGGCTCGCAGCTATCGTCGCCAGTTATTATAGGCCCGAGATATTGGAAATTCTTGACAATTTCAGGGTCTGCAAGGGCATCTGTTCGTCAATACTTATCAGTTGTTGTCTATCCACTGTTAGACGAAGAGATCCCAATGACATAAAGAAATACTCAGTTGTTTGTGTAGCACAATCTATCTTCATCTTTGCTCTCATATAGACGAAGCTATTTTTTATTATATTTAATGGAAATATATGGAAGTATGAGTAATTACAGGGCTTACGACCTGTCTTCGGCTAGCTTAAGTGATCACTTAAAAGATATGTTCTTAGACATATTCTAATATTGCTAATGATATACTTGTCAAAATAAGAAAATATATATAATTGAAAAATATTCATTTTTCAGGCGAATTCTAGTATAATGTATTAAGGCGCGACTTGCAATTATGCGTTTTTTACGAAAATGTGGGTTTTTATTATTCATTTATATCAGAAGTTATTCAATAGATTTGACTTTTTTTTCAACTATTACTTAGATTGGACCTTTACATTCATATAAAAGTAATAAACTGAATATTGTTTGCCATAATTAAGATGATACAAATATTATAAGAAAGACCTCGACCATTAGATGCATTTTAGGCATGGTACGAAATTGAGTCAATAAGCTATTTTTATGCACAAACGAAATATATTTTCTTATAATCTTGAAGCCAAGATTACGGAGACAAATCTGTAGGAAACTAAATTAGCAAAATATTAAAAATGAATAGAGTTTATAAATCATTCAATTTGCAGTACATTTGATGAATTTTTGACTTTTTTAAAATACTGTGTTTTAGTAAAAACATACGTTTTAAAATAATATACTATATTTACTCATATGATTTGAGGCTTCAACTACTATTTAAAACTAACTTTAATATCAGAAATACAATAAACATTTTTAAATAATATATTTCCAGTCTTATGAAATACGATATTATTAATTATATCTCACACTGTTAGTATGCCATTTAATACGGCCGCGGCGGTCGTGATATCCACGCTCCGATAGATTTTAATTAAATTTGCCTATAAAGCACATTTTAATACAAATTTTGACTACAATATGAATGAATATTATACTTATTCTCGATACCAATTGCTTATTTTTGTAAACTGTATGGTTTTGGGCTGTTTTTATACGAAAACAGATTATAATTTTGACTTTTCAACATAGAACATGTGTCAAAACCTACGTTTCGTTAAAAATCTGACAGCGCATGCGTGGCTAGCAGCGCATGCGCAGCCAGCGCATGAAATTCATTCGCTCACAAGATTCAACGTGAAATTTGCGAACCCGTGATTTTTTTTTCTTGGGTTTAGTTCACATTTAAAGTCTTATATGTTTTATTATACATATTATTGTTCTGAAATTACTGCCTCCTGTGACTCAAGATGCCTAAGGTCAAAAAGTATCCATTGACACGCTCTAGGAAATGTTCCAACAAAATTTTAAATGGTTATAAACTTCTTGAAAAAAAATCGCGACGAAAGTTGATAATTTTTACCATTCCCATAACAATTATCTATTTGATTTAACAATATAAATTACATAGTTCAATATACATATATTATGTAGTGTAGATAAATTATTTTTTATTGGAAATACATATCCTTAAAGATAAATAATTTTATCAAAAGAATTATACATGACAGACCATTCTGATTGATACAATTGTATTTGTTATAGTCATATAAATGAATAAACACGTATTTTAATATTTTGAACAAAAGTACTGATAACTAAATAACAATAATAATAATATTATTAATTATTTTCAGGATGTACCCGAACTGAGCATTGAATGTGTGGACTCGTGTGAACTTCCTAAATTGGATGGCAAAAGAGTGGTCGACATACACCAATTCTTTTCTCAAACTTACTCCCACAAATCGATGTTTGGGTGCGAATATTGAATATGTGAAAGAACATAAAGTTTTATTTTTAAATTCAGTTTAAAGTGTAATATGTGTGTATCAAATTTTGTTTTGAATACGTGTAAAGAAAACAACAACAAAATTCTGAAGAAGATAATATGCTCGATGAACAACTAATTAATTAACAGTGAATAATAATACTTTTGTCATATTTTCATTTATATTTTAATATTAAATATATATGTAATTTATTAAAACAATAAATAAATATTTAAAATAAAACAGTTTTTTTTATTACAAACGAAGTATGATTATTATATAATTTTAGCATAAATAGTTTTCTCTTCACAAATACAGCAGCTTCAAAAGTTATCAATGCTATTTATCAGTATGAATTTACGTAATTTTTTTCCTTATAAATCGGGGCAAAATTGTAATATTTTAAAATCATATGTTTATCGACACAAACAATGGTTTTTATCATAAACATAACAATTCTTAGGTGAGAACTTAAACAAATTATTTAATTTTCGCATGTATTATGAATGTTGAAGAAATGGCTATTTTCTGATAGCTTTCACTCTAGCAATATTTACGTAAAAAATAACACACTTTTATGTTTACTTGATATTGTAAAAGAATTAACTATTAGTCTCATCTTGAAAGGGTATGCAAAATGCAAAAATATCTCGAAATTCAAACTGGATAAATGAAAGTTGCCCCTTAAAAACATTTTACATTATTAGGGAAATGAATATCATATTTAGTCCATAGATGGCAACTTTCGAAAATTTGATAGATATAGAGATTGATTAATGGGTGAGAATGGTGAACGTTATATTTGTATAAAGCGATCACTTAAGCCAGCCGAAGACAGGTCGTAAGCCCTGTAATTATTATTCCATATATTTCCATTAAGTATAATAAAAATAGCTTCGTCTCTATGAGATATCTAGTATTTCTTTAATAACAGTGCCCTTATAGGTGAAAATCCAGTAATTGTGTGTTCTTGGACATATTCAAATATTTACAAAAATATTTCAATTTGGAAAATGTCCTTTCACACTGTTAAGTACTGCCAAATACACATATAAATCCCCGTGCATGCGATTTTAATTCATCGTGTTTATGTTCAACAATGTCGACCCGCGGGCCGGATTAAAAATAGGCGGCGGGCGGTAGTTTGCCAACCCTTGCTATAGAACCAGGTATGATCCTGCCTTCCTAAAGAATTCGCCTTTACTAGTTTCCGCATTCTGCTGACGCCACTAATGGATAGATCGTTATTGCTTCATCTTGCATGCGTATCATTCGTTCTGTATAGCCTAATCATCGAAGCCTCCCTAATTTTATGACTTCCGGCTCATCATAAGCATGCTTGAGCCGTATTCGGTCTGAAAATTCTCCTTCTTTCAAATACATCATCTCATCGTTATCATTGGTTTGGTTCAATAACTAATTAATATGTAAAATATTATTTATTTTGTCGTGTAAGTATGATGTCCAATTGTATTAATATTTTTAATCTTCGTACGATCGGTGAAAAGTAAAAGTGTTTCGTAGACAAATGAAATCGTGTTGTTTTCCAAAGTCACGCGAGATGGCGGAGCAAAGCGTAAAATACACATTGTAATTGGTAATTGAATTGATGCAGGTAATCGCGTCAAATTAGACTGACATAAATAATGTATACATGTCTATTACATTAAATTATACAAACATTATTCGCAGTTTTAAACCAGATACAGACAACGCATTAATTATGTTAATTAGTTTTTTTAATGCTTTTTTGCGATATCTGATCACGCGATAGAATAATTGCAATTATCATTGTTTGGGACTGAAATATGATATACCTTGAATGAACTAATATTCAGGTGTCTCCCATATTTATTTTCCTTTTCCGCCGCTAGCGAGCGGTCAGTCGATCGGCGACCTTGAATCGGAACGGTTAAACTCCGCGAGTCTATGTGTCGACCTCTGTCCAATGTTAACAGATGTTGCATTTGTGGCGGAAATCAGAGTGAAAGTGGTTCGCCGCTGTGTTCAGGTCGCGTTTGTGTCATGCGTAGCTTGATTACGCTGGAGCGTTCAGCTACTCCGATCGTTGCTCGAGAAAAGTGTGGAGGTCTGTCGCTTTCCCTGCAATCATAACCACCGACGATCCTGAACGCACCTTGCATATACCGGTGCGTAAAACAGAGCTTCTAACAGTTGTAGACACCCCCGTTTACCGGTACCGATGCCAGGTAACATTAACATGCAGCCATCTGGAACACCATATCGCGAGCTTCACTTTTTTCGCAGGTATTTTATTCACGAGCGAGTCAACAGTTTATGCCGATTTATTGGTGGGTTTGGGGCACCTATAATTGTTGTGCGCACTAAATGAACTGTCAAATGAATGTTGGAAGATTTATTATGATATGTATTGTAAAAACTGACAAAGTAACATAAAAAAATGGTTAAAAGATATAGTATTTAGTTTTAAAAAATGTATTATTTGCATTCACAGTGCGTGTGTAATATTTATTTTAATACGCAGATTAAATTGTTTTCTGCACGGACATTACCTAGTTTTGATTTGCAAGAAGTAAGGTCTGAAACACACGGTACTGCTGACGTATTCATCAGCAACCGTAGTTTGTGCTGATATTATAAATGTATCGTAAGATTTAGCGGTCGCTCTCCACCGCGCACATATTGCGTTTTAATGGGAATAAAATTGAAAGTTACCGATATTAAAGCCGTTAATGAATATTCATAGATTCCATTTCGTTCGCGGCGGGGTGCTCGGTGATATTAAAAAATACACAACCTGTACGCGGTGCCACGTGACGAGTGGTGAATGCAGAAAAGTGGCGTTTTGGAATCAAAAATTTAAATCTAAAATATCTATGTATTTATTTAGTATTCACAGAGTTCTAAATATAAAGACATGAACTAACGCAAACTCCTTAATAATAATAATAGATTATTTGTATAGCGCCATTTTCGTGAAAACTTTCACCTCAAGGGCGCTTTACACATAAACTGTTAATATTTCTACAATTATCTTTGTTTTTTAAAATTAAAAATGGTTTTTAGTTTCTTCTTAAATAATGTCTCTGATGCACTGTTTCTTATGACGGAGGGCGAAGAGTTCCACGCTTTTGGTCCTGCCAACGCAAATGCCCGATCACTAAATTTAGATTTCTGGCAACGGTTGGTCGATTCTGTAACCCTTCATGCAGATGATGTAGAGGCTGACGTCTATCATTCAAATTGTCTGGGATACAAAGTTCTTGACTATACAGAGGCGCCATGTTGTGTATCGCCTTGTACATCAACCAGCGCAATTTAAATTCAACTCTTTCAGGGAATCCAGTAGGACCCAATGTAGATGATGTAAAAGGGATGTTACATGAGAGAATTTGGAAACTCCATATATTATCCGTGCAGCCGCATTTAGAATAAATTATAATCTATCCAGCTGAAACACTAGCTGGCCAGCATAGATGCTGTTAAAATAGTCCACACGTGACACCACAATGAGTAGACGGGCTGCCTCAAGAGGAAGATGTCTTCGAATACTTTTTAATCTGTCTCATTTGATGTCAGCATGCACTGACAGTTTTGCTGATTTGTGTATTCATTGAAAGATCTGAATCAATGTGCATGCCCAATAACTTTACTGCAGATTTAGCATTCGCAGATATTCAATCCTGTATAAAGTTTTGCCTTCTAGGTGTTGCTGTCCATAGTAGTTGTTTTGGATGGATTCAATGTAAGTCTATTTTGTGTCATCCACTCGCCTATTGTATCTACGCATATATAAATTTTTCTTTTTAATACCTCTGTCTCACCCGTCTTACAGACAAAATAAATTTGCGTGTCGTCTGCATAACAGTGGGGCCATAATCCTGACGCTATTATTATATATTATATATCTTTCGTATATAAAATAAATAATAGTGGTCCTAGAACAGATCCCTGAGGTACTCCGATGTTAGAGGAGGTTGAATTTTGAAATCGCACCGATTGCGATCTATTACAAAGATATGATTTAAGCCAACCGTGTGTATTTCCATATACCCCATAAGTTTTTTGCAGTCTCTCAAGCAAGATTTGATGATCGACTGTATCAAATGCTGCACTCATATCTAAAAAAGCACGCAGGACCAGATGGCCCGAGTCAGTAAGTGTTATAATGTCAGACAGGACTCGAACCACCCCTTCGATAGTGTCATTTGTGGCTGTAAAGTGGTTACTTAAATGGCCAGGTCTATGATACGCGAGCAGGACAAAAACAAACGTGTTTTTAATATCTCTAGGTTAAGATTACTTGTTTTCTCTTTTATATATTCAATAACAGTACATAAATATAAATTTGCGAAACCGTTAGGACAGGCAAACATCCTGTCATAGATAAGAAAACCATCCTGTCATCTCATCTTTGTTTCATGTCACTCTATGGTTTCTTTCCTTATCCATGATAGCACTGTCAAATATGACGTATGGATGTTTCGTTCATATTTTTCAAGAATGTCTTTAAGTGGATATATATATTTTAAATTTAATACGTATGAATACTGTTTGTATAATTGCAGGGAAAGCAATCAATATAGAGATGCACTAACGCAGCCAGGGCTTTCGTAGAATCTATATCAATATTAAGGATACACTATTATTATAGAAATATGATAAAGGATTTCCGCATTGAAATATAGATTCTACTGAGACGCACCAACGGCCGTGTAGCAGCCACTATTGGCCACGAAGCGGCCACAATAGCCGCCCGCTGGGCCTAGTAGCAAGCAGCTTATTTGCTATTTCTAATAAATACAATAACCAAATTATAAAATAATGTGATAATATGCTACATTCTAAATATATATAATGTTTTTAATAAAAGCACATTTTTGTCATTTTTAATACAAATGAAATTAATCAATTAGATAGATATACAGAAACAATATATTTATAAATATAATATGTACTGGAATTGTATAAAAGTTTGTCTAAATTTAATAAAATTGATTAATTTTAAATTTTATTCTGGCGTCTCCTATTGTGTACAACTCAAAGATCTTTGAGATTCATCGCAATATAAAGTTTATTACTTTTAAAAATGGAATATTAAATGCATCAATTATAATAATGTAAGTCCCAAATAATCGATTGATTAGTGGAATAGTAATACGTTTCCCTGGAGAGGAAAAGTTCAGGTTTGAATCCCGGTAGCAACCAAATATTTCTCTAATGAAAGATATACAGATATTTTTTCAATTATGATCCATTTAATTTGTTATATTTTTTATAATATACTAGCCTACCTGCTACTCTCCCACGGGAGCAAATATGTTAAAAGACTATGAAGAGTAAGAACAAAAATGTGACAAAAACGGAAAAATTTTCACAACTGGTTTTCCATATAAAAAAGACAACATGATAAAAACGATTTATTAGACATTTTTTCTTGGGTGCATAATATTTTGGAGGTTGAGACAAATATTGCAACTTCAAAGCAACAATTGATTATATGTATGTGGGCGACTACAGCAGCGGGACTTTACTTTCTAGATCACCTGGATTCGTTCATGTCTGATATGTTTTAAAAATGAAATTGATATTCTTGCGTAATATTTGGATTTTCTCCAAACATTTTCCTTGAACTGAAAATGTTACCCACAGTAAAAAACAATATTTTTATGTATTAATCCAAAACTCAAGTTTTACATCAGTAAGAACAAATAATTAACAATGCATAATTATTCCGCAATTATCTATGGAAACAATGTAATTTAAAATATACGCCATAAGTCCATACATCCTATGAAACATTTATTTAAATTATTTATTTTGCAACAAAACTCATTATATCCTTCCAAAGATGTTTCATAACTCATGACGTCCATTCTGAGGTTACGTTCATCTTTCTAACACCAGTGAAATGGTTGGTCGTTAATGTTTAAAGTGATAAAATGGAAACGAATGATATTTAACAACTGGAGAATAATTATTTTTGTTTCATTACTTCAAATACAATTTCATTCTAATAATGTTATAAGGAGAACATAATCAATGTGTCCAAAATTTAATAAAAATTAATTGTTAATTCTGGCGTCTGCTATCAATTTACTCAAAGGTATTTGGGATTCCGTAAAAACAAAGTAGATGTTTTTCAAATAATGGAACGATAGATGTATTAATTTGTAACATATAGGTTCGAAAATTTGTCGTCAAAAATAGTGTCGCTGTTGAATAATACACCTTCCCCGGTTTGGAAAGAGATTCAGGTTCGAATCCCGGTAGTAACAGCAATATTTTTCGATGAAATTGATTTTATATGTATATTTTTCTAATTAATACATTTAATTAGTATTTATTGTTATAAGTATTCCTAAAATCATATTTTCACTTTTGTGTTTCATACGGTGAGCTAAGAAAAAGGTTCAAAGAATCTCTGAATACAATAAATGGCACAGACCTTGAACACTGGGAAGCTGCGGCCTATGATCAAATGCAATGGTGTCGATAAGCACATTGCATCGGAAGAGAACTGATGAAATAACCGAAAAAAAAAAATTAAAGAAAAGGAGGAAGATGCTTCCCTTAGAACCCTCTGCTCTGCGGATGCACCTGAACACCATGTGGAAGGTTAGATAATTGAGCTCCTCAGCCATGCCTGGACTTGATGATCAATAAACCTTAACGTACGTCATCCCCGTAACAAAAGACAGTCGAAGAAGGTAATCCCCGTTGTTTACATGAGATGTTGTGCAGGAGACACGTGCTGAGCATGTCACAAACATCAAGGAGAGACTCTCAATCATTTATCCAAGATGATTTGTCCAATTTCTTGGAGAAGCTTATTGCGGTGTGCCACGTCGAAGCGTGAAGAGGAACATCCCCCATTCGTTGGACCGACCGAGTAGAAAAGGCAACAGGCACTCTCTGGTGACGGCCCTCAGATCTGCAGTATGTCGGAAAAAGTGAAAAGGTGCATAGTTAACGCTTGATCATTTTATAGCGACAGATGATCCGTAGGGTGCATCTCGGGTGCAGCAGACATGGGATTTTGTAGCGAAAGATTGCAAATCGGACCAAAGCGACGACGGTTACGAAGTTCGAGGTTAACCAATCCTTTCTAATCTCATGTTGGCGCAAGCCTGTGCTGGAAGAAGTCACCATATCCGTAGCACCCCCATGTTGTTCATTTATTATTGTACTTCATGGTTCTAATTTAAACTTAATATCTTTGCTACGGGAATAATAGTTGCATTTTTGAAGAATTCTTTTTTGTGGTAACCTATTTTAGGTTATCATCGAATACATGTTTATTACATTTAAATTATCCGAAAATTTTTGTACCAACTTTGATTGTTGAATAGATTATCTGTTTATACCGAAAACATCTTTTCATTTATCTCTCCCGGGTATTAATATCCCAGGTGTGCTTCTCTGAGGTGAGGAACGTATCGTTCTTATTTCTCCCCTGACTAGTCGGCGGGAGGGATAGAACGCCGGTCTATACCTTAACAACTGGCGGGAGTTTAAGATCATCAGTGATCGGGAACCGACGTGGATAAATATTTCCAAAACTCAATATCCTGTATATTTTTCCTAATTCGTCATGTTCAATCATTTTATTTAATTGAGAATTTATTATAACTAAATTGTGCTACGTCACATATATGTGTAAAATAGTTCGACTGAATGAAAAAAAATATATATATTAAAAAATAATGGCACCAAAAATTTAACTTGAATATCTCTGAAATATCACAAGCATTTTTTTTAAATGAGTGATACTAAATTAGAATCAATAATAAGTATATTTGAATGCCATCTCTCAACAGTTTTCCGAAGCTCCGCACATTTAAATTATGATTAGCGAGGCGACTCTTTTATCTACATTAAATAACCTGTCGGCGGCGCAAGCATACCGAAATCAACCAAAAAATAATCAATGATTAATTAATTAATTATTTTTTTTAAATATTAAACAATATGACTATGTTCGCCAAAAATACGTAATTTTTAAATTAGTACTTTGAAGAAAACTTATCGTCGATAAGTATAAAATTGTGACCATAGTTAAAGAACCCAATATTCTAAGAACGAGCAGTAGGTCCGTCATGTTAAATATATATGATGTAAATAAATGTTGAATATTAAATTTTTAAAATTTATATCAAAATTAATACAAAATTTCTGGATATTTATTAACTAAATGTTTTATGTACTAAAGATTTTAAATAATGTTCAAAGGCACAAATCGACGAGTAAAATAATTAATATTATTTTCTATGAATTGTGGGTGATATTCGAATATGATTTCTGATGAAATATATGAATTCGTTCTTACAAGATGAAATATTTTAAAAATAACAATTTAACAAGTGATATTATTTCGACACATATAAATCTCGACAAACATTCCTTATAGCTATTATTTAATGAAATGTTAAAAAATAACGCGCGAATATGAAGAAAAAAAATACAGTTTTCATTAACTATGTCGAAATCTCAAACTTCATTCTTTTCAATTCTTTCTATAATTAGAAATCGGTTCATCTTTTTTGAGTATCAAAGGGCCCATCCTTGAAGGCATGTCTGTAAAAAAGAAACGTATTTTCAATATTCAAAATATACAAAATATTATAAATTTATTCATAACGCTCCTCTTCTCTTTCACATGTAATTTTATATTCTATCTACCTCTTTATGTGTATATATAAGTGCACTCTTTTTGTATTTACGATTAGTTTCAAGTACGTCCTGATAAAGCTTGTGATAAGCGAAACCGGTTGACGTATAATAAATTTCGTGGTTTCATACACAGTGATTGTTATTTTATTTAATAAAATAAAATAAACTGTAATATTTTCTGTTTTGTCAATGCTGGCCTCGGCAGCGCAGTGATCACCGTTGGCCGAAAAGTGGCCAGTGTAGCCGCACAAAGGAATGCTAATATAGGTATGCTAATAAAAAGTTAACATTGGAAGAAAACTAGTCATGTTGTCATCAAGTTTGTTGATCTTTGTAGCAAGTATTAAAAATAATATTGTTTAACTTGTGTATGTACAGAGAAACGACATAAACCATCTTGTATAGGATTTCAAGCAAATTACAACCCCATTAAACAGCTGGTATGACCGTACAGAGGCGCATTTACAGAGATGCGCAAGTGGTATATGCGAGAGGGCCCTCATTCCAAAGGGTCCAAAGGGTATTTTTGATAGTACGGAAGCCTACCAGTAGCCATATACACAATGCACTGGCTGCATGCACCGTGCCGCTTCCGACAGCCACTGCGAGGTGTGAGAGCCGTCGCGGCCAGCGGCCCTCACTCTCTCACGGCTCCTGCGTATTCAGCAGCTCACGCGCCTCACTCCAATTCGTCGAGTTAATTCTGTGTAAATCGTGAGTTGTCATTTATTTCTAGATCTATCTGTATGCATTACTGCCTGTCATCATAATTCACGTATACTCGTATCACATGATATACCTACATCGAGTACTTAATGAAGCTCGACGTTAAATGCGAGTCACCCTTCGCATCAACCTTCTGACACGCTTTCACCTACACACAATCACCATCATCAACGGAAAAGGGTAAACACGGGGGTCAAAAATGCTTTTACGACTCTAAAAGCGACCCTTTAAAAGGTCAACATTAAATGCGACACTTGTAAACCCGTTGCTGGAGATAGGCCAACCGACACAGCAGTGCCATCCAACATTTCAAAGCAGAACGCCGAAAAAATGTGGTAAACAGGATAAGAAATTACAAAGTTAGGTAACAGCAAACAAAGTGCGGAAGTCAGTCCACAGCCGCTATATTTCCATGACCATAAACCTCTAAAATAATTAAACATTTCTTTGTTGGCCCCCTACGTCTCTATTTTGAGATGTTCTACTGGAGCCACATACCATGAACATTTGATTGAGACGAATCCTTAAATTTTTTGAGCATTAAGATGCTCAAAAAAGCGAGAAGGAAAGAGAGCTTAGAGAAGCTTGTTGCGGTGTGCCACGTTGAAGGATGACGAGGAAGAGGAAGATCCTCCGCCCGTTGGACCGACTGTGTGGAACAGACAACAGGCTCTTCTCTAGTGACAGCCCTCAGATCAGAGAAAAATATAGGAATAATAATGAAATAATACGAATGGACCGATGTGGACAATGATGTATCAATACAAGAGGTCCCTCCAAAAGCCCAGTGAGACTGACCCCTATACCAAAAATTCACGTCTGGATCCGTATTATATTTTTATTTTCATGACGTGAAATTGCCATATTTATGACACCTGACTTAACAAAGAATATGCATTCGAATTATCTGTCTGACAGGTTTATAATTTATAAAAACAGCAATTGTGTCTACGGTGCAGACGTTCTTCACAGACGTTGGATGTTTGCTACTTCTTCAATATATACCTGGTATGTAGCTAAAGAAGCTAAATAAAAAAATCTGTCAGTCATTTTGGTAAAAGCGAAGACAGCTTTGAAAGAAAACGAACACCTTGCCAATATGTCTTCTTCTCTAACGGTGAAAAACATTGCCTTTTTATCATTTCTGGATTTAACCAAAAAATAAGTATTATCTGCTTGGATTCGCTCGATTCTGTTTCGCACTTTTTATAATACTTACTTATTTTTTAATACTTTCTTGGCTACCGTACAAATCTATATAGATTTCACTTTTAGAGCGAGATGCCTTATCTCAAATCATAATAACAATTGGATATATGTAAGATATCTTGCTTCGGTGTAACGTTTTCTATTTAAATATTTCAAAATAACAGTCAACTGTCTGTATTTCAGTTATTACGGCGACCATATTGTTTCAATCGTTATTAAATCTGACATGAATATTAGGACTGCTCCAGTGGTTATTTGAGTTGATATTTCAAGAGTTAAACTTAGCTGCGCGACAAGAAATAATTAACTGATTTTGCTTCACGATATCTATCACCATTTCAAGCATCTCGAATAACTGCGTTAAATCAAATAGGTCTTATTTTGATTAAAAAACTTTATTTATTCATTATGTTTAATTGAATTTGATGGTTAAGATTGGCCACAGTTTTCGGAACAGCCTAAAGTGTACATTTTTCGTCCATATAATTAACAAGTCGTACTAAAATACTAACAGTCTTCCGTACATGGCTTTGGAGTACAGGTCCTGAGTCTCTTCTGTTACCGTCATGTACATGAACATCAGAATCCCGAACAATGCCACCATGGCCAACGTCAAACTGAAGAGCCACAATGCTGGTGGTTCAGACACCGGCATGGCTAACACTACAGACAAACCATCAAATAATAGTAATGTAAAAATTGATAAGACACTAATTTAAAATACGAAAATAGGATACTTACGCAAGAAAAATATATTTATAGTTGCAGTGTTAATTCTAATTGTTGCATCCACAATAGACGAGTTAATTATAGTTGTTGTATCCACCGTGTATAAGTAAATAGTGTATCTACACGGAGACCATTCAATTCTACAAAAAGTGGTTACTTTATTTTTTAAGTTCGGCCATGAATCTGTTTTCGAATATCGTAAATGTTATAACCATTTCATACATCGCTAATGCCCTAAGCTTTGCTAGTTACACAGTACACACGTATGCGAGAGTACATTCCGACACGTCACATTCACGACACGAGACTGGAAGACACTGGACGGTTTTTCCGGCTAACTTGAACACAATGGATCAGAAATATCAATCTCTTCAGCTGTCAAATATTTAAATGAAATAAAAAAACAAAAACTGTGAAATTGGAAATAATGAATAGATTGTCGATTTGAATTTAGACGTGTGTTTAGTCTTGTTAGCACGTATTTATCTATTGGAGTGCGCGTCATGGACTGTGTCAAACTTCTTCTTCTTCATCGTATGCTCAGCGCTGAGCATCAGGTTGATCCATCCAATATATTCGTTTTCTTTTTTTAATATCCATGTTTACAGTCTAATGAAGAATAAAGAAATATTTTGGTTATTTTTAGAATAGACTAATTTTTTTACATTTTCGTTATAGGATGTGTGTCAAGCGTGTACGTTTTTTTTTTCATCTCAAATAAGCATCCGATTAGTGCTTGTGTGTAAACAATTTATATAACAACAAATTATAACAATCTGTTCACTTACAAACGCGATAAAAAGTTTTTTTTTTAAATTATTTCTTATGACGATACATATACGTACAATATATATTTTTGTTATGTAGTTATATGAATGCGGAGGTCTATCGCCTCAACAACTGTCATCACCGCCGATAACCTCTGAACGCACCTTGCAGATACTGGTGCGTAAAACAAGAGCTCCTAACAGCCGCAAAAATATATAATAACCAATGCAATCAGTGACTGCCACTCTTTGCGCTGTCATCTTCCAGATAACATCTCCAGGAAACGTTCCTCTGTGTAGACTTTTCTTTGTATGGATTTTTTATATCTCTCAACTATTATCTCAAATATTATTTTGTTATTTTTATTTTCTACCTTCTGCCCAAATATTATCTGCGATGTGGGTTCTTGTGGGTTAAATCTGCCAGCAGTGGTGCGTGGAGGCTGAGTCTCGTATATGTTTTTCTTTTGTGCCATCTTGTTTCCCGAATTCCCCTCTGCACCCCGGCCTTGTTAATTGTATTATTTTATATTATCTTTATGTTATGTATTGTAAATATTATTTACTAATAAAGTGAGTCAACCGCGAATAATGAGGGCAAATTTTGTTTTGGCGGCTGTACAGTATCGAACAGCTGCCTAGTAGGATTAAAAAATGCCAACCAGGCGGAGAATGAGTAGGATCAAGATAGGAGCCTTAAGCTTATTGCATTGGTTCTAGATAAGCGGTGAGTCCGGCCTCATCTCTCAACTTTGACTATGGTTGACAATAAACTAAAGTAAATGGTTTATCTTCCCGACCTGTTCTGACCCACACACGTTTATTCAATGCATTCAATTTAATGTTAAGGGTGCATAAATAATAAATCAACATACTATCATAGCTTGTGACAGGTGCACAGATTACACCCTATATGTCTATATATCATTCTTTTAAAATGTAATAAAAATAGCTTCATTTCTATGAGATATCTGATATTTATTTAATAACAGATATTTTATGTCAAAATTCACCTTTCCTTTAATGCAACATGAGTACATTAATCAATTAATATTTATTGCGACTTACGAGTTTCTGAAAGTCACTCGGCAATTGTTTTCGACAACCAGACCAGCTCTGGGCCGATAGCATCGCATTTTTCTATTAAGAGTACTCTAGAGTAATTGATACACCGCGCTACGTAAAGTACGTCTCTTTTCTCATTCGCTCCAGTTCCAGCCTCTGCAGCAGCGTGAAGACGCTATCTGCAGCAGCACTGTAAATGATTTATTTACGTCCATTATCACTACTGGCAATCCCAAAGGCACGGCTTCACGGTAGAATTTCTCCGGCGCTCGTTAAATGTTACTCCAATACGTTTATCTCTCTTAGTTTAATAGCCGTATTCGATCAGAAAGAATGCTGTTAAACTTCACTCAATAATTAGAAATGTATCGCGAAACAGTATAATTAGAAAAGTCTCGCAAAACACCATAAATGTATACTCAAATGTTTAGATAACTGACAATTAGACTCGTATTATTGACAACAATACGTTTTTAAACAAATGGTAAACCGTTACACGACTGCGATTATGACGATGATTGGTAACTGAGATTTAACGTTGATTGTAGTGGACTTTGCGGACTTTGAAATGGTATATCGACATATACTTCAAAACTTGTTCATTTTGCATATATTTAACGTGTTCTCCTAATTTAATAAAAATGAATTGATAATTCTGGCGTCTGCTATCAGTTTACTCAAAGGTATTTGAGATTCCGCAAAAATAAGGTAGATGGCTCTTTCAAATAATGGAACGATTAAACGTATTAATATCAAAAAGGTAACATATAGGTTCGAAAATTGTCGCTAAAAATATTGTCGCTGTAGCATAGTTGGATAATGCACCTTCCCCGGTTAGGAAAGAGATCCAGGTTCGAATCGCGGTGGCGCAACAATAATATTTTTCGATAAAATTGATTTTATATGAATATCTTTCTAATTCATATTTATCGTGTTACTAATCCTCAAGCAATTCAAGATAAAGACAATACAATCGGTTTGAATCTTCTTCGTCAGTGCTATCTGAAGATATAGTTTTCTTAACATGTTTGACTGACTTTTCTTTGGTCTTGTTTTTAAACATTCTGTTGATATATTTTTTTAAATTGAATTTTTGTCTTTTTCCAATTTTTCTGTTTGACTTTTCATTTTTTTTGATTCCCGACTCTTTCTTCTTCTTAATTTATTTTAACTGTGTTTTGTAAAGAGTGGAAGTTAATATAATATAATTAATATAAGTTAACAACCAATTAAATTTAACCGCAAGTCCCATTCTGTTAAAGAAACAATATAACATATGTTTTGATTATATAATGACATCTTGAAGAAGAAAATAAATGTAGAAATAGATGTTAGATGTATTTGATTCATTAAGTGGTTAATAAAACAAAGTTAACAATCTTAAAAATGGATTTTAACCATAAAGTTGATTTTGAAAATACTAAAAATAATATCACAACTGTTCTGACAGTTTGTCCGTCTTCTTTCTCCTGACCCTCTATTCATCTGACGTGTCACATGTCTCAAGTGAGTGTGGCTGTGATTAATTCTCACAATCTTGAAGAGGATTTATATAAGAATGTCAGCTCAGTTTGGTCCCAATTAGATTGTGGAAGAACTGTATTTGCCTTTATGTTCAGTTGTGAATATTCCTGTGATAGTTGCGGTTATGGACGGCTCTCACTTAACTTCTAATTGAGATCAATATTGTTGGCCAAGGAAGCGATGGAGTCAGCATCAGTGAAAACCCTTAAGTCACAGGACTTACGGCACTACATGAATGTATGGCAGTTGATATTGCAGCTTGATCTTCCTTTACTAGATTCTATAGATACTTTTGGATCTTCCTTTACTAGATTTTATAGACACTTTCGGATCTTCCTTTACTAGGTACTTCCGAATGCTTTTGTAGATGCGGAATTCAGAGTTAATTTTGACACCATGGAGAAAAATGGCGTACGGTTTAAACGTATTACCTCATCTTACCCCGACCGTTGTAATGATTTTCTAAAAATAAAAACATATACTTTCCCCTCATATAACAATGATTAGTCACAAGTGTATCTAGTATTTAGTTTTTGAGATACCCTGTCTTACCCTGCCCCCTGTCTTGTCCCACCATCTCTTATGTTCTGTATCTAATTATAACAAAAAAATTCTACGAATTTAATTATCAGTCGTAACTTATATCGTACATATTTATTGTCGTAGCTCAACTACAGCCCGGGGTTGATCTTGCCTCTAGCAGAAAACAGCCTCATTCTTCACCACTTTCCTGAAAAGAAGCTGGTACTCCCATATCAATTTCATTCAACACACCATCAGCATATATTTTCGACTAAATAGATATATGTATCTATTTTTCCGTTCACTCAATTGTGA
This sequence comes from Eubasilissa splendida, assembly GCA_031772225.1. Classification (NCBI taxonomy): domain Eukaryota; kingdom Metazoa; phylum Arthropoda; class Insecta; order Trichoptera; family Phryganeidae; genus Eubasilissa; species Eubasilissa splendida. Next base: position 1,690,795 of record CM062858.1, read on the forward strand.
ACTGTACTTTTAATTGTAATAATTACAATTAATAGTGGTGATAGACTTAAAACTAATTCATAGTTTCTCGGTCTATTGGGGAGCTTTCGCCTGGAGCAGATATTCGTACAACTTGATGCCAGGCGTTTCTTCTTCCTGCATCCATCCCATCTTCAAATCTCTTCTCACATTCGTTGTCCATTTGAGATCGGCTCACAGTCGTTTGGTCTAATTTCTCCACATTCCTGTAAACTATGCTCAATATACTTCAGTAATCTTTATCGTACCCAACCTGCTCTTGTCTGGCCACACTCATACACTAATATCTCTACGATTAATCAAGCAAACAGGTGAACGCTAGGTGAAATATGTGGGGCATCCAGCGCTCACACACATGCCTACATGATACACCGATACACAACATTTTATTTGATCGCACACTCATCATATTGCCCTACCGACGATGTGGCATGTATACGTGTATAATTTAAAATGAATTATTGAATAAGGTGTGTAAAGTCACTTGTTTTGCATTTCAATTATGTAATTTACTAGTACGAAAAAGAGCTGCGAGAAATAAACCAAAACAACTCATAAATCTATACAATTCAGAGATCTATTAACAACGAAGAGATCTTCAAATGTAAAATAAGATTGGAATATACTAAATACATATGTTAAACGTTGGTATAATTTATTATTATTATCATAATATTAATCACATCAAATATAATATAATAAAATAACACTCACTCTGAATTAACAACGTATAATTTAATATGAGAATATAATAGGTTTTTTTTTGCATGCGAGGGAATCGAACCAATTACCCTGTAATCAAAACGGAAGCATAATACCTCACGGCTATCTGAACCGTTAAAGAAAATCTTTTATCATATTAGATGGTGCAATCGATGAGAAATAATATCGTAAATCAAATCAGTGGATATTTGGGAGGATATATGTATATGGTTACGTTGTGATCTGGCTCCGGCAGACTGAACACCAAGGCACCACTACCGGCTAGACTCAGTCTACATGTGTATGTGTGTGTGTGAAATGTCAGAAAGGCTGGCTCAGATGGACGGAAATGGTATTTTGCAGTAAAAACACTAGTTTAACACATTATTTACAGTAAACACAAGAAATTTCCAATACAATTATACAGATAAACTATTTAATTCTTCGGACAACCTCGCATCTGATCGGACCGACGCGAAGTCACATGACAGGATTTCGGTTACACAAATTATTATTCAATCAGTTGGGTTATGACGATGGCCGTCCTTCAGCCGTCCAGCGCTCAGATCAAAGTTCCATCATCTTTGAATGTTGTCAAGTGAACGCCATTTTACATGAGACCTAATTGGAAGGCCTCGGTATACTGGCAGTAATCTTTTCACAGGTCCAGTCAGGCGATCGCTCCATTACGTGGATGAAACGGGGCCCATATTCTCCCAATCATCGCGTGAAAACTCTCCTTGTTGAGATTCTCCGTCTTTCGCCATTATTCACGGCAAGCACCGCTGAAGTCATTATTTACATCAGACTCTTTGTTTTGATTGTGGGTCAAATAACATTTGGAATCGTTGGAGATAAATAAAGCGTGTAAAACTAATCAAAATATTATAAACAACCAACTAAATTTAACTACGAGTCCCATTCTAAAATTTTTTCCTAAAAATTATTCGAGTAAATTTGTATTAAGTAATGATTTGAGTTAGGTACTAAATTTAAAATAGATTTTTTAAAAATAGATTCTGTCAAAGAAACAATATATGTTTTAGTTAGTTATGACATCCTGAAGAAGAAAATGGTATTTTTCGAAACCGGTAGATGTATTTAAACTCATTTTAGTGGTTAATAAAAATAATAAAAATATGAATCTTAACCACAAAGATAACATTGCTGATTTTAAAAGTAAAATAACATTTGTTATATGCTCATGTACCTGAACTCTTTGGTCGACGTTTAGGATTTTCTGTCACTTAAGAGTTGAAAGAAAGAACATCCTAGCGCAGGATTATGGAGGTATGGAAAAATGTATGTCGAGCAATAAAAATCATCATTTTCGTAGCCTTATCTTAGGAAGATCGGGAGCCTAAAATCTTGACATGGCCACCAGGACCACCAGGACGTCTTGGTAGTCTTTCCTCTGGCATTCGCCAAATGTGTCCAAGGTACTTTAATTGTGTTCTTTCATACACAGAAGCAGTCGACTTCTCACTCGATCCAATAACGTTACTTCTGCTCAGTGCTGTAGTGCTAAATATAAAAGTACCAGGGCGGTATTTGATTTTAACCTCAACCCCTCTCCCCACTTCTGTTTATCGTTCTTCCGTGTATTTCTACGAAAATTTGAAAATGATTATGTTTGAGGTAAAAAAAAATATAAAATAAGAAACCAGCAATAAATCAGCTTTTGTAAACACTAAAACCATGCATACCAATGTCAAAAAAAGTATCGAGCAAATTTAGAAATGACTTATTTAATGAGAAATGATTTAAGTTGAACCAGATCGATCAATAAACAGACGCAAATAAACCTTTAGCACCAGAGACGGATACTGCTCAAGCATCTAACATCACTTCTCCGCAGGCCGTTCTATCACCAACTTCGCCATTCAACTGCATCTCCAGCGAACCACTCTAGAGTTCACCGCGCATTTAAATTGTAATAAACGAAATCTTGTAAATGCTCTTTCGTTTATATACCCTGTTCTAGTTACAATAGACACTCTACACAGCGACACACAACCAACACGCGTGAGACAATAAGAGGTTAGGAGCTTTTGTCACACAGCATCATAAATGTTACGTACTTGACTTCTTAGTACGTCTTTAGTGTACACCTCGTAATGTGAAAGTCCAAGAAATAGACTTTGTAACAATTAATCTTTTATTACAATAAGTTACAATTTAGTACAAGGTATATCACTAGTATAGGTCAAACTATTAAGCCGATGAACCGCAGATAAAAGAGATGCGTGCACTCCTGCGCGCCGTCTTTATAGCCACATATACCCGCACCGGCGGTGCGGCACACATACACACATACACACCGTCCCACCATTCCAAGGACATTACACCCTCCCCCTCCTTAACTGCAACCCCCTTTCATGCCTCACTCAGCCATTCTATGTATTTCCCCGGGACGATGGCTGGGACGATCATGACGTCAAGAGTCCGAGGTAGGTCTGTTCCCTGCAAAGTACTGTGTCCAGCATCTGAAACAGAAAACCTATGTTAAGCCGGCCCATTTCGAACATACGTCGCAAATTAATAAAAAACTTTACCAGCAATTGGTCCGAAGAAATCTATATGTGTCCGGCACCAAACACTTTTGTACCGGCCAATTCGCTAAATTTGTCTTTGGAGGCACTGGTGTTATTTTGGCACAAGAATCACATTCATTAATTAGTTGGACAATGTTTTCATCTATCTTTGGCCAATATACATAACCTCAAGCTAGCCCTTTTGTTTTCATTCCGAAATTTATTTTGCAACTCATTCATATTTTCTTTTTCGACATGTAAAGTGTTAATACAGCTAAAATCAATTTTAAAAGTACTCATGAAATTTCTCCCCAGAATAGGTACCATTCCATTCCTGATAGTATAAAAATTTGTCTTTGATCTTTCACCATGGAGTTTCACTGAAACTTCGAATATTCCGTGTATCTCTAACGGTTTGTTGTCACACGAGACCAACTTAATATCCGTTTGTTGGAATATTAAATGTTTCAACTCCTTTTCGTAAACATTAAATGGAATTACGTTAATCGCTGCTCCCGAATCTAGCATGCAATTTAAATTCACGTTTTCAACCTGAACTTGTAACATAACTGGTTTCATAACACTATTCACCGACGATTCCATCCGTATTTGTAACATATTCACCGACTCTTTCCTACATATTTTTCGTAAGTGACCTATTTTGTTACAATCAAAACATATTGAATTTTTAAATTTACCACTATCTTTCCTGTGCTCTAATGAACCACGTGCAAAATATTTTGCATTGTTTGATTTGCTACCTACTTGTTTTGACTTCCATTGAGAATTTTTAAAATTCCCGCGATATATCCCACTCTCGCCTTATACTCTGTAACATGAACCGCAAAAACCTCTTTTTTCGACGTCAGTAATTGTGAATTTGCCTCAATATGACATGCAATTTGAACAAAATAATTCAATGTTTCTTCACTCGATTCTAAAGACAACCTTTCTTTAGTTTTAATATCTCTTGTCCCGGTGACAAACAAATCCTTAATATTGTCTTCCATTCTTTTTACCGAAAGCACCTTACTACTGAATTTTTTAAATCTTAACACAAAATCTCGAATTGATTCGTGTTCCAACTGTTTTATTTCAAAGAATTTTTCCCTTTGTAAAAGTACTGATATTGTTTCCACGCAGTGTTTGTCGAGTACATCAAATAAAAATTCAAATTTGACGTCATTAATCTTTTTAGGTACACACAAATTTTGCAACAATATAAAATATTGTTTTTTTCTTAGATTCTGTTCCCTTCTCATCATCAGCTAACAGAAAAGCCTTAAAAACCAACCAATCATCGATCTCGTGGCAAAAACATGGCATTTTCTTATCCATTGCCCCGCAGATAATACTCACAGGTGAAAGACTAAACAAATACTTACCTTAGCGCCTGTCGTCAGGATCCTCTCAGCCTGCGTCTACTCTAACTGGTCCACACAGCCTCGGCCGTAGAAGCCCGCCTTGCGCCTTCCCTGGTCCGCTGCTCTGGTCCCCCGGCTGCCTCGGTCCGTAGAAGCCCGCCTTGAGCCTTCTCGCCACCGGTTCTCTTCACCCTGAAGATCTTCCGAAAAACCTCAGCTACTGGAAGTCCGCCGACGATCACTGCTCCAAGAAGAACGATCCCGATCTTCTTTGCTCTTATCTTGTTCTGCCGCTTGTCTCCAATTTGTTTCTTCGCGAAACAAATTTAAATCCAATGGTCCTTATTTCCTTGATGCTCGATATCAAGAAAATCTTAAACTGATTTCGCCAATATTACATTGCGTCAATTATCCAATGTAACGTTATCCAGCTACCGACTGCGCCAATGTTACGTACTTGACTTCTTAGTACGTCTTTAATGTACACCTCGTAATGTGAAGGTCCAAGAAATAGACTTTGTAACAATTAATCTTTTATTACAATAAGCTATAATTTAGTACAAGGTATATCACTAGTATAGGTCAAACTATTAAGCCGATGAACCGCAGGTAAAAGAAACGCGCGCACTCCTGCGCGCCGTCTTTATAGCCACACACACGCGCACCGGCGGTGCGGCACACATACACACATTCACACACTATCCCACCATTCCAATGACATCACAATAACCTTCTGACGCAATCTCGAGTCAATCATAATTTGAATAACTTCAACACACACAATATCAACTCACTGAAGAATAGTTCCATAACTTCCAATAAGATTACTCAAATTTGGATCCAATATATGATCTAATTGGGTTGAGATTGATCAGAAGCATCGCTATCCAACATTCTAACATAATCATTATACAGTGTCTACCCTAATAATTCACTAGTTCTACAACAATCTCACTACATTTTTTAAAAAAATATTTATGTTGAATCTTTTCTTTCTAATTTTAATTAAATAACACCACAACTGTCTACATTAGCACAGACGGCAGTCTAGCAAAGTAGTCAAGACAATGCTGCATATATCAGAGGTGGAGTCAACTCCATCCATCCAATTGCAATAATGTATTCACCTCTGTTACAACAAAAACATGTATGCTCATAATTAATTCCTTAAACTCTCTGGTGGTGTCTTAATTATCTCTCAAAGTTCTTACGCTAGCTGATTTAAAATCTTAATAATCGAATGATTTCCAGCGAGATCTTTTCACTTTCTTCAAATTTTCCGCTCGACAGATACGAAATGACTGGCTACAGATATCGGCCCAATCTAAACTGCGCTTGTTTGTCTTTGATTTCCCGCCAAATTAAACGCTCATGTTGGCTGATGCAGCCGACAGAGAAGTGGAAAAGAAAAAGCATGCATGGACCCATCGAGAGCGACGGCATATTCAGAGCCGACGTTCCGCGTGGTTCGCTTGATATTTCTGCATTTAATTCCAGGCGTGAAGCGGTTAATTACAGCGTTCGACTCGCTCCGATTTCTAGACGCGCATCAGATTTGCGCCGAGTAATTCGGCCCTTTATTTGATTTCATTTATTTTATTTGTTGCAAACAGTTACAGATAGACGGATATTGAACATGGAAGAACAAATGCAGCCAGCCAAAAAGGGACTTTTGTAAGAAATGTGAATTATCAAATCAACAACACTTTAAACGTTTTTCATCTTTGAAATGATAAATAATGTGACACTCTCCCTGCAGCAGCACTTTAAAACACCAGTTTTTAGAAATATTGATAGTTAGACGGAGCGTCGGCCATTTTGGATGACATATAGTGTTGTTGCAGGTAAGATTAGTTAGAAATTGTGTGTAATAGTATATTATTATTAATTTTATATGGTTGTTTAATATATATAATATACGGAAAACACAGTTTTGGCGCGTCTTTGACCCACGTCATTGAAACATTTCCACATCCAAATTCCCATCCATACCTCTCTTTATCAGCAGACGTCAACTTGACCGATTTGTTCGACCAACTTTGTTCGATTTCGACATCGCGATAGTATTCGCGGTGTGGACTTGTCAGCTCCAGTGTACCAGCACTGTATTTTGTGACATTGTGTTTTGATCACGTATTGTTTGTTGCTTGTTTGTGCCGTGGGTGAATTGGTGATATCGCCGTCTTCAATCGGAAGCGGAGATCTGCTCATCCGCGTGCCATTGTGTGATCTCAGCGGCGAATGCGGAGGTGATGGAGCCATCATACACAAGGTAAGACGAGCAGTCCTTCCGAATCCCGGGTCCCGAAATCACTGGTCCTTCGACTGGAATCGCTATCCCCTCACAGACTTCCCTAATTTCTTTCCCTACCCTGCGGTGATTTCGATTTACGACCGGAATTGCCGTATTTCTATTCCGCGGTCTTATCGATCCGGGTTTACGTTTCGAATTCAATATATTTTGATGCCCAATTAAATGTACAATTTTGTGGCATTCACAACTCGGATCTGACCAAAAACATTATACAGCATTGTTGCAGGGGTGGTTTCATATATGCATAAGTAGGTACCAAATTCAGCATAAGTTTCATTAGATATTATGAAGTTTTTTTAGATTTTAAAATATGGTTTTCGCGTTTAACAACATTTTAAAAAGGCGATTATTATACATTTTTGTATGAAATCGGCCTGGTTGCTGTTTTCGGCAGCATGTATGTACAATTGATCCTAATTGCTGTTTACTTTCTAAATTCTTCTTACCTACAAGTTCCTGTCCCTCTTCGCCATCGCTCTCCCAGCTGACTCCAGTTCCAGGGCTTATCCAGCGTTACTGACTATCTCACCGTAACAGCTCTAGGCGAACTGGGCAAAAAGATGCACAGAAAAAACTGTCCATCGAAAAAAAATAGCCGTCACTTGGACTCGAACCCGGAACGTTCTACTGGATTTTTTATAAAATTAGAGATGTATACACGGAATACATGTCACATAAATATTCTTACTATTTTTATTGTATTAATAACGAGACGCGAACCCCCGATCACTAGATAACTACTATACTAACAAACTACTCAATAAGCTAATTGAAGGCGACGCAAACATGACGCAATCTCTACACAGTACATATTAACCTATACAGGTAATTCTCTAATATCGGAGATCAAAGTGATTTATATAAGTATGTTTTAATTATCAACAGATATATGATTTCATTATTAAAGCATAATCAATTTTATATATTTAAAAAAAAAATTGATACTTACTTGCGCTTTCTACTATAATACAGTGAAATACTAGTGTAGCAGGCAGGGCACCGAATTAATTGTTGTTACTGAAAACACACCATGAAGTATTAAACTAAAAAATAAATTATTACATTTCACTCCAATGTAATTATATCAAGTTTCTTCTCAAAAGAAAGCGTCAGACACAAAAACAGCTAGGCTTTTATTAATATTAAATTATAAAAAATATTGTGTCCGTTTGGAATTATTAACCTTTACCATACCATTACATAAAATACCCGAACGTAGCCATGCTGTCAACTCGTGTTACCGTAAATAATAGTTAGAAAAAATGTTTTTATTAGCTTAAATGGCTTTAATGGCACGAATTTACTCTAAATATTGAAACATTCAATTTTGAAAAAATGATGAATAACATAATTAAGAGCATTCATTAAGTTGTATACAAAGTATCCTTCCTTCTTATCTCTCTTCATTTAATTAGTGAGAAAGAGACAATTATATTTGTATGTTTGTTGTTCTTTTCACTGTGAAAATAGTGTGTGATCTCTGTCTTTCATGACACAAATTGTATTTTTACCAACGTATTAACTTTACAACGGATTGAATGGAAAAAATAATTGTTTTTGTATGATTCCATTTTCATAATTGGTTTTTCACTAGTGCTAATATTTTCTATAGGATTATCTAAAATATGAATTTTATGTTGCGTGTATTTACCGAAATATTATAGGATTAATTATGATGATAGACCTTTGTTACAGCATGGTTTGGGAAGGGTCAAATATCGTATTCTACAACCTTATCCGTCAACATGAACAAAAAACAAAATAAATACACACTTCTCCCAGTGTTGCGCCGAGGGAACAAAAAGTGTTGGAAATAAAGCCAAGTTCATCACCAATTTACCGCTCGGCGTTCGATTGCTTCGCCAATTTCCAGTTGGCCACCATTTTTATTATTATTTAATTCGATGTCATTACTTCCGTAGGCCGGGCCGCCCTGCCCGAACTGCACAGAGAAACGCTGACCTGAATGCTTCTGCGGACTTCCTGGGCTTCTTTTTACGCGCGAGTAGTCACAAGATCAAATTATTAATAAACAATATCGCACTTTCATGGTGACATTCCTTCATAGCGTGTTTTTAATTATGATATACACTAAAGTTACATTGTAGACCATATCTCTCTCATTGAGATTTTGATCTCGGTGAGTCGGTAAAAGTACAATATACGGCAGTCAGTAAAGAACAGTTATTTTAAATATGAATTAAATATATTAATTAGAAAGATATACATATAAAATCAATTATATCGAAAAATATCGTTGTTGCGCCACCGGATTTCGAACCTATATGTTACCTTTTATCACAGAGCGTCTGTTCTGAATAATTACAACTTCACAATAAGAATGTGTTCTTCTAAATAATAAAGTTGTATCAATGTGTCCAAAATTTAATAAAAATGAATTGATAATTCTGGCGTCTGCTATCAGTTTACTCAAAGGTATTTGAGATTCTGTAAAAAGAAGGTAGATGGCTCTTTCAAATAATGGAACGATTAAATGTATTAATATCAAAAAAGTAACATATTAGTTCGAAAATTGTCGCTAAAAATATTGTCGCTGTAGCATAGTTGGATAATGCACCTTCCCCGGTTAGGAAAGTGATCCAGGTTCGAATCCCGGTGGCGCAACAACAATATTTTTCGATAAAATTGATTTTATATGTATATCTTTCTAATTAATATTTAAAACATCACAGACCGTCTGTTCTGAATAATTACAACTTCACAATAAGAATGTGTTTTCCTAAGAACAGTTATTGTGGAGGAAAAATTCCAACCCGGGACGTAGCGCCATGGAAGAAGGCTACTCCGACGAAGGCTTGCCCTTTCGCGCGTACCTCACGTAGCTGACGTGCGCGCTCCGTACAAAAATGAAAAGAAAGATGGCCGCATTAAAACTTTTAGAAAACTCCGCTACATAATTAATAACAAAAATTTTGGTTTCCATGGTGCGTAATGTTTTGAGATCTACGGTGATGGAGTGGATTTGACTCTGTAATTGATTAAAGATTATAATTTTAAAGTGAGCTAAAACGATTTAATGTAAATAAATTAACTAACATATAAACTTGTGTCTAAGAATATTATTGTTTTTGACAGATATCAATTATTTGTGAAGATGACAAGTTTCTAGTTTTATAAATATTCTGTTATCAGTTTTCTTTCTGACATGTTTTATAGAATTGTTAAATTTAATTAACCCTTCCCAAACCATGCTGTAACACAGGTCTTCCATTATAATTAAACCTGTAATATTTCGGTAAATACATGCAACATAAAATTTATATTTTAGACAATCCTAAAGAAAATATTAGCGCTTAAGAATGGCTAGTGAAAAACCAATTATGAAAAGGGAATCGTACAAAAACAATTATTTTTTTCATTCAATCCGTAGTAAAATATATACGTTGGTAAAAATACCATTTGTGATATGAAAGACAGAGATCACACATTATTTTTACAGTGAAAAAAACAACAAGCATATAAATGTAATTGTATCTTTCTCACTAACTAAATGAAGAGAGATACGAAGGAAGGACACATAGTGTAGGACTTAATGAATGCTCTAAATTATGTTATTAATTTTTTTTTTCAAAATTTAATGCTCACTATTTAGAGTAAATTCGTGACATTGAAGCCATTTAAGCTAATAAAAACATTTTTTATAACTGTTATTTACGGTAACACGAGTTGACAGCATGGCTGCGTTCGGGTATTTTATATCATGGTATGGTAAAGGTTAAATAAAGCTCCCATTTCATTATTGTAAAACAAAATTCTCGTTTGCAATATTAAAATCTAAATGTAAAAATGGCGCCTAACCCCCTCCACTTGACTCTGTTCACAAAGAAGCCACGACTCTGCCGCTTTTCATTTTTCAAGCCATAGATCAAATGTTTCAAGCTTCTCATTTATTTCTATATGTATATCTCATATTAGATTCTGTTTGAAAGGCTGTCTGGCTTAAAGCATGATTAATTTTAATTATGATTTCTTTCAAAAATTGAGATTAATGAGAGATCCAATGACATTTGATCTCCCTGAGAATTTTTGGTCCATGGGAATTGGATTAATTGTTGCCAGTGACATCTAGAAGAATTGAATTTTCTATAATATTACTTATGTTAGAATTTTTTGACTTTACCGTTGAACGGTGAGATTTAATTTTGCTGGTGTAGTCTGCAAGTTAAATGTTTTTTCCAGTGGCGTAACTAAAAAAGATAACACTTCGAAACAGAACGCCAACAGAATGCTGTAAACAAGAAGAGAAAATTTAAAAAAAAAAGACAGCAAACATTCGCTGTCTTCCAGTAGTGTAATGCTAAATAAAAATGTACCAGCAATCATGGATATGTCAAAATAGCTATCGAGCTATAACGTGTTAATTCAGCGATTACTGTTTATTTAAGTTGAGTTTACATATTAAATCTGTCTCCAAATGCATGTGGTCAATGGTTGAAAGAATGGGATACCGCTGCTCGTCTAGATGATCCAATTCTTAACAAAAACAACGTAATGACATTCACGTTTTGAAAATGTTGTTGCATTCTCATAATATCCGTCCTCTGCACGATATTTGATGTACAAAATTCTATGCGGAATATATTTTATCAAAATATTTTTTAAATATTCTTGAAAAGTAAGTTTCGTGTTAAAAAAAGTGGCAGAGCGGCACCCTGACTCGAAAAGAAGTGCCCCACTACACCACTGCTGTCTTCCCAAGGTAAAGGTATCCCAGAACTTGTGGATTAAAGACTGGAAAGTCACCCGAGGACCCACAATGGTGAAGGATACTCTTCTTTGAACGATGATGGTTTGGATGATGATAATATATAATAATTTTCAGTACTTCTTCTTCTTCTTCCATCTCGAACGGTGTGTTATTTCTGGAAACGCAATAACGGTGAGATAAATAACCGGGGGCGCCAGAAAGAAACCATAAAAACAAATCTGACAGGACAGGCGCCGGAATGTGTGAGAGTGAAAAATCAGCGCTCGCTCCAAACAATAAGAGACACTGTTTACAACAACGTCTTTCTGGCGCCTGTTTTAGTACCACGTGGGAATAAAAGGAATGATGAAAATTATTGAGAATCGCCTAATCAGCACATCACTTGTTTACTCTCATGAATGCTAAATTGTGTAATGAATTAAATAATACTGTTATTGTCCAAAGTGATATATATATAAAAGCAGGTTCGCTACGATCACCTCTGAGTCCCTAGAAAGAACATACTTGTGTATTTCATTTATTCTGACCTCATTATCATCATCATCATTTGGGAGAAGCGCAGATCGGCGAACCACCCTTGTTTTCTCGTTTCCTGCACGAAACATACATGTTCGACATTTTCGCTACGTTGGCGAATATGTCTATTTTTTTCTTACTGGCAATGATACTACAGTCCAATATAGTCAATTACGTTCAATAACATATCCATTGATAAAATATGGGGAAGAGCAGTATTAATGTGGATTGTACATAGTTTTACCATTAAATATTAAGAATAAAATTTAAAAAGCAACAGTGTGATATTTGAGGCTTGTTTCGCTCTGTTGCGATGGTCTGGTGCTTGACCCGACATATTAGAGACACACTATTGTGTACACCAATAATATTTTCATAGATTGTTACGTAACGCGCTGGCACCGGTGGATCGAACGCCAGAGGGTTTGTTCAAAAACGTTAATTGCGATAACGATAACATATTTCCGTAAAACCTATTTTTCAATATTGAAAATTATTTAAATATATCATCTATCGTAACACACAATAATGCTACGGTATTGAAGAAAAAAAAAAGGTTTGTGTCTCAGCTAATTTTTTTTTTTTTTTAATAAACTATTAATTCAGAATTTTGATTTGTCGCCTAAGTGCACTTGGCCACGACCGGTGATTATAACGCGTCTATATGTTCATTTGTTAAAGACGAAAGAAGGTGGATTAATGCTTTTGAGGTGTGGTGCTGGAGACGCATATTGCGCATACCGTGGACGGGACATACATAAATGTCAATTTTATAAGAGGCGAACATTAAGGATGGACTCTCAATTATTTACGCAAGACGAATCCGTAAATTTTTTGAGTACCTTACGAGAAGAGAAGATATATATATGAATGTTGTGAGGGCCACGTCGAATGACGGAGAGGAAAAGGAAGATCGCCCACTTTTCTAGGCAGGATACCGAGAAAAGTGGAAGAACATTGTCAAGAAGCCAGAATTTGTTGGTGGGGTAAGATCCCGTGGACTTTACCGATTACAATAATGATTAATTGACGCAACGTGAAGTGGATTCAGGAAGGAAAATAATGGCAGATGGATCTGGCCCATCTTGTTCTAAGGTCCTGGGTCGGACGTCGGTTTCACCTCCGGTTGACTCGCACCCTTTTGAGTGAAGAACCGAGATATCACTGCACTTCCGGAGCTGTTTAGAACACCGTCTCTTCGAGGTCCGAGCGTTACATACGGCGTTGCTTTTCGGACAGTAAAAAAACACGTATCTTGACACTTCGATGTCAGAAGGCAATTTGTCCTCCCGTCGGCGAAATCCCTAAGTTATTAGTTGGCCTCACATCAACATTACTACACTATACGCTGGCCCATAATAAACAACATATTATACAATAGTTAAGGATGCTCACAACAGTTAATTAACAAATTTTTGCCCAGAATAACAAAAATCACTGCAGTAGACCGTATTCTGATCAAAAATTTTCGAAATGAATTTCGTTGGGTTCTAGGAAAATGATCAAAGAGTTTCAAAACATTACAACAGGACGGAGCTCCATCTCATACAGCCAGAAATACAATAAACTTTCTTCGTCGTGAGAATGTTAATTTCATCGAGCCAGGCATGTGGCCACCGAACAGCTCAGATTTAAATCCAGTAGATGATGCAATATGGGGTGTTTTGATGATTTCTGATTAGCATTGATATTGCAAAAAAAATACATTAGAAATTATAATTAATTATATTATGTTTGTTACGAGATGTTCTCACTTTTTTCGGGCCAGCCTATATATTCATTTGAAAAGTGTAACATATAGGTTCGAAATTTTCTAAATCAATCCATTGTGTTGGTACAGCATAATTGGATAATGCACGTTCCCCGGATTGGAAAAGATTCAAGTTCGAATCCCGGTAGCAACAACAATATTTTTCGATAAAATTGATTTTATATGTTTTTATTTATAATTAATACATATATTTGTATTTAAAAGATGTATCAACGAATGCGATCGCTACAACAGCTCGTCATATTTTTTTTGTCACTTTATTACATAAGTAACGTATACCATTAATATATTGTTTAATAATTTTAAACGCTTCAATCTCGATAAGATGAGGCGATTAGATTACTGTCAGAAGCGGTTTGCGAGTCGATTACTAGTTCATTAAAAAAACGTGCTATAAATTATAATAAACAAATCTTCTGCCGCACGTTGTTAAATAATTGCCCGGGGTCAGTGTTGGGCAATTCTGCTTTTCGTATACAGTAATAAAAAACCATTGGTTTCTGATGACTAAAAATATTTGTAACTTATATATACACATTGTGAGGATAAGGATCGGCATTCTACCCTCCCCACCGAACAAAAGATTTGATAGGTTACCATAAAAAATAACTCTTTAAAAATACAGTATTATTATTCCCGCAACAAAGATATTAAATGTTTTAAATATAAATTAAATATATGAATTAGAAAGATATACATATAAAATCAATTTTATCGAAAAATATTGTTGTTGCGCCACCGGAATTCGAACCTGGATCTCTTTCCTAACCGGGAAAGGTGCATTATCCAACTATGCTACAGCGACAATTTTCGAACCTATATGTTACCTCTTTGATATTAATACATTTAATCGTTCCATTATTTGAAAGAGCCATCTACCTTATTTTTACAGAATCTCAAATACCTTTGAGTAAACTGATAGCAGACGCCAGAATTATCAATTCGTTTTTATTTAATTTTGGACACATTGATACAACTTTATTATTATGAGGAATATAAAAATATTATCGCTGCAGCATAGTTGGATAATGCACCTTCCCCGGTTAGGAAAGAGATCCATGTTCGAATCCCGGTGGCGCAACAACAATATTTTTCGATAAAATTGATTTTATATGTATATCTTTCTAATTAATATATTTAATTTATATTTAAAATATCACAGAGCTATGTTCTGAATAATTACATCTTCACAATAAGAATGTGTTCTCCTAAATAAAAAAGTTCAGCAATAAAATGATATTTTTCTTTTTCTTTTAATATATGAAAAATAGAATTTCTTTTAAGTAGATCATTAAATGTTGGTACATTGAATTCTTCAAAAAGTAATTATGTCGGATAATCTTTTGGTTTTTTTAGTATTAGTTATATCTCGCAAATACACCATAGAAAAGTACCGAAAAACCACTCTGAAGATCGCGCGTATTACTGTTGTTAACATAAAATGTTCTGACGGGGTAATTTAGAACATGACATTACTTTAGTAATGCCATAATATATATATTTTGTTACGGGGCGATTAGGGATTTCAAATTTTTACGAAATGTAATTTTCACATGAAATTTTATCTCCCTCTATATGTATATATAAACGCACTCTTTATGTATTTATGATCAGTTTTAAATACGTCCTTATGAAGCTTAAGATAAGCGAAGCCGGTTGACGTATAATCAATTTCGTGGTTTCACAAATGATCGCTTTCTACGAAAAAAAAAAAAAAATAGTTTCGTTACCAAATGTTACGCTTCCATTTCATCATAATCACCATAATCAGGTTTTTCTTGCTATCTGGTATAAATACAAGATGATTTAAAATATCCGTCACTCTGGCGGTATGGGCCGCAGCGAGCCAGCCCGCCCTACCTCACCCGGTGATACGCCTCGCCCTCGTGATTTTGCTTTTATATTTAAAAATGATAATATTATGATTTTTAATAATAAGATTTTTAAAATTTACAAGATCCACTAATTAACATGTATCCACGGCCATCTAGAATCTTGTACGAAGCATATATTCAACCTAGTTCAATGTCGAGACAATTTAAAAAAATTATTTTACTCTTATTTTATTATATATATGCATACCTTAAAATAATTATACTTTTCATTCTCGTACTTGAATTGGGGAGTACGGTAATTTTAGTTTTAAATAATTAAAGGTAGGTATAGAAGGAAGATATAAATTGCTGTCTGAGTTTTCTTATAATTATTAAGAGAACACATTCTTATTGTTAATAATTACAACTTCACAATAAGAAAGTGTTCTCCTAATAATAAAGTTATTTCAATGTGTCCAAAATTTAATAAAAATGAATTGATAATTCTGGCGTCTGCTATCAGATTACTCAAAAGTATTTGAGATTCTGCAAAAATAAGATAGATGGCTCTTTTAAATAATGGAACGATTAAATGTATTAATATCAAAAAGGTAACATATGGGTTCGAAAATTGTCGCTAAAAATATTGTCGCTGTAGCATAGTTGGATAATGTGCACTTTCCCCGGTTAGGAAAGAGATCTAGGTTCGAATCCCGGTGGCGCAACAATAATATTTTTCGATAAAATTGATTTTATATGTATATCTTTCTAATTAATATATTTAATTCATATTTAAAATAAATAAGTTTTCTTACTCGCTCCTCACTTATATCTCTCCGTTGATGAGAAAGTTACATAATTTAAAATATGTAAAGAGACGTTTTTTAAAGTTTATATAAATTTAAACATTTCATTTGAGATATTTATTATCATTTCGTGTATCTAATAAGTTGTCCACTAAATTCGTGCGGGTTTTTTGTCTACGCTTCATTTGTCACAAATTGTGTGATCCGTCACTAGTATCTCATGCCGTTTCGTTGATCTTGATTTATATTTCAATGATAAAAAAGTTATTCTCCGAAATATTTTTTTTTTCGAATTTAATCATGACCATAATGCTGCACAAACACCTCGTTGCATCGATCCAATCTACGGACGTGGTTTTGTTGTGGAAAGAACAGTTTAGAAATAGTTTGATTGCTTTAAAGATGGTGATATCATTACTAAGGAGAACACATTATTATTGTGAAGTTGTAATTATTCAGAACACAGGTCTGTGATATTTTTAATACAAATTGCATGTATTAATTAGAAAGATGTACGTATAAAATCAATTCAATTGAAAAATATTGCTGTTGTACTACAAGGATTCGAATCTGGATCTTTTTTATAATCCGGGAAAGGGTCAGCATTTCAAAAATGTCGTAATCTTGCGATTATTTCGATTAATTAAAATATTATTTTATATCAAAATTATATATTGAATACTAAAAATTAAAGATCATCGAATGCGAGTTGTCACATTGCGATGTACTGTTATCAAAATTTCGACTGTAGATCATCTGGTTTAACAGCCAGGTACCGTGAGGCGCGGGCAGGTCCTCTACGCATATCTCGGTTTCACTTGCGTTAATGGTATGATAGTTCAGGTAACTGAAGTGGGAGAAAGAGGTAGTTGTATCGATGGCGAGTATTTAAGTCATGACAGTGTGATCAGTCCATATGAAGGTCGACTAAAATGATGATGAACCTCTTTAATGTCTCGATGGACATTCCATGTTGACAACTTGAATAAGTCTATAAGTGTGTCAACTTAGGACCGCATATTTCCATAGCAGAACAAAGCTGGGTCGGAATGCATTTTCAAAAGTGATTTTCCACTCGGTCCAAAACGTGCTCACGCATGGCTGTGAAACGTGACCTCTCGATAAAAGGTTTAATAACTTAAACAGTTGTAACATAGTAAATGAAATAAAGCGAAGGGGTATGAAAGATGTATGTAAAATATATATAAATATACATAAAGAAAAAATCAATCTTTCGTAAAGATAAACAATTTTTACAAGGTGTAACAGACCTAGTCTACAGTATTTATGGGTGGATGGATACCTGAATATAATATAATACAAGGAAATAAATAAATTGACTAGAATATGTTCCTTTACTTTGCATTTTAAGGTTGTTACTGGGGTTGCATCATTTTTTTTAATGTCTTATAGGTCTTTATCGATTTTGTTAACTTTCTCTCGTTCTCTCACCGTACACATTGTTCGCTATCGGCACTCTCACGGTCCGACCCGACACGCATGTGTCTAAATAAAATAAAATAAAAATATGGCAGGCTCAGAGAATGAATAATCATTTCACAGATACAGTCATTCAGTGGTATTCCGAGGGGAATTAAGAGAACAACGCGCCGTTCTAAAACCCGCTGAACTGATGAAATCAAACAACAAAGCGGAAGACACTTGCGGGGAGACTTTCGTCCAGCAGTACATTCAAAATGGTTAATTATGATGACTTCCGTAGTTGCATAATTATTAATATTTGTAAATAAATATTGATGACGCAACAGTAACGCAGTATAAATATGTTAATATATTTTGTCGTGAAGAAGAAAATAAGCAATCAAATCATAACTTGTTGGGTTATACTTATTTGCATTACCAGTTTCTTGTGTGTGTGTGTGTGTGTGTGTGTGTTGAGTTTTCTAGACTGTCTTATATCACTGACCTCTTTGGCTTTCGGATCCCACTATCATCTAGTTCGCTGATGGAATCTTTCTTCGTCGAAGTCGAGCTTCATGATAGACTATCAAAGTAATAGAGCAATTACGATTCGGATATAAAAAGTGAACCGTCATATGTGCCTTTAGAGCTTGTCAACAGTGACTCGTTTACACAATTGAATTATATAATATATTAATTATACATATGTACTTCTTAACTTTAAATACTAATTTAATGTATTAATTATAAATATATACATATAAAATCCATTTTGTCGAAAAATATTGTTTTTGCGCTGCCGGGATTAGAACCTGGATCTCTATTTGCAATCCGGGGAAGTACACTACCAATTGTGTTATAGCGCCAAGATTTTTCATGACAAATTTTTCAAATTAATACATCTGTCGTTCCATTATTTGAAGGCCATCTACATTGTTTTTACGGAATCTCAAATACCCTCGAGTAAACCGACTGCAGACGCCAGAATTATCAATTAATTTTTATGATTATAATTTGAGATTCCGTAAAAATAAGGTAGATGGCTCTTTCAAATAATGGAACGATTAAATGTATTAATATTAATAAAAGGTGACATATAGGTTAGAAAATTTGTCGCTAAAAATATCGTCGCTGTAGCATAGTTGGATAATGCACCTTCCCCGGTTAGGAAAGAGATCCATGTTCGAACCCCGGTGGCACGCATCAACAGTATTTTTCGATAAAATTGATTCTTTATGTATATCTTTCTAATTAGTATTTAAAATATCACAGACCGTCTGTTCTGAATAATTACAACTTCACAATAAGAACGTGTTCTCCTCATGAAAATATTTATTTGATCCATTATTAGAATTTGGTTAATAGTTGAATTGAGTTAGTTATTAATACAAGTTATTAAATTCAAGATATTTATTTACCACATGTAGAACAGACTTTTTTTTTTAAATTTTGGTCCAATTTTATCAATGATTTGATGATGATATCAATGATGAAAGGGACCGTACGCTCTTGAAACTATAGCCTTGACGAAAATATAACTCAGTTGTGTATGTAGTACAAAATTGAATTAATTTAATTAATTAAAATAATCATATTGCATGTCAATTAATGATATGTAAATGATTCTTTTTCAATGTTTTTAAATGTAAAAAATAATTAATTTTATACCATATAAATATACATATTCAGAGATGGTGATTAATTCAAAGGATGTATACTAAATATGAAACAAAAAATATTTATCTATTTATTATAAAGTAGTTGCTGACAGCAGAGATAGAGATGGTTGTTTTCTTCAGAAATAAGGATTACAAATATTTTAGCATTTAGGCAAAATCAATAAATAAGAAATGTAAATTAATAATACATTTATTAGGTTCACTTTTTATATGTACGATGTACTTACATTGATAAATAATGTCTAACGGTCTGACGTATTACTCTTTCAAATTATTCATTAATAATACATAGTATTATATCACCTAGTTAATTACTATGAGTGTTGCGTAATATGTCAAATATCGGACAAATGTACCGAGGATATGCATATAAAATTTGGCAAAGTAAATACAACATATCAGTAAGAAAGTAAGAGATATGTTTGGGTACTCTGCCTGCTACACTAGTAATTTACTCTATTATAGCAGACAGTATTTCTCCGGTATAAACTGCTTACTGAAGCAAAGTGCAATTATCAATGAACAAAAAATATATGTATATATTTATAAACAGTTAAGCAGGAGATGCAATTAGGTAATTTAGTATACTGTTGTAGCAGTTTTATTCTCAGGTTTGGACCTTTAAAAGTTCTTGGGCGTAATTTCTCCCCATTTCGTGGAGCCAGAACTGCACTTTTCGTGAAAAATATGCAAGACTATGGTTACAATCTTTCACTTTTGAATTTAGACTGTTGTATATTTTTGGTGCTAGAAACAAATGAAATTTTTGTGCAAAAGTTTTGTTTAGTTTTGGCACAAGATAGTGACAGTTAGCCTGTGTCCTTGTTAAGTGAGGGTGGGTAATTTGCTGGTAGTATTGTTTATGCCGGTAAAAGTGTTTTAGTATACCAAGAATATACATTTGACAGATGTCTAGAAGGTGACATTCTTTGAAGAGTTCAATTGAAGAATAGCGAAGGGTTTCTTATGAATAACTCTCAAAATTATTTTTTGGGCTTTACTTACAGACTCTATACATTGCATGGTGAGTTTAGCCAAAAAAAACATCGACAAGTATAAATTTAGATTAATTGGGTACTTAAAATGTCAATATTTTCTCACTTTCACAGCCAAAATACCTCCCTTTAGATTTGCCACCTCGGACACAAATATCTGGGTTGTCCACCCTTTGAGCGGGCCCTGCTAACAAGACTAGGCTATATACGACTGTATTCCGACAGCTTCCAAATTATTGATGTATGCATTCCACATATGTTATAAAGTTGAGGTAATATTGGGAAATACCTACAAATATAAATTAATACATACCACATACCTATATAATACAATGTTTATTTTACTCGGAATGATCGTTTTGAATTATAAAAATAAAATTGGAATAAATACTAATCAAATGTTTTAATTATAAAGATGTACATATACAATCAATTTTATCGAAAAATAATGTTTTTGCGCTATCGAGATTCGAACCTGGATCCAATCCGGGGAAGGTGCATCACTAAATATGCTACAGCGCCAGTATCTTTGACGACAAATTTTCGAACCTATATGTTACATTTTTTTCAAATGAATACATCTGTCATTCCATTATTTGAAAGCCATCTACACTGTTTTTACGGAATCTCAAATACCTTAGAGTAAACCGATAGCAGACGCCAGAAATATCGATTCATTTTTATTAAATTTTGGACACATTGATACAACTTATATATTTTTATTGTGAAGTTGTATCAATATGTCCAAATAGATTATTAGAAGAAAATATTTTTATTGTGAAGTTTGTAATTATTGAGAATAACTTCACAATAAGAATGTGATCTCCTTAATAATAAAATTGGAATGTTTTGAATCAAATACAGAATATTATTTGAAATATTTAAGCTGTTAATTAATAAATTGATTTAGTATTTTTTACATCGACGCTTTGATTGTATACAAAAGTGGCGTAACAGGTTAGAGTGTTACAATATGTTGCTAGACGACAAAAAATACAAGTTCCTACCAGAAAATTGTCCGTCGGAATTCCCAAATATTTTTATTTTTATTATAGTATCGTTTCAAAGATGTTAATTAATCTAATAAGAAATTCAGCAAAATAGTGACTGTATTTAGTGATGGAAAATACTGACATAGTCGCCACTTGAATCGGTAATTTCAGCACACGCCTGTAATAGCGCTGTAATTTAACTATCTTACCAAGATTGCAAGTCTTGGAACCTGCATACAAGGAGAACCCATTCCAAATCCATTTAAATTAGCAAATAATATTTGGTATGGGGTGTGATATGTATAATATGGATATGATGGGAATGGTAATCCGCCCCCGTGTAGGGAGTGGCGCAGTGCTAAAAAAATAAGTACCGGAACACTACTCCCCTTTAGGGTAGTATCGTAATCGTAATAGTAGATTGTAATCAAAATAAAGTTTGTTTTCTTTTCTCCGATATGTTTAGATATTTTTTGTTAGGAGAACACATTCTTATTGTGAAGTTGTAATTATTCAGAACATAGCTCTGTGATATTTTAAATATGAATTAAATATATTAATTAGAAAGATATACATATAAAATCAATTTTATCAAAAAATATTGTTATTGTGCCACCGGGATTCTAACTTGGATCTCTTTCCTAACCAGGGAAGCTGCATTATCCAACTATGCTACAGCGACAATATTTTTAGCGACAATTTTCGAACTTATATGTTGTTACCTTTCTGATATTAATACATTTAATCGTTCCATTATTTGAAAGAGCCATATACCTTATTTTTGAAATTCTGTAAAAATAAGGTAGATGGCTCATTCAAATAATGTATTAATATCAGAAAGGTAACATATAGGTTCGAAAATTGTCGCTAAAAATATTATTGCTGTAGCATAGTTGGATAATGCACCTTCCCCGGTTAGTAAAGAGATCCAGGTTCGAATCCCGGTGGCACGCAATAACAATACTTTTCGATAAAATTGATTTTATATGTATATCTTTCTAATGAATATATTTAATTCATATTTAAGATATTTTTTGTATATTAAGTGATACATTAGTATCTTTAATCCACAAACAATAACGAAAAAGTCCTTCAAAATGAATTAACACAAACAAATAGTACTCGTAGTAACACAAAAACGTAGTTAAAAAACATTAAAACGCACAAGACTAAAAAAAACTATTTAGGTGATGACTAACCAACTTCTCAAACTCAACTGAATAATACAATTTTCAATTTTGTGAAAGTAAAGGGTGTTTTTTTAAGAGGTTTATTTTTCGAATTGACAACACTTTTTCTAGCGACAGCTAATTTATACTCATTTTGCAAATTGTGCAATTTTTTTTCGAAAATCGTGATTCAGTTTGAGAAACACCACGCATACTCTAATTCATAATACGCATCCGCGGAGACGTCGCACGGTGCGCACCGAAGAAGCCGCTGTTCCTTCAATAATGATGTCGACCAGAATGTTACAGTCAATGGAGAGCGCTGTAGATCCACGATTACTGACTTTTTCGTTCCCCAATTGAATGGCATTAATGTGGAAGAGCGCGTGTCACAATCAATTTATTGAAAGTCACATTCGATGAGCGCATAGTTTGCGTAATTGATCTATGAATAGGCCTCCGAGATCATGTGATTTAATTTATCCTCCGGTTTGGACCTTTAAAAGTTCTTGGGCGTAATTTCTCCTCATTTCGTGGAGCCAGAACTTCACTTTTTGTGAAAAATATATTTTGACCGTTGTATATTTTTGGTGCTAGAAACAAATGATATTTAAAATTTTGTTTAGTTTTGGCACAAGATAGTAACAGTTAGCCTGTGTCCTTGTTAAGTGAGGGTGGGTAATTTGCTGGTAGTATTGTTTATGCCGGTAAAAATGTTTTAGTATACCAAGAATATACATTTAACGGATGTCTAGGACGTGACATTCTTTGAAGAGTTCATTTGAATTTGGTTTCTATGAATAGGCCACCATAATCATGTGATTTAACACTTTTGGATTATTTTCTATATAAGATATGTAAAGATAATATATAAGACATGTAAAGTCATTAGTCTACGCCGATAAACCAAAGTCGATAGGCGACTTGGAAGCTAATATTCGTCGCGTTATTGCCCCAGTTGATAGAACGATAAACACTCTAGAATAAGATTATCTTTCTAATAAAGATAATACCTACGATTTTTGTGTATTTTATTTCATTTTAAAGTTCTTATACCTCTGAAAAAAACATCCTATAATAATAAAATGACCTGTTATTTAATGTCGTATATGAGTTATAGATATGAAGCTTTTTTAGAAAAAAATGTCGTAAAAAGAACCATGAAATGTATGCAAACAGACACACAAACAAATTTTTTGTTGTTAATAATTTATTTTAACAATTCATACCGAAACGCTTTCCGGTCGTGATAAAAAGTACTGGAACGACGTTCCGGTGCGTTCTGGCCACATTGCACCATTGTATGTATATCTGAAAGAGTTGTACAGCACACGGATGGCATACGTAATGGCAGAAAAGGTAAATAATATAAGAAACTCATGATTTCACACTGAATTTATACGAAGATACATTACAAAGATTAGAATAAACTAATTGATAGTACGCAGAAGAAAGTGGAATTCGCGGCGGCCGTCGGTTGCCGATGGCGGATGCATCCAGTGCATTGTGGTTCTCAAGTGTGTTTTGTTCGACAATTCATAAATGGCAAAGAGATCCGAATTAAATTTAATATAGATTATTTAAAACATTGCTTTTAACCACTTTTTGGGTTAAACTTAATACACCAACCGGTTTCGTAAACTGTCAAATAAACCATATGGTTTTAAAGTTATTAAAAGTATATTAAAAAAAAAAATCTAGTAACTAACTTAAATTGTTACTATGATGAAAGACGTAACTCATAAATTGGTTAAAAACAAAGTTTTAAATAATCTATATTAAAATGAATAAAAACCACACACACAAATATTAAAAATATGGATTAAATTTATTTATCCATCTTCCTTTTGATTTTTCGCTTGTTCTAGATCCTGTGACTTGACTACTTCTTTTCACTTTCTTCTAGACTAGACATTTAACCCGAGCCGTGCATAATTTCATAGATTCACTTTTCATTTCACATCAATTTCCCAATAAAAAATCGTATTTAATACAACAACAATATTTTATTAACAAAATGTATTAATGATGCTATATCTGTTATTATTGGGAGCAAGACCATCTAAATTACTATCGACATAATGGTATCTGGTTTTTTTTTGTCTAAATTAAACACATTCTTATTGTGAAGTTGCAATAATTCAGAACATAGGTCTGTGATATTTTAAATATATTAATTAGAAAGATATACATATAAAATCAATTTTATCGAAAAATATTGTTGTTGCGCCACCGGGATTCGAACCTGGATCTCTTTCCAAACCGGGGGAGGTACATTATCCAACGTACTATGCTACGGCGACGATATTTTAGCGACAAATTTTCGAACCTATGTATTACCTTTTTGATATTAATACATTTAATTGTTCCATTATTTCAAAGAGCCATCTACCTTATTTTTACGGAATCTCAAATACCTTTGAGTAATCTGATGGCAGACGTCAGAATTATCAATTCATTTTTATTAGATTTTTTGGACACATTGATACAACTTTATTATTAGGAGAACACATTCTTACTGTTAAGTTGTAATTATTCAGAACATAAAATATATTAAATGGTTTACATGGTAAGGCATTCTTCCGATAAGAGAAAGTTTTAGGTTTCAGTCCCGATTGTTATTAAATATTTTTTCTGTGAATGTATTTTTTTCCGCATATCTTTCACCTCATTCATTTTAAATATTATTGCATTATGCTCTAAAGTTGCAATGTCACAATGAAAATGAGGTTTCTTTAACATTGTATTTAAATAAATATATAATGCATCACATATGTTTTGTATGGCCTTTGTATACATTCCGTGGCGGTACGTGCAAAGTAATGTCACCATTATTACTGCATCCACTTCAACATCATGAGGATTGTTCTTGAAAACTGGGACAAGGAAAAAATATGTTCAGTCAATGACGTAGGTAATGCAAATGACATTGAAACTAGTGATGAGCTCAAAATCACGAACTGTGAGTCAATCACTGATATCTTCGAGTCACACTTACTACCGGTGATTGATTATTTGGAAATATCGTGGTTCATGATTCATTTTTTTATTGTATTTATGTTTGGTTGTGAACTTTTATTCGACGCACGTGCATGTGAAATAAAAATATTAACAAAGGAATGATGTTTGACGAATTTTACCCGAAAAATAAACTCCGATTTTTTAAGGGTTTTCATGCTCTTTGTGATGATGTTAAATTAGATATATATGCTAGAATATCTTTTTCACGTAAATGAAGATTGAATAATATATGTAAATAAGCTTAAAATTATGTTTTTTTATATATTCATTTATTTTTGTACTGTGATATCGTGCGACGCACGCGTACTAATCATTTAACTGTGATCACAATCACAGTTTTCAATCACTGATATTATCTAACATCAGTCGCAATCACGTCAGTGAGTCCAGAGTAGCATTTTTTCTCATCACCAATTGAAACACTTTAACCCGTAAGATATTGTTGGCCTAACCGTTGTTTTTCTTCTTCTTTCTTCCTTCACGACTAATAGTGACCTCAATCCACTTCCGCGAGTCTCAATCCTGGGTCGCTCTCACAGATGATCACAGGGTCTCTCCAGCTAAATACAATACATCTATCCCCTGTTATGGCATTCTTCCAGGTCTTTTTTGCCCCAAAGTTGTTCACAGAATAATCTTATTTTTCAGGCTGTCATATCAAATATCAAATTTAGTTCATAAATGGCGAAAGTGTAGTGGTATTCGAAGTGTTTCCACATATTAACACATACACAACTTTCAAAAATTTTATAGATTTGGAGGTTGATTGGGTGAAATGGTGAACGTTACATTGTGTAAAGTGATCACTTAAGCCAGTCGAAAATAGGTGGTAAGCCCTGTAATTACCCATACTTTCGTATTTTACAATATCATAAAATATAAATAGCTTCGTCTCTATGAGATATCTGTTATTTATTTAATAACATTGCCTTTGTAGGTGAAAATCCAGTAATTGTGTGTTCTTGGACATTTTAAAATATTGTGAATAATTCACATTTAAGGTTTGCTTTCTAGTTCCCAACAAGGTTAACAAATTCTGCCTATTCTGTTGCTATTTGATAAAGATAAAATAAGATAAAAAAAAATTAACTGGCTTGTATAATATACAGCTTTACTCGCATGGACTATGAGAGAAATTAGACGATAATTATTAGTTCTTTGTGGTACATTTTTTATACAGGGGAATCATAATATCTGTTCACTGTATTCACGGTAAATTTGTAGAACTACATAATCACATATGTGAAAAAAATACTAGTTTTTTGATTCTACTCATTTTACTTACTTGAAACGCGTTTCGCCTTGTAAGGGCATTATCAAGATCAAGTTATGATTCCTAGGTACTTGATCAGATTGATCAAGTACCTAGGAATCATAATAGATAACAAACTCAAATGGAGAGAACATATTATTAATCTTGCAAACAAAATAAGGAAAACTGCCTACATATTTTTAATTTTATCACTTACAAATTTTAAAATTATTACGCGTTTGTACAGTCACATTTGCAATACGGTATTATTGTATGGGGAGGAACATATAAAAATTAATATCACATTTAGAAATCAATAAAAAAATGATGATAAAAATAATTATAAAAAAAAATGACTGTCCAACACTTCACAGATTTCAAAGTACCAAAAATAATAGACATTAAAAATAATCAATAATTCTAATTTTCAAAATTAAAAATTAATTAAATATTATAAGCGAATTTCGATCTACAAGATTTAGAGATCAAATTGATATTCCAAAACTAAAATATACCGCAACCCAAAATCACTATATTTATCAAGGCATCAAATTCTTTAACAAACTCCCAATTAGAAAAATTACAGACTATTTATTATAAATTATTATCTGAATTCAAAAAATATGTACACAGACTAACAGATACTCTCTTATATACTCCTCTATACACGAATCTTACTCTCATAGAGAAGAAATAAATGTAAAAAGATATATATTATATATATCTTACTGATTATGTTTAAAAATATTTTATCATTTCATTATATCTTCTAATAAAAAAATTAAAAAAATAATAAAAGACTTCCAAATACATTGACATATTGGATAATTATTATACTTTCATTTCCCAATGCAAGTATGTGTGGCCAGAGCAGGTTAAGAAACGAAAAACTACGTTTATCACTTGATTTATTGCTAAGCATAGTTTACAGATTTATATAAGTGATTAAGCTGAACAATGAAATGTTAACACACGAAAAGTTACTGAGGCGGTTCTTAGAGATGTCTGGAAGGCAGCGGCGAGAAGAGTGAGGCCCGAAAGCCGGTCTTCGTATTCGTGTTGACACACGACTTCGGTACGTTTATGGCTGTTAGGAGCTCTGTTTTACGTTTCAGTATAATCAAGGTGCATTCTGCCATCTACGGTGATGATGATAGTGAAGTCGATAGATCACCATAAATCTTTTTTAAATTTTTATAACTAAACTTTGTACTACACACACGTTGAGTTATTATCACTACTGTAGTTTCGAGAGGTGTAGTCCCTCTCACCGTCAGGTGATAACTAAACTAAATACAGTATTGTAGTATATTCGGGTAATGGGGCGAGGCTTGAGAAGGGGGGGAGGTTTCGGTCGTTTACGGAAATATGGACTGTAAAGGCGAAGTGTTAGGGAATGTCACGTTGTTAATTAGTATTTTCTCCCAATTTAAATTGTTAATTATTAATCCTTTGTAAGGTACCGAGTGGAGAAGTTTTAGTCTATGACTATCGAAAGAGTGGTTTGGTCTATTTGATTACGATAACGGTTTCCGGGAGATGTACTTGTCCATAAATTTGTATTAATTTTAATTTGGTCGTCTAGGCAGAATTGGAATAATCGCTCACCACTATCATTGCGAGTGCTCATTCCATATTTATCGATATTTCTTAAATGTCATCATTGAATGTATCTCCCGACTTTAGAGATCCAGTTTCCCACTACCAGAAGCAATATTAATTCTCAATACGGTATCAGGCTGAGGGTATTTTCTAAATCGCCATAGAAACTGTCTTGTGTTTCTGGTTGTGATTGTAGTTTTATTCAAATAATGCGATGTGATATTGCTTGATTCACAATCACATTTGTATTTCATTATTTTGCAACGCATATAACCACGCCACTGCGACAAAAGCTCACTTCCTAATTTTAAAATATTTTTTTGCGTTAAAAGTTTGTTACGCCATTGCTGACGATTGATTTATTTAATATAATATAAATAAACATACATAAAAATCAATAAATCTCGGAATAGATAATCGCGTTTAACCCTTCCCAAACCATGCAGTAACACATGTCTACTATCATAATTAAACCTGTAATATTTCGGTAAATACATGCAACATAAAATTCATATTTTAGATAATCCTAAAGAAAATATTAATGCTTAGGAATGACTAGTGAAAAACTAATTATGAAAAGGGAATCGTACAAAAACAATTATTTTTTCCATTCAACCCCTTGTAAAATTAATACGTTGGTAAATATATAATATGTGATATGAAAGACGAAGATCACATACTATTTTCACAGTGAAAAGAACAACAAACATACATATATAATTGTCTCGTTATCACTACTTAAATGAAGAGAGATAAGAAGGAAGGACACATTGTATACGACTTAATGAATGCTCTAAATTATGGTATTAATCATTTTTTCAAAATTGAATGCTCAATATTTAAAGTAAATTTTTGCCATTAAAGCCATTTAAGCTAATAAAAACATTTTTCCTAACAGTTATTTATGGTAACACGAGTTGACAGCATGGCTGCATTCGGGTGTTTTATATCATGGTATACTAAAGGTTAAAAATTTAAATAACTAATCAACTTTAAAGATTAGTGTTTTCACCTTGATGAAATCGAAAATTTACACATTTTCATCGGCAATCTTCGATATTTAATCGATTCATGTTAATAATACGACGAAATACCTATAAAAATACGACTTTCAGATATCGGGTCATTTTCAGAAAGTTATTCATGAAATAACTTGCGGTTTAGTGATGGCGTATGAATATTTAAATATACTACTTACTATCGCGATGTCCATAGTGAATTAATGACGCGAATCAAATTATCTTTTCGTAGTATATTTTATGAGAAACAAATCGTTGCAAAATAATTACAAAATATCGACCGCCACAATAATATTACACTCTAGACGCATAGGCGGGGTCGCTAAAATACACATGAATAACAATGTAGATGGCTTTCAAATAATGGAATGACAGATGTATTAATTTGAAAAAGTGTAACATATAGGTTCGAAAATTTGTCATG
This sequence comes from Eubasilissa splendida, assembly GCA_031772225.1. Taxonomy (NCBI): domain Eukaryota; kingdom Metazoa; phylum Arthropoda; class Insecta; order Trichoptera; family Phryganeidae; genus Eubasilissa; species Eubasilissa splendida. The sequence continues at coordinate 1,720,938 of CM062858.1, forward strand.
AAAAATATTGGCGCTATAACACAATTGGCAGTGTACTTCCCCGGATTGGAAATAGAGATTCAGGTTCGAATCCCGGTAGCGCAAAAACAATATTTTTACACAAAATTGATTTTATATGTATATCTTTATAATTAATACATTAAATTAGTATTTATGTCTATATCTTCTTCACGGCACTGGCATCTATTACGGACCTCTTTTCTTGAACTCTCCTCTGAACATCCTCACTTGCAATTCTCTTCATTTTCCAACACCACACTTCGAATACTTTCAACCTGTCTGTCTCTTTGATTTATTATCCTATATTTTTTATGCCATTCGAATTCGAAGCCAGAAAAAATCTACAGCCTTCGGCTACCTCCCTTGTTGCGAGAGAAGAGGATTGAGGTCGTCTTATATTTAATGCGGACATGTTAGGCAATGAATATTAAATTTCGTTTACATTAAAGTATGTATTAGGTGATTTCATAAATATTTTATAATGACATCAAGATTTTGTTGAGAAATGTAAAAAAGTGTAATTTTATTCAATTAATTTTTTTAACTTGTACATAACAATGTCTGAAAGATTTGAAACAATTGGAGTTGTGCATTTAATAAACGAATATCTTGTGATATCTTTATGATACGTTCTCTGTGAAGTTGATTCTTAATCACCGAGTATCGTAACCCCTAGAATAACCAAGTAATTTTAATCTTTCTTGAATTATTATTGTTACGAGCCTTTGCCAGAAACTCTAATTTAATTTACTATTTTTGTCAACTATAATTTGATTTTAATCTATTATATTTTGTTTTCTATACTTAACATTTTATTTAAAGAAAGTATGAATTACGATTAGGCACTACGTCCGCCATAACCTAAATAAATAAAATGTAATTTATTATTTATGGAGTAATTCAAAATTTAATTAATCCTTTTGAATTACATCGATATATGATTATACTATTTATTATACAATAATTAATTAATTAACACTTCCATATGACATTGTATTTATTAAAATACTGAATTTACGCTTACTTTATGTTTTAATATAAAATTTTGTCAAACAAAAACCTCCTTTAAGGCTATCAAATTCATTTTCTCTATACTTTACATTGATAAAACACTTAATATTGATCAAAAGTAGAACATTGCTAAATTTGTGGTAAGTAAGCAATCCTGTATTGAAAACCCACTTACTCATGCTCTGTAGGCTGATACTGCTGGTGTTAAGATGAACACCCCGTTCTACCCGTAATATTCTAAGGATCTCACTAAAGAAGGTGGCAATCAACTAGAGGTATTAAGAGGTTATCGAAGAGATGGTGAACGTGGGAGAAATATGGTTTAATAATGGAGGCTTCGAACAACCCCTTCATCTCCAAGCTCGCCTATATCCAGCAGTGAGGAGAAATAGGTTAATGATGATATAATTCTTCTAATCATTTGAGCGTGCGGAGCTGATGAAAGGATATTGTAAGAAGTGTGGTTTCTGGGGTTACCTCTGATTTGATTTGAGGTTATGTGGAAAAAATATCTCTTTAGTTCTAGCTCAGCGGAGATGTGAGATATCCTTAATCGTGTGGGTCTGTGGATAAATGTCAATACAACTGAGGGTGTTTCAATGAAAGAAAGATTGGTTTACACACCATTTAATTCAGGACAAGATAGTATAAACATCAGACATAAATTTAGAAATATGAAATGATGGGGATGAGTATTAATAATCAAAATTACAGTAAATATAATTCGGGCAGATATGCGCCCTGTAGCTGGCGGCTTATGTTAACCTTTTCTATTTAAATAGCACACATATTCATAGGGATTTAAGCCGATAAGGGCTGCTCTTGTTCAGTCACCACGTGTGCCAGATCACTGACTCAATAAATTCCTCGACGTTTTCACATATTAAACCTGATGGTGGATGGAGACTGCCTCCACAGATGCTGCAGGACACACGAGATAGTAGATGGTGTCCAGGGAGTACGATAGCAACCAGGAATTCGGGAATAATTGGGCAGGTTACGAACAGCGGCAGAAATGGCTAGCAAGGTTTCCTTGAGAAGGATTCTAGTGGACGATGAAACTGCGATGCTATTTGGTGGCACGCGGTGGGTGATGCAATTGCACGGAGATTTGCGAATCAGTCGGATATTGAGAAGACACCGATGTCGCAAAATGAGTGATAGATATGAATCAGATTACAGAGCGGTATTTAGCTTTCGAATCTTGCGGGATCGCGTGGTACACTTTTCAAAGAAAGAAAACCGGAATTGTTCAATTAAATCCCTCGCGGACTTGATACTAGTATTTTACATAATACATCGGTAATTAAGTGGTGGATTAAGATGGATAGGTTCCGAACTACAGCTGTTTTAAGAAATCGAGCTTAGTTATATAAAGAAACCTCAAATTTACATCCGACGATGTTAGTACTCTGAGCGCGCTGGGGAGAATGACCGTTGGAAATTGGCGTTGGTCCGTTGGGAAGCGTTTCCGGCGGAAGCGGATATTCCAAGATTTGCAATGGAACGAGGGGCTAGATGTTCGCGCGCCATTTAATTATTTATGGCGGTAGGTACTCAGATATTAAAATAGACTCACGACAAACTGTACTTACGTTGTACTGTAAAACACATCGAAAATATCATTTTAACAAACTATCAACTTTAATTACACAATACTGTCTAACTTTATATATTAATGTTAATAGTTACAGTTAGTTAGAAAGGTTTAGATTTTAAATTCACAAACATTTCGTCATTTCTCTGTATTATACATTTTAAATAATTGCATATTGAATTCTTCGCAGATAAACTTTTCTTGCTTTTCAGTGGACGTAAAAATTTTAAAATATTTAAATCAAATCATCTTTGACATCCATTTTTGCTAGTCGTAATCTTTGCCAAATAGACCACTCTATTTAAAAATATCCGCATTCTTCAAGTGTGGTAATCAAAGGTGACATTGTGGAAAAATAATAATATTTTGTATAATGTTTTTAATTTATTATATTTAATACAATGATTTCCAGTCAGGAACGAGAAAAATATAATCATCACAATCAATAATATAATTGTGTCGGTTCTATTTTTAAACTAAATTAGATAGTAAGCGGTTAAAAATAAATAATAAAATTTATGAATTTTTGCTTTTTGTTCAATTTCTAAAGTGGAGGCGAATTTAGTATTATTCTATTGCATTGTCCTCGGTCTTAAGCTGTGTTGAGCGTTGCATTTATCTCTTTTATTTGGTCACCTTAATGGAGACCGTCCTCTTGCTCGTCATCCTTATACACTCTCAGTGACCTCTATCTCTTCAAGACTACATCCGTTTCTTCGGGTAGCATGATGAAAGTTAAATGGCATTACATGTATGGGGAGAAAAACAGTACTGATTTTTGTATCGCACTGTGGAGTAGGTATGTTGGTTAATGTAGACTAATGTACGTACGTGGGTTTGGCAGATGAATCAGAAGGATATATTGTGGTGTGAGACTGCTGAGTGCCTCAATTACTATATCCATTCAATCACATGTCCGTTTGATTATGATCGCGGAGTGGGTGTGTAATTGCATGTGGCCAGAGCAGGTTGGAGAAGATAAACTACTTACGGTTGACACAAGTTTATAGTTGAACACAGCTACAGAATAGAAGTATACAATATCCGTGCAAAGAAATGACTAAGCAGTAGAGCGTTTCCTGGGGATGATATCTGGAAGACGGTAACGAGAGGAGTGGGTATTTCAGATGATTGCGAGAGTATGTTTTTGGCACCCATTGTCGGTACCGAGCGTGTCGTTACGACTGTTAGGAGCTCTGGTTTTACGCACCAGTAAATGTGAGGTGCGTTCAGGGATCGTCAGTGGTAATGATGACTGTGGAGGCAATAGACCTCCATATATGTTCAACTAAATTACAGGAATGATTCAGCTGAAGTAAAAAAGTTTTTGACTGAAAGCCCCGTACTGAAAAGGATTGCATGAAACAAGTGGATACATATTTTGAATTATGAATCAGAAAAATATATCAATTTTTCAAGAACTCCACACTGAAAGAAATTCTACAATATACAAGAAAATAATTCTTGCGTATCTACAATTAACGAAGAACTGAAACAGCACTGAGAAATCAATGATTACTGGGAATTTTCAGAGACTTTAGGTAATTTAAAGGACAATCAATATCAATGAAGTGGATATACCAAGTCCGAAAGATGACCAGAACCTCACTATACACCACACTAAACAAGGACCAGGGTAGCGAGGGATAGAAGTAAGCAGTTTGCAATGCCCAGGATGACCAAGAACGAAAGCAAGCAGATCAGAGAACCACGATATTCAGTCATAACTACAGAGAAAATATTATGTTCCAGATCGATTTGGTTTGACCGCCATTTTGCTTTGAAAGACATTTGTCAGTTTGGTAGTCGTAGAGAGTAGTTTATTATGTAATTTATTATGGAGTATCAACGCCTCAACAACGTGTTATTAAAACATTAACACGTAACATTATTAAAACATTTTAAATTATCATTTAAACAAATCATCATAGCTCATTTCGACTTGGTGGGTTTTGTTAACAGACAAAACAACCATTATTGGGGCACCGAAAATCCTCAATTGATACACCAACGACTTTAACACCCACGCAGAGTTACTGTGTGGTTTACTGAAGAGTTTCTTTCAGGATGCAAGGGGCAATAATACTAATAACGATGAGTTTATTATTCCATTATGGTCGGGTTTTTTTTTATGTATACCCGATTCGCCATAAAGATGGAATACATATTGAAATACATTTAAGTTACAAAATAATATTATGTCATGAGAAGAAAACCAAAAAAAAAAAGTTCACACATATACACGTAAATATTGTATTTCAGTCACGCCTGTTATTGTATCTGTAGTTATTCTGTAATCTTTGCCATATTCTAGTTTGGCAATACTGTAACCATTAATGGTGATCGCCACCGTGGCACATTGGAAAACTTCTTACCTGGCCTGCAACACATGTGATTGCAACAGGACGGTACCACCTCACACACAGACCGAGCTACACTTGAAATATTGCGAGCAAAACAACATCAGCCTGTACGGGAGATAGAGAGAAGAAGAGGTCGTTAGATGAGATCAACATCCGAGCAAAAAGTGTAAAATAAGTATTCTAGTACATCTAATGTTAGTTTTAATTTAGGTATTAACGAATCTAAAATAATACACCTTAAACACGAATAACTGATTTTATGTATATTTTAATATATGCCCAGTATTTGGTAAACAAAATTGTTTTTCTGATTTTGCATAAATACAAATTTTTAATTGGTTTGTAGTTTTCCTTGGATATTGCATTAAAAATATGCTACGGCTAAAAAAGTAGTTTTAGAAGTTAAAATAAAATAAAAACGTTTTCTTTCGAACTAATTTATTCTGTAATTAAACTATTAATGGATCGTGACGAATGTAGATGTCGCATAGCAAACATCACGTGGTCAATTTGAATTTTTTGTGTTTTGCATAACGAGACCATTCAAAATTTGTTTACACCTATCATTCAAATAATTTCCATTAAGTGTCTACACAATTTGACATTAAACGAAAGTTATGTTAAATCACTGTCTCAATATAAATATCGAACTAATTTACTGAGATGATAGAGCGCCACACACTTCTTCCTGACATATAATTCTCGCCTAATCCACTTGCGTGATATATCTTCATTATTAGGAGAGCACATTCTTATTGTGAAGTTGTAATTATTCATAACATAGGTCTGTAATATTTTAAATACTAATTAAATCTATTAATTAGAAAGATATACATATAAAATCAATTGTATCGAAAAATATTATCGTTGCGACACCGGGATTCGAACCTGGATCTCTTTCTTAACCGGAGAAGGTGCATTATCCAACTATGCTACAGTGACAAATTTTCGAACCTATACATTTAATCGTTCCATTATTTGAAAGAGTCATCTAACTAAAATAATAGCATAGTTGGATAATGCACCGTCACCGATTAGGAAAGAGATCCAGGTTCGAATTCCGGTGGCGCAACAACAATATTTTTCGATAAAATTAATTATATATATATATATCTTTTTAATTAATATATTTAATTCATATTTATGATATATCTTTCTTACCATTCTCTCCTCAAACTACCGTGTGTGATCCTTTCTTAATATTACTCAATATCTATTTCATATATATTTTCTGATATTCCAGTAATATAGAGCAACAAAGGAAGCCTGTGTTCAGCAATGGACTCAAACAATTGAAACAACAAGAAGAAAGAAAATATGCATAATGACAAGTATAGGATATCCTAAAAAATGTACACGTAATAATGTAAACTTTGAAGGGTTATAAATTCAATATTTATTCAGCAAAATTAATGTTTTTTATTTCAAATCTAAAGAGATATGCACGCACATCATAGACATGGTTGTGTAGGGACTCACTTAACAACCAAACCAAACCCATCCAACCAATCAGCAGACGCCATACATCGTGACGAACACTGCCTTAGGATCTAGCGACCACTTCTCTTACTTCCTTTCGTCTGCATGTCGAGCGAGATACTCCAGCATTCAACCGTATACGCGCATTTAACTGTATACCGCCTCTGTATAATTCATACATCAATAAACGCCAATCTTTGTAGGTGCTCTTTCTTTTCTATACCTTGCTCTAGACAAAACATAAATATTAGGAGAACACATTCTCATTGTGAAGTTGTAATTATTTAGAACATAGGTCTGTGATATTTAATTCATATTTGAAACATAAATACTTACACGCGCACACCATATACACTACGATATTCACTAACACGCGTAAGACTAGAAGATATTAGGGTCTTTGGTCTAACATCCATAAAACCGTCAAATCAAATCAAATCAAATCAAAGTTAATCATATTTAACAACCACAACCCCTACACATTCTGTACTAAACATTTTTGATTATCCAAATGGCACATATTTTGTATTTGGGTGCATGACACAGCTACCTTTAATTATTTAATTTATATCAGTTCTGCACCATCACCCTTATATTTTACGTATCCTCGTAAAAAAGTGAAAGTCCTTAAAATGTAGGGCATATTAAATTGTACCCCTTCGACTAATTTATCTGTTGGGCAAATATTCATCAAAATAGGTCCTCATACCACGATGGTGGTGGAAATAAAGCTCCTCATTAACACTTAAAACTTTTCCAATATGCTTATTTTAAAATGCAATGGACCCTCAATTTCAGAACTTCTGTCTCATGTGTATATATTTTATTGGGACACCCTGTATTTCTGCATCACAATTTTATCATTTGAATGCACATAGAAATGAACCAAAAATCCAGGGCCGGCCTAGAAAATTCTGACTGCTGCAGTATTTGGGAGTAGCGCTTTCTTAATTATTTACTCGCAAGGGTAAAAAACAGGCAAAGTTTTGCCTTTATTCACATTCACATAATTTCACACATAAAAGACCCATTTAAAATGTACATAAATATTTTAAGAAACATTTTAAGGATAAATAATTTTAAAAAGGTATATTTTGCTATTGTTCACTCACTACTCCAGTATGGAATAATTGGGTGGGGAGGAGTATACAATAATATAATGAACTCGGTAAAAATAATACAGAAAACAATCATCAAAGTAATATTAAAAAACAGATCAACTTTTTCAAAACTTTTTGCTAATTTCTCAGTTCCCAAAACAGAAAACATTTAAAAAAAATCTAAATTAATCAATTAATTATAGAAAATAACACTGTAAAATTTGAAACAAGCACAACATTAAGGTTTAAAAATAACTTTAAAATCCCTAAATGTAACACCAAACACTATCAGCAAAATTTTATATACTTAGGGATAAAAAAAATTCAATAGCCTCCCTACACAAATAAAAGATATAAAAGAGTTTAGAAAGAAATTAAATGAACACTTCAGAAGCACATAATTAGAAAGTAAATAATATTATAGAACACTTCAGAAGCACACAAATGGACAATAAATAATTATAGACTACAAATATTATAACTCTCTATATAAAATTATTAATATATATAGTGTAACTCACTCTATATAAATATATATATATAGTGTAACTCCCTCTCCAAGCACAAGAGCTTTTTTTTGGAGAGGTAAGCGAAAAAAAAACATGTTATTTTAATAATGTAAAATACTTAATTCATGTTAATAAAAAATTGTAAAAATGTCAAATAAATAAAATAAAAAAATTTACATTATTTTTATCATAGTTATGAATGAGCTCTGTCACTTTACGAGTGTATCACAAAATAAAAAGTAATATTTCAAAAAATATACAAATACAAAATTTGACCACACACCATAATTATGCTGGGATCGAATAATTTAGCAAAACTCAGTGTTTTCTTTATTTGTCTGCCTCAGAGGACAATCTGCGAAGACCTATGTCGGTTTTATTTATACTATTTTGAGGAAATATGGCAATCTGCAATATGGAGAAGAATGTTGGTTGTGCAATTAATATAATCCTATGTGTGTGAGTGAACGAGTGTCGATATAAATGTATTATTATTATTATTTATTCTTAATATAGTGCATATAAAAGTATTTTTATACGCTCTAATATAAATAAAATCAAAATCATTTCTTTTTACCAGAACTTATCTTTCACATATCTGTTCAGTTTCACTTTTAATCCATGCAGCTTCTCCTCTTTTCTATATTTTCTGGCATTTCATAAAAAATCTTTATCGCACTGTACATCATCGATTTTTGAGATTTAGGCTTCTTTCTGAATGGCAGTCTCAGTTTATCTTTTTCTCTTGTATGATGTTCGTGTTCATGTTGGTTTGCATTAATTTTTCATATACACGAGTGAGTGAGAGTATTAAATGCACCAAAAATCATCCACATGGTATCGTATTCGTTTGATGTCGCGGAGTATATCATGACACGAATTATTAATTTTCTGAAACTGGTTCAAAGATACACATCCAAATTTTTATTTAAAAAACATTCAGTGTCCATATTTCAGATGTATATATAAGCATTGATGTTTCTGGACAGTAGTCGGAATTTTAATTTCGCTTCCATCACTTTTGAATATTTTTTTTCTAATTAACCATTGAGGCCTTTTTTTGTACGTGTGTACTGGATACATCATTCTAAACTGTGAGCCGAGCAGCGATTTGTATATATTTTGCGCAGTATACATTAGAATAACAAGTATCTATTACGACTTGCGGAGATTAGGGTCTCATTGAGAGATCATCGCGGATATGAGCCATTGATCAGAGTACAGAGTTAAGATGTGGTCGGAAGTAAATGTTTACAGTGGAACCTTTGTATTCGTCAGCCCCTATATTCGTGTGATTTGATATTCGTCACATTTTGATAACAAACAAATGTATTTACTGAACCGAGACAAGTTTGTAGAACTCTAAAATTAAACGAGTAGAATAAAAAAACAAGTGTACTATATTCACATACGTAAGAAACAATGGATTGGTGAACGTTACATTGTGTAAAGTGTGTAAAGTTAAGTTAGCCGACGACAGGTCGTAAGCCCTGTAATATCCATACTTCCATATATCTCTATGATATATTTATAATTCGTTTACAACAGCCTTTGGAGGTAAAAATCCAATATTTGTGTGTTTTTGGACATATTAAAATATTAATACTAGTCTAAATAAGAAATATATAAAATTAATAATTGACTTTTTAGGCGTATTCTTGTATAATGTGTTATTTATGTCATTTATACAGATAAAGAAAATAGCTTTCATATTTTTACATTTAATATAATATAAATAGTATATCTATAATTTGTTTGAATATTCATTAATATTTTCTATATTCCTCTCTTCCACCACTATTTTGATAGTAAAGGTGTACAGAAATTGGTAGATGAGCATGGAGGGGAGAATTTTCCACAGAAGTACTGTTGAGACTTCATAAAGAACAATAACCTGAAACCATGAAAGAAATTTGGTCAATGAAGAAGGGTTAAATATAGTCTCCATGTCTACTGCTGATATTAAGAAAATGCTATCTAACTGGGTCACAACGTAGAACATGGTCGAGAAGTGGCACCTAAATGTTGTCATAGTCGACCAAAAACATCCAATGTAATGACTGCTTCAGGTAGGTTGTAAAAAACAGGCAACAAAAACAAGTTCTTTGTTAAATCGTCAAAATGAAAACCATCACTAGAATTAATTACCTGGTATTTTAATTGATAATGACTCTCCTTATAAATATTAATAACTTGACTCCACTTTCTTTCTCTTCTACAAACATGTCTTCTCAGTACAATAACGGTAAAGTTTTAACAAAAATTTTAATTTAGGAGAACACATTCTTATTGTGAAGTTGTAATTATTCAGAACAGACGGTCTGTGATATTTTATATATTAATTAAATATATTAATTATAAAGATATACATATAAAATCAATTTTATCGAAAAATATTGTTGTTGCGCCACCGGGATTCGAACCTGGATCTCTTTCCTAACCGGGGAAGGTGCTTTATCCAACTAAGCTACAGCGACATTATTTTTAGCGACAATTTTCGACCCTATATGTTACCTTTTTGATATTAATACATTTAATCGTTCCATCATTTGACAGAGCCATCTACCTTATTTTTACAGAATCTCAAATACCTTTGAGTAAACTGATAGCAGACGCCAGAATTATCAATTCATTTTTATTAAATTTTGGACACATTGATACAACTACATACATACATTGATGGCTCTGTCAAATGATGGAACGATTAAATGTATTAATATCAAAAAGGTAACATATAGGGTCGAAAATTGTCGCTAAAAATAATGTCGCTGTAGCTTAGTTGGATAAATCACCTTCCCCGGTTAGGAAAGAGATCCAGGTTCGAATCCCGGTGGCGCAACAACAATATTTTTCGATAAAATTGATTTTATATGTATATCTTTATAATTAATATATTTAATTCATATTTAAAAATGTTAATCGCTTATGTACTATTTTTGGGGGCTGAGACCTGATTAATTCAATTTCAGTTATTTCTCATGGGAAAATTTTTATATTCATAAGATTCCTTATTTATCAGGCCTTTTGGAATGGATTAATAACGAATATAAAGGTTCCACTGTATATGCTAAATATAAGATATTATATATATATATACAATAGATTATTGTAGTCTTCCAGCACTGGATAATGCTCCACCGCTCACAGTGAGTAATTCTGGTAGATCCTTGTATTGTCAGTAGAGGTGTATCAATCTGCAGAGGTGTGTGTTTTTTGTGTGGTGTCATTTTGTGAATTTTATGTTTAAATATCATACAAACGACCTCCAGAAAAATTATTTTTATTGATATTTTCTATGCTAATTTATTTTATATATTACGACTAGTACAATGTATTTCTAATTGGTTTTAATTAAAAATATTATTCAGAGGAAGAAATTATATTAGTTTCAACAAATATTATGCACAAAACATATAATTTAAACAACAATTAATTATGCACTAAAGATGTTTGATTATTTATAATACATAATTAGAAGTGAATAAGATCGTTCGTTTGTATGTTTCGAATACCAATATCTTCCGCATCTTCACGGCCCATATCCACCATGATCTCTCGATAGGACTTTGATCTGATGATCGGAGAGTCGCTAAAGGTACGTGTGTACGTCATTTTAATAAGGTCGCCCGAGATCAATGCCCCGTTCGTCCCCCAATCCTGCTGTCTGCTTGTATTTAAACATACTGAAAAATAAATATATTATAGTATTTTTAGTATTCACAGATGTTATTATTATATTAAATAAATTGTTATTTACAGTTATTATCAAATCTTTAATTATTATTTCAAATTTATGAAGGGTAAGGTTTAATATTGTACAAAAATCATAAAATCGATCTCATCAGTGATGATTTTATTTTAAAATTAGTTTTGTGATATTTTAAATATGAATTAAATATATTAATTAGAAAGATATACATATAAAATCAATTTTATCGAAAAATATTGTTGTTGCGCCACCGGGATTCGAACCTGGATCTCTTTCCTAACCGGGGAAGGTGCATTATCCAACTATGCTACAGCGACAATTTTCGAACCTATACATTTAATCGTTCCATTATTTGAAAGAGCCATCTACCTTATTTTTACAGAATCTCAAACACCTTTGAGTAAACTTATAGCAGACGCCAGAATTATCGATTCATTTTTATCAAATTTTGGACACATTAATACAAAAATTTCCAGGTTAGGAAAGAGATCCAGGTTCGAATCCCGGTGGCGCAGCAACAATATTTTTCGATAAAATTGATTTTATACGTATATATTTCTAATTAATATATTAAATTAATATTTAATATATCACAGACCGTCTGTTCTGAATAATTACAACTTCACAATAAGAAAGTGTTCTCCTAATAGTTTTGTGACATTCTGTAAAAAATTTTTGTTCTATGAATATTTTTTTCTATGCAGCATTACATTTATTTGCTATTCCCTTCATTTTTGAATATAATTTTTGTTTTATTGGTTCAGTGAAAAAAATGCGTATTAAATATTTTCTCCGAGTTGTTTTCGTTTTTAAATTAATTATCTAAATCATTATCAGTGTTAATCGAATTTGCCACACGACCCGCCTATTTCCATTTAAAAATTTTTGCATCCTTGATAAGGTTCAAGGTAAAAGTGAGAGCGTATAAAAGACGAAGTTTCGCAGTAAGACAACCATCCTATTATTTATTGTTCGGTTTAATGAAATTTCGATGATCTCATTGGCATTCATTTTTTTAACCTTACACATAAAATTTTACGACTACTTTTTTAACCTAAATGCTCTCCGATTTTATAAACAAGTTCAGACGTATTCAAGGAGCAATTTTGAAATCAGCTTTGCGTATATATTATGTTATATAGTAATATAACGATACATAATTCTTGGAAAATCCCAGCTGAATAAAAATCTCAACACGCCACTATTTGTTATGAACATCCGTGGGTATCCGGGTTTATGCTGGTCCATCCCGAATATTCGTAAATCTTCTTCTTTCCTCCGTCAGACAGCAGAGGTTATTCTACAAATCGGTAAAATATATATCCGTAAGAACTAAAGAATAACCAGTTTATAAATTAAAATATCCGAAAACTGCAATATCTTGGACTTATGTGCTCTTGAAACAACATATTATCTGACTGAGATATCGATCTTTCAAGTTTAGAATAGTAATTTTCAATGTTGTCAGCAGAGTTTCCCGTAATGTAATTTTTTAATACAAACTATTATATATAGTAATAAAATAACCTGATCCTGATTTAAGACACGTTATTTAATATAATTCATATATTTTATTAGTATTTATGGTAACTTTGGTTTTATGGTAAATGTGGTAATCGGCTGCGCCAATGTGATAACCTTGGAATGTTTATCTGATTAAGGACTAATTTCTTATTTCCGATTCTTTGTAGTGAAACGCAGTATGTTCTGTAACAGTATTCGGTTTATTACAACAACGTATTTACAGTAATTATTAATTACACACTTCAGTGATAGACTCAGGAGGATTCGTGATGGAAGAGAGCCGTTTCCCCCACTACTCATCTACTCGCTCTCACGACACACACACACACACACACATACATACATGCAAGGTGACAGTTCTCACAATATTCAAAAAAATATGTTATTCTTTTATTTTATTTATATCCTAAACTAGTACAAAATTTGACATGATTTAATCATCGGTAATCATTCAATGGGACATTGATCTCAGAGAGTCAGTAAAAGATGTATTGGGTGCACTGGATGCATCATTTTAATTTGATGCGATGATGATTCATAGACCGCTTCGTGCTGAATTAGGTACTGACCTTTATCCGCCGTCTAAATAAATCTCATCCATGGGTACCATTAAAAAGAGAATAATTGACATAATTTTGATATACAAAATGATTTCTTGTTGTTCTACGAGACATCCAGTGGAGCGTGGCTCTGCGGCAATGGTTTGGACAGTGTCAACTTAATAATTATATTCCACGTCTAATAACTGGAAATGGCTCGAGAAGATATACTCACTGATCTTCTCAATGGTCTGGTGAGAAGCCAAATTAAAAATAGTTGAAATTTTCACCTTTAAGGGGTTACGTCTTCTTGTCATAGGCAAAATGCGAGATTTTTTTTTCACAATTAAAATGCATATTTTAATGTAGAACAAAGCATTATTTTATATTGTAAGCCAGTATTGAACTTAATATATAAACTATTTAAATATATATTTTAAAATGGGCGAGTTACAGCAAAACTCCGGAAACTTTTTTTTGGGGTGTTCACGATAACTTGAGAACGTTTTATCTGAAATATAGGAAAAAAAATATTCTGTTAGATGTCAATATCTGCTGAATGGTCAAAGAATTTAAAAAAATATATATTTTACTTAAAAAGTTCGCAGTGGTTTTACTGAATAATCCCTTTTTTTGACTTTTAAAATTCTCGTTTTTCCTCAATAAAATAGCAAGTTTCCATCAAAAAATTAATTATTTCGATCATTCAGCAGTCTTTAGAATAATGTGTAAAATGAACTCAAAATTTGAAGCCGATCGGTGAAATAGTTTTTGAGATATCGTGTACACCGATCGAACTTTTTTGAAAAATATGTTTTCGATAAAAACGCGCTAAATGTTTTTATTTACAATTCAAATAGAATCGTCGATTTCTGGCCCATACAGGAGACCTTCTGCTGATGCAATAACTGTGTCTTAACAATATATAATGAGTCAAGTATTCATGTAAAAGGGCCAGCAGAGAGAGGGTGTAGCTCCCGCGAGCTTCCTTCCTTGCGCTTACTACTTATATACTCACGTAACTTCGTGAAAAATACTTGGATCGTTCTGAAATTTGTCGAGATATTCTCCAGATATAATACTTTGAAAACATGTCAAAAAAATACATTTTAGACCCAGACAAGTAGGCGTAACCCCTTAATTGAAAAAAAAAAACGTGAACGAATGTCCCCATTCTTCAGGAACTCCATTCTGAAGAAAAGTAATATGCAAGAAAAAAAATCATACTTTAGGCATGTTACTAGCTTCCGCGATGACAATGTAGAGGCATTATTGATCACTGAAAATTTACAAGGTTGAAGAGCGAGAGACCGATCTCCAATAAAAATTGATGGTCCTGGTCCTAAACATGATTAGTCTCGTCAGGATCTCGAGTGGAGGCAATCAGTTTGCACTTTAGAATATAAACTAATAGAATGCTCAGATATGAGCACATCGATTGAGACAGAGAGAAAACAGGAGAGGGAGGCGGACTATCCTCCACCGACCAGAATCAGTGGTGAACATGAGAGTGAGTACGTGAAAAAGAAGCTACCTACTTACTATAATGTTGAGGTACACCTAACCATCTCCTGGGAAAAAAAATCTCTACTCAAAAGAAATACTAAATGTGTATATGTAGTAAAATATGCAAGGTGACATTTTAGAATAAAAGAGTTGTTGCAAATTATATGTTCAATTTATTACAAGAAAAAAAATGACAGAAAACTGTGATGGAGAATGATTAATCGTTAAATTAATTTAAAACAAAAAGTAGTCAGGAATACAGAGCTACCATAAAACTTCCTGATGACGAAATTTGCACCAACTGTGAGAACAGACGGTGAGGACAATAATAATATTACATAAAAAAATACGTCGTGACATTGGACAGTAGGGCGGGTCATCCAGCGTCTTTAAAATCCATCAGATAAAACTGCATGCGCAATTCCAATACAAAATTCCTGATTAGACCCCTCAATTGTAGACAGGAGCGTCCTCCCAGGTAGACAAAGGTAATGTGTACGGAAGTAATAAAGTAGAAGTAAAAAGTAAGAAAAAAGAAGTAGGGAAATCTAAACTTATTGCCTAGAACAAAATAATAATTTTACGATACAATTAGGATTAGAAATACTAGAAAAAAACCCCTAGCTGCGAGTGGAATAAAGTACCGACTCTAGCGAGTGTTCCTCGATGCGACGCGACTGACGCAAACCCCATCAAAAATACATAACCATGGTGATTATTTCATAGATTAAGTACTTACGTCACGTTCTTTTGCCACGCTGTAATTCGTAATGTGTCAACCTTTCAAATGTTAAACCAAATTTTTATAAATATTTATTTTTTAACATTTAACGCAAACTTTACATTGTGATTGATTATTCATTATAATATTGAATTATTTATTACTCTGTTTTTAACCACTTTTATTAGTAAATTTAAAAATTATTTAAAAATGTTAATATTTCAAACGTTAATTGCTTTTAGTTAGTTTATTTGACATCCTGATGAAGGGACATTCGGACACTCCAAAACCGGTTGGTGTATTAGATTTACTTTTGAAAGTGGTTAAAAACAAAGTCATAAATAATTCAGTTTAAATTATGAATTAGTAAGATAACTTCTACTATTACAAATGATAGATCAGCTGTATGAATGATCTGCTTATTATAATATATAGTAATGAGTGAATATTATGTTCCAGGCTGGTGTTATTTTTAAATAACTAGGAAACAAAACACCATTTTTAATTTGTTTTTTTTTTATCAATCATTTGATTCATTACAATTATGTATGGAATATGACATAGGTCAAATTATTTGGAATATTGTCCTTTAGCATCGGAACTGTTATTGGATTATTGGCGTAGACCTTTCCTTTCAAGTACCTCCACAGAAAATAGTCGAGAGCCGTCAAATTAGGTGATCGAGGAAGCCAGTCGATATCAACACTTTTTGATATTATATGGCCGAGAAAAATTTTGCAGGTCTAATCTAACTACTTCGGCCACCAAGAAGTTTTCCAACATGTGACTATAGCGATCACCGTTAATGGTTACAGCATTGCCATTATTATTTAGACAAAAAAATTTATTAACTTTAATCAAATTGTAATTAATCATTCTCTATGATTACCAAATATAAACTGACAAATATTTGCCAAACCAGAATGGCGGCTAAACAAAATCGGCCTGGAACATAATACTCAAACTGTATATATATATATATATATGTATTATTTTTTGATATTAAAATTTTTAAGCACCTATGTTTTCATTTTGTTCATTTTACTAAAGAATACTCGTATAATAAATTTTGACGTTTGAAGTACGTTAACCTGTGCCGTATTGCATCAGAACATGTCATTAAACGTTACACTGAGGTAGCCCCGAGTCGACGAGAAAGTTGTCATTTTACTGTGTGTAAGATGAATTTGTTTTATTAATTTAATATGCCAGTAGAATTATACCAGCCATCCTCGGGGTCAATGGCTCCTGGATCCCCGCCACGCGGTACCCGGCGCCGTCCCTCGACCCCTCCTGATGCTGTGTGGGTACCGGACAGCCGTCACCGAACGGTATCCCTCCGAGCGTGATACGTCCACCTGAGCGCCCCACCTGCTCCAGCAGCCCTCCTCCCTACTCCCGGCTGCTCCGTGGGCTCTTGATACGCTGGATAGGCGTATCCACCAGAGCGGCCCACACTCTCGACAGCTCCTGCAGAGCTCGTGTCTCACAGACACACAGGCTGTCATCAGCCTCAGCATCGTCCTCGATGCTCCGTAGGTCTGGGCACCATCACCGCGCGGACTCCATCCGGGCGGGATACCTTATTGCCAGCGTGCCCCACCTACCAGCAGTCCTTCTCCCTACTCTGACTGCACCGTGAGCTCTGGGTGTAAAACACCCTCCTGAGCGGCCCACACACTCAACAGCTTCTGGCAAAGCTACTGCGTCTAACAGACGCACAGGCTGTGCACAGCCTCAGCACCTTCCGCGACTGGAGCCTCCGAGCGCCCCGCAAGGCGGATCCACGGCGCCCTCCTCCAATCCTTCATGATGCTCTGTGGGTACTGGTCACAAGGTGACCTCCTGAGCGCCCCACCTGCTCGGGTCCTTACGGACGTCGCCAGCCTTGGCCTTGATGCCGAGGCACCTCGAGCTTTCGGAGTCAGCGTTGTCGGGGCTAAAGCCCTTATTGTGCTGACCCGATAGCCCTCCGCTACCTCCAGTTGGAGATATCGGCCGCGGATGACCCTCCTCCTCCGGTCGCCTCCGCTACACCCGATAGAACGTCCTCCGTATTCAGGCCTCCGTCCGAAGAGGGATGGCCCAGAGTCTTCGGACATTCTATCATCTGCTTCCGCGCCATCTAGGGTAAACAACGTACCGAGTCCCAAGGGACAGGATAAACGCCAGCATCCCTAGACGCGCTCTCCTCGGGTTTGTCCGGTATACCAGTTATCACTAACCAGGGTCCAAGTGCTATAAAAAGTATATTGTTTCTGAGCGACGTAAGCCACACAGCCTGGAGGAAAAATCGGAAAACTCAAGAATTCAAGATGTTTGAAAAGCGACGCGAAGTGTATTTTAAAAATAATTAGTTTAATATTTCAAATGCTTATGTGGGTCAATGAATTAAAATATAAGAGCCTAGTATATTTTCAATAGAAGAAGAGAAAATACGAATTAAATTTATCTCTTCAGCATTAACGTCTTTAGCGTCATGCTTACTTTTCACTTCCTCAAAAACTCGATGATACATGAGATGAAAGAGAAGAGTTTTTGTTGCTAGAGCAATTTAATAATTTAATTAATTAATTAATTAATTAAATTTAATTAAATCGCTAGAGCAATTTAGACAAATAGTAAACTAAGGACAAATTTTTAATAATGTGTTCTTAAAAATAAAAGCTTCTTCAATAATTTGGTTATTTTAAGAATATAAATAACCAAATGCTTTTTGCAAATATTCATCTTTTAAATTAGTTCCTAATTAGTTACCCGCCATTTATGGTTTTGTTTTTGCCAATGCTTGCATTTTTAATTTTAGTATAGTATTCATTGTATCCTGAAGAAGGGAACATTGGTATTGAAACATGTTGATTTATCAATAAACAAAGTATTTTATTATTTATAAAATTAAATAAATACTCTATCCAACCAATCCGGACGGAGAAAAGTAAAAAACATACAGAAGCTATAAAAATTGTTTTTTACAATAATGTACCAGAAGTTGTCCCTGTTCACTGGGACAGCATTTAATGTGAGAAATTGCAAAGAAGAAAAACTTGACAATAAGGAGCAACTTATTGCTGCAGCAAGTTGTTCAACATTTTGTTACCGCCCTGTCACTGTGTGCGGGGCGGTAACAAGCAGCCGCCTTTGCAGCATTAAAAAATGCCAACCAGGCGGCGTATGAGTAGGACCGAAATAGAAGCTTTGAGCTCATTTTTTTGGGAATGTGGTGGGTCCGCTCTCACCGTACCAAGCTATATGAAGTGTAATCAATAACTGGAATCTGGAAAATTCACTGTTGTGGCACAATATTACTACAAAACACAACTAAAATAAATAAGCATGAAAATGGGGTTCCCTGACTCCAAAAAAGAAACGCTCTGAAGAGAATATCTACAATACTTTTTATATATTTAGATGTCAGTTTAGATGCTTTAATAAATATTATTATAATAATGACATATTTCATAATTGAATGATTTCATATTAAGTTTGGTTAAACTTCATATATTTACTTTGCGGTCGTCTTGTTGCCACAGGTAAACGTTATCCAAAAGTGATAAAATATCATTTCTAGTGTCATTATTTGTAACATATTTAGAAGTAGGCATACAAATTTTGTAAAAAAAAAAATTATCCCAGTTAGGGGATATTTTTTTTCTTCTTAATATAGTGTATACGTATGTAAATATATACATTATATGCTTTAATATAAATAAGATCAAAATGTTCCTTTTTTGCTAAAACTCATCTTGCACATATTTGCTTAGTTTTATCTTCCTTTTTTACATTATCTAGTATTTCATTGAAGATCTTCATCGCACTGTACATCATCGATTTCTGAAATTTAGCCTTCTTCCTGAATGGCAGTCTCAGTCTATCTTTTCCTCTTGCATGATGTTCGTACTGATGTTGATTTGCATCATTTTTTGTTATAAAGTATGCTGATATTTTTAGTGAGGATTAATAATACATACCATAACATTGAAATATATTTTCTGCTTAAAGGTCAAAAAAATCCTTCAAGCTTTATTTTGTAACACTGACAATTGTTGTATTTCTTCGTCGTCAGCCAAAAATAAAATGCTGCTGCAGTAGTATATGTAAATAATATGTGCAAACCAGCTCTTTACCATGTTATTAAACTCACTGTAAGAAAAACACATCTTTGAGAAATAATCAATTTTTATTTTAACAATTCATGATTTTTTTTTTCATATTTATTATTCTGATAACATTTGTGAACAATTTTCGCACTGATAAAATGTATAGCTACGTCACACATGAAATTAGCGGAAGTTTAGTGTCACACAGTCGTTAAGAGTAGATTTTAATTTTTTCTTTTCATTGTAGCAGTATTTCAATAATATTAATAAAAGTTTTTTATACTTTGAGATACATGTTTGACTACAATTTGATATTATTTGTGATTTTAATTTTAGTTAAATATTTTTTATAAATCCGAGTTACAGGAAAGTTCATGGTTTATTAAAACCACGAAATCACTCATAATAAATAATTTAACGTTTTGCAAAGCATTTTTTAAAAAATAAAGCAAAAATTTGGTTTTCTTGTACCTCTTGGACCTGCTCAAAAAGAGGTTTATGGTAGAAAATATGTTAGAATATCTAGAAAAACTTGGAAAATTAGAGATATAAGTCTCTAAAATAGAAAAAAAAACAATTCATTAAATAGATAGATGGAGACGACATTAAAATTTCGTACTAAACAATGTAGTGGCGTCTGAAACAGTTTGAACTAGAATCACATAGACAAGCTCGTAAACCAAAGTTGACACCGTACATGACTAAAAAACGCTAAGATAATGTCAGAACAAACTATCACATTTACTCACCATCACCCAGGCCGCATAAACTGGGTAAGGAATATTGTCAATTTGTTAAAATATTTCTTCTAAACTTGTCAACTTTTAAGGGACACTTGCAGTTCTCAATTCAACCGTAACAATTCTCAAAGAGAATTTGGCCTACTAATTATTTATTTATTATTATTTTTATACAAGCCCTATTCAGGCATTAACACAATAGAAAATTCCATCAGAAGTGCAATACACAAAGAAAAAAATTATATAATGTTTTTTCGTAATCAAAATTCAAAATATATATAAAATGTGAAGTACCAGGTATGTAAATATGAAACCGGAATTTGCCCATAGATGGCCCTAGCTGTCAATGTAGTTACCGTCAAACCGCGTCATTGGCACCATTTTATTGTTTTGACATCTGACAAAGATTTTCAACTCAAAACAATACAAGTTTTATACAACAACATAGTTTTTAATAATGTTGAACATATCGAATTTTGTGCCTGGAAACTACGGTTTGCGGACAGCATTGATTTTCTATTACTATTTGAAGAAAATTGCTACAGAATTGCATCGAAATCTTGTAGAAGCTTACAGTAAGTATGCTCTTGGTAAATCACAATGCTTTGAGTGGTTTAAAAAATCGCTATGGACGGAAAACAATGCTCTGTGTTTGATGGGATCAGAAGGGTGTGATCTATTATGAGCTGCTAAAACCTGGCGAAACCGTTAATACTGAACGCTACCGATAATAAATGATCGATTTTAATCAAGCTTTGCGTGAAAAATGACCAGAATATCAAAAGAGGCAACAGAAAGTGATTTTGCTTCATGATAATGCACCATCACACACAGCAAAACCGGTCAAGAAAACGATTGAGGCGTTTAGTTATGAAATACGGCTTACTCACCAGATTTGGCTATGTCCGATTATTATTTATTTGCATCGGTAGGATGCGTACTTGCTGAGCAGCGCTTCACTTCTTACAAAAATAGATCGATGATTGGTTTGGCTCAAAAGAGCAACGTTTTTTTGGCGTGGCATCCACAAATTGTCAGAGAGATGGATAAAATATATAGCTAGCGATGGACAATACTTAGAATAAAATATTTTATTTCATTTTTATACAATAAACGTGTATTTTCCATACAAAATTTCCGGTTTCATATTTACATACCCAAGTAAAGCAATATATCCATCACATTGAGACAAAAAAAAAAGTAATAATGTAGTCCTATAAAGAGTTAAATTTACAGCAAAAATGTCGTTTACCTCCGCATATTCATTCCCCAAATAATGCAATCTGGGGACTCGGAGTTAGCTAATGCACGTGTTCTGACATTACCCCAGTAATAAAACAATGAATTGTGTCTCGATGACCTTACTGAAAAACAAAAAAATTGGGAGTTTTTAAAAAATATATATGTACGGGATCATTATTTACAAATTACTTAAAAAAAAATTCACGTAGTTAATATTAAAATACGAGTATAATTAAATTTTTCATAATATATATTGCACCAATTCCGCAAAAACTTTTCTTCAATGATTCTCGCGCGTCATCATTGTGGAAAATATATATTTCTAAATAAATATCAGATATCTCATAGAGACGAAGTTATTATTATTATATTTAATTAAAAATATATAGGGGTATGGGGTGATTGAGTATTGCTATATTTTTTTAGTTTAGAACTTTTAAGGATACCACAGCTAAAGCTCACCTGCCTTGTCTTCAAATTGCACAATAGCCAACTCTTCCTGCATCCGAAGTGGTGACTGACCTGCGTGTTTGACGGCTTCTATTCAAATATCCGCCACATTATGTGTATCCTTGCGCGTCAGGAAACATTAACAAAATTGTGATAGGCAAACATTTTGAAATATCATATAATATGTAAACTACCGCATAATATATTTCAGTCGATCTAACTGACATTTTGAGAGGCCACCATTTAATACTATGTTTCATAAGCGGAATTAATTAATAATAACTTCATGTAACATCAATAGTTGATAACACATATTGTGACGCAAGTTTCCATTACCAAAATCTAATGAATATAAAATATAGTGAAATATGGAATATATTGATTAGAGGACGTAGTCGCGAAAGGGATGGGGGTGATTTTAAAGGGTATATTGGAAGAAGAAAATTTCATATTATTAATTATTACTAGGAATCAAAGTAACTATTTAACAATGCAATACACAGTAAACCACGAAAAATTAAAAAAAATGTATTATACAGTTAGTGATTATAACTTGAGATATTAATGATTGACCCAGAATTCGAGATTTTGATCATGTAATTAATTGATATGCGAATACAGCATCCAGCGAGCAAATAAGCCAGTCCAAGAAAAAATTATAATTAACGAACATCATATGCTAATTGCGTTATTTAAATACACGGAATGCGTAAAATTTTAATATTATATAATTTAGAAATGCTAAAAATATTGATACACAATTTTGAACCTCGTCACTTTGAGGGCCGACGAATATTGGAGAGTTCATTATGACGTCAGAATATTCGCTAGGACTGTGAAAGTGGATGAATTCACGGCTCCAGCTCTCTTATATAAACTCACCGATGGACCGATATCATCAAACACACTTGGCTCCTCCTCAAAGCACCACAGTCGACTTTAGAGTGTTATCGGTATTTTGCTGTTGTCAAAATGTTTTGCAAAGTTGGGGTGAGTTTTGGTAGCTGCTTATTTGTTTTCGTTGGCGTTTCAGTCCTAGGATCGCAATTAATTACAAACGTATCCGAATATGTCGAATGAAATAGATTTTTTATTCGAAAAAATAGACGATCTGTAAAATTATTAATAATTAATATTATTATTAAATATGCTTCAAGGGTCGTAAAAAACCGATGTATTACGTATTTTCATCATATGTATATATATATATATATATAACATGGATAACAGGAAAAGGTCCAGGTTCAAATCCCGGTAGCAACCAAAATATTTTTTCGATATTTTGATTAGTTTTAATTTGTATTAAAACACCACAGAACTACGTTCTGGAAAGCTGAAACTTCACAATAATAATGTGTTCACTATTGTAAAACAGCGTGTTTTTATTTCAATTACTGGCGGCCTAAATTCATCACCATCAATTACTTTAATCAACTCATCATCGGGGAATAGAATACTGGGATTCCGACCAAGTTAAAAGTTTTTACGAATCCCGCGATTAGTGCGCACAATCCCGAAACTTTTGGGGCACCAAAATTGAATCAAGAATCAATTATGAAATTACAATACAACACAATTCAAATTTGTATTCGTCAATTTACCGAGTAGCTTGTTGGTCCAGTGGTTAAGACGCTGGCCTAGTGATCTAGTGGCGGGGGGTTCAGCATGTTGATGTGACATGCATTCCGTGTACGCATCACCATTTATATATTTTTTAAATAATAAAATTAATTACTTACTTAACATCACGCCGTTTCTCCGCAGAGAGAATAGAGCGCCACATCCTTCTGACCTGACACAATTCTCGCCTCATTTACATTCGTGCATCTTCTAATACGAGCTTGACGATTATTGAGGCTTCTAACAGTATTATCCTCCTGTTAGAAGGTTCTGGTTTAACTGGTCATGCCAAGTCTTTCGCGGACGTCCTCTATTTCTGGTGTCATCAATACTTGCGTGATATATCTTTCTTACCATTCTCTCCTCATTCACCCGTTCCTTAGGACCAAACCACCAATGTATTATATTTAAATATCTTTGTGGATTTTTATAATTAGTCTAGCACGGAGTTCTCATATGTTAATGTATTACGAAACTGTAAACTGTTAAAATCCCTGAATTAATCAACAAAATAAATAGATATTATTTAAGTATAAAAAAATACTTTAAATGTTCAATAACATCACTTGTTAAAATGTACAAATTCGGTCCACAATTGCGTTTTCAAAATTAGTTTTAATTTATTTTTACATAATTTTGGTGAAATCTTGAGATAGGTCTAATAACGCTTGCTACAAACTGATGCAAGAGTGAAAACAAGTCCAGCGGATATGAATTACGTAAGTTGTATGATACGGAGATAAGTTTATTGGAAAAATGCGTAAAAATATATAGATAAAATTAGACGACGGCCATTATAGCTTAATTGGCAGTAGAAAGTTACGGGTCCGAGTCCCGGTGATGATTATATTTTTTTATGTATCTTTACCTAATTTGTTTTGATTAGCAATGAACCATGTTTCGAAGAAAAAAAAAACGTGTTTTTATTAAATATTTTATTTTAAATTAAGCTGATGACCTCGTACAATAACTAAAAAACAATATTTCGACCTTTCTTATCAAAGGCAAAAACCGATAGTAATTTTTTAACTTACTTAATTAGCAAACGTATGCGTATATATTCAGATCCACAATAATTATCATTCCGAGTAATATAATTAAAGATAGTTTATATGCGAGTTTATGCGAATATTTAATAAATTAGACAAGAACCAGTTACTTATGAATTTTCAAGAGTTCTAGTATACTTTGTATGTCGTAACGTAATGCATTCCGATGTATTAAATAACGTAAATAACAATATTCGAATAATGGGCAAAAATCCTCGCACATTTTCAGTTTAACATTTCAGGAGGTATTTTTCAAAATGAGAAAATAGGATTCTTGATTTGATTATTGTAATATAATTATGTAGTAGTGATTATATCACGTCTGTGCATACTAAGTATGATACATATATTAATAATTTCGACTAGAATTTAATTTAATTACACTTCTATATATAAGTCCTGATCTTCCGATTTCCCGAGACTCTTAATTTTTTCTTTTGATTGTTCTGTATTTCTGTTAGGTATTTCTCATATGATGTAGTCAACAAACATGTTCAAATATTCAAAAATGCGTAAACTAATTAAGTAATTTAAGTTAACATATAAAAAATATATAATCAAGAAATAAACAGTAATAATTTTTAAGTACATAAGTTAAGTGTTCGTAACCTAATCTAGAATAAAATATTTTTTAAAGTTGTGTTTACGATTTATGTCAATCAATATTTAAGTGTCTTTATTTGATGATTCCAGGTAATCCTGTTGGTTCTCGCAAGCCTCGCTAGCGCAAAACCTAAACCAAGCGCGTAAGTTTATTTTTTTTAAATAAAAGATTTATATCTCAGACTCATGTGTTATACCCCCCTGCATATAATGTGAAAAAATAAAATTAAAATAGAACCACTGTCTCCAGGCGGGCATACTGACAGTCGGATACAAATGAAACATGAAAATAGACATTTAAAAATAGCTTAGCTCTTTATTTATAAGCATTTTACTAATTGAGTTTGTTATAAAGTTCACCAGGTGTAAATATATTGAAATTTTATAGTTTATCAAAATTTTTACAAGGTATTATAAAAAAACATAATTATATGCTTATATGACAAATTGACGATATAGTCTAAAGAGGGTATTTCTTCCGAGCTCTTATTTAATTAAATATACCAAGAAAATGAAATGGCAATGGGCAGACTACATGGCTCTGAGGACGGACAATTGTTGGATGAACCAATAATTCCCGAAGAGAATCAAGAGGTTGACAGGCCAACCTAAAACCGATACCGATAAAAGTGGGAGACGCATGGGGAAGCTTTCATCCAAAATTGAACAGAAAACTACTAACGATGATGATTTTATTAATTATTTAACATATAACAGTTAATAAAATTAAAAAATCATAAATTTTAAATTTAATTAAAATTTTCGTGTATGTATTTCGTAGATATTGGAATAATCCATATGAATACTCCGGAGCATCCATCTACAACCCTATTCACACTTTCAACAGCTATGGCGGAGTACACGTACCTGTATACAGAGAGTACGAGGTGAGTTAACATTCTGCAATATTAATTCATTTGAGTTAACATTCTGTAATATTAATTAATTTGAGTTAACATTCTGTAATATTAATTAATTTGAGTTAACATTCTGCAATATTAATTAATTTGAGTTAACATTCTGCAATATTAATTAATTTGAATTAACATTGTGCGATATTAATTAATTTGAATTAACATTCTGCAATATTAATTAATTTGAATTAACATTCTGCAATATTAATTAATTTGACGAGTGAAAATGTTTGAAATTCCTGATCATTTGGATGATTATTCATTTCAAGCTTTGCTAAAATATTGTACGAGTATTGTCCACGCATTTCATGTGTCAGCTTTTTTGTAAAATGTATTGAAAACATAAAAAAAGTCAGGGATGCCTCAATGCCCTAAAGAGTAACTTTCCAAAATTTGGAATAGATATAATACATCGGGGGGAGCGGCATGATTCAGGGTGCCCATTAAATAAGTAATAATTAAAATATTATTACAAATAATAATTTAAAAAATTATTATAATATTTTTAATTGAAACACAATACTCGGAAAATAAATTCTTTAAAAATATATTAATACGCAAAATAATACGCTCTTCTAACCAAACAATGAAATTAGTGTCGGAATGTTATTGCTTCAACACCCTATATTGCACAGAGTCCTAAAGATAAAGTATGTAAAATTTGAGACAGATGATATTTAATATAATACAATACACATTTATATTGATGGGAGAGGAAGTGAAATCTAAATAAAGTAAATACTCAAAGTAGGTACAATGCTAAGTCACAGTTATTTAACAAATTAAATTTCAGAATGTCAAAAATAATGTAATAAAATTTAATTTCTTCCCAATTAACACAACACAAGCATACTTGTGATGTTTAAACCAAACCATAAAAGTGTTAATAGTATTCACTCAATTTTTTTTTACCATTTTTGTTAAATAATATCCTATCGTACTAGCAATTCTTAATTATGCAAAAACTAATAATATTTATTCAAAAATTTTGAATAGTATATATTCCCTACCAACGTGTTAACACTGCCCGCCCTTGATAGCCAATCGCGTGACCAAAGCGCATGGTTTTTATATGTGTATGTAAATTTCATTATAAATTATAATACTGGAAGATGGCGTATATTAGTCAGATTTTCTAGTTAAAATTGTTATGTGGAGTAAATGTAAATCAAATTATTAACATTTACTTGTTGGTCAGATATAATTATTATGTTTAAAGCTTTGTATTGATTTAACTCGAAATAAGACGTTGATGTTAAAATAATAACTAATAATGAATTAGTTGTACAATGAAATGAAATTACAACTTTTTGCTTTATTTCAAAGGTACCCGTCGTAAAGCACGTCCCAGTTTACAAAGAAGTCCATGTTCCAATATTCAAGAACGTCCAGGTTCCGGTCTACAACAAGGTTCCCGTACACGTGCCTTACAAAGTCGACGTTCCTATCTACAAACCAGTTGATGTTCCAGTCTACAATAAAGTAAACGTACCGGTGTACAATCATATTCAGGTTCCTGTCTACAACAAAGTTCCCGTTAATGTTCCTGTCCCCGTTTACAAACCGGTCAATTATGGAATCGGAGATGGATTCGGAGGCTTAAACTCTGGATTTGGTTATGGTGGAGCTTATGGAGGAGCTTACGGATATGGTGGTTTTTTACACAGAAGATAAGATAAAAAATCTATAAAATTAATAAATCTGAGTACCTCTTTAAATAAAAACTCACAATATTCAAAATTAAGTCAATTATAATCATTGTCAGTCTTTACAAAATATAAGGTACAAGTTCGTTTAACGTCGCTTATCAATTATCCAATATTATATTATATTACGCCAAAAACTTAAGTGAGCACCACCACCACGTATCATCGCACGGTGGTGTGATAAAAACGACACGACTCGCTTAAACGGGAGTAGCCGAGTGAGCCATGACGTCAGACGGCTAGAAATTTAGTTCAAACCACCGGCTGGCCAATTTTTATCTCGCCAAGACACAAACCGCTTTATTTAGCAAAATCCCAAATATAATCTGTCACCAGGTGGCATCGCGTCATATCGCCGAAACTGTTGATTATGTATTTTAATTATTTTAATATTACGTCTGTTTGGGATGTAGGTTAGTTGTACTGTGGTACACAATCCATTTTGTTATGAAAATTATTATTATTTCATATTATTATTTTAACATTGAATTTTTTTTACCGAAACACTGGCCATGACAGCTCTGCGGCCACTGTCTAGTATTCTTATGAATATTTTCAGCATTTACCTTGCTCTTGTGACAATAACGTGCTCATTAGTTCAGAGTCGAACAACTCAATCATAATGTTTTTCATTGATTTTTATTTTTACATATTTTTTCATATGGGCGAAACACCTATTCCAACATTTCTTCTAATGCAGGAAGGTATATTTAAATTCAATATCCGCGAGGTTGTTTAGAGCACGCGTCGTAATCGGTTCCACTTCCGCTCCGCTGACTTTCAATGATGATCATTCACGTTTAAATTGATTTTGACAAAGAGGTTGAATTTAGATAGAGTTTATTTAATCTCTTTGGGGTCTTTTGGCGAAAATGTCTTTCACAACAATGGCTGTGTATGTTGAACCGTTGTCCTGATGGATCATCGTCACATGAACGTTACGAACTTAATTGTCAGCCCTCGTAGATATCAACATCTAGTCACGTGCCATATATTATAAACCGTAATGGATACAAACTGTCATAACCTCATAATACAGAAACTATAATGAAGATATAACATTATTAAGAAATGTTCTTACTAAATTGTTGTCGTGTATCAAGTCTCGTGTGACTGTTCCGCAGTGGAATGTCAGCTCGATTTATAATTAATTATAAATGTTTGTTAAAAAAAACTCTAGGTATGTACGTATATACCATGGTCGTTAATATTAATCTTTTTTATATTTTTTATTATTTCTATATTTTTGTAATAATTCGTGTTAATATTGTTATAGCATTAATAAAATAAATATGTTTAAATCAAAAGATGATTTTATTGCAATCAGTACACATCCTTTTTAATAACTTGTGTTTTAAACCTATCCTAGGACGTTGTCCAAGTATACGTTTTTCTGAATTGGATCTTCTTAAATATTAATTAATTAATAGTGAGTTATTAAAATATTCACTAATATACTGTGACAGAAAAATTGTTTAATGTTTTATATTTTAAAGATGATTATTACAAAGAGTACATAACTAAAATAATAATGTATTAAATAATAATTATAAAATATTCACATTAGAAATAAATCATTGCAATTCCAATTTGCATGTTTTTGACAATATAAATGGAATGATATTTTTGTATATTATTTTCATAAAAAATAAAAAGTAAATTCGGAAAAAAACAGGTCGTGTAAATCAATGTTTGTTACATTTCAGTGAAATGTACGAATTTCCGATTTAATTTTTTATTTGTGATGAAAATTAAAGTACTTTGTGATTGTATTAATAAGCTGCATATTGAAATAAGATATACATAACAATATATTTTGGGAAGTAAAGTGAAATTAAATATTTCTCTGAGATAATATTATTATATATTAAAAACTGAATATATATTGAATTATGACTTATTTGGCAGAAATTCTTTCTTCTTTCTTCTTGGCTCTTCGCTGTTACCAGTGTTCTCGCTAGTAACAGTCTCATCAACGGTAACAATTAATAACCGGGAAATAAAACGCTTGGAATGTGCCAAAACAATGAGTGCAGACGTGTGAGAGTAGACTAATTGGGGAGAGGGTCTTGAAAATTGAGTACATTACTCTAGATGGCTGGCTTTAAATTTTAATATTATCAGATATAACCCTTGGCATGCCTTGTGGATTGAAATCACATCGTATGCTTGGTGGGTCTGATGGACCCGTAATTGAATAACATTTTTTTATTTGAAGTAATATGCTAGAAATGTTAGATTTCTATTATTTTTAATATTATATTTATAGGAAATAAATAAAAATAAAACTGTTGATTTATTATGTAAATGAAAATACTTCTTATTTTAGATAACTAAAAATAGACTCGTGTTTTTGATTAAAAATCTTCCACTTAAGACAGAGATCAAAATCAGATTGAAGGCACTGATGAATCTACTATAATATGCTAATCTATGACGCGATGCTGTAAGTTTCAAATTTCAAGAAATATCGGCAGTTCTTCAAGGTGATGGATCTGACAAACCCTACCAGGTATGCCAATGGTTAATAAATGAACCTAAACATCTATATACCTGAGGATAAACTATTTAGAGGAGGGAAGAAATGTTCATAGCCAAAGAAACGAATCATTTTTTAAAATTTTCTTTAAGAATACAGGGTGTAGAATCAGGGTTTAGTTGGTAGATTTTCCTGTATAACATAATATTCTTCAAAGTACTACAAACAGCTGGTATTTATAATATTATTTCCATCTAATTCTTAACTTTTAACTACACACCACCAGGACATCTGTAGATAAAGTTTTTTAGGTGTTTGATAACGTAAAGTCATAAACAGGTTGGCGATTTTATCTGCTCATTTCATTTTAAAGTTAGCTATTCTGTAAGTCGATTTTGTTATACAGTCGATGTACATATCTTTCATTACGTCATTTACTTAACAATATAAAGTAGCAGGGAGTTTTGTTGCTACCTTTACTTGAAATTATTGTACTTATATATCAAAGCAAAAATTATTATATAACTAATTTTCTACTTGGTAGAAGTTCAAAAAAATCGCGATCCTCAGTCATAAGGTAATGAGAACGAAAACCTACTTTCCTATACATCTAAATCCGGAACGTTGTTATAAGCAGGGTCGTGCAGAGCATACAAACTAAAAAGCTGTGCATTACTAAAAATTGTGGAAAAAAAAATTTAAGTGAAATAATCGTGAACGTACATTTACGAATTTATTACAATTAGCGCCACCTGTGTACCAGCAGAAACTTTAATGGCTTAGTTCTAAAGACTACCACGACAACCCACCGCTGCATCCGTAGCGCTAGTAGCTACAATCGACACATTGTATCTATTCACATTACTATCGTCTACTTTTAAGCTAGTGAATTACTCAAGTCATACAATTAGCTATTTGCTGAGTTGAAAATTCCTTTCGGTTTATGCTGTTTTTTAAACAGAATAACATAAAAAGGTTTACAACTGCATGCAAATCATTGAAGTGTATACTTCCTCTTTTACTAATTCGCGAATTTTACTGTCTTGTTGTTTAACATGTTGATTTCATGGTCGTTCTTTGCGTTCGAGGTGCATTTGGTGCATGAATTTATTATTGATTTGGGAAAAACAAAAAGCAATTGGCAGATCTGTTTCCTATGTTAACCTTTAATAAAAATAATTATTTCGTTTACTTATTATGTGAAGGATTTTCAAACAATAAAATATTCATGTTCAGTCATAAAAAGTTATGTTGATTTTTATATGGGAAAGAAGGTATTATTTTACGTTAAAACTTAAACTTTAAAAACACTATTAATAGTACTCTAAAATTACAAATAAATACATGGTAGGGTCGTATAAACTACAGATTCATTTTGTCTAAAGACGTTGGTTAAACGAAAGTTCATAATCCTATGTACAACATATAATATCATAGGTATATAACCTAAATCAATGTGTCAGATGATTTTTGGAACAGCTATGAAAAGTCCGCCATATTTAACTTTCTTTCTGGTTCTTCTTTCTTTTTCTTCTTCTTATTATCGGATATCGGAGAGTAAAATGAGTTTACTACAGGATGTATTTTTTTACCAATGATCAAATAACCGGTCCTCAGTGGATCGTTATTGGTTGCATAATGTCAGTTATTAATATTCACAAATTATAATTATTTCATAAATAAAATTGTAATTCCGTTCGTTGTTACACACGGATGAAACTGATGAAAAAATTTATACAGTATTTAACGAAAATGGCGCTATGTCTATTATTTCATTCGGTGTTGTCATCTAATAAAATGTGGAAACTAGTTTGGTTCTCACCGCCATTACGCAAAACATAAAAAATGAAATGTTAAGTATGTAGTTTTACGATTTTCAGCTGACCCGTAAATGACCGTAAACCCTTCATATAAACGTCAAACTAAAAATGATACATTGACTTGTTTGTGAAAATGGAGGATTTTAGATATTTTAAGAAAATTTTGATGAAATACAGTGTGTCCCAAAAGTCTTTTTCATTTTGGTTCATCCGCTGCACCAATGGAACGAACAGTAGAGGGGCGGGTATATTCGCTATGGAGCGTGTCCTTACTAGTTGTTCGTGATGTAAACTGGTCTCCACGTAGCCCCAACTTGACACCAATGAATTTTTTCCTATGGGGCTACCTTAAATCAAAGGGATTCAATAATAATTCTCCTTCAGAACCAGTTAAAAGAAAATATCCGAGCGATCGCGGAGAATACGTGGCGAGCAGTTCTCAGAAATTTTTCTTCCTGTTTAAAAGAGTGCCAACAAAATAACGGATCACATTTAGAAAACATAATTTTAAATAAAAAATTCTGTGGACTGTACTTAAATGCAAAATAAACATTTTTTTATTAAATACATCCATTATTTTATTACAGAACTTTTATTATGAAAAATACTTTTGGAACACCTTGTATTTAAGGCTTGATTGATACGGCGTATTTAAGATCTAAAGTGATAAGTCTCACTCAACAGTCGGAGTTTTTATACATGTTTCACAAAACAATATTAACAGGACAAAAACCAAACAATATTATATTATTTTTAAAAGATAGGCAGAATAACATTAATTTAAAATTACGTTGTTGGAAATAGGGTGATGATGTTAATGTGTGCGTTATTTCGAGATATCAGAAATATATGTATGAGCGCCCGGATGCTCCAAATTAATCACATCCATCGCTCACCTGTTTGTTAGACTTAATATCGCGGAGTGTGTGTGGACAGAGCAGGTGTAATAAAAAAGATTACTAACAGTTGTCAAGAGTTTAGTGATGCTTGAACACAGTAACAGATGGTAGTTTATACAGCAAAAGGTCTTCAACGAGAAGCGTTGCTAGCGATCTCGTCGGAGAGGCGGCTACGAGAGAAGTGACGCGCTCAAGGACAGAGCTACTATTGCCACCTATTGATCGGTCAATACGAGCGTGTTTTGCGACTGATGAGAGCCTTATTTTTCACCCGAGTATTCGCAAGGTGCGTTAAGAGCCGTCGGCGGTGTAGATGATTGTGAATCCGACATTTGAAAGCGCATTTAATATAACATCTTTACTTAATATAATGGTACCTACATTATTAATTCGGTATTACTTTATTATTAAATACATCACCAAAATTTTTAAAGACAGTCAAAATGCTTAATCTCACAGAGAAAAACATAAAAACAGGTGTTTCAAAAAATGTTACATATATCTCGAAGATTTTACCCAAGTACATACATCGTCACGTGACAGACACACATTTCTGGGCTTTTATTATACTCATATGAATAACTGTATAAATAATTTAGTTCATGATAATTATATATATTCTTTATATTCATTGGTAAATTTAATATAGCAGTACCTGAAAATATGTTTGTACAAAAGTTCGTAACGTGTTTGTTTACCAAAGCAAAAGTTTCGTAAAAAAAATTGACACGTCCTTTTGTTTGAGTTTAACCAAAGAATTAAGGCTTCGCAGGCCTCTAGAATCATTTACAATGAATTTAGTCATCTACCATGAATTGCTTCCAAGAAATGTAATCATCACTTCTGAGGTTCATTGCGTTTGAGGTCGCCGCAATTTAAGAAAAACAACCGTATACTGCTCTAACATTACAAAAGCGGCTATTCAAGAGCTCGGTTGGGAGGTTATTCCACATCCATCCTACTCTCTTGATCTTGCTCCGTCACATTTTCATATTTGTTGTTCTCCATCGAACAATCTCCGAGGAATTTTCTTTAATAACTGATTAAATTAATAATTGATTAGTTAATGTATTATATTTATTTTTAAGAATTATTAATTAATTTAGATTTTTAAAAACATTGTATTTTAAATGTTTTACATTCGGCACCTAAGTCCGAAAAGGAAACGAAGTATGTAGGTGTAAAATATAAAAACCTTGATCCTACTAACTACTACCTTAGAGTACCTTAGTAATTATAATAAGTACCTACTTATCTTAATCCATTAGCTAAATTAATTTCTTCAATATGTTAATTATGCTGTTCAAATAATAGCGTGTTGGGTGGCTGAGTTGGAAATGGACAAACGAAGAATTGGATTCCTATATGTCGCTTGGACTCAATAGACAAACAGATTGCGGCATGATCTCATTACTTAATCGGGTAGCGTGTGGATATATCTTCTGACTACTGTTCTATACTCATCAATATTAGATGTTTATACATTATATTGCAAATAATTTTTCGTGCGTAATAAATTTCCCGAAATTCAAACCACAAAAAAATTATTATAAAACAATCTTGGAAAACAAATTTAATGAATCAATTAGTAAAATCTTTCTATGTTGTATATCTATAGAAAAAAATGTATGTGTTGAAAATATATTTTATCGCTTTCGGAATACGAAATAGGAACGTCTCTTTTTCCGAGAAAACGCATTACTATTTCACAATTTTAACTCTTTAATTTGGAACACATACTCTGTATAAATGATATATGTATTATTCCATTTAAAAAAAAATTAAATTAGATTATAATTAATCTATAAAAATGATAAATTTTGATAATATTTGATACAACTTACATATCTTTCCTAACGTAAATACTTGAATATTGTGAAGTTGCAATTTCGGAACATAGTTCACAGTATTTTAAATCAAATTAAATTAATCAATTAGAAAAGTACATAAAAAAAAAAATTTCATTGTCACCGGGATATGAACCCAGACCGCTATCTAATTACTCCCCTCTTAGACAGTGGTATCAAATTGACTGGGTAACAAATATAATTTTAGGTACGTATACTTTATTATTTATACATTTTTAACATCAAATTTCCTTACCAATAGTTACCCCTATTGTAACAAGCCACAAAAAGAACTTTAGATGTTTGTAAACTGATATTAACTTCTTATTAGCATTGTAGTGGCTAGTATCCCCGCATGTCACGTGATGCATATATATGCAGTTATGTTCGGTTAGTTTTATCAAAAATATTTCATTGTCACCGAGATATGAACCCAGACCCCCATATTAATTACACTCGTCTTACACAGTGGTATCAAATTGACTGGATAACAAATATAATTTTAGGTACGTATACTTTATTATTTATACATTTTTAACATCAAATTTCCTTACCAATAGTTACCCCTATTGTAACAAGCCACAAAAAGAACTTTAGATATTCTAACTTCTTATTAGCATTGTAGTGGCTAGTATCCCCGCATGTCACGTGATGCATATATATGCAGTTATGTTCGGTTAGTTTTAATTTTTATACGAATATTTATTAATTGTAGTTATTTTTAAGTGCATACATTCTTGATCCGTGGCGTCGCAGTCGCCCGGCCCATTAGCTCAGTTGGTTAGAGCGTCGTGCTAATAACGCGAAGGTCGCGGGTTCGATCCCCTCATGGGCCAAACAGTTTTTTTAGTTTTAAATTTGTTTTTTTAACCACTTAAATATGAATTAATTCACCAACCGGTTTCGGAAACAACCATCTCCTTCTTCGAGATGCAAATTAACTAACCATAAATATAATTATCATATTCTAATTAATTAAAATAGTAACTTAAAATGTGTAAATTGACTTTAATACAAAATCACAATAAAAAATTATTTTTTTTAGAATTGTATTTGTGGTTAAATTTAGTGGGCCACTTTTAATTTGATTAATTTTACATACTTTATTTATTTCTAATTATTATGAATGATTCAATTTAAGAGGATAAAAAATAAATTTTAAACTAAAAAAAAATAACATTAATCATAAAATAATTGCAAATATTTAAAAAAAAAAATTTTTTTTTTATTTGTGACTCAGTTGTAGAACTTATTATTATTTTGACATTACATAATATTATTATTTTTCAAGTATCGTTATCATCTCTGACAATTCCAGACAGATTGCAATAACTTCACGGTACCAACTGACTAATGGATGACTGAAGAACTCAGCAACAGTTCAGAACAGTTCCAGAAATGTATATTTTTTTACGACTTCGTGTGGGTAGGTACCTAATAATCTTAATACACATCGATTATATCCCAATAGTGTAAAATTACGATTATAATGGTATAATTTCAACAAGAGAAATTAACCCCTCATACATATTTCAGTCATACGCGTGCGCTATGAAAATAGTACTAACTTTCTAGTTGCTAGTGTCTTGGAATGATATTCGAACCCCCCCACATTAAATCACTCGACAAACACATCTTATTTGAACATAAAATATGTTATTTCGGAGGTTGTTAGAAATATAAATTTTATGAACATTTATGAACAAGTATTGAGGGAAGACACCGATGAGGGAAAACCATTATTTAAAAAAATTTAAAATATTATATGCAAATGTTTGTATTTTTATATCTGCCTCACTAGGTTTGGCTCGTTTTGAAGCAAACGTTTTACAAAATTAATCGATAATAAGCAAATGTATACATTTAACATAGTTAATTAATAATCATTAAATATAAATAGAAAATAATAAAAATAAACAAAGAAGAAAATGATGCTATCTATGTTTAAACATGAAAAATATATTTTTTTTATTCATATACGTATTTATATAGTGGTATTCAATCAACATGGACATTATTAAAGTGTTAAGATACGTGAAAATAATGTATTGTTTTTTAATTCTACTCGTTTAATTTACTTGACTCGAGACACGTTTCGCTTAGTAAGGACATTATCAACACAATCTAACAATTCAACTCAACAACTTGTATTTATATCAATAGTGGAGGACAGCTATACAATAGTATTTACATGAGATCAAAAGGGACAACATTATTCATTAGAGTTTTGATGATTTTTGTAAATTTTTGAATATTTCTAATCATTCTACGTTATCATTATGTTTCAACACTAATGATATTTTAATATCATTGAAAATGTGTTGAAAAGGACAGTTGTATATTTTTACAACATAAGAATTATTTGGTATTCTGGAATTTATATAATGTTTGTATGATTCTAGGTTAGATCGATAATGCCCTTATAAGGCGAAACGTGTCTCAAGTAAATTAAACGAGTAGAATCAAAAAACAAGTTTTATATTTTCACAAATGTGATTATGGAGTTCTACAGACTTATCACGGAAACAGTAAATATGTTAAGATAATCAATTACGATAATTAATGACGAACGTTCAAGGTTGGCGCACATACACATAATCAAGCTACTCTCGCGTTGCCTAATGGGTAGAATTGAGTATAAACTCACATCAAATGTTTACTAATTTAAGGCAGTATTAAAATTAAAGACAGCGTGGCATGGTTGCCATATAGATTAAAAATTCTAACCAGGCAGTGAATGAAAATGGTATGAGAGCTTTTGCTCTCATAGAACGATAATGTGTAAGCGGAGGGTCACGTTTCATGTCACTGTCTATGAATAGATGGCGTGATGTCAAGTGTCGGCCACCAGGTGCCACTACACTTAAGTGTTTGCTTTTAACTGACAGAACATGTTCAAATTTTGAAATCACCAGGGGCGCGCTGTGCATACAAGCAAAAAAGCTGTGCATTACTAAAAATTCTGGGAAACAAATATAAATTAAATAATTGGATTAAAATAAACGAAAGCATTATTTTACAATGAGCGCTATTTGTGTACCAGAAGAGACTTTAATTTCATTGTTCTAAAAACTACCACAACAACTCACGGCTGTATCCATGACGCTCTTGTCTATTCTCCGCATCGAGCTATTCACATTACTTTGTTCGGTCTTTAAGCTAGTGAATTACAGAAGTCATATAATTGGCTATTTACTGAATTGAAAATTCCTTTCGATTGATCCGTTTTGTATGGAGTCGTTACCTGTGCTGTTTTTTAACAGAATAACATTAGATAGGCTTACAACTGCGTGCAAATCATTGAAGTGTCTACTTCCTATTTTACTAATTCGCGAATTTTACTATCTTACTGTTTTTAACGTGTTGATTTCATGATTGTTCTTTAAATTTGGTGCATGGAATGGTTTTTGATTTGGGAAAAACAAAAAGCAATTGGCAGAATTATTTCCTACGTCAACCTTTATTAATATAATTGTATTCTTTAGTTATTACTGTTATTAAATTTATCATGTTCAGTCATAGAAAGTGTTCTTAAAAACATCCATACATTTTTTATATGAGTAAGGCGGTATTATTTTACGTTAAAACTTAAACTTTAAAAATACTATTAATAGTACTATAAAATTAAAAATAAATACATGGTAGGGTTGTATTAATGACGGATTAATTTTGTCTAAACACGTTGGTTAAATTAAAGTACATATATTACACATGATTGTATAATATCATTGGTAATAGCATAACCTAAATCTATACCAACTGCACGCCACTGGAAATCACTAATAAATGTATTTATAACCCAAATTTGCCTACCGTATCACCCATGGTACAGTTAATTATATTTTTAATAGAAGCATGGTTTTTTATGGTGTGATCGGTATTGTAGATTTCTTCCACTAATCATACTTCTAATTGACATCTTTTTTACTAGTAATTACTTCATAACATAATATGTGACATTTCATTAATATGTTTATATATATTTTTTGTTTGGGCAACCTATTCGGGGAAAATTGTGAAATTGTTTTTCTTTTAATATCGGGTAATTTTCACTTTGTATATAATTGTATAAAGTATAGTAGTAAAAATTGGTTAAGTTATATATTACATTTTGTATTTTATTTTATATTTTGTTAATTATTTTTTTGATTGATTATGTAGAATTTTTTATAAATTGTTATATTTTTAGTGAAAGATTTTATTGAACCTTTTTATAAACTTTGTTCAATAGGGTCAAGAACAGGGTAAAGAAGTGAAATGGGACAAAGATGATGGGGATCGAATGAGGGATCATATAGGCCGTGGGAGTTTATGGAAGGATTTGGGATGGAAATTAATTTAGAATAAAATAAATCGTGTATGTGTTGTTTGAGTGAGGATATTTTTGAGTTTGTGATTCTCCTAAGGATGTAGTTTTGTTTGAATTTTAAAATTGTAGTGTTACTTGAACCTCGGATGGGGCTCGCGTATGTGAGTATAGGACGGATGATTGCTTTGTACACGAGTAATTTGTTTTATATGGATTGTAAACTGTAGGAATTATACCGAACGTGATATTATTTACGCGTTTTAATAAATTTAAAAACAGAAAACAAAAGCGAAACGGCTTCTGTTCAGAGGTCATATATTTTACGGAGGTGATATTTAAAAACATTTTGTATTGTATTTTTCTGATTATCGTTTGTGATACAATTTTAGAAGCTGGCCAGCTGAGTTTTTAGAAGATTCAAGATAGCAGGGGAGAGCTACCATCGGTAGAAGAATCGGCGATTAACAGCACAGTTTTGCTAAAGTTGGTGAATTTTCATTAACATAGTTTGAATGGATATATTCAAAAATCCAATTAGAAAACCCAGGACTGGCTATCGAAGGTATAGTAGGCACACAGTGTATCTAAATAATATTCATTGAAATGATTGATGAACATAAAT
This sequence comes from Eubasilissa splendida, assembly GCA_031772225.1. Taxonomy (NCBI): domain Eukaryota; kingdom Metazoa; phylum Arthropoda; class Insecta; order Trichoptera; family Phryganeidae; genus Eubasilissa; species Eubasilissa splendida. Next base: position 1,761,393 of record CM062858.1, read on the forward strand.
AACTCAATGTTGGCGGTAATATCACGAAAGCAATGTCCATCAGAAATTGTTTTTGGGGAACAGACAAGGATGAGCGAGTGCAGAGAATTAGAAGATGCCAGATGGTGGATGCGAGTCAACTAACTGCAACTTAGAATGAATTTATTTAGATAAGTTACAATCGAGTTTTATATAATCAATTATAGGAGATCGGAAAAGGGGCGATAAAGCCGCCGGTGTGCTGGACGTCGGTGAGAGGAGTGGTGTGCCAGACGCAAAGTGCAAACGCCGTGATGCAACTAATGCATTCACTTGGACCGCCTGATAATGCATCGGCATCGGCAGGATTAGTTTGGTGGATACGTTCAGATGATGAATAACAAAAATGATAATTTGATATCTCCAAATGGTAAGGAAATAGTGTGGCCAGTCTACTGTAGAGCTTTCCGGGTTGCAGTGAAGAAAGTGATGATAGCAAACGTCTGTTGAACGGATAGGGCAGCAATAAGAATAAGTAAATATTTTGTTCATAAGAGGTCAATCTGGATGGAATGTAGAAAGATATTAATTCTTAGGAGAACACATTCTTATTGTGAAGATGTAATTATTCAGAACAGACGGTTTGTGATATTTTAAATATTAATTAGAAAGATATGCATAAGGTAGATGGCTCTTTCAAATAATGGAACGATTAAATGTATTAATATCAAAAAGGTAACATATAGGTTCGAAAATTGTCGCTAAAAATATTGTCGCTGTAGCATAGTTGGATAATGCACCTTCCCCGGTTAGGAAAGTGATCCAGGTTCGAATCCCTGTGGCGCAACAACAATATTTTTCGATAAAATTGATTTTATATGTATATCTTTCTAATTAATATATTTAATTCATATTTAAGATATTAATTCTAATTGATTGTGACAGTTGATATGTCCTTGCAGTAATTAAAAAAGAACTAATATTTGAATATGTCCAAGAACACACAATTACTGGATTTTCATCTAAAAAAGCACCGTTATTTAACAAATAATAGATATTTTAAATGGAAATATATGTAAGTATGGGTAATTACAGGGCTATTGGCGATAGTGTAATGTTACTCAAAGTGTTTCCACGTATTAACATATATACAACATCCAAAAATTTGGTAGATATGGATGGAAATTGATTAAATGGGTGAGAATGGTGAACGTTATATTTGTATGAGTGATCACATAAGCCAGTCGAAGACAGGTCGTAAGCCCTGTAATTACCCATATTTTTACAAATATTTCCATTAAATGTATAATAAAAAATAGTTTCGTTTCTATGAGATATTAATTATTCGTTTAACCTTTACCATACCATGATATAAAATATCCGAACGCAGCCATGCTGTCAATTCGTGTTACCGTAAATAAATGTTAAAAAAAAAGTTTTTGTTAGGTTAAATGACTTTAATGGCACGAATTTACTCTAAATATTGAGCATTCAATTTTGAATAAATGATTAATAACATAATTTAGAGCATTCATTAAGTCGTATACAATGTGTCCTTCCTTCTTATCTCTCTTCATTTAATTAATGAGAAAGAGACAATTATATTTCTATGTTTGTTGTTTTTTTTACTGTGAAAATACTGTGTGATCTCTGTCTTTCATATCACAAATTGTATTTCTACCAACGTATTAATTTTACAACGGATTGAATGGAAGAAATAATTGTTTTTGTACGGTTCCCTATTCATAATTGGTTTTTCACTAGTCATTCCCAAGCGCTAATATTTTCTTCAGGATTACCTAAAATATGAATTTTATGTTGCATGTATTTACCGAAATATTACAGGTTTAATTATGACGGTAGACCTGTGTTACTGCATGGTTTGGGAAGGGTTAAAAAATAAGTATTTGATCTGCTCACGCTCTTCGATATTCCAGTTTGTTTTGATCTGACAGTGTTATCAATAATAAACTACTCGTATTGTTCCAACAACTTTGATCCCGTATGTTAGATTGATTTTTTTTAAAACATAATTAGGTTATTTAGAACCACCTCAATGGTCCCCATAAAGACCGATATTTCGTATAAAAAATTGTACACGGTCATTGGCTAGTCGATCTGGCTTGGAAGCGGAGTCCGCTGGTGTGACGAGGCGAGTTCACCAGGAGAACGAAAGTGGGATGGATATCACGGTCAACATTGCCAAATGTTGACCCCAGCTCTCTTATATAAGCTTACAATGAACTGATACCACACACACTTGACCGCTCCTCAAAGACTACAGTCGGAATTCGCGTGTGAGCTTTTGTTGTTGTTGTCAAAATGTTAAGCAAATCTGGGGTGAGTTTTAATATCTGTCTAACATAAAAAAATAATAGATTTAAATTTAACGGAAAGTTATGTTCTTTTTTATTTTATTTTTTTAATATATATAACTTTATTATGTCGTTCACATTGTAAGACGTACTAAACAAGTTTCACAATTAAATTATTGTATTTGTGGCGTATCTGTCACTACTTTTTAAATATTTTTTTTTTTTCGTTTTAGTTAGTTTAGTTTAGAAATGTAACAATGAAAAAAGTAAGCGACAAATTGGTTTCAATTATTTTGTAGAGTACATACTTTAAAAATACATACACAAATTTAGTTGTAATGTGATGTTTTAAAATTCAGAAATTCTAGTTTACATACAAATAAGAAATCGTCAACAACACAGATATAGTATACTATAAATTTTATTTTTATTTTACTATAAAGCTTAGCATATTAATATATTTTAGTTCATGGTTTAAAATACAGATTTAATTTAATTAAGCTATTTTTAAATAATAGCAAGCTAAATATTATAAATAATCAAATCCATTTTGCAAATAGTCACCTTTTAGTTCTTACTTTGTTACCCATCAATTATATTTTTATAGTTTTTTTTAATATTTTTGCTTGTATTTTTAATTTTGGTATACATTGTTTCCTGAAGAAGATACCATAGGTATTGAAACATGTTGATTTATCAATAAATAGTGGTTTAAACAAAGCGTTTTATCATAACAAAATTTTTGTTTTATTATAATGATTGATTTATAATAAATAATTAACTTCACTAAACTTTTGTTTATCTTTTGATTTATTTTTTTTGTGATTTAACAATATTTCTGTTAAACGATGTTTTTAAGTTTTATTGATTCAATCATCGATAACAGTAATTATAATTATGAAAAAATATTAATGTTTAATTTTCAAACTAACTTAATTAATGAAATTAACAAAATGATAAAGCTGAGCAGTAAAAATTTAGTCAAACTATTTCTATATTATATATTTATATTTAAAAATTCAGTAATTGTGTATTCTTGGACATATTCAAATATTGCGAACTATTTCTGACTGAATTTTAAAAGTTTTTAAATTAAATTTTATTTTTTTCATTTTTAAAACCTGCCCATAACTTATATTTTTTAATTTATGCAACTTTTTCTCTTTCATTGTGTTGTCTGGCATTTCATGAATTCATGATTTCATTATTTCATGATTCTGAGATGATTTCTGAGATTTGATCATCTTCCTGAATAGCATCTCTTTCTCTTGTATGATGATCGCGCTCGTGTTGATTTGTCTTAATTTTTCTAATAAATTATGTAATAATCGTTGCGATTTTTTTTCAGCCAAAAATAAAATACTATTACAGTAGTTTATATGAGAAATAATTGTAGAGTGTTGAGACTCGATACTGATGCATCTTCTAATCCAAAAGAAAGTCTTTTAAGTCACATCTCTTGTATTTAGCGAAAGATTCAATCTAGAATCTAATACTCCCTAATACAACATTTCTGTTAATTTTTTCAGAAACTTAATTTAGTAAACAACCGTCGTAGTATTGTAATATATTTCACGCGTGTTTATCTTAAGTTGTATTTAGAATAAATAAATAATAAATTCTAGACCACAAGAACACAAATCAGTTTTAAATTAGTATAATATTAAAAGAGACGCGAATAATGTCGCCTAGGCTAACCTTGCAGGCATCATAAACGTGTCTGAATAAATCAACGTTTCACAATTTTTCCAGTAACGTATAAAAAAATAAAGGTTTTATCAAATATATATGGTGTCAATGCTTCAATTTAGCAATATATTATATATGGTGTCACCGTTTCAATATATTATATATGTTGTCACTGTTTCAATATAGCAATATATTATAAATATATATGTTGTCAATGTTTCAATTTAGCAATATATTATATATATATATATGTTGTCAATGTTTCAATTTAGCAATATATTATAAATATATATGTTGTCAATGTTTCAATTTAGCAATATAGTATATATGGTGTCACTGTTTATATATATTATATATGTTGTCACTGTTTCAATATAGCAATATATTATATAGTGTCACTGTTTCAATATAGAAATATAGTATATATGGTGTCACTGTTTCATATTGAAAAATCATATTTTTGATGTGGTTTCTTATTTTGTATGTATTATATTGCAGTCATTGTCAATTCCTCCTCCATACAAATCATACACTCATCAGACCCATAGTTATATTATATATATGACTGAGATATGGGTACAGATTAATAATAATGAGTGCAAGTTTTTGAAAGGAAAAATTTTAATGCGTATTTTGAGCCGGTTTAAAAAATAAAATTGTCGTAGACGATACAACAGTCTCTACACTTTATTTAATGTGATAAGCGTTTCAAGATTAATCAAAATGAGAAGACTTCAGTAAAGAAGACCAAACAGTAATCACCGAAGTCAGCTTGAGAAGGCCAAAGCCAGGATAGAGTGACAATGTCTTTAAAGATATACCTGTCTCAGAAATCTAACAGTAGATGGAAATTTGTACTCAATTCTGAGCGTCGTGATCCTTTGACATGTCTGAACTTGGTGCACTTCTCCATTCATACCGGTCTTGAGCCATGTTAACCTCGTCATCTTGCCTATCAATCTTGCAGGCGATCGTTGCCTTGCTTATTTTCCCTTATCCCTGGCAACATATCTGAAGGGTACAAGAATCCTTCTCCTGGATGTTGTCGAATGTTTTTCAGTAATCCTTAACTCCTGGAGGATAGTGACGCTCGCAGTCTACTGAATATGCACCACATCTCAAAGACATCCATCATGTTCTTTTCTGAGCTTCTTGATATCCATGTTTCCATTCCATACAGCGCTATGAAGAATATCAAAGATTTAAGACGTATTTTGGACGTACGGACCGATTTGTCCATATTTTCGTCAAACAGATCATTGCTAATTTTGCCCATGAAATAAAACATGTAATATAAATCCAGTCATCAGGAGGTCGAGACCCTTTACGAGTAATAGACCTAATAGTGATAATGTTTTACTCTATAGTTATATCTAAGCTTTCTTAAATATTTGTCTATATTTCTACAGTATTTACTACGCCTATCTCATTCTTGCTATTTCTATCTATTCCATTCGTTATAAGACCATTGTGCCGAAGAATATGTCTGAAGCATTTTCCATGTTTGTATATTTACTATGGTTAGTAGTAAACTCATTTGTTTTTTAATATATCTTTATTGTCTTCTTTCTGTATTTTTCTAGACTCTCATCTACTCTCTGGATGAGATGGAGAATAAGGCCAATATCATTTGTTTATTATTACGGTATTGATTACTAGTAACTATGAGATTGTAAAATCTCTCCAGTAATCTAACTAATATTTCTACTTAATCTAACCTAATATTTTCATTCTAAATGTGGTATAATATATTCTATAAACTTATAGTCAACAAATATTCCAATACATCAATAACATTGCATTTTGACTAAAATTGAAATGAGTTATTTAGTTTATTTTCAAAGAATAAAATGACGTCATAAAATGTATGTACATATCATACAAATCAAAATATGTTTTGATGATTTCAGTCAATAGTATTATTTTAAATATGAATTAAATATATTAATTATAAAGATACACATATAAAATCAATTTTATCGAAAAATATTGTTGTTGCGCCACCGGGATTCGAACCTGGATCTCTTCCCTAACCGGGGGAGGTGCTTTATCCAACTAAGCTACAGCGGCATTATTTTTAGCGACAATTTTTCGACCTTATATGTTACCTTTTTTTTTAAATCAATACATTTAATCGTTCCATCATTTGATAATTTGAAAAATTGTCGCTAAAAATAATGCCGCTGTAGCTTAGTTGGATAAAGTACCTCCCCCGGTTAGGGAAGAGATCCAGGTTTGAATCCCGGTGGCGCAACAACAATATTTTTCGATAAAATTGATTTTATATGTGTATCTTTCTAATTAATATATTTAATTCATATTTAAAATATCACAGACCTGTTCTGAATAATTACAACTTCACAATAAGAATGTCCTCCTAAAAAAAAAAAAAATAGTATTATTATTTTAACCTTTCTTTATGATTCCAGGTACTTCTCTTGGTCCTCGTCGGTCTTGCCAGTGCAAAACCTAAACCAACTGGGTGAGTCCCTTAAATAAAGTTAAAACGTCTAGACCCTCTCATATTCAAAAGACACTCGTATATTAAAGACAATTACAAGAGTTAAAAAAATAATAAGATAAGACACATTTGTTTAAACCATTATTTATTGATAAATCAACATGTTTCGATACCTATGGTACCTTCTTTAGGAAAAAATGTATACCTAAATTAAAAATGCAAGCATAGATAAAAACAAAACAATAAAATAAAATAAATCATATAAATAAATCATTTTTGAAAATTATTACCATTTTAATTTGTTTTCACAGTAATTCCTAATTAGTTACCCACCATTTATACTTTTATTCTTTTGTTTTTATCTATGCTTGTTTTTTTTAATTTTAGTATACATTGTTTCCTAACAAAGATACCATCAGTATCGAAACACGTTGATTTATCAATAAATAGTGGTTTAAAGAAATGTGTTTTATCTTATTATTTATATAATTGAAGAAAAGAATAGTAATTTACCAAATATAATCATTTACTAAAAAAATGTGCTCTTCTGCTCGCTTTGAATAAACTGGTTTGAAACATATACATTTCAAAAGTTAAATCTTGTGTCATTGAGGACTTATAAGATTTATTGCTTTTTATGACCCAATGCATGCCACGAATTGTCATAAATGTCACATTTTTCTTTGATATCTTCAAATATTAACATTTAATTACTAAAATATTCTTCTGAAAAACAGCGATTCTGAATACTAAATTGTCTCTGGTTTCTGACATAAGAAAATTGACAAATTTTATTCGTCGGTCATTCAACAATGTTACTGTACTCCGGGGCTGGTGCCCTTCTCACTCGCCCCTAATGTCGGAAGATTATTAAAAATACTTGTATATAACAGTATATATAAAACATTAATATGATTTTTTTAAATGTATTCGCTTAGCAAAACCGAAGTCTCTACTGTAGGATGGTGTTTTATATTATTTGTAAATTTGAATATTAATGAAAATGACTAGATACGTGTATTCTTTTTCATTCATTATTCGGTGCGATATTTTTTTTTTTAATCACTGTTAATATTGTTTATGTATTCGTTAACTTTTTTAAAGTCAAATTGGTCAACTTTTAATTTATTTTATATGACTTCTGTCTGATTTATAATTTGAATAATGTAGCATCTATGTCTTAATTGTGTTTTTCTAATCACATATTTACAAACGTGTAATAATTTATCACCAGTAAAATTTACGCAATATTAATGCCATCTTGCCAATAGCAGTATCGTGAATTAATGGTATTTCCATTGTATTACTATATTGAATGTTTTCTATACAGTTTTATACATTTTTACTGATATTAACATAATTTTTAGATAGTTGCACTTTAGAACTCTCCCTCGCCCTTACCCGTTTCTCATTTTCAGAGATATATGTGTATTATTTTGAGTGCTATTCGACCCAATTTTTCCAATGTTTCTCTCTAGGACCCTGCTTAAAACATAAGACATCTTACTCCTATACAAATATTTATTGTATTGAATGCCATATTTTTAACATTTTGCATAGTTACACTTTAGGACCCTGCGCTCACTCCTATCTCTGGTCTCACTCCTGCCCTTGAACATCCCCTTCCACACATAAAACCATCCAAGTTTTGTAAAAATACTCTTTTTTATACGACCCTCTCCTCTCACATAACCACCCCCACCTCCTGTCGCTGATGTAAATAAATATTATGTCGAATGCCATCACAACCCAATCAGAATCATGTGTAATGCCAGGAAGGGACCGCTTGTAATATTTAATATCTCAAAGCCCTTCTGTGTGCCAGGGTTAAAGAAATTTGAAAGGAAACTGACTGATTGCACTGTAGTGATGTATCAATTTCCTTTGAATATACGAATTAGTTGGATGTGTGATCTTTTTGTTTCTTTTGACAAACATTTTAAACGTGTAACAGTGTAATACTAGGGGTAGTTATTTGAAATTTTTATGTACATTTTTTGCGTTCGTCCTTAATGTTTTAAATAAAACATATTAATATATATAGTATAAATATCAATAATCCAAATCAAAAATATTTAAAAATTAATTGCTTTAAAAAAATATCTAACCTTACTAATCTACTTTGTTTTTGGAATACCAAAATCCATGTGGATTGCGGATATTTTTAAAAGTTTATATTAACCTTTTATCTGCCAGGCATATTTTACGCATAATACGGTTCTAGGCTAGCCACTTTTTTGTGTGGGAAAAATGTATAATAGTCACATTGCTCGTGTCCTGGCTTGACAAACACATAATTTAAAAGGTTATGAATGTCATTAATTGACACGACAGTCACTTTGCGGTGTAACATGATTGTTTGGTGACGACGCACTTGAATCACTGTACTTACTAACTTTACTTACTTAAGCACTAACTTTATTGTATTAAGTATACAACGATGTCACTTCGTTGATGGAATTTATGCGGTAGAATGCATTGGTCAGCTCAGGAGCGAGAGAGCAGTGAAAGTCTCGGTGCGCTGGCACTAGCCGTGTTGTTGACGTCCCACGGTGGTGGTTGATTACTGATTCGGCAGATGCGTTCAGCGCCCTGTCCAGACCACAAATATTTTTTTTTTTCAATGTATTACATTTTTTTATAAAGAAAGAAAATAAACGACAAATAAATGTATATAGAATGTTCAATTTCAATATTGTTCTTAATATGCATACGCTTATATAATATATATGCTATAATTTTAAATAAAATTTCATTTTTATTTTAACTTACCTTGCAAATATTTCAAATATAGTTTCATTTTAAATCTATATAGTATCTCTTCCTTTCTTATTTATTAATTATTGACATACATGATAAACATAAAATACAATTATATTGCAATTAAATACTCGTAGTTTATTGTGTGGGATGGAGTAGACTCCACCTCTTATATATACAGTATTGTCCTGGCTGCTTTGATAGACTTGCAGTCTATGTTAAAGTAGCCAGTTTGTCGACAGGAATAAAAATAAAAATATAGAAAAAAAAATATATATATATAGTGGGAGTGTTGTAGAACTAGTGAATTATTAGTGTAGGCACTGTATTATGATTACGTTAAAATATTGAATAGAGATGCTTCTGATTGATCTCTACCCAATTGGATCATATATTGGGTTCATATTTGTGTAATCTTATTGGAAGTGAACGATTTCCAGTTGGTGTTGAGTGTGTTGTATAGTTTCGGAGCTAAAAACGTGTAGAATCTTTGATAAAATGTCGTTGTTGCTCTCGGAACTGGCGTGCAGATGTTCGTTGTTTGTCTTGTGTTGTGTCCATGATTTATCTCTGTGGTGAGTTTTTGTTAGCATGGAAAAATTGGACGAGTCTCAACATAAAGATTTGTCTAATATCTAAGGGCATTGTATTCTTCAAATATAAGATCTGATGGATATCTAAAGGGACGACCATTTATTACATTGGGAATTATCTTTTGTGCTCTTTTAGCCGACTCTTATATTATTTTTGCTGCTCCTCCCCAAACTAAAATACCATAATTAATTAAGGAGTGGTTTATACATTTGGAATTTCATTGAAAATCCTCATCGCACTGTATATCACTGATTTCTGAGATATAGCCTTCTTCCTGAATAGTAGTCTTAGTCTATACTTTTCTCTTTATGGTGTCCATGCATTGATTGATTAGTATCAATTTTTCTTATAAATTTAGTTATTTTTTTAGTTTGGTTTTTAAAAATAAATAGCATACTTAAATATATTTTCTGTTTAAAGGTCATCATCTTAAGATCTTTCAGCATTGTACTGATCCATGCTCTATCCATCTTGCAGGAGTTCCTCTTATTTCTTACTCACTATCCCTTAATTTCAAGTTATCAGCAAGATTTCAAAACCATTTCTTTACAAATGTTCATGTTTCCAGGATATTTGAACGACTATTGCACGGCTTGACGGAGGACGAAGACAACCACCATGTCCGCACTGTCCACAAATATAATGAGGTGAACGTGCCTATTTACAGACACGTTCCTGTATACCAAGAGTACCAGGTTAATATGCTTCTTGCACAATATTTGTATTTGGTTTTTTTTTTAACCTTTGGAGATTATTATTTACTCACTTTACCTGCAAAGGCCTTGTGTCCGGTTCGCACATGAGTGCTTCAGCTGGAATTTTTAAAAGGTTCTAAACAGTTTGATAAAAGCAAATAGGTCACTTATAGTTCTAACTGAAATAAGGGCAAAGGTTGTTTTCTCTCTGGTAGAGGGTCAGAAATTATCTGGTTGTTGGTGGTTCACCCTGCAAATCTGCACACAAGTGCGCGGTCTTCTACACGTGTTCACTTGTGTACACTTGCTGTAAAATACTCACCGCTAGATGTCTCATCTCTTTCCGTCATCCACCACAAACCTTAGAAGACTACTATTATAGAAGACATTGTTAGAAATTCCCATCCATTTGAAAAGACACGTAACATATCTCAAGAATATACATTAGACATATATTTTTTTAATATTATTGATGTTTGTAGCATTAACTTTGTGGTTAGACATAATAAAAAATTGTTCCTACATTTAACTTTGTTTAGACCACTTTAAGTGGTTAACCAATTAAACTTTACAAACATTCCGCTATTTAATGTATTTCTTATTTCAATATGATGTCGTTTAAATTTTATAGAATATAATTCAGAAGGTACGTTAGTATCGAAACCGGTTGACGTATAAATAATTCTCAGTGGTCTAAACAAAGTTAAATATAGATACAATTTTAAATTATGTTTTTTTAGCAATATTTTGAATATGTTAAAGAATGCACAATTGTTGGATTTTTAAAATATCAAATATCTCATAGAGACGAAGCTATTTTTATTATATTTTTTCGTCTCTATGAGATATCTGGTAAATAAAATATTACGCACATTCTTAATGCAGTTTAGTGACACATTTAACCCAGAAAATCCTTGAATAAACATTTAATATCGACTTATTCAAAGGTTTTCTAAATAAAACCCGTTTTCAATTCAATACTAATTTTTTTGAAAAAAAAAGTTTTTACAACCGTTCAAAATCATGTGTGTTGGCTTTTTTAAGCTATTCTGTCATGTGTCTCTGACCTTTTCTGCCGACATTTCGAATCGCATTCAGAGTACTTTATCAGGGTTGATATTTATACACACGTAAAACGTAATACCTGTCTTAGACACGGCATTGCCACGAGCACTCGGCTCTCTAACACTAACATCAGCCATGATAATGGAATCCAAAACGTCGATAAGAGGGATTGAGAATGCACTGGATAATGGCCCAGAAAACTCTTCACTGAATAAAAAAATAATGAATATTATTTCCGCAACAACTCTTTTTGTATAATAATCGGAATTGTCCAACAATCCGTGTAATTTTTCGGTATAAAAAAAATATTATATACTAATATTAAAATAATTTCTTATTTTAAAGGTACCTGTAGCAAAGCACGTTCCAGTGTACAAGAAAGTCGAGATTCCAGTGTACAAGAACGTCCATATTCCAGTGTACAATAAGGTCTCCGTCAATGTGCCGTACAATGTCAACGTTCCAGTCTACAAACATGTTGAAGTGCCAGTCTACAAGAATGTAGAAGTCCCAGTTTATAACAAGGTTCCAGTTGACGTTAACGTTCCGGTCTATAGGAATGTTGATGTTCCAATTTACAACAAAGTTCACGTGCACGTGCCGTACAATGTCAATGTTCCAGTCTACAATAATGTCGAGGTGCCAGTGTACAAGAACGTAGAGGTTCCGGTTTACAAGAATGTTCCAGTTGACGTTAAAGTTCCCGTGTACAAGAACGTAGACGTTCCAATTTACAACAATGTTCCAGTGGACGTGAAAGTTCCGGTGTACAGCCAAGTTCAGGTTCCAGTGTACAATCAAGTCCAAGTTCCAGTCTATAATAAAGTTCCTGTCGATGTTCAAGTTCCAGTTTACAGACCCGTTAACGTAGACGTAAAACATTATAGACATGTACAAAACACGTACGTTTCTGAATTAAGTAGAAGTGACGGATTTGTCGAAAATGGAGCTACTTTCGTAAATGGAGCTTCTGTCGTAAATGGTGGATTTCTAGGAGAACGCAGAAATTAAGAATTTATGAAAAATTCAATTAACGTGAAGAGACAATATTACGATGCTTCAAGATATTTTAATGGAAGATATTATTACCTACGTTAATACATATTTTGAACAATTTTTATTACGTTTTCAGCTGTACTCTAAAAATGGAAATAATTGTATGAAAGTTCACATTTTTGAAGATTTATTTTTATTTTTTAAATATAAAATTATGTTGAAATATTTCCTTTTATAAAAGAAATACCGTGAATATGTAGTAATTTGGCGCGTGAGATTTCTCTCAGAGATTTGTCTCAAAAGCGTATAAAGGACAGTATAGAGTATAGCTTGAAGCGAGCTGACTCTTTGCCGTATGCATTGTCTACGCAGAGTAGAATGTACATTTATTTTTTATTTCAACTTTATTACATATACATATATATATACATTATAATTTTTATTATTTACCAAACTGCATAACAATTTTACGGCAAGTATACCTACCGAGCTTTACCGACAAATTTCTGAGATGAGAGATCTAAATCTCATCAGTGGACACACACTATTACACTTCTAGATTAATAATAACTTGATTTTAATCTATGAATATTACTGTTATTTTTTAAATTTTATTACATTTTTATTTTATCTGTAATAAAATGGTTACAACACACACATTCAAAACCAAGTATTTTGTCTTTATCCTTACCCTTCCATTCTTCCATCTCTCCCCTATAAGGTGGGATCCATGTGTTATTCGCGGATATAATAATAGGTTAATAATTTATTTATTTGTACATTCGTACGGTACGATGTTAATTAACAAAAATTTTATAAAAACAAAAATATCCTTAAAGACAGATTATTGAAAAAGCTATTCTGTGTGTTGTGAAAAAGATATTGTAAAATATTTATAGATAATAAAAAATTTACATACGACACAATGAAATCATAAAAAAAGCAAAAAACATAGAGTAAATAATTCATTGCAAAACTACTTTTAATACATAAAAATCATGGTGTTAATTGATGAATTTTAAATAGAAAATACATATCAAAAATTTTGGGTTTAAATTAAAAGTTATTTATAAAAAATATGTAGAAATAAAAAAAGTATTTAGAAAGAGTAAAGAAGGAATTTAGGGGAGATTGAGGACACTTCTTCCTTCTGGAAGACTTGGAACAGTAAATTTACAAAAATCTATGAACACCATATTATTTTAAGCTAGCAACGTTCTAACTTTATGTTGTAGTGACATCTATCAAACTAGAGTGTAGTTGATATGGCGGACGTGTTTATGTTATGCGATGTTTGAAGAAGTTTTTTTTGTAAGTATTCCAACTGAGATTTCAATTATTTTAAATAATAATATCAAAATATATAAGAATTTAATATAAGGCATATCTATAATAGATTATAATTGTGTGCAGATAAAAGAGTAAAGTTAAAACACCTAAACCCAATACAATATAGATACCCCCCGGATCAAGCGTCCAATATTTTTTATTTTACTTTAAAGATCTACTATCATGCCTAGAACATATAAAAATAAAGAAGGTGCTCACAAAAGGATATCTATTGATGGTGCGAAGCTGGGATCAGGCTGAGTTTAAAGGATCGTACGGTTCACAAAGATATGAGAAGAAAAGCTACAGATGAAGAAATTGTTTACGTTCCAGGCTAGAGACAATCACAAATTTCACATGCAAATTTATGAAGGGAGAGAATTAGTTAGATATTTAGTGAGTTAAAATATTCTCAATCTATCGCACACCTTTGCAAAATGACGAATATACAAGGTTTGCGTGCTTCTACCTCCACATTCAGAAGTCCAGAAGAAATTAGAACCTAATCTGAAGACGTGACCTGGAAACGCTGCAAGAAGCGGAAGAAATAAAGTTGTATTAGAATAATGTTGGATAGATGTTAAAAACCTAGAAACAATTTTCGATAGTGAATTTCTTTTCAAGAATCACATTGACCGAATTACCTGCAAGGCCTATAGAATGCTAGGATTCATACTTCGAACCTGCAAACACTTCCAAAATTGTATTACGCATTCGTTCGCAGTCACGCATTTCAAATATGGATCCCATGACAGATTACATATATTGCGAGATTAGAACGAATACATAATAGGTTTCTTTGACATCTTAATGTTAGATATAATCTAACATTCAACTCCTATTTAGATGCAGCAAACTTCCACAATATAAAACCCCTAGAATATCGAAGAACACGTGCTGACCAAATACTCCTCTTTAAACTACTGCAAGGCCATATTGACTGTCCCAGCCAATTTATATCCTTGCACACACTATCTAGATCGACCCGGCAGTCCGCACTCTTCCACATTCCTATAATTAGAACATCTTAATACTAAATTCATTCATTCACCGGTCATGCAAAAACCATAATGAAAAGATAACAGAAATTGACTTTTTAACATTAGCCTTATTATGCGTAAATAGTTATTTTTATGAACCATCTTTCTCTCCCTTTACCGCAACAATATTTGTAACCTCCCCCATCCTTTCTCTCACATTTTTTTTATTTTTCTTTCTTCTATTATTAATTCATCTTCATAATTCATATATATATATATATATAGCGAAAATAAAAAATACATCAAACTTATTTTTATACGTAGAACTTAAAAATAAATTTTTGAATAACAAGTTATGAGTACAATAATAATAAAATTGTTGCCCAAAAATACGCTGGATTTCTTACCAATTAATTGGGTGATTAAAGTATTAAAATCGATTAATTAAATAATTAAAATTTCTTAATTTAATATGAAAATATTGCAATGTGCAATGACTATTGAGTCTTTTTTTAAATACATAAAATCAATCGTATCGGAAGATATTGTTGCTACCGGAATTTGAACCTGGATCTCTTCCTATCCGGGGAAATTGCATTAACCGATTATGTTACACCAACACAGTGCATTGACGACAAATTTTCTAACTAATATGTTACACTTTTCAAATTGATACATCTATCGTTCCATTACTTGAAAGCCATTTTCTTTATTTTTACGGAATCTCAAATACCTTTGAGTAATCCGATAAGATGCGCCAGAATTAATAATTCATTTGTATTACATTTTGGACACATTGATACAACTTATACATTATTAAGGAGAACACATTCTTATTGTGAAGTTGTAATTATTCAGAACATGGATTTAAATTCATAATAAAACATTACAGAGCAATGTTCTGAATAATTACAACGTCACAATAAGAATGTGTTCTCCTTAATACTATTGAGTCACATAAATAATCTAAATAAATAATCTACCAGTGTGACGGAAAAAATCTCATAGTATGCTACTGTGTAAAAAAAAAAAATTGTATAACAAATATAAATATAATGTTATATGTCACATAACTTTACCCACTTTTTAAAAAAATATTAAAATAACAATTGTTCTTAATTATATAAATCAAATACAATAAAATATTTTAAAAAATAATAGGAAAAGAAACAGGTTCACGAAACACGCGAGCAGACGAAGGGATCGTCTACCGGTTTTAAAAATGTTCGGACGTCAACAAAATGAAAAAAAAATTAATATTTAACATACATTACATACTCATTACAATGAATATTTCATTATCTTTATTTTTAACCACTGTGAGTTAATTATATTCACCAACCGGTTTCGAAATTAATTTCATTTATATTAATTTTTTTAGCATAAAATAATACAATTGAAATAGGGGTATTTACTTTATTAAACGTGATCTGTTCTAAGGCAATTTACGTGTACAGTTTTAATAAGTTGTATATTGTTAAGGTACAATCAAAAGTTATAAAAAATATTTTTGTCTATAATATAGTTGGAGACAAAATGTGTAGGTAGTTAGGTTAGCACAAATGACAAATTAGTTTCATTTTATATTCTACCTACATCAAGCAACCACTTTGTAATTTTTGGTTTAAAATCGTTAATCACTTAGAGTCTTTAAGATCTAGCGGCAATTTATTAAATATACGCGGCGCACAGAATAAGAAGATCGTTAACCGAATTTGGTAACATTTTTGGCACTTAGAAGTACCCTAAGGTCATGCTCCTAGTTTTCTTTGATTCGGATCGTGGATATGAAGTAAAGTTTTTTTAAAATAGTTTATGATTGATCTGGTAAGAGCTGTCTTATGTCCAAAACTGAAGGATTTAATAGTTCTCAGAGTTATATAAATGACCATTTCTGAGCCTCATTAGAGAATCATTAAGTAAGAGCTGCATAGCCCATGCACATATGCGTAACTGATGAGACTCTGACAAGTGAGAGTATACCATTTTTAATAAAGTAATATTCATGAAGCTGCGTAAAATTTTGAAAAATATAAGTTATTTTTCTCACTTTGGAGCTTACTTGATCGACATGAGATGATATATGAAAATAGCTTTTTACTTCATCAAGGTGATAAACTTACTTACCATCACGCTGTTTTTTCGCGGGGATAGGCAGAGAGGATAGAGCGCCACACTCTTCTGTCCTAACACTCAATTCTTGCCTCATCCACATTTATATATCTACTTATCTTATTTACATGATCATGCCAAGGCGTCCTCTATTTCTTGTCAATACTTGCGTCATAATCTATCTTTCATCAAAACTAACTAAAACATTACGTTTTTAAATTCATTTAATAAAAAATACTATAATTTAATTTTTAAAAATAAAATTAGTTATTACGATGATGAAAGCGCCCTTGAGGTGAAAGTTTTTACAAAAATTGCGCTTGTTTTTACAAATTATCCAATATTATTATTAAAGATATGGAAATTGACCTAATGATCCAAAATTATTGTAAAAAAAATTAATAGGATTAGTGGTTAAATTTTGTTGACTATTTATGATATTTCGGTTAATTTACACGCATTTTCTAACAATTCTAAATTATTCAGTTTAATACCAACATTGTTCATATGTAAAATAGACATTCCCAAATTTTTATCAAAAGTATGATTATTCGAATATTTTACACACTAGTACTGGTTACAAGATGTTCTCTCGCGGTCCACCATACTTATGCATTCTCGCCTGACGTACCTCTCCATACACACATACAGTCAGACCCATTCGTCCCGAAGGCGCGTGCGCTTGTCATTCCGTCCTCATTCCATAGACATCATATTTATTAAATTGGTCATTTTTGTCTTTTTAATTTATGAGAAGTTTTCTTATATTATATATATATATACATATATTCGAACTTGGATCTCTATTTCCAATCCGGGGAAGTATACTACCAATTTTGTTATAACGCATGTATTTGTCATGACAAATTTTCGATCCTATATGTTACACTTTTTCAAATTAATACATCTGTCGTTCCATTATTTTTGAATTATATAATTAATACATTAAATTAGTATTTAATACATCACAGACCTATGTTCAGAATAATTACAACTTCACAATAAGAATGTGTTCCTTTAATATATTATATATGTTAATACCATAAAAAAGTGGACGGATGATAACCTACTATCAATTAATACTGATAAAACATATTTTCTATGATTTGCTATTCAACAGCTTTCTGAAATTAATATAAAAATTCACACCAAAGTCTGCACTATCCATCAATATCTCGGACATGCAACGGGGAAAGATTGCTGGAAATCGGGACCCTGGAAAAAATACAATAGAACATCATGGCTGAATAACCTGAAGTAATAGTTTGGCCAGTCTACCGTAACAGCGTCCGTTGAAGGGATAATGCATGAGAAGATACTCAAATTACCATTCTGACGAAACTAATTAGTACTTTCACGTTGGTGACTTTGTCACAACCTCACTTAGTGAAAAATACTAACTTTGCTAGCTAATGCGCTGGAGAGGCATCTAGTTAACAGAGAGCAATCTAAACATCGTGTACATTTCATTCAAAAGCAACCTAAATATTATTTAGCACTCTCAGAAGGCTCGCTTTAACGATCTGCCTCCCTATACTCGAGCCCAAACTGTCGGACAACTCTGGGCATAAATCATAATATTGACAGAGATGCACAACGCTGAGATCGCTTTATCGATAATTTGCTACCTGCGTGTGCACAGCCGATGAGTCACACTGAAGAGCTGCAAGAGCTGAAAAATACTATTTGATGAAACCAATCACCGCGTTTGAAAGTTAATTTACAAGATGATGACAGCGACACAGATGACGACAATGGTGATAATGATCATCTATAGATATAAATGTTATATTTCAAAATCTTACGTGATTAGCTTTGTGGAAGTCCAAAGGTTTAGTTTATTACTGACGATGACGCAGTAAGCGTCGAAAACGCTTTGATTAATATTTAATTAAAGTATTGTGTGAGGTAAACAACGTAGTGTTTTACTTATTGGTAAGTAACAGCCCGTGTACAGGAAGAACGTTTACGGAAGAATATAACAATTTTAGATTATGCCTTAATTTAAATGGCATCCAGGGCTTAGCAATTTTTATTGGCAGTATGGCTGTATTGAAGATTTTGTATTTAATTGTAGTCATTAGAGTTACAGTAGTGACACCACGATCGATCCCATTATCTTAAATGGGATGACCCGACCACAGAAAATAAGCGATCGCCAAAAAATACAAGTAAATAATGATGAAAACCAAAGAAAAAAAAATTATAATGTAAAGATACGACAATGGGATAGCAATGAATCTATAACATAAATATTAATATTTAAAATATAAGATTACCAAAAAAAAGATCAGACTGTACATTACTTGCATCCGTACTAGCTCTAAATGAAATAGAAGGTGGAGAACCATGCTACAGGTAAGTAACAGCCCGTGTACAGGAAGAACGTTTACGGAAGAATATAACAATTTTAGATTATGCCTTAATTTAAATGCTTCCAGGCTTACAATTTTTTTCATTATGGCTGTTTGAAGATTTTGTATTTATTTTACATTTGAGTTACAGTAGTGACCCCACGATCGGATCCCATATCTTAATAATGACTCGACCAAAGAAAAATAATTTATTCGTAAAACCGGCTTTGGGATAACGTCATGGATTTTGTAACTGACTTTAATTTTTTTTTTTAATTCCAAAAAAAAGATAAATGTGACATTTGTGATCTTTATACAAATGAATGAATGGAAGAACACTATTGGTAGATGTTTATTGAAGCCAGATAAAACACAAAAGCTTAATGCGAGAGGAAAAACAAGAACATAAACAGAATGACATTCCAATGATAATAATATTCGATTAGCAAAATATAATGACATGCCCGAAATCGGGAAACACCTCATTTTATTTTTTTATTTCCAACGAAAATTTAATTTGTACAATTTAACCGCATCTTTTACCTCTCTCTGTCTGTCACGTCATATTATCATGGTCCTCTATTATGCCTCTACAGTGGTGGTGACCCACCACTTACCAAGGAACGTTCTAAAAGCAAAGCTCCCATATCTGTCCTTCACAGCACTGGCAACCATGCAACAAGACATAGCAGCCAACCAAAAACCATTCACCATCCGTACAGTAGAAACATTTATCCAGCAAAACAAGAAACACAAATAACAAGTCCCTCACACACCCCTAGTTAGAACAAGGGGTTGAGAAAATACGAGATTTAGGAAGTGTGGAAGGAATTTGGGAGGATGGGATTAGGGAACAGCGAGGTTGAAGGACCAACCGGAACCACGAAGAAACACGACCCACCTGAGAAATGCTTCGTAAGGTATCTGGATATTCTTCTTCCACTAGATCTACAGCGCGAAGTGGGATGACACGCATTATGCACATTAGCAGGATGAAACACTAATCGGTACGCGCGGTAGCGAGAAACTGATTACCTAAACAGTACACTATCAGCTCTACAGAACAGGAAGATAATTAATACAGACCAACAATTCATTCCCACATGGCAAGAAGAACTTGGCTGTAGTTAACGCATCTAATGATAAAGGATTAATGTCAAACTTCAATTACAACACTCAACTGATCCAAACCATAGACAACAAAACCACAGAAATGGTCATGTTCTGGGTGTAAGTGGAGAAACAGGCAGGTAATGGAAAGAAACCATTATAGCGACCGGTGATCCATGAATAAGTTATAAAGATCGAACACCCCTTAAAGGGAATAAAAAGACAATACACAATAACAAAAAAAGGTTCTTTCCGACAAAGGAACTAGGCCAGGATAGCCTGGACCAGTGGATATTCAACCTGAAGGGCGGATGGCTCTCACCCTCTTTCTAAATACCTGACCGTCTCAAAATCCCCCAGTAAAACACCCAGATACCAACGAACTCCCGAAAAGTCCAAAATTTATTTTGTTCCTAACCAGATCGTCATTCCGAGCCTCAAACAAGTTTTAAACGGTCCCAGGTCAAATAATTTGGTCCGAAACTCGCGATGGGCCATGCCAGAGAATATCTTCGGTCTTTCTCTCTCACGGCCATTCGGGGGAGGAAGGAGTGAGTCCATCTCCCCGTGGCCGTTTCGTACGAGGTACTGGAGACGAATACCCGCCGCTCATAGAGGAGGAGCCTGTACTCTCAGACACACAGTACCGGAAGTTGAGTATTAGACTAAACAATATAACGAGGACGAATCAAAAATTATCAACACTTTCACACCTTCAAGGATGTCATACTGCCTTATGCGCATGCGTATTTAGAATTCGGTCACGTATGCAAAATTTGATCCCGATCGCGTTATTGACCTTCCGACTATTATTGTGTAAACATGTCCGCTTCGATAGCAGTTTGCACCAAGGAAGAACAATGAGTCTGATTTTTTGGGTGGGAGGGTGTGAAGGGGGCTGAAATTCATCGTAGACTTGGATCACAATACGGGGACAGTGCTTCATCACGTAAAAGTGTTTTTTTGTGGATCGAAAAGTTTAAAAGTGGCCGGACGAGTGTGACGCGCGAAGAGGAAGCAGGACGCCCGCCAATCTCTAGAGGTTGCGTCTTTTTTGAGCATCAGTCATGGTTCTGCACATCAAATAGGCATTCGTAAAGTCTGTGTAAATAAATTGTAGAACGAACAATCTAGATCATTTTTGACTTGCCCTCGTATATGTCACCCCCGACAACTTGCAAGCTGTTGCTGATATTGTGGGTTCACGTCTACCCGCACCTCATCGATACAGTTGGCCTTTGGCCTATCTTGTGCCCTATCAATAAATGTCAATATTTTTTGAAGATAAAAGTGGTAAAAATAATATTCATAAACTTAAAATAAACTGCACAATAAGCGCATGTCCCCAATATACAGGTATAAAATAATGTATAAAAATATCAACTCAACATATGTACAAGAACTCGTGAAAATCTGAGCAGCATCGGATATGCTGATGTTTATGGAGCTAAAATAGAGTGTGTTTCTGTCACGTACTTGCTTAATAGAACGCATTCGTTGTACACTTCTGAACTATGGAAGGTCTAAGAGAAATTCCTTGTGACAATTAAATATTTATTACAATTATGATACAAGAGATACAAGAGATGATACAAGTCTCGTTACTAGTTATATACTAGTAACGAGACGAACGGTAATGCCGAAAAGAGGCTGTTCCCTATTTATCCCCGCACACACGAACACATATACACGCACACGCACACATCTATACAATCCAAGGACATCACAGTTTCTATGCCTTATTTTTAAGTCTTTTCGCTTTACCTAATGTGTCCTATCACCAAAACACATCAGAAACATAAAAAATCATTTTAAAAATATGAATTAGAAAGATATACATATAAAATCAATTTTATCGGAAAATATTGTTGTTGCGCCACCGGGATTCGAACCTGGATTTCTTTCATAACCGGGGAAGGTGCATTATCCAACTATGCTACAGCGGCAATATTTTTAGAGACAATTTTCGAACCTATTTGTTACCTCTTTGATATTAATACATTTAATCGTTCCATTATTTGAAAGAGCCATCTACCTTATTTTTAGAGAATCCAAATACCTTTGAGTAAATTAATAGCAGACGCCAGAATTATCAATTTATTTTTATTAAATTTTGGACACATTGATACAACTTTATTAATTGATTTTATATGTATATCTTTCTAATTAATATATTTAATTCATATTTTTTTTAAATATCACAAACCTATGTTCTGAATAATTACAACTTCACAATAAGAATGTGTTCTCTTAATAAAAAAATCTAATCAGGTTATTCTGATCTACCGCAATAGTCTGATTTCATGGTCAATAATCATTCTAGAAGTTGAGATACAAGTTTCTTGACTATTTTTTAACAATGCTTTACATAAGAGGTGGATTATCATATTAACTATAGAAATAATATAATAAAAAATATATATCTCTTGCGGTTGTGTGTTTTGTGTGGGATGCGGTAGTATTAACCTCTGATATTCACGTTTGATTTCTTACAATTTAACTGCTGTAATTTTTTTTAATGGAATAATTTATAAATAAATAATATATTCAATGTGTGGAATATCCAAAAAATAAGATTTTTAATGTATTTTATTTTTATTACTAGAACTATTAGACAGTATTGCTATTGACTGATCTCTGCCCATTTGCATAATACACACACACATATATATATATATTTTTTATTTTTTAAATAGAGATGGGTACATCGAATACATGTGACATCAATATTGTTACTATTTTCAAACTAAGCTAAACACTTGTGCTATAAAAATAGGACTAACTTGATGATTCGATATTATATTATGGAATGGAAGCATGGATACTTACGAAAAGAAATTTGTGATGTGGATCTGCAGAAGAATGCTCAAAATAAGCTGGATGAATGGATTACGAATGAAGATGTTATGATTTGAAAGAATAAAGAAAAATAAACATTTAAAGCAATTAAAATTTTAATATTTCGGATGATGTGCGAGATCTTGCACCTCATAATGCAGAGAAAGATTGCTGGAAGTCGGGACCCTGGAAGAACGAGAACATCATGGTTAGACAATGGCACGGTCGGTCTACTGTAGAGCTTTTCTGGACTGTATTAAATAAAGTAATGATAGCCAATCATGATCAACGTCCATTGAATGGATAGTATAATAAATTCAGCATATAGACGATTGTATTCATTAAAAAAATAGATCCGATGAATACGTAAAAGAACTGTTATTATTAATGGTTACCCGAGTTTTGGGGTTATCGCTAAGAATTGCCTAATAATGTTTTTAAAACTCATATTTGAACCGAAGCCTGTTGCGATGTCATACATTCAATCGAAGTGTAAAAATGGGATAGACTTCAAGGTTAACAGTGCAAATATTGACCCCAGCTCTCTTATATAAGCTCTCGCTGGACAGTCATCACACATACCTGACCGCTCCTCGAAGACTACAGTCGAATTTCGCGTGTGATTTCTCATCAGTGGTGTTGTCAAAATGTTTTGCAATATCGGGGTGAGTTTCAGAATCCATTGATTTATTTTCAGTTTAGATCAACCATTTTTTTTCGTTTATATAAACCATACATTGTTGTATTTTTAAATTTATATATAAATATTATTTTTTAAGAACACACTTTTGTTGTCATGTTTCAGTTTTTCAGACATAGTTCCATTGTATTTTTAATACAAATAAAATTAATCAACTAGAAAGGTATACAGAAAAAATCTATTTATCGAAAAAATATTTTAGTCGCTACCGGAATTCGATATATCAACAAAGTACGTTAACAACAAATTTTTGAACATATATTCTGTAGTTCTTTAAAATTAATACATCTGTTATTCCATTTAAAAAAAAAAACAATTAGTAACGTATTTCGTAACGTAAAAGGTTTAGGTTCGAATCCCGGAAGCAACTAAAATATTTTTTAGATAAATAGATTATTTCTATACACCTTTATATTTGATTAATTTAATTTTCACTGAAAATATTTATTTTACTAGAAGATTATGTTGTTAACGTTCAACATAATAAATCATTCAAATACTAAGAGTTCTTTAAGATAACAAAATATGTCAAACTATATTAATATAATGTATATAAAGGTGCATCTAACATATTTTATAAAGATACTTATACTGACATTGTAATATATAATACTTCTAATTATCCATTTTCTCAAAAATTATCAGCTTTTCATTCCATGCTTAGAGTAGATTAGTTAATGTTCCCTTAACATAGAATTAAATATTATTTAACAAATTACAATTAATATCTGATGGTTATAATATTAAATTAATTAATAATTTGTAAAACAAAAAATACAAGAAAAAATTTATCAGCCAACATATAATTGCTGCACATAACTAGATTATCTGTGAAATGAGCGAAAAAAAAAGCTAGTTTTTAGTAGTATTAAATATATATTGCATATCTAATATTAAATAATATTAAATATGTTTAAATAACCAACTTTACACAATAACAAATTAAGAATTATATATTATACTTTTGAAAATGAAAGTATTTTATCATTGTGGTAAGATTCATATTTATAATTTATTACTTCAATTTGTATTAGAATTTTAAAAAAAATACAATTTTATATAGTAAAACTATTTGATAAATAAGTATGAACAATAGTGTTTAAGAATATATTAATTATTTATAATCATTAAAATGTTTAATAACTTTTGTAATACTAAAAATAATCCATTTGAATTAAGTTTGCATTGAAGGTCTATGAAACACTTATCACGTCGATGAAATGGTCATAATTAGGTACAAGAATTTATGAGAATTTTATATGTTTATAATATTCTAAGCGATGAATAAATATTTGTTAAGTTTCTAATACAGAGACACTCAACTAACAGCAGTATAAAAGCTCTCAAAATACGTGGTGCAATCTTTTTTTCGGCACTACCCTCCGCTGTGACGTAGTCTCACAGATTGCGATGAGATGAACTGTGATTGTGATTTTTTATTTGTTGTTAATACATTAGTATCACATTTTTTTAAACGGTGAGTTCTCCGCTAAGCTCTTGACCTGTTTTGGAGAACCTCACTTGTATACTTGTACTGGTTTTATCTAATAAGCAAAATATTATATAAATATACAGCATGTCTGCATTTAAATGCATCAATTAGTTCTTCAATATTTGCAAAATTACTTTGTTGAAAATCACTTTGTTTAATAGTTAAAATTGATTAGTAATATTTGATAGATAGGTTAGGTTAGGTTCGATTGTTCGTAATTATCGTATCGATAGATAGGTTAGGTTAGGTTCGATAGGTTCGTTAGATTCCGTCAAAGAAACAATATATGTTTTAGTTAGTTATGACATCCTGAAGAAGAAAATTGTATTTTTCGAAACCGGTAGATGTATTTAAACTCATTTTAGTGGTTAATAAAACAAAGATAATAAATAAAAATATAATTATATATTAAGTAACAAAAATAAGGATATTTAAAAAAATATATTTGCAAAAGTTGCAGAAATTTTGATATTAGAATTAAAGAGCAACAACTATTCTGAATTCGGAAATCATATTTTGGAAACAAACCATTCTTTTGACGTTAATAAGTGTTAAGAAATTTCCTTTAGAATTATTCATATACCTTGGGATTTACAGTTTGATAAATTATAAATTTTAGAAATAAAGTGTAAATAGTAAATTAAATATTATAATTATATTAATTTATTTTCACAGTAGTTCCTAATTAGTTACCCATCGCTTAAACTTTTATAGTTTTTTTTTAAGTATGCTTGCATTTTTAATTTTAGTATAGTATAGTGGTAGATGGGTATAGAAACATGTTGATGTATCCAATCAATAGTGGTTTTAAACAAAGTGTTTTTCTTAATATTTTTGCATTTATTAATAACTATTTTAATCAAGTTTAAATCTAAATTAACTGATCTTATATAAATTTTAAATTAAAATTAAAAAAAAAAAAAAATGTATAAATACAATTTTAAAACAGTGGCGTGTTAAATAATAGCAGTTATTTACACTCGATCACAAGGAACAGTTTGAATATTTGTTTCATTGCTAAGCAATTTAATTATAACTTTGATTTAACGGCCGGAGATTAGTTTCTAACGTACCGATGATTGAATTACGAATAATTACAGGATCTGTACAATCAAATAACAATAATTTTATAGATCATAATAGTACGTAATTTTACCTGCTAATAGATAAGACAACAGATACAAAGTCACGAATCCATGAATGATTTCAAACTTTCGCGGCAAACTCAAAGAAATTGTAAAAAAATAAATTTTCTTAGTCCTAGTACGAAATAATGGTAGGATGTAATTTTTTTTTTTTTAGAAAACAAATTTTTATCATAAAATTTTCAGAACTTAGTTCCACGATGTTTATTAATACAAATTAAACACATATACAGAAAAAAAACTATATATCGAAAAAGTATTTCAGTTGCCACCGGGATACGAACCCGGAACTTTTCCTATCAGTAAATGGTTTAACGCGTTTCTTCAAATATTATATTAATGTTCATATGAAAGCCGTCCCCATAAATGTAAGTGTTTATTTGGGGTTGCAAAAAATAATGTAGGTTGTGTAATTTGTTGTTGGAACTTATAATTATTATTATAGCATACACTATAGCCTTATTAGCTATTAGCAACAACCTAGCAACAAGAAATCGGCGTTATCTGCATTCTGCTAGTTAACTATAACAGTCCAAAATAATATAATTTTCTAAAATGTTAACTTATTTTTTGGTAGTTTAAAATAATATCAACAACCTTTCTGAACAAAAATACACCATTGAAATATGTTCGGATGATTTAAGTTAATTATAATTATATTATAAAGGGTATTATTTTTTTAATCCAGACACTTTTACTGGTCCTCGCGAGTCTCGTCAGCGCTGATCCAAAACCACATGGGTAAGTCAATGTGAAAAAAACCCATTAAGATTTGTTGTCATCAATGTTAATTTATGTATCAGAAGGTATAGGGTGCGAAGGGTATAGGTCGCTTTCGACTTCTGTCCCCCTTCATTGTTCTATATGTATGTATGTCGCGTGGTTATGTACCTCGACTCGAGTATAACAGACAGTAAAGCATTAGGTAAATATAAAATGAAATGAGTACTCACGATTTAGGTACACTGAATTTAATAGAGTCAAGTTACAACAGTTGAGACTTAATAGTAGATGCGCAACTGTGCGGAGCAGATCGCGTAAGCTATTAATGACAAAGGAGCCATAAATAAATTTAGCTACTGGGTTGAGTTCAACGCGTGACGGAAGGCATCACCATTAACATATAAATGTTTGTTTGCTCTTAAATGTTATTAAGCCTATATTAGCAGCCATTCTTAAGAAAAAAAAATTAATCTTAAAAAGTCAATTTTAAAATCTAAAAAACATTAATAATGTTTAAAAACACCAAAATTTATTTTGAAATCCTTTTATAATTATGTTAAATTACAGACCTAATCCACAATATTTTATTTTACCTAACAAAACTATGAGCCGTAAATATACAAGTATTTGCCTAATCTCTGCCATGTCAGAGATATAAGTATATAAGATCGTAATTACGCGAATATTTAGATTAATTGAAATATTTTATTGATTCTAATTTTCATATTGAATACAATAAATTAAACATCTATCTAATTCTGAGCAGCCAGACTATTTTTTGTTAGATGATTTATGGCCTGATAAATGATAAATTTCGAAGTAGCTTAACACGATTTTGTAAAAAATTGTGAACCAGATCTGTTACACCCTGTATTATGCATTGATCATTTTAAAGGTAAACAATTTACATGATTTCAGAGCGTGGAGCAATGGCTGGAATTCCCCTCCAGTGCACCACGGCTGGTCACAGCCCATCGTAAACGAACATGTCCATCACGTCCCTGCCGTGAAACATGTCCCAGTGTACAAACAGTACGAGGCGAGTTAACCTATTGCAAAATATATTAATTTATTTTTTATTTATCGTGTGTACAATAAATAATCTAAACCGTTCAACGGTTTACTTAATCTCTATCTGACGACGCGACTTGGCGATGCGCTAATCCCGCTAAATCCGACTGAATACAGTCGGATTTACCCATGGATGGTTACATGTTTATATATGAATTATAAAGATATACATATAAAATCAATTTTATCGAAAAACATTGTTGTTGCGCCACCGGGATTCGAACCTGGATCTCTTTCCTAACCGGGGAAGGTGCTTTATCCAACTAATTACAGCGACAATATTTTTAGCGACAATTTTCGACCCTATATGTTACCTTTTTGATATTAATACACTTAATCGTTCCATCATTGATTTTATATGTATATCATTATAATTAATATATTTAATTCATATTTAAAATATCACAGACCTATGTTCTAAATAATTACAACTTCACAATAAGAATGTGTTCTCCTAAATAATAAAGTTGTATCAATGTGTCCAAAATTTAATAAAAATGAATTGATAATTCTGGCGTCTGCTATCAGTTTACTCAAAGGTATTTGAGATTCTGTAAAAATAAGGTAGATGGCTCTGTCAAATGATGGAACGATTAAATGTATTAATATCAAAAAGGTAACATATAGGGTCGAAAATTGTCGCTAAAAATATTGTCGCTGTAGATTAGTTGGATAAAGCACCTTCCCCGGTTAGGAAAGAGATCCAGGTTCGAATCCCGGTGGGGCAACAACAATGTTTTTCGATAAAATTGATTTTATATGTATATCTTTATAATTAATATATTTAATTCATATTTAAAATATCACAGACCGTCTGTTCTGAATAATTACAACTTCACAATAAGAATGTGTTCTCCTAAAAAAAAAAAAAAAAATTAAATTTTTATATTTAATGCCAGCCTTATTGGACTTTCCGCGCTGAGGCAAATATTTTACATTTCAAGATTGATATTGCATTAGATCACTTTTATTATCACATCATGAATTGTGTTGTCAATTAGTCACACTACTCTGTCTCAGATTCAGGGATGACCGTATCTTGGACACATGCTCGATACTTTTTAGTTTTTGTCGCACGCTTGAAATGTCTGGGCTTCTCGACGTGAATTACGTAAATTTAAATAAGATTAAAAATCAATGTTAAAAATTACCGAAATTCTGACCGTGGCCGCTCAGCGGCAACGCCCGAAAGGCCTAGTTCGTATTAATTCGGTATCAATTTCAAAGTGTTAAGTATTAAAATTTCCTAATGTGTAATTTATTTTAGAGCTTTTGATTCAAATCTGATGAAAATTTCATATGAATTATAAATAAAATATATCTTCTGAACGTGGTTGCTATAAGAACGTCACGACACAGTATCAAAGAGACCTCAGTCTTTTTTATGATTTCTCAGTTCAAAAATACATTATATTTTCAATGATATGACAACTTCTAATTCGTTTAAAAGGTTCCCGTCGTGAAGCACGTCCCAGTTTACAAGGAAGTTCATGTCCCAGTATACAAGAACGTCCAGGTTCCAGTCTACAAACACGTTGATGTGCCAGTCTACAGGAATGTGGACGTTCCAGTTTACAAAAAAGTTCCCGTGAATGTGCCGTACAACGTGAATGTTCCAGTCTACAAACACGTTGATGTGCCAGTGTATAGGAATGTGGACGTTCCAGTTTACAACAAAGTTCCCGTGCAAGTGCCATATAACGTAAATGTTCCAGTGTACAAAAATGTTGAGGTGCCAGTATACAAGAATGTAGAGGTTCCGGTTTACAAGAATGTTCCAGTCGATGTTAAAGTTCCTGTGTACAGGAACGTTGATGTTCCAGTTTACAAAAAGGTTTCAGTAGATGTGAATGTTCCAGTCTACAGAAATGTAGATGTTCCAGTTTACAATAAAGTTCCGGTGCAAGTCCCATATAATGTCCACGTTCCAGTCTATAAAAATGTCGAAGTACCAGTATATAAGAACATAGAAGTTCCGGTTTACAAAAAAATTCCAGTCGATGTTAAAGTTCCCGTGTACAGGAACGTAGATGTTCCAGTTTACAACAAGGTTCCAGTAGACGTGAAAGTTCCGGTCTACAGAAACATTGATGTTCCAGTTTACAATAAAGTTCCCGTACAAGTTCCATATAATGTTCACGTTCCTGTCTACAAAAATGTCGAAGTGAAAGTATATAAAAACGTGGAGGTTCCAGTTTACAATAAGGTTCCAGTGAATGTTCCGGTCCAGGTACAGGTTCCAGAATACAAACCGGTCCATCCTGTTTACGGAGTTCCTGACAAAGTTCAAGAAAATATTGAATGGTCGAAATTTAAATGAAGAAAAAAATATGGAAATGAATTAAAATTACCATGGGAAAGAGTTATCACACTAAAATGAAATATTCTTACAATTTTGGTTACTTTTTAAGTAATTTTCTAGATTTATTAAAATTATTTTACAGCAGGCATTCGATGAAATAAAATTGGTATTATTGTATCTAATTTGTAACTGGATTGTAGACAATGATTTTAATTTAAAACTAGTACATAGTACAACATTTTTCTTTTATAAATGAATGACTTAAAATGTAGTACTTGACTTCGCTTTTTGTGTATAACTATTTAATCATTTTGTTATGTATATTTGTAATATTGGTACAGATCGAATAAATATGTTATGACATCAAGATAACTCTGTTCTAAATCTAATAATTTATCTATACCTTTCAAACTCCCACCATGTCAAGCTTGAGGGTCCATATTGTTGAAATCTTGAATCACAATTACCAGATAACTACATTTTAAACAAAGAAATGTGTATAAATAGACATTGTTATTTTTGGTATGGTCTCAATTCACTCACACAGGGGTGGTCTATGCTATCCCACCATTTTGTTTTTTGTGACATAAAATGACATACTATTCGATAGAATTTTTTCTGATCTAAGGGCCGGCTGTGTGATCAGTAGTAACTTTTTACTATAGTAAAAAAAATTAAGTAAATTTCGTTAGATCGTAAAGATCGTTAGTAAAAATAAACATGGCAGACTTTTCACAGCTATTCCAAAAGTTATCTGACACATTGATACTTTGAAAGTTACAGTTTACGACAATTAATCATTAATCATTCAATATCCCGCTATTTTAGTGATGACTGTTCGTCCGATGATGATCTAGATGTTTAATATACATTATTATACATAATACGAAAAAATTTCATCACAAAACTGATAGATATCGAACGCCCAGGCGAAAAAATCCATAGATAATGCATATATCATGATTATCTGTCGCATCTATAGACATCTCCATCTATGCTTTGACAGTAGTAAATTTGATGTATCAACAACCCGCAAAGGATGTTTACTGCGGGCGTTTGTAAAAAGTTATTAAAGATCGAAAACGAATATTTTCAACACATACGTTTTTTGCTTTTAATCAAGGTTAAAATGCCTTTAATCAAGGTTAAAATGCCTTTAATCAAGGTTAAAATGCCTTTAATCAAGGTTAAAATGCCTTTAATCAAGGTTAAAATGCCTTTAATCAAGGTTAAAATGCCTTTAATCAAGATTAAAATGCCTTTAATCAAGGTTAAAATGCCTTTAATCAAGATTAAAATGGTCATCCAAGAGCACAACTGATAAATTTTTCCTCATCCCCCCTACAGTCCCGACCTCACTCCATCAGATTATCACCTTTTTCGGTAGCACTCTACTCAAATGCGTAACTGTAACTATTTCGATACCAGACCAGCCAATTTTTATAGAAAAGACATCGACAAACCGGAAGATGGGATGAAGTTCTGAACAGTAACGGAGAATTCATTGTTAATTGAAATGTTTTTGTTAAAGTTTCATTTTATAACAAATAAACGAAATATTGTAATGGTGCGTGTAATGAGACGTGTTCATGATGATCTCTCAATGAGACTTTGATATCTGAGAGAAGATAAAGGTGAGAATGTTCTGGATGCATCATTGTAATCAGGGGATGATACACGCGCAATGAACCCTTCGCGCTAAACATTGTAAACCCGCTATCGAGACGAATCTTCGTGAGAGATCTCATCAGTAGACTCACGTCTTACAAAACAGTGCAGTGGAGAGCGCGATTACATTTGTCGCACCAGCATAGTGCCGAATTTAAATGAAAAGTGCATCCTTTGTACACTATGCAAGAAAAAATTATTTATTTATTTAAGAAGAACTTCCCATGGCCGGTTCGGGCCTTTCATTATCTATAATCCTTTGTTCTCGGTTAATATAAACATTTTTTGTTTTAACCCTTCCCAAACCATGCAGTAACACAGGTCTACCATCATAATTAAACCTGTAATATTTCAGTAAATACATGCAACATAAAATTCATGTTTTACATAATCTTAAAGGAAATATTAGCGCTTAGGGATGACTAGTGAAATTCAATTATGAAAAGGGAATCGTACAAAACAATTATTTTTTTGTAAAATTAATACGTTGGTAAATATACAATTTGTGATATGAAAGACAGAGATCACACACTATTTTCACAGTGAAAAGAACAAGAAACATAAAAATATAATTGTCTCTTTCTCACTAATTAAATGAAGAGAGATAAGAATGAATAACACATTGTATACGACCTAATGAATGCTCTAAATTTTGTTTACTTATCATTTTTTCAAATTGAAGTGGTTAATATTAGATTTAAAACTCGTGCCATTTCAGGCTATAAAACTTTTTTCTAACTAATATTTACGGTAACACGAGTTGACAGCATGGCTGCGTTCGGGTATTTTATATCACGGTTGGTAAAGGTTAAGGGAAGATTTTAGTTCCAAGGGTTTTTATGGGTTCATTGAACCCGCTGGTTAACCTAAACACCAACCGTTGGAATCTCAAGTGGGCTTCCAAGTAACCGAGTTCGTTGGCTCTGCATGTTAATCAAAGCAAAAACAGGAACAAATTCAATAATATGCAGGTATGAATTTAACTTGTATAAATTGCATCTACTTTGATAAACCGTAGTAATAAAGGTAATAGTATGAAGTAATAAGTATTAGAAGGCAGGTAGCCGGGATATAACACGCGGGGCGAGTGAGAGGAGTCATTCATTGTACTTTGTAAGTTAGGTCGTATGATCATACCCATATGAGTGTACCGTACCGTCAAGAGCTCACCTTTCAAAACTTTATTTATTATTAGGAGAACACATTCTTATTGTGAAGTTGTAATTATTCAGAACAGACGGTCTGTGATATTTTAAATATGAATTAAATATATTAATTAGAAAGATATACATATAAAATCAATTTTATGGAAAAAAATTGTTGTTCCGCCACCGGGATTCGAACCTGGATCTC
Organism: Eubasilissa splendida; assembly: GCA_031772225.1. Lineage (NCBI taxonomy): Eukaryota > Metazoa > Arthropoda > Insecta > Trichoptera > Phryganeidae > Eubasilissa > Eubasilissa splendida. Next base: position 1,795,103 of record CM062858.1, read on the forward strand.
TTTCCAAACCGGGGAAGGTGCATTATCCAACTATGCTACGGCGACAATATTTTTAGCGACAAATTTTCGAACGTATATGTTACCTTTTTTGATATTAATACATTTAGTATATCTTTCTAAAGAGCCATCTACCTTATTTTTACAGAATTTAAAATACCTTTGAGTAATCTGATAGCAGACGCCAGAATTATTAATTCATTTTTATTAAATTTTGGATACATTGATACAACTTTACTATTAGGAGAACACATTCTCCGAAGAAAGAAGATGTTGCAGTAATTAACACTCTCCAATTGCAGTAAGTTCAGTGTGCACTTGGAACTTTTCGGTCGTTTATTAATTAACCGCTAACACGTATAATCAATCATTACTTTAATCCCGCTAATACATACAAATAATCCTTTACGCGAGCGTTAACAGTGTTAGTTTACACATCCTGCTCAAACGCTTGTTCTTGTGGTGGAGAGGAATCAACAACTGGACCAGCATCCGGCAGACGAGAAAGTAAGTGCTTTCTTTTTTTCCTCATATTTCCACCACACTCGGAAACTTTTTAGTGCCAAAAATTAATACAAAATTTGGGAAACGATCTTTATTAGCGTGTGCACCGCGAATATTTAATAAATTGCCACTAGATATCAAAAGGTCAAAAGTGAGAATTTAAACCAATAATAACAAAATGGTTGCTTGATGTGAATAGAAAACAAAATGAAAGTAATTTGTCATTTGTGTTAATCTAGCTACCTACGCATTTTTGTCTCCAACTATACTATAGATAAAAGAGTTTTATAACTTTTGATTTTACTTTAACAATATACTAGTAAAAATTGTGAAGGTAGTTGATTGGAACAGACCACGTCTAGTGAAGCAATTACTTTTAATATAATTTAAAAATACATAAATAAAATAAATATTCCTTGTTAACTCCTTTATTTGGTCTATCTATCTATAAGAGAATGTCCTCTTGCTCGCTTTTCTTCAACTAATCCTGTAATCACAAATATCTCATTATTTTTTCTTGCAACATGTCTAACGTATAAATCAATTATTCTCTGGCATGTTGTCAAAAATATATCTAATTATATAAATATTATAATGCGATTATTATGACATAAAACAACATATCTAAAAAATATATTGAAATGAAAATAAAATATAACAAAGGTTGTTTATTGTATTTAAATTAGTATTATTAACGTGTTACAGTCAAGACATCTAATTAAATATTTATTCTCACTAATTCCACTTTTCTCATTAATGTCACTTTAAATTCATCGCTAAGTGCAGTATTCTGCTTCGATACTCCATCGAGCATAAATTTTATAGTTTCACTCATGCTGAACAAATTTGCATCTTCGGTGAACAGTGATTATATGGCAAATTATATCGGCAAAAATGTTTTAATTACTTATGTGATGAAATCAAGCTTATCTTTATCAAAATCAATCTCCATTTTTAGGTTTATATTACTATATATTCAATATGTTAGATGCCTTCGAGATGTGGTGCTGGAGATGGATGATGCATATTCCATGGACCGCAAAGCGCAGAAATGTATCTATCGTTCAATAATTAAGGATCACAGAAAGTCTTTCGACAACAGTTTGTTTGGGGAGGAGCAGCAAAAACAATATTAGAGTCGGAAAAAAGAGCACAAAAGACAATTCTTAAGGTAATAAATGGTCGTCGCTTTAGATATCCATTAGATCTTATATTTAAAGAGTACAAATCTTTATGTTGAGACTCGTCCAATTTTTCCATGCTAAAAAAAATCACCCCAAGCAATAAATCATAGACACAACACAAGACAAACAACGAACATCTAAACGCCAGTTCCGAGAGCAACAACGACATTTTATCAAAGATTCTACATGTTCTTAACTCCGAAACTGTACAACACACTCAGTACCAACTGAAAATCGTTCAACTCCAATACAATTACACAAATATGGACCCAATATATGATCCAATCGGGTAGAGAACAATCAGAAGCATGGCTATCCAACATTCTAACATAATCATTATACAGTGCCTACACTATGTACTTATGTATACAGTTATGTAAAAAACATACAATCAGAAGTTATAAAAGGTAATTGTAAAGAATGTTATAAAAATATTTTTGTCTGTAATATATAATAGTTGGAAACAAAAATGGTTAACACAATGACAAATTATTTTCATTTTGCTTTTTACCCACATCAAGCAACCACTTTGTTGTTTTTAGTTTAAAATCGTTATTCACTTTAGACCATTTAAGGCCTAGTGGCAATTTGTTAAAAATACGCGGTGCACAAACCAAGAAAGTTCGTTGTCCGAATTTGGTATTCATTTTTGGCACTGAAAAGTATCCTACAGTTTTGCTCCTAGTTTACTTTAGATCGGATCGTGGAAGTAAAGTTCATTTTTTTTTTAAAATAGTTTCAAGGTTGATCTGGTAAACAGTTCTCTTATATCCAAAACTTGGAAGGATTTAAAGAGTTTTTCAGAGTTATATTATGGCCTCTTGTTTATTACTCTGATGACCCATTTCTTAGCTTTGATTAGAGAATCCATTGAAGTAAGAGCTGCACCGCCCCATGCACATATTGCGTAACTGATGAGACTCTGATAAAGTGAAGAGTATACCATTTTTAATAAAGTAACATTCATGAATCGGCGTAAAATTTTGAAGGTATAAATTAATTTTCTCACTTTGTATATATCGATCGTAAATGTTCATCAATTGCTAATCCGAGATAAATTATCTCATTCATTTTTTCATAGATAATATCTGAGATATAATCACTTCAAAAAAATCCTAATTATACGATTAATTTTTATTATTATTTTTCATTAAGTGGTTAACAAAACAAAGTTAACAATCTAAAATAATAATATTTTCCGTAACAGTGCAATATTTGCACATTTACCTTGAACATTTTCGACTCGTAATTAAGTCAGATATCCATTCATAAAATATTGTGGACTAGGTCTGTTATACCCTGTATTCTGATGGGCTTGCGATTCAATGAACGTTTACAAGCTATGGAATGACTTTCTTTAAGTTTCTGCATTCATATGTTATTTTGTTTATTTTTCTGTATTTATCTGAGAATCTTCCATTTTGCATTGGGCCCAATTTTTTTGTTACACCTCGATTTTGTAAAAAACATATTTAAAAAATCTAATCAGGTAATTTCCGCAATAGTCTGATTTCATAAACGTCAACATTGAGAAATGTGGGTTTAAACAATCCTTTTCCAAGTCACTCCGACGATCAGACAGACTTTGGAGCAGAAGCCTGCGGCTACGTCACGCGTGTCCACCCAGAGAACGAAAGTGGGATGGACCTCAAGGTCAATATTGCCAAATATTGACCTAAGCTCTCTTATATAAGCCCGCGCAGAACTAATACCTCACATACTTGACCGCTCCTCGAAGACTACAGTCAAATTTCGCGTGTGATCATTAGTGGTGTTGTCAAAATGATTAGCAATATCGGGGTGAGTTTCAGGATCATTTAACTATTTATGGCATTTTCAATTTTTTTAAATGTATTTATGTAAATCATGTAATAGCGTCTTTGAAAGACAATATATCATCTGACATATATAATATTCAAGTTTTTAATATGAATTTTTAGAAATTTTTTCAAAAGTCTTGCTATATTTTATTTTGGGCTTATTACGTGCTATCAAAATATAAGGTTGTCTTCTTGATACTTTTAGGAAATTTGGCTTGTTTGAAAGATTTTTTTTATCAGAATATTGATACCAAATATTCAATTGTGACCAACATGTCAGATACCTTGTTGATTCGAAATCATATAATTTTATATTTTATCGATAAAATTGGTTTTATATGTAAATCTTTCTAATTAATATATTTAATTCATATTTAAAATTATGTTCTGAATAATTACAACTTCACAATAAGAATGTGTTCTCCTGATAATTAACTTATGTCTTTTTTTGATGATTTTTTCTGAATTGTCATATTGATTAAACAACACAAATACTTATTGATAGCTAGCGTACATTTAGGATATTAAATATATTTCATTTATTTATTTAAACGTGTACTGAATTTTTAAATAAAATCACAATCATTAATTAATAATCTGAATGCAAAAAGTTAATTATAGGTGTAATAATAATAGGTGTGGATTAAAATGTATTAAGCTTTATCGTGTGTGTAGTTATCCAGAAAATTCCACATTTATTTATCATCGTAATAAAACTTAAGTGTTAACAGTTTACACCAATCAATTGTGACCGCGAATTTTAATAGCGCCTGTATTGAAGGTTAATTAGTTAATATCAGGCTGTTCCGAAAATAATGTTAACCTTCTAACTCAATTAAACATAAAGTAATAATAATACTGTTTACTAATCATAGAAAGAGCTATATGATTCTAATAGTTTAAACCAACAAATTACGAATATGATAGAAAACATTTGCCTGCGCCCGATTGCTACATACGTAGATATAAAACATTTTTTTTAAATGTACACACTATTGTTAATACACTTTCAATATGCGGCAAAGAATTATGGACCGCGGACAGGCACAGCCACAGAAAACTCAAGCACATAAGCACTGCCATAATCTTTTTTTTCTTACTATTTTCAAACTAAGCTAAACGCTTGTGCTGTGAAAATAGAACTAACTTGCTGGAGTCCTGGAATGAGGCTCGAACCACCGACCACCGACAAGCTACTCTGTAAATCAAATCTAAATCTAAATCAAATCTACTAGATAAGTGTTAAATTTAGCATATATTTTGAAAGGATTTAAGACTATGGTGTTTTTACTTATTTTTTATATATTTTATTGTGATTTTTGCGATTAACAAAAATTTTAGAACGCAATTATTATGAATTTTTGTATTTTTTATATGAAAACGGCCCATTTAACAAACTCTTTATTTTTTCAAAATTGTGGACTGGTTGTATTCTGCATAACTATATTCAATTGCGAACGAATAATGTTCAACAATGAAGAACAGGGGTACTTCACCCAAAAATATATGCTCCAGCGTTGGTTGGTCAACTGTTCACTATTGTAGATAAGGCTGTGGTTAGATTTATTGCAGGATTGGAGCCTTCGTCGTTATGTTGTCCACAGGATGCGTAACATCCTTCTCTACCAATACATTTCGAATCTATTTTACACTTTAATCTTCTTCCCGTCATAAGCTGGTGCAATATATCTAATCTAAATCTGGTGCATTGAACGATCTACAGGTGAAATTAATGAAAACTTTAATAAATCTAAACATAAATCTGATTATAAAATATACCTATTTATTGCGTGCAAGATTGTCCAATACTATTGCATAAATCATGAGACAAGACATAATTAATACAATTTTACATACTTGACCACGATAACAAAGTTTTTACATCAAAACGAAATAATATTAATGTCGGTGTATTTGAATAATTTAGACGTTAACCTTGCAAATGTAATCTTCACCGCCGGTTCTTGAATAAATAATATTTCGTAAGACTTTTGAAAAGCATCTATGAAAGCCCAGTTCTGTTTCATCTTGAAATGGCCAATGATCGATGATCAAATAATGAATACACCAGCACGTCTCGTCTTCAATTAAATGAAACTTTATTTCTTCCCTACTATATTGGGTGCATTTGTATTCAAATTTAATAAGTGAAAGTAAGTATTTAAATGTACCTATTATGGAAGCTATATAGAATCCAAAAGTCACTAAAAAACCAGTGTTTATTTGAGATTTCATAAAATATTTGGTCATCATCGTGTTATCGGGCCCCCCTTTAACCTTTACCATACCATGATATAAAAAACCCGAATGCAGCCGTGCTTTCAACTCGTGTTACCGTAAATAACTGTTTTTAAAAAATGTTTTTATTAGCCTAAATAACTTTAATGGCATGAATATTGAGCATTCAATTTTGAGAAAATGATTAATAACATAATTTAGAGCACTCATTAAGTCCTATACAATGTGTCCTTCCTTCTTATCTCTCTTCATTCAATTAGTGAGAAAGAGACAATTATGTTTGTTGTTTTTTTCACTGTCAAAATAGTGTGTGATCTCTGTCTTTCATATGACAAATGGTATTTTTACCAATGTATTAATTTTACAACGGATTGAATGGATAAAATAATTGTTTTTGTACGATTCCCTTTTCATAATTGGTTTTTTACTAGTCATAACTAAGTGCTTATATTTTCTTTAGGATTATCAAAAATATGAGTTTAATGTTGCATGTATTTACCGAAATATTATAGGTTTAATTATGATGATAGACCAGTGTTACTGCATGGTTTGGGAAGGGTTAATGAACTTTAATAAACTAGACATTTTCAATACTCCAGTTATTTATTATTAGATTATTATTATTTTAATCACACAGATTTTATTCTCTATCCCATTTTCCTTTACCTTTCCCCTTACTCTTCCCTTCCCAAGAAATATTTTCTTCTTTACACTTGCATCATTTTAACTACATATTTAATAAGTCATTTTTAAATTGTCCTCACTGATTAAAGTATACTGTAATTTCATAGAAAACATGTAACCGGTTAAATTATTGTTTCACTTTCATTATGAATTTCTTAATAAAATAAAATCTCATTATCTCATTGTCTCACACTTTTTTCTATCCATTGTTTTTTGCTGCCAGATCCTGCGGGTTTTAGGACGGCCTGTCGGCCTCTTGATTTCCCGCAGGTACCACTGGACGACTGCCTTCATCCAATGATTGATCTCCAATGCCGATTGCTATTTCATTTTCTTGGCATCATCTTGGATTAACTATTCTTGTTTCTTAGTTTATTATTATTTTTATCACACAGATTTTATTCGCTATCCCATTTTCCTTTACCTTTCCCAACATACACGTATTTTCAGATCTATTTTCGTGTGATGTTCATACTTTTATTGAGTTCGCTCAAACTACGAACAATTTCTTCGTAGCTTCCTGCTACGAAATTTTGCTGTTCTAGGTAGACACAACTATCAACTTGTTAAAGCTGGGTTCCATTAACACGAATGACTATCGTTTATCTTTAATCCTACTTTTCCACTGACTGATATCTCCTGCATCCAGGGGTGAAGTTAAAATTGACAAGAGAGGGGGTGTAATGGGCGGTATTTGAATGCGCCGAATTTGCGCCAAAGGACGAAAGTTAGGCATTTTAGAGAAAATACAAATATTTAATAATAAGAATAACAATAAGGATATAATTGGTGGAATAAGATCCCGTGGACTGTATCGATTATAATATTAATCAGTTGTCACAGCCCGAATTGGATTTATGAAGGAAAATAAAGGCATATGGATCTGGCCTACCTTGCTCTAAAATACTGGATTGGACGTCGTTTTCACCTGCAGTTGACTAGCACGTTTGTTGTGCAGAACCGAGAGATCACTGAACTTCCGGAACTGTTGAGAACGCAGATCCTTCTTGGTCTGAGCATTACGCACGGCGCTGCTGTCAGACGGCGGAAAAAAGGCACAAGATCTTGACAGTTTGATGTCAAAAAGCATTCTGCTCCCCCGTCGGCAAAATCCCTAAATAATTAGTTGGCCAGAGTGGGACAGGTATATTAAGGTATATTGGAAGGACAAATGCACAGAGAGTGGGTACTCGACTTGCGTCAACAATAGTAAACATTAAAATATCTCCCATTACATCCCCTCTCTAATCAATTTTAATCCACCCCCACCTCCACCTCCTTTATCTCCAAACACACCCGTAATTACTGTCTGAAAGTGTTTTTAATTTTAATTGAATCATATTATTGATAATGGGAAGATGTTGTGACCACAAAGCTAGCAATTTTTCAGAATCAATTGCAAGTTTCTCTTAAAAATAGCCAAACTGTTACGGAATATATCTACTAACTCAGTGTACTTATTGGCAAGTCTGTGTAGTCTCGGCAGTGATGAGTGAGTGTGGTAGTTAGTCCTCGTATTATTCTAGTCAAATATATCTATTGAACGCCTTAACGTGGGGATTGACTCGTTTACATGTTTTTATTCTTTATGTATTTTAAGAGCCTTTATATGTTAATTTCAGGCTCTTCTGTTGGTCCTCGCAGCCTTCGCTAGCGCAAATCCTAAACCACACGGGTAAGTCAATTAAATATTAAAACGATTATTATTTGATGGGGTAGTTTTTTCTCCCCATCGAAATTTCAATAAGCATTGTTCTTACGGAAATTAGTTTGGATAAAAGTGAAATAAAATATATTATTAAATAAATATTTTCTGTTAATATATTTATAAAAAGGTTTATTTACTCTTAATTAAGTACTATTAAGCCACTATTAATTTGCATTGATTGTTGGCTATGATTATATCTTAATATTTTGTTAGAAGCTACACCTTATAAGTCTCCATTCTTCCCGATCTTAAGCCATGTTGATCGCAGCGTTCAAAGTTAACTCCTTTATTTGGTCTATCTATTGTATATTGCAGGAGACCGTCCTCTTGCTCGCTTCCCTTCAATTGTGTAACCTGTTATCTCGATAGTGATGGTTAAATCATTATTTAAACCGTTATTGTAACTGTGATTGTAATGATGATTTGTAACTGATTATTCGTAATTCATCGAGCAATTAAATAACAGTAAGTCTCCGACAGTTAAATCTTATTACAAATTAAAAAAATATTTGGTTGCTACCGGGATTCAAACCTGGACGTGTTGTCGTTCCAATACATCAACCGATTACGTTTACGACAAATTTGGTACTTATATTCTGGATGTATCTTTAATTGATATGACTATTATTCCATTTTTAAAAGCAATCGACTATATATTGCGATGAATCCCAAATATCTCTGTGAACTGCAGAATTAAATCAATCTATTTTATTAAATTAGAATAACTTTGATATAACTATTAGTCAAGTTACGGTTTACCGTCACGAGCTTCTCCAGACTCTCATCGTTATCTTTGGAAACGTGTATAAAGTATGTTAAAATCCTTCTCTTGCAAATTGTAATCCTTAACTCCTGGAAGATATTTGTACGCCTCGCGGTCGGCAGCATCCTCCTCCAGCACCACATATCGAAGCATCATCATCATGTTCATTTCCACAAAATTCTTGGATCTCAAGATTAGATCGATTTTTAAAGTTTTTTTTTAATTACACAAATTGTTTGATTATTTCAGGATATGGGGCAACTCGTACGGCCGGAATGCACCCACGGTCTATCAGGGCTGGTCGCAGCCCATCTACAACGAACACGTTCACACGGTTCACAAGTACAATCAGGTGAACGTGCCCGTTGTGAAGCACGTTCCGGTGTACAAACAGTATGAGGTGAGTTAACCAATTTTTTGATTATTTGAGCAAAATTTGATTATTTATGTTTATTACTAGCTGAAAAACAATGTCGCCGATTGCTTGTTGCTGGGCGTGGGTTTCAATAGAATCAAAATTTAATCTTAAATTGATATGATTATCATAAAAATGTTATTAAAAGCATAAATATGAAGGATACAGTGAACATATAGAATGTACTAGAGAATTCCTTCGATAGCTTGTTGTTCCCCGGATTTCCTATTGATAATATGAAAGTGAATGCAAGCATAAATGTCACCACTAACCTGATATTAAAGATGCTTGTTTCCTTGCTCTTCTGTAATTATTGCTCCGATCTGTACTCCCGTAGCTTATTATGATTGCGATTGATATTCGCTGAAACAGCGGCAACATTACACTGGTACGGACAATCGTAAGTACCAACATGCAAAATCCTAGGGTGCCAACCGAAGAAATAATTATGTGCATAAACAAAGAAATTAAATAATATGGACAGGATAAAAAAATTAATATGACATTCGTTGCATAATGTGTAAAAATTTCTAATCTGCACTGCCATCTAACGGATTTATAAAGAAAATATAATACAATACAACAGTTCATATAACCTCTGTCGCTAATTTAGTCGGGGTTTGGCCGTGGAACTATAACTATGTATTTAATTTATTTTACATTCAATTATTTTAACCTTTACCATACCATGCTAAAAATATCATACGCAGCCATGCTGTCAACTAGTGTTACTGCAAGAAATTTGAGTTTTTGACTTTAAAATAGTTAATGTCACAGTTAATATAAATATAATAATTAAATATGTTCATTTTATTCTCATACATTATTCTTGTAACGCATTCGTCAAAAGACCCATCTAACATCTATATCTCTCATGATTAAAATTATTGTGTGATCTTTTTCACGTAGTAAAAGTGGTATTTTTAACGCAGATAGCGTGCAACGTATCAATTTTATATAGCATTGAATTCAAAAATGATTATTTTTATTATGATTCGCTTTACATAATTGAATTTTCACTACTCATTTCTAAGTGCAAATGATTTTATCAGGACTAGGTAAAATGTAAGTTTTACATTGCGCATATTAATTGGCTCGGTACACTAATGGCATGGCTAGGGAAGGGTTAATAACGGTCTCACTGGGCTTCTCCTGTGCAGCGACTGATTTAGCCTGACTACTTAGCGAACATGGTATTGTTGTTATGTAATACCATCATATACCCCCACTCTTCATACCGCCATGGAAGAGATCTCATGTTCCTACTTGTTTTAGTTGTTGAGTAGGTTCCGAGTGCATAACATGATACGACCATTTTGAATATTATGAATCACACATACATAACTCTGTCTCTGCATATCTATCAGGTTGGAGGGGTGACCATAATTTGGATAGAAGCTCGATACAAATTTTTGTTGCGAGCTTGAACTATCTGGGCTTTTAAATGTTAAGTACTTACATAAATACATTACTCGGTTAATAAGGTTTCAATTAATCTTAATTATTTTAATTATTTTTTGTCATTCTAATAATTGCATACGTTCAATAAATGATAAAATGATAATAAGACTCATTTCATATAATGCCTAACAAATTAATATACCTAACCTAACAAATTAATGAACTAATATTATTATGTAATTTATTTACTAGCTTTTAATTGAAATTCATTTGCTATACATTATATATTAGAAGTAAAATAGCTATGTTGGATATAAAAATATATAAATGTAGATGCAGCAACTATGTTCCAATATAAAATATATTTAGAATGATATTATAACTTATTACTTGTTTAAAAGGTTCCCGTCGTGAAGCACGTCCCGGTTTACAAGGAAGTCCACGTCCCAGTATACAAGAACATCCAGGTACCAGTCTACAACAAGGTTCCCGTGCACGTGCCGTACAATGTCAATGTTCCAGTCTACAAAAATGTTGAAGTGCCAGTCTACAAGAATATAGACGTTCCAGTCTATAATAAAGTTCCAGTTGACGTTAAAGTTCCGGTCTACAGAAACGTAGATGTTCCAGTATACAAGAAAGTTCCCGTTCAAGTGCCATATAATGTCAATGTTCCAGTTTACAAAAATGTCGAAGTACCAGTGTATAAAAACATAGAAGTTCCGGTTTACAATAATGTTCCAGTCGAAGTGAAGGTTCCTGTATACAGGAACGTAGATGTTCCAGTTTACAACAAGGTTCCAGTAGACGTGAAAGTTCCGGTGTATACCCAGGTTCAAGTTCCAGTGTACAATCATGTTCAAGTTCCAGTTTACAACAAGGTTCCTGTCGATGTTCAAGTACCAGTTTATAGGCACTATAATATTGATGTCAATCATTACAGACATATTGATAACACAAATGGATTGGGCGGAAATGGAGGATCTTTTGGAGGTGCTGGATCTTCTGGAGGTGGCGGATCTTTTGGAGGTGCCGGATCTTCTGGAGGTAGCGGATCTTTAGGAGGTGGCGGATCCTTTGGAGGTGGCGGATCTTTTGGAGGTGCCGGATCTTCTGGAGGTAGCGGATCTTTAGGAGGTGGCGGATCCTTTGGAGGTGGCGGATCTTTTGGAGGTGCCGGATCATCTGGAGGTGGCAGATCTTTTGGAAATGCCGGATCTTTAGGAGGCGGCGGATCTTTTGGAGGTTCCGGATCTTCTGGAGGTAGCGGATCATTTGGAAATGCCGGATCTTTAGGAGGCGGTGGATCTTTTGGAGGTGCCGGTTCTTCTGGAAGTAGTGGATCTTTCGGAGGATCCACATCTTTTGGAAATAGCGGATCTTTTACAAGTTCTGGATCCTCTGGAGGTGGAGGATCTTTTGGAGTTAATGGATCTCAACGAAATGGATATGGTGGATCTTACGGATATAGAAAATAAGAAAAAAATTATTACTAAAAAGTACCATATCAATTTATTAAAACCATCACAATACCCAAAAAAATTACTGTGGGAGATAGTTTTTACAATAAAAATACACACCCCTAATTATTTTTTTTACATTTTCAGTAATGTTCTCGAGAAATTGTAATTATTTTGTTGCGGCACTTAATGTGCACAATTTGTAATCTAATTTGAAACTACTTGACAAATTTCCTTTTATAAAAGAAATGACTTAAATGTAGTCATTGAAATAGATTACTCAATATTTGTTTTGCTATTGAGCGTGATATGATCTGTTTGTACTATTATCATGTAGATTTATGTAGGTCGAATTAAAAATATGATGACATGAACAAACCTAATCTTTACCTTTTCCTTAAAGAGAACTCCTTCCGATATCCCAACCACGTTAAACTAAAGGATCCATATGACGGGATAACATGAACTAATCATGAAAATTTTCAGATTTAATATTAAATAAAAACTACAATGTTATTCTCATATTTTATTTATACAAAAAGAAGTTTAACGATGCGGATTTTACCTTTCATAAGCAACCGTCTAAATGCCGTTCATTTCTCTTAAGACAATCTTGCAATCGGACTCTTAAATTTGCGAACACGCGAGAGCAAAGCGTTGGTTTAATGGCAGCAACTTCACGATGGATATTTTCTTATAGGGCCTGAATTGTTCGAGGATTGTTGTAAACTCTCGACATAAGATATTCCCACAAAAAAAGTTGCACGGTGTAAGGTCCGGTGACCGAGGTGCCTAGGATATGTCTCCGTATTGGGAAAACTCCCCTCAGCTTCTTTATTGAAACTCTAGCTTTATGCGGAGTGGCCCCGTCTTGCTGAAATTGTGTTCTGTTGTTGAACCCGGGAAACAGCTGCAGTTGCGGTACCAAAAACTCGTCGATCATTCGGCAATACACGTCAGCAGTGACTGTTTCTTGATCAGTTCTCACGCGTGTTGATGTATATCGCAGTGTATATGAATGTGGAATGTGCGAGTGAGTATATATGATGTGACTAGAGCAAGGTATTTAATAAAAACAGGACACGATCATGGATCAGAAAGTTAATTTGCACAAATAAAGTTCATAAAGAAACAAGGAGAAGTGTCTGGCTTTCGCTGACTTCCATTTTGATGTATTGTTATCAGCATTGGGTCGGTACCCTTCAGTACTAAATGACTGTAGAGCGCTTGCATAAACGGTCTGGCATTTGAATGTTTTTCAAAACCAGACTATTTCACATATTAATTAAAAATTTGCAGTCAAATCATATAAAAGTATTTTCAATAATAATAATAATTATCAATTTTTTTGATTCATAGTACATTGAGTTATATTGTTATAAACGGATAACATCGCAGCAAAGTAAGATATGTATTTCGGTACCCCGCCTGCTACACTAGTATTTCACTGTATTATAGCAGACAGTACTTAGTAGTAAACAAAGTATAATGTTCAATGTACAAAAAAATATATAAATAATAAAACACAAATGCATTTATATAGCATATAAATACAGTGTGAAACTAAAAGTAAATGCAATGTTCCATTTAAAAAAAAAAAAAGACAAAATAAAGTAAGATTAAATAAGTAAATAATAAACAAATATGAAGTAAGAGTGTCAATACAACGACATAAAAATATTTGGAAAAAAGCAACTCCCTAGCGACGATTCCGGAAACTTTTCAATCTACCCTATATAGTACTAAGGATAAGTCCCGGATTCTCTTTTTAAAACACAGGTTTTTTTTACTATTTTCATGAAACAAAAGTTGAGAAAATACCCTTCTCTAAAATTATGTAAAAAGATGCACAATTCTTGTAAAGCACCCAACTATATATTTATTTAACTATATCAGTATACAGCAGATGCAACCAGTTTTCCAGCTTCTCTTCAGATTCTGATTGCGGTCCGTTCGCCAGTGTTTAAGCAAACAAAAATGAGAGCAAGGCACAGAGCCGAATCAAGTAATTTGGACTCTTGGAAAGCCACGAATCTTTGCCACGCGACTAATATATTCTTATCGGCAATTTTTAAAGCCGACTTTGATATATGATATATAATAGAGTGTGGTACGATATCGATTAAATCAATTAAGATGATGGTTTAGTTGACGCAACCCAAATTAGATTCAGAAAGGCAAATAATGGCAGATGGATGGACGTTAATTTTCACCTCCACTTGACTCGCACTTTTGTAGTGAAGAACGGACATTTCACTGCACCCCCGGATGCTGCACATAACACCGTTTTTTTTTTCGTGGTTCGGATTGTTACGCACGGCGTTACTCTCGACCGTTAAAACAAAACATATGCGTTGACAGCTCGGCGTCAGAATGCAATCTGTACCCACGTCGGTGAAAGTGATTAGTGGGCCAGAAAAAGACAGGTATAAAGGAGTTCATTGAATGGACGGACCGCACGGAGAGTACTCAACTTGCGTCAAGAGGATGTAAGATCAAAGAATCCAGGTTTTCGAATTGAGTTACCTAAGGGGAGTAGCAAAAGTAATATTATAATAGAAAAAAGGACAAAAATGAGGATGATGATATGTCTTTATTATTTTTAATATATCTATTTTATATACTTTTGCCAATTGAGAAGGTATTCAGAGACGTCTTACCCCTAAAGCAGCAGGTCTACTCATTATAGTGTCACGTTTGGACTACTGAAATAGTATTTATGCTGGCCTTCCAATGTTTCAGCAGGATAAATTACAAGGGTAAATCAATAATTATCTACGTAATTCGTTTGAAATTTATTTACACAGACTTTACGGAAGCCAAGCTTGTCTTGAATGATTTGATGGGAAGAACAGAACCACGAGTGAAGTTCAAAGAAGACGCTACCTCACCGATGGTAACTCGCCTATCCGCCAGAACCATCACACCAACTTGCTGAATCTTGTCGTCTGTAGTGAAGGTTCACGAGCGTCTTGCTCCCTCATCGTACGTCACAATCGTACGTCACAATCGTACGGCCACTTTCAAACTTTTCTATCCAAAAAGCACAGTCCCCGTATTGTGATAAAAGTCTACGATGAATTTCAGCCCCTTTTACATCCTCCGACCAGAGAAATATGAGCACTGCTCGTTGTTCCTCCTAGTTGCAAACTGCTAGCGGAGCGGATATGTTTACACTGTAATAGCCGGAAGGTAAATGACGTGATCGGGATCAAATTTCGCATGCGCAGAAGGTAGTATTATAACCTTGAAGGTGTGTTATGGCAAAAGTGTGTATAATTTTTGACTAAATGCAGCAGCACGGATAATATATGGAGTTTCTAAATTCTATCACATAACATCCCTCTTATGTGACTACATTGGCTACGTTTCTCTGAAAGAGTTGAATTTTAAGTTCAAGTTTAGTGAAATGGTATCTTTGCCCTCCGTCATAAGGAACAGTGCTTGAGCGACTTTATTTAAAAAGAGCACTTTTTCAAAAAAATATGTCTATAAGTTTAAAAAACAATTTTTAAGTTCAAATACGAAAATAAATAATAATAAATACGGTAATAACAATTTATATGTGTGAGGTGAAATTGGTTACGAAAATGGCGCAAAAAAAATTATTATTATTATTAAATAATACCATTTCTTAATAAAAAGAAGACGTCTTTTTGTGAAGTGAATTATTCAAAACATATAATTAGAAACATATGCATATAATATCAATTTTATTGAAAAACATTGTTGTGGCTATTGGGATTAAAGCCTAGATCAATTTCAATCCGGGGAACGTGCATTATCCGATTATGCTATACCAACACAGTGGATTACGCACAAATTTTCGAACCTATATGTTTACACTTTTTAAATTAATACATCTATCGTTCCATTATTTGAAAGTCATCTACTTTGTTTTTACGGAATCTCAAATACCTTTGAGTAAATCGATAGTAGACGCCATAATTAACAATTTATTGTTATCAAATTGTATTGGAAAAGATCCAGGTTCGAATCCCGGTAGCAACAACAATATTTTTCAAATTTATCAATTCATTCATTCAATCAGATATCTCATAGAGACGAAGCTATTTTATAATATGTTTTAAAGGAATGTATAGAAAATATGGGGGGTAATTACAGGGCTTACGACCTGTCTTCGGTTGGCTTAAGTGATCACTTTACATATATATATATACATATAACGTTCACCAATTTTCACCCCTCAATCTCCATATTTATCAAATTTTTGAAAATTATATATACGTTTATTACATAGGTTCTTTAACACATTCAAATATTTTTCGATAAAATTGATATTATATGTTTGGGGGTTAGGACGGTGGTTAAATGAAATAAATGTGATTGGCGTAGTTGAGGTTTATCATGACAGTATGATATGATAAGAACAATGAAGACAGATAGGATGAATAAATGAATGAATGAGTGAAGATTTAGAAGGTGCACGTGTCTTATGGGATGAAATGAAGCGGATTGGCGGTCTTGCTCGGCGAGCGCGGGCCGGCAAGACCGCCGTTGTGAAACGATGAAACTGGAGAGACTCCCTGGTGGTGAATGATCGAGCCAGGCTTGTAGCAGCAGCCGGCAGCGCTGTCGCTAGCGTCGATGCCGACTGAGATGGCGGTGGATTTGAATTCCGATCGCTACATATGTATACCTTTCTAATTTATTTATTTATTTGTAGCTGTATAATACAGTCTTACTAGAGAAATTCTGTGTCGAAATTTCTGTTTAGGATTCAATTTAATACATTTCTCATGAATCACGAGGGCCCAATATGCCCACGCTGTAAACCGGCCCTAGCATAGTTGATCGTATATGATACAGGATACTATTACCGATTCGGCGCGCCGGAGATCAGATGAATCCCTCATCTCTCGCAGCCCGTGAGATGATATGCCGTACAAATCGGCCGCAGTTGGATCCGAATCGACCATTCGCATCTATTTGTTTGTGTCTCAATTTTATTGAAGTTTTAATAACATGTTTGCGGATCAACAGCAGAGATGTAATGCTGGTGGATATTAATCGACCGTGCTTCATGATGTGTAACCTGACGGTATAAATCACTATTTTTTCCTTTACATATTGATTCAAAGCACGCCCCAGTGCTAAAGATGATTTCTTCATTATCATTAAATAATTATTAAATCATAAATTATACAGTATGTAACAGATCTAGTCCACAATACTTTATGGGTGGATATCTGACTAAATTACATTACTTAAAATGTAAATAGAGAAAGAAAGTATAAATACGGATTGTACGGGATGTAAGAGGGTGGAAGGAATTTGGGAGGGGGACAGGAATAGGAAACAGAACCAGAACCAGGAAACACGACCCACCTGTGAAATGAATTTTTCTTCACCGGAGCCACAAATTTTCTGGCTTCAGAACACGTACTCCGTTGTTCCACATAAAGTACTCTTGTTCATATACTTCGGTGATGACTCGAAGTGTCGTGCAACGAGCAGCATGCATAATAGCAAGATGTACAGGTTTTAGTGCGCACGCTAGCGAGAAAACCGAACACACACATACACTTTTGGTCAATTTATCATTCCCACACGGCAGGAAGATAATTCACGCAGTTTTCATAGCAATGATAAACGATAGCTAACAGTTTAAACTTCAACATAAAACTGAACTCGTCCAGGCAACAAAAGCTGCAGACAAGTCCAAAGCCGGGGGGGAGTGAAAAGCCTGTGTAGCTCGCGGCGGCCATCAGTTGCTAGACGGCGCATATCGCCATTGCATTGTGGTTATCCAGAGTAATGTGCGCCTCGACTATGGCACGCATGGTCTGCAGTTCTAAATCTAGGCATAAATAACTCAGAATCATTATTCAATATTTGAACATAATGACAGTATTTTTTCTTTTTAATTTTATAACTAAATTGTTGCATAAATCAATCTAATCACTACTTTTCCTTTATACTTTAATATATAAATCTATTCGTACACTAATAAATATTATAAAATTGGAGTATTTTTCCTACAGATAATGTATATAAAATTTGCCCTGATCTGGTGTTCATCTAATACTTAGGGCGAACATGAGATTATAAAAATAAAATAGAAACATTTGATTGTAATTGACCATTTCATGTGTATATTTTCTTTTGTATTCATAACTCTTTAATGCTAAGTGATATACGATGTAATTTAATTTTTTCTTATGTTTTATAAAGTGTTGTATACTAGATGTAAGAAAATTTTTACAACTAAATAAAATATATACATACTGTAGTACATGCATATCTTTAAATCAGCACTGTATTTAACAAAAATAATAATTAAATATCACTGAAAATAGATAGTGACTTTTAAGACACCCTGTATGTGAGTTCCCACATTTTATGTGAAGGTTATTTCAAACACCAACAATGCTCTAAATATGACATTTTATTATACACTTTAGCACAGTTTTGATACACCATTGTCGAGTACAGTAGCGGACATAATGTTTCACACAGAGAATAAAGCCGAGAGATTAAACTTGACTTATCCGGAGAGCAGACAATGCGAATGATAACTGTTTGTATTGGGATCATAATAATTCTACTGTGAGTTGCGTATGACGATTGTAGCCGAAATTCTCGCCAAACAATGAACTAATTACCGAATACTCGCGGAATATGCTGCATACTGTTGACCCGGACAAAACGTTAATGTCCCGGAAACTGGTTCACAGTTTGGACTACTTTTTAGATAGATTTTAATATTTGCTTGAAGGCTGTGAAGTCTTTGTGAGGTTAACGGCCGAATGTTTCCACTGAAGGGCTCATTACATTTAGGGTAAATACAAATGAAACATAAAATTACTTTATTCATTGAGAGTGTCGTACGAAATACTTAACAAAAATGGATTTTAACTGTTCCGTATTCTCTCTATCTATATTATTGACACCTTTCCACGTTCAAATTCCTACCCATACTTTTTTCCCTACTGCTTGGCCAGTGTTGACGTCAGCAGACGTTAACGCGACGCGATACTTGTTCGGTTGCGGCACCGCAATATCGGTGTGGATTTTGTTTACCTCCGGTGCATCAGCACTGTTATATTGTGATCCTGTGATTTGTGTGCAGTGATATTGTGAGCCGCGGGTGACGTGATTGATATAGCCGTCTTCATTTGGAAGCGGAGATGTCCGCGTGCTGTTTTGTGTGATCTCGGTTGCGACTGCGGGAACGGAGGCGTCATACGCGAGGTAAGGCGAGCGGTCCTTCAGATTCCCGATTCTCCGAGGTCCACTGGTCCTTCGATTGGATTCCCTATCCCATCATCAATCCCTATTCCCGTTGATCGAAGTCCCTTCCTTCCTTCCTTTCTTTATATCTTATATTCTATCGATCTACGTTTTCTTTTCATTAACCATTTAAAGTAATTTGTGTATTTATATTAGACTTGTTAGAAGTGTCAAGAAGATAAGCACGCGTGAAATATGTATCAATATGGATAATTTAAAAATTGTTTCATTTTCGACCGAGCGGCGGCGTGCCGGGTGAGGAGAGGGAAACGCCCAGTACATTATTTTCGTTCAAGAATAATTAAGTAATTAACAAATGAATATATGTCCCAAACAAACATTATAACACAAAACACTCTTTTTAGCGAGCTGTAATTTTTCTGATTATTATATTCAACTAATAATTATATAACCGGATAATTTTTGAACTGTACTCATCCACGGATGCCGTTTAATTACTCCGGCTCGATAGGTACCAAAATGAAACGAAAACGTAGATCCCGCGCCGAATGGATTACGACGATTCCGGTCGTAAATCGGAATCGCCGTAATAGAAATATTTTTAATATTTAGTTTAACACAGCGATTCTGGGCCCCAAGAGCTCAGTAAGGTTCAATTCTCACTCTTTTTCTCTCTTTCTTTCATCCGATAAAGTCATGGGCATCCTCAATGCGACAATGCGAACTGCTTACCTATACTATTCACAATTTTGAGCCTTGTTTAGTACGATGTGTAGCGAGATTCTGGTCATGTAACGAACTTGGTCTGTCCAACTTATAGATCAACCTCTCTCCCTTTATCCTTGTACGTTCTTTGTGATCATCCTGTACATAACTATTTATTTTTGTATAACTAGGTGAATACATATACTTTTTTTTCAGATCTACTTAAAGGTATTTTGAGATTCTGTAAAAATAAGGTAGATGGAAGAGATCCAGGTTCGAATCCCGGTGGCGCAACAACAATATTTTTCGATAAAATTGATTTTATATGTATATCTTTATAATTAATATATTTAATTCATATTTAGAATACATATACTTCCATACATGAACCAAAATGATTATCGTAAAATGTAGTATATTGTTACCAGTTTTTAATTCATTCCTACCCCATAGCTTGTTTCCAACCAGATTACACCTGTTTCCCAGCTCGGCTAGTTCGTTTTTGTACGTGTGAAATTCGTCAAGATCGTGGAGAGGTAAGATGATTGTGTTGAGAAATTCAGTGAACAGAGTGCGGTTTCATCAGAATCGCCGGTTCGAGATGTTCAAGTTTCGGGGTGAACTTCCTCCTTGTCCCGTAAGCCATCCCAGTCAGCTGTCGAAGGTCCCCCGTCCTTTCCGGTTCCATCATCGAGCACTTGTGATCGGCGACTTGCGTCGGTCATACATCTCTTCGAGCTTGTTTCGTTGTTTCTCTCTCAAGGTCTATGTTTGACTTCATAAAGAGCCATAGCGAACACCAGTGAACTAGTTGCACTTTTTCATAAAAAATTTCTCAATTCAAGTTCAATTTTCCATCGAACCGAGAACATTAATTCTCGGCATTTGGTTAAGGCGATCTCCTCTCACTATTTTTGTTTGACTTCTGTTTATTTCAATACCCAGTACCGAGGCCTCTTCTTAAATGCAATTAGATTTAATGATACAACGTAAAAGATTTTAACTCTCCTAATAACAGTAACTTTTCATATACAAGTATGACCAACAGAACCTCAACATTAGAAAATACCACGTAATTTATTTTGTAATGGTATTCGTCCAGCTAATTTACATTGAAGAATCGTATATTTTTATTGAAAACAATCTGGCGCTTATTTTCAAGAACTTTGCCAATTAAATTCTTAGAATTCGTCGAATTTACTAGTGAAATTTATGTATATTAACGTATTTTTGACCAATCGCAGGAACTTATCGCCAATAAGAATTTATCATAACTAACGCATAAAAGTAAAGACTGGAATTGACAAGAGAAGAACTAAAATAAGTTTGATCTGAGTATCGCAGTCAAATATATATCTAAATAATAAGACAAAATACTTTGTTTAAACCACTATTTATTGTTTATTCTACATGTTTCGATATCTATGGTATCTCTTTCAGGAAACAATGTATACTGAAATTAAAAAAATACACGCATAGATAAAAAACAAAATAAATAACCAAATCCTCTTTGTAAATAGTCACCTTGTAAATTTGTTTTCATATTAGTTCTTACTTATTCACCACTTTATAGTTTTGTTTTTATCTATGCTTGTATTTTTAATTTCAGTATACATTGTTTCCTGAAGATGATACCATATCGGAATATGTAGTATTTTGTCTTATTATTAATATAAAATGATACCACAAAGTAATTTTGCTAATATTGAAGAAGTGAAAAAATATATCTCTTCAACTCGCATTATCTGCTTATCTGTGCAAAAAATTAACGTCCTCTTTATTTGAACTTTTATATATGTTTTTATTTATGTCCATAGGGAACAATGTAGGGGGATCTTGTTGTGCTTTAGCGTGAGTAAATGAGTACCCCATTATATTTCACCTATTCACTTGCATGTTCGTTTGAATTATAACGTGAAGTGTATCCGGGTATGCGTGCGTGTGTGTGGCCAGAGCACGTGAAATAATACCAAATAATAATACTTACAGTAGACCGATGTTTATTACAGTAAAAGGTCTATAATGAGAAACGTCGGTTAAAGAATTCGTCTGGAAGTGACGCCCTAGGAGCGGCTGCTGCGCGTTGTATTGCCACCTACTTTTCAGTCGATACCGGCGCGATTTTAAGGTTTACGGTTTTGCACTCAGATATTTGCAGGGTGCGTGCAGATTGTGGATGCGATAGACCTCTACATATTCTTATCTATGCAAAAATGTAATTACCCACCCCCACCCCCACACATGTTGAACATGCTTAAGTTATTAACTCATTTCAATGAGGAGAAGTGCCGGCTGCGTTCATTAAACTGGTTTTGGTTAAATCATCCACATAATGATATCATTTCATTCGAATACATTATTTAATTCTTTATGGGGACGACATCGTGTTCCCCAGTCATACTTTTACAACAAATAAATACCTGATAAACTTCAAATACCTGTTGCAAATACGTATCGAAATATTAAGTATTTCATTAAAAAACACGTTTTTAGAACATGTATTTTTAAAACAAAAATCCCAATTTTTAGGAAAATTTTATAAATAAATGCAGTCACGTAATATTTTATTATTTATACGATACAACCTTGAATTTAGAGTGGTCTAAAATATAGGGTGGCTCCAAATAAAAAGGCAATATCGTGTTTTTCTTCATCTCTTCGTAACGGACTAACATGTTAGTTATTATTGAGATGCTGCATCATTGTCAACGCTAAACCTTGGTCGTGAATTCTTCAACTTCCATTTGATCTCTCCTTGAATTATGAAACGTGCAAACTGATGCTAGACATCACACACACATACACACATACACACACAGACTGAGCCGAGCCGGTGGCGTTGCCGGCAATATTTATAATAAATTGAAATCAACCACTATCTACGATTACCTAACGCGAACTGACAAATGTCTGTCAAACTAAAATGGCGGCTATACAAAATCGACCCGAAACATAATATTCACTCTGCAGTTGTACGGATCAATTGTAGTTTCAGTTGACGTTTGTGTGGAAATCTCAAATCTCACCATTAACCTTTCCCATACCGTGATATAAAATACCCGAACGCAGCCATGCTGTCAACTCGTGTTACCGTAAATAACTGTTAGAAAAAATGTTTTCAATGACTTTAATGGCACCAATTTACGCAAAATATTGAGCATTCAATAACATAAATTAAACCATTCATTAAGTCCTATACAATGTGTCCTACCTTCTTATCTCTCTTCGTTTAATTAGTGAGAAAGAGACAATTATATTTGTATGTTTGTTGTTCATTCATATCAGACATGTTATTTTTACCAACGCATTAATTTTACAACGGATTGAATGGAAAAAACAATTATTTTTGTACGATTCCCTTTTTAAAATTGATTTTTCACTAGTGATTTCTAAGAGCTAATGTTTTCTTTAGGATTATCTAAAATATGAATTTTATGTTGCATGTATTTACCGAAATACAACAGGTTTAATTATGATGGTAGACCTGTGTTACTGCATGGTTTGGAAAGAGTTAAATCAAACATCGTGTGCATTGGGTTCTCATTCTATCAATGTCAATCTAATCTCTGTACAATTGAGTTGAAATCATGTCAATCATGTGCATATGACTGAGAGAGAGAGAGAGAGAATGATTTCAATTATTCATTTTAACATTTTAATTGTTCTGACACAAAGTCACTATGGTTTGCGATTCCTCCGACCCTCGTCCTCTGCAGCGAGCGGAGATATCTACTAATGCCGATGTTATCCAGCTCCTGCTAATGACTGGAGAGTCTTCAAGACGTCATCATCCATAACCTGTCTAACCATTTAATGGTAATCGTAAAAATCATGACTAACCTGTTATATGACACAAAAGACTAAACTCGACGTCTGCCTTAAGATGTCCCACTTAACAACTGCATAAAGATATACCAGATTAATAATATTCATAGATAGTTAAGAGTGAAATTAAAAGAGCTTGCAAATAAACTCGTGTGGCGTCTCCATAACACATAATAATTTATCTTTATAGCCCGTGTCAATAAATTGCTACTGAAGTTCGAACCTGGACCTTTTTCTAACACGTTAACCAATATCAAGCAATTACGTTTTCGACAAATTTTGAACTATGTTCTGTTATTCAGTTCCTACTTATGACTTATTATGTCTCTCTCTTTCACATGATATATAAAATAATGATGATAACAATCAAATACGATATAATTTTAATATAAATCATGTTAATTTATTATACGCCATTGTAGGATTCATTATCATTGAAGAATGGGCGTTATTTTGGCTGTATTGATTAGGAAATCATCTAATCGAAGTCCTTGATAACTTATACAAAACTGGATAATCAAACACGGACGACTGATTAAGAATTCAAAGTTAATTGCGTTTCGGCGATTGTGTACAGAGGCACGAAGGTTTGTGGATTTAATCACGCAGATTGTTATTAAAAACTTGTGTTATCACAAAATTATTAGCTAACTAATGTTTGAAACCCGTTCTCGGACTTCCCAATCTTTTTCCATATTAATTAAACACCACAAACACTTTTTCCACGTCTTAAAATATGAAGAAAAATAGTTTAACGTTTTAACCTTTCCCAAACCATGCAGTAACACAGGTCTGCCGTCATAATTAAACCTGTAATATTTCGGTACATATATGCAACGTAAAATTCATATTTTAGATAATCATAAAGATATTTAAATACCCCGGTAGCGCAAAAACAATGTTTTTCGACAAAATTGATTTAGTATGTGTATATTTATAATTAATACATTAAATTAATATTTAAAACATCACAGATCTGTGTTCTAAATAATTACAACTTCACAATAAGAATGTGTTTTCCTTAATAACGTAAAGAAAATATTAGCGCTTAAGAATGACTAGTTAAAAACCAGTTATGAAAAGGGAATCGTACAAAAACAATTATTTTTTCCATTCAATCCGTTGTAAAATTAATACATTGGTAAATATACAATTTGTGATATCCGAGATATAACTTGCAATAAGATTCTATATAGGGATCTAAACAGAAGAACTGTCTTAAAAACTAAAGTGTGACTGACGCAAGTCACCGATCGCAAGAGGTAGCTGATGATGGAATCGGACGGGACGGAATGGGAAAAGGAAACGGGTGAAAAGGTACTTGGAAGGAGTTGGCGAATAAAATAGGAAATTGTAAATGAAGGTAAATGAAAATGAGGGTAAACGAATCTTTCGATAGCGGACCAGGATGTCATACGAGATATAAAGGACAGCTTGTCTCACCTGATGATAACGCTCCCCGACTTAACCTGAAGTTCACCCCAAAACTTGAACGGCTCCCACCGTCGATTCTGATGAACCAACCGCGCACTGAATTTCACATACACAAATCTTCTATCATTCCAGTGGATCCAACGAATGATCCAGCGAGAACACCACACACCACCTCTTCGCAATCTCGAAGAATTTCACATACACAAATCTTCTGTCATTCCAGTTTTGTGTTTAATTTTCCAACAATTTGCGTAATGTCAACTGACATTTTTAGGGATACACCGTGTTCCTGAAATTGCAAAATTCACCAGACTACTTCATATCATTCCACATCAGAGTTACTCCAGAGGGGGTGGCTCTATGAAAGTTAACTATAATTACATATGATCTGTCCATTTGATTGGATACCGACCTCTCGCCCTCCGTTCTTGTACATTCCTACTGATCACCAATTTCTCTATCTGTCTGTATCTTGTTTGTCACTTCTGGCAACATGCTCAAAGTATGAAAGAATTAGTTTCCTGCATATTGTGGAAAGCCTGTAGCGGCAATGGTATTCTCATGATACGAGTCGAAATGTGAGTGCGAACTGAGTGAGTGGCTGACTTTTAAAGGTTATGTAATTTGGATCAGGTTTTCTACATGGTAATACTGAGGTCCTATCTCTCCTCAATTCTCACGCGTGTACATATATTCTGTGACTAGAGCAAGGTATTTAATTAAAACATGACTTACTAAAGTTGGCGTTTATAGCGGATCTATTCACAAATGAAAAAATAATAATTTGCACAAATAAAGTTTGTAACTGGAGTTGCTCGCTTGAGGTGTTTTTGAAAGGACGGGCTACAGAGAAGTGGCTGGTCTTCGCTAGCTATTATTAACTGCATCGCTGTGGATGCCAGGTGGACTGATATGGCTGTTAAGTATCTGAATTGACAGCTAGGTGCAGTTCGCCTACAAACCGTAATTTAGTGCAAAGTTCCTGAAAATGGATATCCATACTTTCATTTTCAGGAACCACGTTTTAACTTCATACAGAGCAATGGAGAACACTAAAGCAAGGGAGAGAAATAATCTAAATAGTTAATGTAAAACTTGTTGAGAAAATGCATTAATTAGTGTTTTATTTTTGCATCCAGCCTCAGACATCAGCAGGGGCATGCAGTGTTCCTTTGATTATTATCAGTCTTGAAACAGTGCGCAATTTTAATGTTTTCCTCACTCACGAAGCAAATTCTCGGAAGCTCTCGACTGAATCACCAGATAGTGTCCGATCGTGCCCGATAGTGGTCTTTCTTCCCGTTTCTCCGGTTCGTGTAAAAATTTAAATTCGTATGCTCTGTATATTTTTATTTGTATACCTTTATCACGACAATAAAACAGTCAGGAATCGTTGTGTGAGATTTACCGTACCACAGAGTCGTATAAAGCAGGGGTGTTCAAGAAAGGTTCCTTTTATTGTTTGTTAGTATTACTCAAATGTAATTTATGATGTGGTACTGGAGAAGGATGACGAAAGTGCGTTAGACCAAAAGAGATAAACGAAGGAATCTTCTTCTTTATTATCTGCCATCTTCTAACACAGTTTGCGACCAAGATGCTACTGCAATACATGATGCATTTATTATTTGCAAGATATTGTAACGAGTGCTTCTACGGGTGTTGAAAATAGCACAATTTGAGGTTAGGTACAATTTAAAGAATATCTCCTTCCATCTAGCTTGTGTGTAGTGAGATATTTTATCCTTTAAATGGGCTGTGGGTCAAAGTCATTCAAATGGGGAACATTTCAATAAAAAGAAATGATACAATTTATATAATTAGACTATGGAGGAAATTACATTTACAGAATGGGGAAATATTTATATGCATATGAATAGATGAATAATAATATAAATAGATATGCGCCTTGCAGGAGGCGGGCTAGCTTAAAACTCTCAACATAAATGTTTCTTGGAATCAACTGAATATCATGCCAGTATGGCGGTGATGTTAGGCACCTCACTGATTTTACTTAGATTAAATGTTCAATAAATACCTTTGGATTTATTTAATAAACCTGAAGATAAACGAAGAACACCTGCACAGAGGCTGCAGGGTACAGGTGGCGGTGGAAGAATTCTTGGTCAAACGATGCCGACAGAAAAACGGGAATGATTAGACAGGCGACAGCAGAAGCGGCTAGCATGGGTCCGTAGTGGATGTCAGAGAATTATGTAGAATGATAAGACTGTGATACAATATATTTGGGGAGCATCGGCCGATGTAATCGGCATCAGGATTTCTGAGGATGTTGTCGGGTGTGTTCAAGATGTTGCCAATGGATAACACGATGAGATGGTGTTGAATTGCGAGTTCTGAGTGATCCTTGTCAGACGAGTGATTAAATTGTAATTGGTTCGTCACAATGATTCTAGCGAGAACGCACGGAACATGTAATGACGGTCAGTTACACTTTACAATAATAATAAGATAGTTATAGATACCTTGGATCACTCGCGGATATTATAATAACAATTTACACAATAAAATGGTAAATCAGATGGTGGATTACGATGGATTAATCCAAACTAATGGCTCTTTAGATCGAGACAAGTTATTGATCGGAATTCAAAACATCGGAGACTATTGGCGCTTATAGCTCGCCGGGCAGAATTGCATTTGGAAACAGCGTCGGCAAACGGGGAAACGGAAATCTACATTTTTGCTTGTACAATACGTGGGACTAGTTTAATTATTTTTGACGGTAGTTACTCAGATAATAAAATAAACCCACGATAATATACAGAAAGTAAAGACTTTATAGCTGTAAAAAATTAATAAAATATTTTTTTACACAATTTTATATTTTTTAAACACAGTACATTTAAGTATTAATCAAATCTATTCACGAGCTTTATAGTCATCTAGTAAAAGCTTGAGTGTACCGTGTAGTGCGGACCTTGCTCCGAGCGAGTTGCGCCCTTTTCCTAAGCTTAAAGAGTTCCTGGGTGGAAAACGTTTCAAAGATGATGACGAATTGCAGCTGCAGTTAATATTGCTCGTGAACAGATGTGAAAATGCTTAAATGTACGTATGTGAAAAAAATAGATTATAGTACTACAGTGTGTTTAAAGAAATAATAAATTGTACAATAAAAAAAACTCTTTACTTTCTGTAAAACCTCGTATTAGGTCAACAGTATTTTGGGCATTTTGTAGGAGGCTTTCCCTTAACTATTCCCATGATTACGAGTTTCAGTTTCTTAAAATTTGTTCTTTCGAGGAAGATCCATATCAGTTCAATCAGAAAGAACCAATTACGTAATTGAATATTATAGATTTCTGGAAGAGTAAAATAACAATGAATGGATGCATTGTGTCTTGCTGGAGTCAACTCTGGGAGCGACCCATGGATAAGACTTTTGAAGCTGTGTCTCGTCTGATGAAATCTGTTCATCATGACAGGAAAGGATAATAAAAGAGATAAATAATGACGTAAATAACTATTTTTCATTTCATCGGAAATATTATTGTGATGTCTTTGGGATTGTGTGTGTATGAGTGTCGTACCGCCGGTGCGTGTATGTGTGGCTCTCTCTCTCTCTTTGATTGCAGTCCATCGGCTTAGTTGTTTGACGTACGAGTGATATACTTTATACGAAATTGTAGCTTATTGTAATAAAAGATTAATTGTTACATAGTCTATTTGTTGGACCTTTACGTACGAGGTGTACACTGAAGACGTACTAGAAGTTTGTACGTTACAATTATAGTTTAAACCACTATTACATTAATAACAAATTAAAGAATTATATATTAAATAACAATGAAAAAGACGATATTTTTAAAAAATCGGGAGTCTTTTGCAATAATTGCAATTATTTTTATATATTCGTAAAA
Source organism: Eubasilissa splendida (assembly GCA_031772225.1). Taxonomy (NCBI): domain Eukaryota; kingdom Metazoa; phylum Arthropoda; class Insecta; order Trichoptera; family Phryganeidae; genus Eubasilissa; species Eubasilissa splendida. The sequence continues at coordinate 1,824,337 of CM062858.1, forward strand.
CATACAGAAATTTTAATATTAGAATTAAGGAGCATTTGAGATGCCTTCACTTTTTGGAAACAAACCATTTCTTTGATATTAATAAGGGTTTAGAAATTATACATACAAATACTAGGGGTTTACAGTTGGATAAATTTGAAATTTTAGAAATAAGAAAAAGTGTTAATAGCAAGCTTAATATTATAAATAACCAAATCCTCTTTGCAAATAGTCACCTTTTAAATTTGTTTTCATATTAGTTCTTACATATTCACCATTTTATAGTTTTGTTTTATCTATGCTTGTATTTTTAATTTCAGTATACATTGTTTCCTGGAGATAATACCATAGGTATCAAAACATGTAGAATAATTTATAAATAGTGGTTTAAACAAAGTATTTTGTGTAATTATAAATATAAAATAAGGCCATAAACTAATTTTACAAATATTGAAGAATTTTTCATATTAATAATAATTATTCATTTAATCTTAGTTTAAATTGAAACTAGTTTTGAAAGATTGACAGTATTTTGAATTAATAAAAATATGCTAATAAAAGTTGAACACTGCTGATATAAAGCTTAAGCTACGTATGTACATCAGCGTTGAGGATTTCCGTAGTAATCTCCTTATCTGAAATGAATTAAACATCAGCATATTACTCGGGGATCTTAATAAATGTATGTCCAGGGCCGGCGGAGACATATCTCACTATACAATGCCTTTGCGGTATTGTAATATGTTTAAATTTTGGGTCTGCGTAATTCGTAATCGAATATTCTACACAAACAGCGCCAGATGTGGTAAATTTAAGTTCGCGACTTTTTAAAATATCGTTGCATGTCTCAGGTACATAGGTCATATCGCCCCTGAGAAATCAAACAACACCCGAAAATAGCAGTTTACTAATATCTTCAGCTCTTGATTTAATATTGTTAGAATGCGAAATTACCCAAAACAATATTTTGTTTAAGGATACAAAAGCACTTAGTCGAAGTAAGGGACGGACGGTAATAAAAACTCGGTATTGTTAGACGCAGGTGTACCGACGCAGCGAGGGTACAGCAATAAAGAAATGCGGCGAACGTGACTAAAGTCACGTAGGCAAATGCACCTTAAGGGATGCATCACCATAGGCGAGCAGTCTTCCCATATTCTCCGTCGGGATAAGTGGCTCCACCAAAGACGAGATTTTATTTTCAATTAGAAAATAAAATCTATATCGTCTCAAAAAGTATTAAGCAAGCGCTTTATAGATTGTAAATCCGGGGAAAATTTAAACTGTGCACCTTGAGTTTAAGCTTAGACTGTGATGTATTCTGCGTTTAATCGTTGATGTGAAAGTATCAAAAAGGGTCCCGCTGGATCTATAAAAAGTTGATAAATATAATTGATGTAGCGAGAACAGACTGTCGCTATAGCATAAGAATATCGCGTCCAGAGTCCCGGTTTGCCTGGATAATTGGGCATCGTCTTGTCATCAACTACAAGCCTGAACTCCGTCACCTTACGCTGGCACCACAAGGAGCTGACCACATTTGACGTCTAGGATCCAGGACCATCCTAAGAGGTAATCCCTTACATGAGGGACCTGAATAATCTACATCAGACAAGCGTCAACATAGACAATTTGACAGAGAAATTAATGTTGGCACGATGAACACAAATATTTAATGTTAATTTTATTGTAATCATTTTTGAATAGCCTTATTTATAAGTATTAAAGTAAATTGCTCATTTTCCACTATTAACACATGCAAGTAGCATAAGATATAGATTATAAATTTTTCTTATAAAAAAATATTCTGTAAATGTGACATTAATATAGCTGCAAATCATCCGCGTCCGGTCCCTCATGACTGAGGATCGCGATCTCTATGATGACCCGCCCTCTTAACTATGCTGCTCTTAGGGCTGTCACCAGAGAAGTGCATATTGCCAGCATCACTCGGTCTGTCCAACAGCTGGGGGGTCTTCCTCTTTCTCTTCGTCCTTCTACGCGGTCCACCATGTCAAGCTTTTACAAGCTATATTCTCACAAAACGCCCAGAAAATTTACCACATCTTAAAGGCATCAATCCGTCTTCTCTTCCTTGCTTCCACACCATATGAAAATATAGAATGCACCAGAAACTGTACAAACTTGATATTCATTGTCATGGAAATACCGCGGACTTTCCATATTTTATCAAGTCTGGACATGGAATTTTTCGCCAAACCTATCCGTCTTTTAATTTCTGGCTCGCAGCTACCGTCATTACGATATTTTTAAATAAGCATACGAAATTTATTTATAATTAAATTATTCATCTTTAAACGCGCTAAATAGGATTGTCTATACTTTTGTTACCGCGCCACGGAGATCGCAGCCATTGCATCTCAGTATGGACGAGAGTGAGTCATAAAAAAATTGTCTGCAGTACGAATACTACAAATAGCAACCATATTTGATTTGTGTGATATTTCAAAACGCCTCGTGGGGTCGTACGTCTCTTTGGTGTCCGGTACCATGTGACCACCTGTGGAGTCAAAGTCTTACTTTTGTTTTGATTAATAACATTTTATATCTTGTTTGAAGATTCGCAACCTTTGACGATCTAGCGGATTCCCGATGGGGAATCATTTGTAACAAATGGTGTTTTAATATTCGTCATCTATTATTATGATATGGAAATATATCTATCACTCGAATATTATCACTGCTCCCGTGAATGCCTTCTGACAGCTGATAATCTCAGGTTTCTTATTCATAATTTAATCATGTATGCAGCATGAAAATTACCACTAACCTTGATTCACAGTTGCTGTTTCGGATTGGACCGAAATTCGTTCTCCCGAAGCTCCGATTATTGAGAGATCTTTACCGGACGATGTACAGACCGCAATTGAGAGCTCCGACCGTGGTTTGACAGCGATCCTTCAGCCGCCGAAAGCGGCAACATTCACACAACATAAATGACTCGTACTAATCTAAAATAAATCCCAGGGGTGCCAGTCGAAGGAACAAACGGTGTGTAAACAATCACAATTTTATAAAGTTCTTAAATTTATTTTTATGTACGTAAAATATTTTTAGTGTAAGAATCGTTTATTTATATGAACAATGTAGGCAGATAGGTGCTTTATTGTCATTACTTGTCTAAAACTCTGCCACAATTGGTTTCGAGCTTATCAAACCGTCAGACGTAACTTCTCAATGCTATTTTATTAACCATATGTATCATCAAGGTGCTTCTTCTGCTAAACAAGCTCATTAGCAATCATAATACACCTGACAATGAAAGATTTTATGTTGCCGGAATGAAATTGGAGAAGATACAAAATGTTAAAAACCAAGGTTGCAATATAAATAAAATATGGGATCCTTCTATTGAAATCAAGTGCCGTATTGAGCATGCTCGTGCAACCTCTATCCGCGTGAAAAAGATATTCTGCAGTCATGACGTCAACCTTAGATTACAAATGCGAATGATCAGATGCTATGTATTTTCGATATTATTTTATGAAATGGAAGTACGGACACTTGCCGAAGAAATAATAAGGCGACTTGAAGCATTTGAGATGTGAAAGTTGATGTAATGAATGAAGGCGTTATGGTTCAGAAAAGTAAGTATTTAAAACAATAAAAATGATGACAATTGATGAGATATCAATAAGATGGAGAAACATCATGGCTGAAGGACCCAAGACAATGGTTCAGCCGGTCTTCTGTAAAGCTTTTCCGGGCCGCAGTAAACAAAGTGATGGTAGCCAATGTCCGTGGAACGGATAAGGCCCGAGAAGAAGAAGAAGACGAAGAATAAAAGTGCCCCCCTGGTCACGATAGCCTCCGGCCCTGAGCACGGGAGTGCAGCCGATCTGGCTTATCTGCGAAGCGTGTGAAAGCCGCTCGACGCGCATCGTTCCCTTGGAAACGTTAAGTGCAGTAAAACGCATCCCGTTGCAGTTACAAGTAGGTATATAGTCTTTTCGAATTGTTCATACATTTCAGTACATTATTTACTTTAGTAAAGCAATTTATTTAATAGTTGCAGCGTATGTTGTTGTGGCTTCCATTGTCAGCAGAGTACTGAGAGTAATTTACTTGAACTAGCTTACGGTAATAAGACAAACCGGTGAACTTGCATGTAGTCTGAACTGAGAACTATTTGATGACTAACGCATATGAATGGCTCTGATTCAACTAACGCCTTAGATAGTCGTTATCGACTGAAGAAGAACGCCCACGATTATCTTCATCTTCAAGGCTCTTGTCCTTAGTACAAATTTTTTGGAACTATCATTGTACCGTACGTTCTTTAACAGTACCCATACTAAAAGCATCGTTCAATTTCTGTCCATTTTGAATTTATTTTTGATTCTTTTCTATCTTTAATTCGAAAGCACAGTTTGAAGCAAAATTAACAATAAAACCCATTTACAATTTCTTAATTTAAAATAACACTTTTATTGAAAATATTAGGGGAAGAATTCAGAAAACAAAAACCCTGAGAATTTTTCAACCAACCTCTAATTGTTCATAATATTAGGTTGACGCGAAGGTAATTGCCGTTTTTTGTGAACAAAAGATTTCAATAATTTAAAAGAAATAAAATTTCCATTATTAGCTATACTTGAGGTCAGTTGAGGGTCTGCATCCACCATGCCCTGGGAGTCGCTCGTCATCAATTTTGGGGCTCATCTTCCAGTGATATATTCCCCGAACGAATCTTGCTAAACCACAGTCATCACACAAAAATCCATTCTCAGAATCATCTATAAAAAACCATATAGGTTTCCCTCTGACTCACTGTTTGAGGAATGTCAGCTTCTTGATATTCGACAACTCTAAGTAAAAAGACTGATACTTTATTTTCCTTCCAACAAAGAGCTTCATCAACATCCATCTCATAGTAATGTTACGAGAGCAAAAAAGATTAGGATCCCCGTGAAGCTTGAAATGAAAACAAGCTTTGGTCAATCCTTCCACATGTTTCTGGCCCCCAAAGCCTATAACATTTAGCCGAGCAGTATGAAACACTTCTCGATGGACAATCTGGTTATTGGGTGTTGGCAGAAAGGAAACTGAGCAAAGATTCATGGAAATGATCACATGAACAGAACGTCATTCGTTTTTCCTTTTGCGTAGTGTTTCAATCATAGGTATTTTTGATTTAGATAAAAATAAAATAAAAAATAATTTCATATTTGTATGACTGACAACGGACGAACCTGTCTCCTTTAGTACAGACTTCGGTCTAGTTAAGGAGACAGTGAACACCTCTTACATTATAAAGATTGTTCACCTTTTTTATATACTTTTAGAATTGTTTATAATGTATAATATGTAAGAATGTAAATGTAAAATAAATAAGTAAACATATGACTCGTTTGAGCTTTTAAGACACTAACTCTTCTCAAGCCCCGCACCATTACCCGAATAGACATAAAACTGCATTTAGATTAGCTATCACATAGATATAGATTAGTTATTAGTTTTGTTATGAAAATTAAAATAATCATGTTACACCAAAAAGTAACCGCCATATCAATTAATGATATTGCCAATCCTAGGTTCTCACTCCTCTGAGCATCGCACAGATCACAGACAGAAGGCAAAACAACTCAGAATTAGACGCAGTAAGCGGCCGTGAAAAGTATCTGTGTCAATTTGACACACGGCGTAGCAGAACTAAAGAGTCGGCACTGAAAATCGTTCACAGCGAGTGTTCGTAGGAATCGACACATTTTTTGTAGTTCTTGAATACATTGAATGAATAAACAATGTACCTGAACCAACAATGGATTTATAGAAAGTGGTCGCTCTTGTGTCGAGTTAGTTGTTATTGGTTGTTCTTGGTACCTAAAGGTTTCACAGATAACAGGGTGTTGCTTTCTTAGATGTTGCGAGATTGATGTCAATCATTATTTAATTATATCTCACGTTTCTCTTCTTGTTTACTTATTTTAATATTTATGATACAAGTTATGTAATTAATATGAAATTATATTTTAAATCATTTAATTTAAATAAATGATAGTTTTATAATTGTTCACACTATATGCATTTTTTAAAAATAATTAATTAAAATTCGTAAAAGTAATAATATTTAACATAAAAACTATTTATTGTAAATGCTGTGGGGCCCGAACCAAAGCGACCAATAATCACCAGCAAATAAACCATTAGCACCAGAGATCGATACTGCTCAGGCAACTAACTTGACTTCTCCGCAAGCCGTCCTAACATCGGCATCGCTACTCAACAGTATCTCCAGCGAGCCACTTCAGAGTTCAAGCGTGTATTTAAATTGTATTAATTCATCGCATCAATAAACGAAACATTGTAAGTGCTATTTCATTTCAACATCTTGCACTCTACACTGCGACATATAACCAACATGCGTGAGACATGAAGAGGTTGGAAACTTCTGTCTCACAGCATCCATAACCTTCTGACATAATCTCGAGTCTGAAAACGTTCTTAATTGTTTCGAATTATTCGTAATTTTATGCAAGTGCAACATTTTTATAAATTTGCTCACACTCTATTTATAACATTCACGGATGCTGGTATTTACGAATATAAATAAGTACTTGAAGAAGATTTGTGGGAATAATTGTCAGAGGGATAAACTGTTCGTGAGATTAATTGTTAATCAACTGTCGGGGATCATCTGTCGAGGATTCATCTGTCGGGGATTCAACTGCCGGGGGATCAACTGTCGGGAGATCAATCGTCAGGAAATCTAAAATGACATCAAACCTCAAGAATCTGAAACGCTACTGGATTCGTTAGGACACCTCGAGATGAAAACAATACAAAAAGAGGTGACAGCAATAACACATACAGATTCAAACTGCACAGAGCACTGCCAAGTGTACGACCAAGAATGCCGGATGATTAGTGACATCCAACACCTAAAGTCATTAAAACCAGGTAGGAGTGACGGTTAGGATAAAAACTCATAGGTCAGTCCAGATAACCTATAACCGACTATACCCCCTCCTAAATTCCTACAGTTCACTATCTCTACAAAACAAATTACTCTTGTACAAAGCAATCATCCATCCATACTAACATACGCGAGCCCCGACTGGGGTTAAAGTGATACAAACATTTTAAAATCCAAACAAAACTACATCCTTAGGAGAATCACAAACTCAAAAATATCCTCACTCAAACAACACATACACGATTTATTTTATTCTAAATTAATTTCCATCCCAAATCCTTCCATAAACTCCCACGGCCTACATGATCCCTCATTCGATCCCCATCATCGTTGTCTCATTTCACTTCTTTACCCTGTTCTTGACCCTATTGAACAAAATTTATAAAAAGATTCAATAAAAACTCACTAAAAATATAAAAGTTTTACATAAAAAAACAATACCCATTTTTGCTACTACCTTATACAATACTTAAACAATTTCACCATATTCTCCGTATAGGGTCCCCCAAAAAAATCTTACGTCATTGTTGTTACCTCACATATCGGAGACAAGAGGGCTCAGCCCTTATCCCTCCCCCTTTTAACAACCGAATCAGAGAGTCCAGATCACAACAGACTGTAGGGAGTAATAAAATCAATAAAGTTTTTTAATTAAACTGTTTAAGAAAAAAATCAGCCTGTGAGTGTGCCAGCGGCGGCCAGCCATGGCGCCTCTTGTAGCCAGTTACTGATTATTTTATATTGCCATAACAACCGAAGTGTTTGCGGAAATCATATATTACAATGAAAAGTCAGACGCATTGCCAATTGACGTATTTACCGAATGCCCGACACGTACAGAGAAAGTTTCCGTGCGTTGGATGTACCCGATGAGAAGGGTTATACACCGTACACCAATCATAGTGGAAATAAAATAAAAATGTATAAAACAATTTTTTTGATCCCGGGACTTTTCTCTCTCCCGGCATTTATTTGTGCGAACTGACTAATCATAATGAACGAATCTAACCATTACCCTCACAGTGTGATGTAGCGAAGGAAGTATGATCAATAAGGGCATTAAGTACAAGAAACAAATGAATATCGCTGGATGTTAAATAATTATTTGTTAAATATGAATTAAATATACTAATTATAAAGATACACATATAAAATCAATTTTATCGAAAAATATTGTTGTTGCGCTACCGGGATTCGAACCTGGATCTCTTCCCTAACCGGGGGAGGTGCTTTATCCAACTAAGCTACAGCGGCATTATTTTTAGCGACAATTTTTCGACCTTATATGTTACCTTTTTTTGAAATCAATACGTTTAATTGTTCCATCATAAGAATGAAAAAAAAATATATATATATCCGTCCGTTTGAGCCTTAAATAAACACGCATGATAAGATGACGTCAGCTAAGTTGTTGGAAAAATTTGAAACAAAACGACTGCAGAATACAGTAAGAAAGAAAGATGCAATGGTAAGATGAAATCGTGCAAGAAGATTTTTTTTTGCCTGTATTCAACACTAGACGCGGATTGGTAGAAGTGGAAGATTAGATTTTTAAATACGCATTAAAAAATATTATATATGATTCTATGCAGGACGGGTAAAAGTCTTTTAAAATATGAATAAAATATATTAATTAGAAAGATTTACATATAAAATCAATTTTATCGAAAAATATTGTTGTTGCGCCGCCGGGATTCGAACCTGGATCTCTTTCCTAACCGGGGAAGGTGCATTATCCAACTATGCTACAGCGACAATATTTTTAGCAACAATTTTCGAACCTACATGTTAACTTTTTGATATTAATACATTTAATCGTTCCATTATTTGAAAGAGCCATCTACCTTATTTTTACAAATTCTCAAATACCTTTGAGTAAACTGATAGCAGACGCAGACGCGTTCGAAAATTGTCCCTAAAAATATTGTCGCTGTAGCATAGTTGGATAATGCACCTTCCCCGGTTAAGAAAGAGATCCTGGTTCGAATCCCGGTGGCGCAACGACAATATTTTTCTATAAAATTTATTTTATATGTATATCTTTCTAATTAATATATTTAATTAATATTTAAAATATCACAGACCGTCTGTTCTGAATAATTACAACTTCACAATAAGAATGTGTTCTCCTAATAAAAGTATTTTTAAATGCATATTAATAAAACTTTTACAACCTAAAATTATACTAATTGTTAATATTAATTAACGATTAACCTGTCTTCGAGAGGTAGTTAGGGAAATAGGTCACACCTTAAACGTATTAAATAATTTTCACAAAGCTAATTTTGACAGGCTAGATGCTCGAATAAACTTCTAAACTAACCAAAAAAATGTTTTATTACCTGCTATTAAATACCACCAATAAAAATGATAGATACATAAGCTAATCTAAATTGTGGCTACCTCAACACGTATTTCAACAACTTTTTTATATCTTTTTTACAGACCACACAGGCTGAAACTGGTTTTCTTCTTCAGCAATGCACATATTTTGAGCGGGCAACAATGTCAATTCTGTCCATTTTTGTGTAATATGATTCTTCCTAGCGTGCAAATCTTGCATCGTGACTTGGCCTAGCTGCTGTTTGATCGTACGAGGTACCTCACGAGGTACACTCGAAAATATCTTTTGATTTCGTGTCAAAATACTGAAATATCTTATTTATTTATGATATTTGCTACAACGCTTTTTCAAATATATTTTATTTTCAATCGTCCATAATAATATTGCGATCCCCATCTTTTATCAATGACTTACTGGACTTTATTGAACTGTAGTGTCATTTACCAGTAAAAATATTCGACATTGTTTGGGACATATATTTGTGCTTGAGCGAGGATGATGTACTGTGCCTTCTACCTCCCCCCCCCCCCTTCCTCACCTGCCGCCGGGTCAGTCGATCGGCGACCCTGAACCGGTACGGTTACAAAAGATTTCGCAGTGTAAAAAAGAGTGAGAAGTGTGTCTACGTGACCATCTAGTGCAATCTGAAGGAGTCAAGACCCTGACCAGGAGATACTGTCAAAACTGAAAATTACAGTCCACCTGGAGGTGCCAGGAGTTGCCGGATTGTGGTGAATGGAACTTCCTTCCGAATCCTGTTTCTTCCGGCATCTATGCCATTATGCAAAGTACCGAAAATGTATCGATGACACTCGTACAGAATGGCGCCTCCCCTCGCGTGGAGGTGCATTGTCAGGAAGGGATTTACATCATATAAGAACAAACAAAATAACATACACACTTACATAAAATCCTTTCGTGCGGCAGTGTTGCCATTGCTGTGATATGTTAAGCGCAAAGGTCACTATCGGCGAGTGGGTACTGTATACCATAATTTTATAATACATCGTGAAATAAGGTTAATTTAATAAACGAAAAGTGATTAAATTTGAATTAGATTAAAGTAATTTCAACAACACGCTTGACGTCGGTTGACGCGTGGTATCGGTTGTGTACTCCGCGCGCAGTGTGTTGTTGTTTTATGTCGTACTGTTTTATTTGGATAACGTTTTAGAATTGTAATTTCAGCTGATGTTATTGTTATTATTAAGATGTGTTTAATATTATTTAATTCCCTACCGAGCCACTCCAGTCTTCAACTTTATTCGAGTAATTACCTTTTTACTCGTGGTACTTGCAATTGTAAATCGTCCCGCAATAATCTTCACCTTTTCTGTTTTATTTCAATACTCATACGCACATTCATGTACACCAGCGCTCCGCAACCGGCGTGCCGTGAGCCGGATACAGGTGTGTTCAATGTATTTGATATTTTACAATTATTCATTATGTATTTGATACACGATGACAAATTATTTTTCATAATATTGTCTATTTTATTATTAAGATTGGTAAAAATAAATATGTTGTAGTTTTATGTATGTATACTTTTCAAATAAAAAATGATTGTAAAATTTGTGTATCAATTTAACACCTATATATTTTAGCTTTTAGTGTGCCGCGGAATTCCAGGAAGAATTTTGGTGTGTCGTAGGTGAGAAAAGGTTTCGGAGCACTGATATATACTGCGATACGCACCGACACGTGTGAGACTAGAAGAGAGTTAGGGCCATCAGTATCACCATCACTCAGATCACACAATTATGATCCTCGCGAGTCAATAATAGTCTACAACCACAGCCCCTACACACATCTGTTACAACAAAAAAATTAGTCTGGATGAAGGCCTCCCCAAATATCTCGCAATTTTCTCTGACCATTATTATTCGCTGGCACGTCAGAGTTTGAGGATTTAGGGCGGCATGTAGGCTTCTCGATTACCGTCCGATATCAGTGTATGACTACATTCATCCAACGATTATCCGTCCTCAATGTAATATGTCAACAACTTTTGACTGTTCTCATATCCATGCATTTCTTTTCCTGTCTTTTGGCGAGATGCCCAACACACATCATTCTATGCCTCGGTATTACAGACATACAAACGAACGTTGTAATTACATTTTATATATTGTAGAACTAGGTGAAAGGTTAAGGAAGATGGGGAAAAATTATATTTTCAAATATACACCGAATATCGGTAAATTTAATCCCTTCCTTCCGGTATCGTATTAAATTATTATTGAACACATAAGAGTAGATACTTACCTAGATTGATTTTTTTTAAATTTATTTACACCCCATCCCGAATCGTTTTGAGGGTTGTTTACTCTCGTTTGTCGATATTACATTCAGTCATTATTAACATTATCATCATAATACCATCATAGAATGCTCCGTTAGGTCTCTCTAGCCACTGCTCTTCTCGGTATCGTTCATCCCAGCAACCCCCAACGAGAGACCCACACCCTAATGAATCCCGGAAACATCCGTGATTCCTTTTATTTCTTAATAGGTCATCGTTCCGGGGGATCTAATCTAATTCTAATCCCTCTCAACCGTGCATCATTCATAATCATACAGTCCCAGAGGATGTGCTCCGGCGTCTGCCGAACTGTTTATTATAGATTGAACACACAAATCTCAGGTAATAATTTAAAAAAACGGTACGTCCAGAGAGCAAATTTTTTTCATATCCAGTCAAGTGACGAAGTGCCAGATGATAATAGAATTATTACTATTAAAAGTGTCACCGTCGTATAAACGGCAAAGACAACGTTGTTGAATATTGTCTTGGCACTTGGATAACTAGAGATAGTTATCTTATTTTAATTTGAAACGTGCCCGCGTTACAAATGGAAAGCCATCTGTTTCTGTTCTCTGTCGCAGCTGATGTTCCTTGGCGCGAGGCCAAGATGCTGCTTGATCAATGTTTTCCTTTCTCCTTGTTTTCTTTCTTTACTTTTTTTTTAATGAACCAAACTCTGTGCTACACACATGTTAGGTTACTCCGTAACTACTTTAGTTTATAATACAAGAGAATTTGAATACTGAATAAAATACCAATGAATAACATCACGTTCCCTATCATTTCACCCCTACTTATAAAGGGGCGCTAGAAGGGGGGGGACCGTTATAGAAGTTTCAACTTCTTTTATCGGTTCCACACACGGTGCTACAGAAACGCGAAATCTACAATTAATAAACACAAAATAAAAAAGAAAAACAAAAGGTATTGTAAGAGATTGCAAAACGAACAGAGATTTTAATTCAAACGTTCCTGCGCCCTTTCAAGTGCTATCTTTATTTATTTTTATCAAGTGTTGTGTAAAGAGACTAGTGGTTATAGGACAGTCATTAAAGGGCTAACCATCAAATACACTCTCCCGTGAAGGGACTTGGACGAAACACAATGATGTATGAGTCACGGTGCCATACAGGGTACAGGCCAACGGAGTTACGCACGATTTTTCTTTATTTCACCCCAACTGTCCATATTCTCTTCCACATTTCAATTAATCGAAACAATCGCATAACTATGTATTTTAAAAAAATATTTATTTGAGATTAGGCACATGCAACTTGAACAACGTTGACCCATAGTTTTAATAAGTGTCTGCCCCTAAAATACATGTAAAGTATTTTATTAGTTTATTTTTTTGCAGACTTTAAAAAAATAACAAATAACGTACAAAATGTTATAGCGTGGCGAATTAACAATAATTCGATTAAAAATTTTAATATACACAAGTCAGATTTTTTGCACGTTAGCGCATGATTCAATAGCATTAAAATGACAACAAAAAATATAATGAAAAGTTATTGTATTGGCAATATATTGTACGTGCGATCGATATTCGAACTGGGACTAGCTGACCATTTTCATTTTATCTGCATCGCTATTATGCATTTAACCGCTGTACTACTGATTTTTACACCCTGTAATTTATGGTGTATTATTTAATACACCAACATGGAATGGAATCAGTGTCAACTTTTCTTTTTCTACCATTTATAGCAATGCTTAATATGATGTCCAGCGAGTAAAAGTCAGCATACATTTGGCAGACTCATTCATTTAAAAATTGTGGCCACCACGTTAAATAACAATGGATGTACGCGCAACCTCCGGCCGAGTGGAACGGAGGGCTCAAGAACCATCCAGACACAAGAAAGGACACGACCCACTTGCAGTGTTAATAACTCCTCAGATCTGGATTTCTTGCTTGCGGTAACCACAGATCTTCTGACTTTGTTCTAACGCACACTTCGTTGATAGCGCGAAGTGAGGGCACGCTCAAGTATCAACCTTCAATAGTTTAACGCGTTCAAATAGCGAAAACGTTAATTTGCACTGTTTAACTCCACAATAGCACGTCAACTTGTTAAGACAATAACAATCTAACGTGCTCCATAGCAAATGTTAACTTTCAATTCTCCAGTCTAATGACCTCGAATAGCAGAACGTTAACTGGTTGAAAATCATAATCCTCAATAGCGCAATATTCAGATGTGGGCCCTGGCATTATCAAGCACCGCAGTTTGGCTCTTCAAACACTCCTTCAGCCATGGGTTTCGCATCACTTTCTTCGCTGATCGTTCTGAATACATTGACGTGGTCAACTTGAACATTGTTAGGTTCGCAAAATTCTGTGTCTGATTCCTGGTTTATAGAGTATACGCCATCTACTATTTATTACGTGCAGAATAAAAAATACTGTATTTCATCTTTTTCAGCTGCTGGTTTTTCAATCTTCATAGTATTTTAACAAACTGAAACTGATTATAGAACAATAAAGACTCGGTATATTGTTTCACGTTACATTTATTCCAGAGAACTGCTTATAAAATATTACAAGCGTCTTACATAGGCAGATTTACAGCCTACGTGATATACCTTATAACGTTATATCTGGTACCTACCGCGCACGAGATGTGATGGGAGTTGACATTTTACCAAATGGCAGCACTGCACCGCGTAAGGAAAATTTCTCTGTTGTATTTTGAATTTTTTTGACAATTTGCGAGCGCGAAGGAGTAACTCCCGGTACTAGAATCACGAAGATGTGATTTTATATTGAATTAATGAAGGGTGAGAATGATTAAATATATTGGGCATATGTGTTATCCTGCACCATGTTAGAGAGATTTTTTGTTTGCTATTTCACTTGTATGTTTGCAGGATGTGAAGCATCCCTTCCTCACATGACGGCAGAAATGTTATGTAGATGATAATACTATTTCTCCGTTCTTTTAATTTCAAATGCGAACTTGCTAGTTTTGTTAAAGACGTTTTGATGAAAGTTCATTATTTTGCTAAAGAAAGATTAGTCAGTCAATCTTTATTTGTGACATGATTTTTGCTATATTTTACCTGACAAACTCATCAGATGTTTAAATGGTTGTAATATAATTTCTGAAGTGAAGATCTTAATATCTAGTGTAATCATAGTGTTTTATCTCGCCATTCATTATAAAGGATAACTTGCTAATTTTGATATTGACACGTTGATAAGGACTGTATTATTTTGTTGAGGAAAGATTTGGCAGTCAATCTTTATTTGTAATCACATTCAGTGACATAATTTCTTACCTCCTTCTTTCTACCTTGTAAATTCATATTTTCATTATCTGTGCAAAACCATTAAATGGCGACATGGTGGATTCTGTGCATCAGAACCACGCATCTCATGTTATACACTGAGCGAGCCGGAGGACGTTTGATAGACGTGGCATAATAAATATATGAACACGTGATTTTAGAACTGAAATAATATGACTTTTGGTCGGATGTTCGGCTGCAAGTGTTCTTTTTTTACCGTTAAATACGATGCACAAGAAATATCGTATATTGGGCTTTGTGTACTTGTTTGTTTATTTACGTTCTTAACACTATTTACATTCTTGGCTCCCAAGTATCATTCTTAAAATCTTACGTTCGAAGACTAGTGATCGATCTTTATGATGAATGGTTCACCGATTGCCGTCTCGCGCGCTCGTGAACGCGACATATAGAAGGGTTCCTTTCAGTTATCCCCCTCACTATACCCAGAATACGACCATTTCTGTAATTTTTCTTATCTACGATTTTGAACCAGTTGAAAGTTGAATTTTAACAGTAATCGTTTACCATTAAGTGCGTTGACTGCCGCCAAGTTCTTCCTGCCGTGTGGGAACAAATCGTTGGCTTATGAAGTATCTTCTTACCGTGTGAGGCTGATAGTATACTATTCTTTGTATGATCGGTTTCCCGCTGTCGTGTGTACTGATTAGTGCCTTCGTTTTACTATTGTGCATAGTGCGTGTCATCCCACTTCGCGCTATCAACGAAGTGTGGTTTCCTGGAGCCAGAATACATGTGGATCCAGTGGAAGAAGAACATTCAGATACCTAAAGGAGCAACTCTCAGGTGGGTCGTGTTTCTTCCTGGTTTTGGTTGGTCCTTCAGCCCCCCTGTTCCTTTACTGTCCTGTCCATATAACAAATTTCTTCCACCCTTAATAAAATAATATTGCTCATACATCAAGTAATACAATTTTTTCTCTTTTGATGAGTACCTAGCATTACCTTAAATCTTACCTTTCCGGGTCATAACATTTATTATTAATATTTGCAAATTGAATTTTGTAGTTTATGATCATTTTTATACAGATTAATTAACTTTGCTTTTTCCACTTTTGTTAGTAAATTTTTAAAAAACATTTATTTATTGGCCGCCTGTAGTGCGCCTCCAATAATGAGGTGATAATTGAACCCGGATATGTGAAATTTCTGCATCGGATTTGTCGTTTTAGAAGCTACTAGTATTCTCTTCGAGACAAGTTTTGAAGGCTTCGCACGCCAGGTTCAAAAAAACATTACTTACGGCCGATTCTGATCTTCCAATGATATCCAGATCGTCTGTATGTACTATAAATTGATTGACTCATGAGAAACGATACCACCCACTACTATTTTGAAATTACTTACTTAAATCCAGAATGCGTCGCCTGCAAAGAGTTAAATATCGACCGCTTTTTAAATTCAGACGATACTAACCATTGACAAGGCAACTTCTTCGTAACGAGGCTATAGAAATCGGATAATGGCAACCCGAAGCCGAAATTGTGTAAGGTAAGTACCTGCACGACACCGCGATCAGTTTTTTTAACCGCGATATACATATTTATGTGAACGCAGCCGTTCCATTTTTAGATCAGACGAAAAAGAGCTGGAAACCAATTTGAAAAGGATGGAAGTCGTGAGGGATAGAAGGAGAGGGACTAGAACCTCATAAAGAATTTATTACTTGTATAGTTAGTTACTTAATTAATTCTAATATCTATATAAAGTTATATTTTTATAGTATCTACAGTGTACAATCGAAATAGTACCAACAAATAACTTTTTTACGTAAATGCCTTCGATAGCTGGTTCCCAGATTTCCGAATGACAATAAGGGCACATATGATACATGAACACTGCACTAACCTTTTTATTGTACGTGTTGATTTTCTGGTCCGATGTTGTTGTTCTTCTGGCTGGGTAGATTTCGACCGACCGAAGAGCGCACTCCTGACGATCGGCTTATTTGGACCTCTGGACCGATCGAAGCACGAGATGTAATCGATCCGCCTGTCGTTTACCGCCTCTTGTATTCTGCAAAAAATTCATCCACATACACACATGTGCAATACTATCAACCTGGAAGCCCAGTGGTGCCAATCGGACTAACAAGGCACGTAAACATAACTAATAAATCATTTTATGCCCCATGTTTCTACATCTAATTACCACAGTGTGAACTGTATACAAGCATAATTAAAAAATTTGGAAAATAAATATATAAAATAATCCTTATATTCTGAAAAGATCCTATAAAATTCTAGCCGTTATTATACGAATTAGCGTAACCCACGACTAGAGTTTTTGATTCCGACAGTCCTGCGTGCAACGTTATACCGATGATGAGAAACAATTTATTCATTTGTGTGCCTCCAATTTGTTTTGTTCAAACTGAACTAAATATTTATCTGCTGTGCATATGTTAGGGGCTGTTACGTCTGCTAACTTTGCGCATGTCTTACTGAATTCAGTTTTTTTCGAAATCTTGACTGAAAACTGCGTTTACTAATTCTACAAACGAGTTTTTTTGCATGGTGTGTTCCATCGCAATTTCGTAGTTAATATATATTGCTTGTCAATTATCTGTCAAGCGAACGAGTTTTCATTTTTTCCGAATATTAATATTTTTTTCTTAATATTGAATTTTTAAATGTATTCTTTCTGTTTTTGGTAATTTGTAAAGATAGTTATTTACATATAAGTTTTTGAGCACACATCGACCTCTTAGAATTACAACATACTAACATTTTGGGCTAATTAGAGTTATTACGCGAAAAGGGTTTCAAATGCATTATTCTTTATTTCTTCCATACACACCAACTCTATTTAAGGGATATTAAAGGAAACAGCAAGAGCTGAAGGTCAGTTATTTATTTCAATTTATGGATCATTATGTTTTTTTTTAATTTTAATTTCCCTCTTCATTGATAATACTGAAAATAAGTTAATACCATAAAACTAATCATAATTGCACACTCAAAACAAATTATACAATTCAATCAACATTTTTGAGCTCATTATCTCAAAACAGTGCCATTGTCAGATGGAACCTTGTTATTCTGAGGGGTCGACATGACATTTTAAATATTCGCTATCCGGAGGAGATATCGTAGATAATATTTTATATGAAATCGAGCAATAAAAAAAATCTGCCATTTGTGAAGTACATAATGAATTCACAACTATATATTAGAATACTTTTTAAATACAAATTAAATGTATTAATTAGAAAAAATATACATATACAATCAATTTTATAGAAAAATATTGTTATTACTACCGGGATTCGAACCTGGATTTCTTTCAATCCTGAAAACGTGCATTATCCAATTATGCTACATTAATACAGTGGATTGTTACACTTTTCAAATTAATACATCTATCGTTCCATTATTTGAAAGCCATTTTATTTTTTAAATTAATTCTAGCGTTTCCTATCAAAGGTATTTAAGATTCCGTAAAAACAAAGTACATGGTCATTCGCATATTTTACCGAATCAATTTATTTATATATTTTAGTTGGTATAATTATGTATAAATTGCATAATTAATTAAGCATATGTTCAGCTATCCTCGCTGCGTAGGAGAGCAATCAAATCAATTCCTGAAAAAGATGACTGGACATAAAGTTGTCTTGTTGATGTACTCGGCAAAGACTTCCTGGAACTTGATTGGTTTATTTTTTTATTTACTAATGTAATATGGTAGATTGTAAAGCACGTAAAAAAAACATTATCCTGCCAGTTTATAATATATAGTCGGTTTGTATAAATATATTTGTATTGTGCTCATCTTAATATGCCGCGTCCACGGAACGAGAGACGATGAAATAAATCTTAGATATATAGTTGACATAAATCTCAGCACACCTTGTTGTTATTTTGATTTGGATATCAGCTTGATATTGATATTCAAATAAATGTTCGATTTGACAGCGAGACTTGACATGTCGGCCCAAACGTCAGTTATGTCTATAACTATTTATTTTTAGGAGAACACATTCATTATCAAACTATGCTACAGCGACAATATTTTAGCGACAAATTTTCGAACCAATATGTTACCTTTTTGATATTAATACATTTAATCGTTCCATTATTTGAAAGAGCCATCTACCTTATTTTAAGAATATCGTCGCTGTAGCATAGTTGGATAATGCACCTTCCCCGGTTTGGAAAGAGATCCAGGTTCGATCCCGGTGGCGCAACAATGTTTCGATAAAATTGATTTTATATGTATAAATTTCTGATTAACATATTTAATTCATATATATTTATTTATCAGCGCCCTCATAAAAATAGTCTAAATAGACTTTAGCTTACATGACATTGTTAGTAAGGCAAAATTGATAATAGAACATGGACAAAAAATAAAATACATTTTAAAATTAACACAGGACATTAACACTCATATAATAGTTTGTGTGAGAACTGTCACTTTCTACATGTGTGCGTGTGTGTCAGGAGAGTGAGCGGTGGGGGACAAGCGTGATAAGAGGCCGTCTCTGGGGGAACGGGTCTCTTCCATTACAGCCCGACCTGAATAACTAGTCTATCTCTGAAGTGTATAATTAATAATTACTGGAATACTTGATGTAGTAAACTTAATATTGTTACCAAGACATCTTGAGTTTTATATTACAAAGAATTGGACTCAAAGTAATTAGTCAGTAAGCAGAGGACAGAACCCCTAAGGAATCTGGTGATACTTTGAAAGTCATCAAAATAATAATTAGTTTATTCTAGCATCTTTTTTCTTAACTAAACTAAACTATAGTTGTATTTTGAGAGGTGCTGTCCCGTTCATCTAAATGTGTAAATGACAACTCCTAGCAGATCATATATTTTCCGTTGAAAACAACGACTCAAACTCTTCAAGTAGTGACCACTGTAAGATATTGAAACTCTTGGGGAACGGGCCACTTCCATTTCAGCTTCTCCAGAATAACTAGTCCATCTCTGAAGTGTATAATTTATAATTACTCTAATACTTGCAGTAATAAACTTACTATTGTTACAAGGACATACTGAGTTTATATTCCAAAGAACGGGACCCAAAGTAATTAGTTAATTTGGAAAGTCATTACAATTTGAATTTGAAGCAATCTAATACTTCCAACTGGAAAGTGGTATTTATTCTGGAATGTTCCGTTTTAACTGCTGCTGGGTAGTTTAAAATTCACCTAACTGACGAATGGTACTGACATTTGACAGACAATAAGCGTGAAGTGAGGCACTTCCATCAGAGAGTCATCTCCAAAGAATATCATGAGAGCAAAGTCCGTATGTCTCAGATATTATCTCGAGTCAAAAATCTCTTCCGTGAACACGGACTCTATGTATTGAGTCCAAATTTAAATAAGATGTAAATTTTCAAAAAAACTCGCAATTAAATTTAAGTTATCAAAACAGGAAAATAATCATTAATTTTGTAAACATTTTGCGTTTAAATAAAGTATCGTAATAAAATTTCAACAGAGGTATAGTTTTAATAAAGTAGAAAAAATGCTGTCAAGCTTCCTTGAATATTGTTTAAAGGCGAACGATTTATATAGTTTTTTTATGCATATATTTAACATACATACATAAAATTAAAATTAATCAATTAGAAAGATATATAGTAGAATTCACGTTTTCCCTCCATTTGCGTGCTATTTCTGCAGTCCCGTATCATTTTAGTACATTAAAACCCCTATTTTACGTTTAAACGTTCGGCCAGTTCGTTATTCGCCAAGAGTGTATTAGTCATTTGTTTGTCATTCTCATACCAGAGTAATTGTTTCGTTGTTTTATGGCCTTTACAAGCTGGAATCAGAAAAAAAAATTCGCAAAAGATAGTATAGACAACATTAATGGCCGGGAAAGAGTTTATGAATGACCTTTGCAGATTTACTTAGACGTTAACTGTATAGTAAATAGCATGGAAATTGATGAAATAGTGGACAGTCGCATAAACGAAAACTTGGCAGAAGAAGAACCTCCCCACAAAGAAGATGTGTCTGCTCATCCCGTAAACCAAGATCTTACAAAGGACGATGCCATGAGGCATATTGAAGGCCTTAAAGCATATTTTACTAATTAAGTTAATTATTATTTTACTAATTAATTAGCAATGTACCACCAGACACCTTTAATTTTATTTTTTTCAACAAATTTTATAAACAAAAACGATAAAAATATTTAACAAATAGATGATTATTCCGGAGCGTAGTCACCATCTACTTTAAGAACTGCTTCCCATTTGCTCGGCAGACGGTCGATCCCATGGGCAAAGAAGTCACGGTTCTTGGATGCAATCCACGCTTTGACATCGGTTACTAAGTCATCCAAATCGTCGTAAATTTTGTTTGTTTACCAGTTTTTCAACGAGCGATTGATGTCGCTGAATATAGCGGCCTCTTCCTTCTTCATCTGCAAGGTTCGTGTCGCCCGTTTTGAACCTCTTGAACCATCTTTCAACTTGGCTTTTGCTGATTGTTGCCTCGCCGAAAAGTTCGTTGAGATCGCGAAATGACTCCTGGTGACATGAGATACTGGTGCCCCAACAACCCAAGGGAACGCCATCAAAAACATTTCCATTGTCCAAAAACGACAGTATGGTGTGTAATTTCTGTCCGAGGGATAATTGCCCCTTAATTTTAAACCAGCGAGAGACAGTCACTGCTATGCTATGTGTATTTCCAAATGATCGACGAGTTTTTGGTACCGTAACAGAACACAATTTCAGTAAGACGGGGCCATTCCACACACAGCTAGAGTTTCAATGGAGAAGCTGAGGGGAATTTTTCCCAATAAATTAATCAGCAAGTACGGAGACATACCCTGAGCACCTCGGTCACCGGACCTTACACCGTGCGACTTTTTTTGGTGGGGATACCTTAAGTCGAGAGTTTACAATAACAATCGTCGAACAATTCAGGCCCTACAAGCCGTGAAGTTGCTGCCATTGAACCAACGCTTTGCTCTCGCATGTTCGCAAATTTAAGAGTCCGAGTATCTTGAGAAAAATTAACGGCATTTAGACGATATTGTTTATAAAACGTAAAATCCCCATCGTTAAACTCAATTTTGTATAAATAAAATATGAGAATAAAATTACTATTTTTTTTATTTAATATTATACTTGAAAATTTTCCGCTGGACACGCTTTATTATTCCATTTTTAACAGCAATCTACTTTATATTACGGAGAATCTCAAACACCTTCGATTAAAACCCAATAGGAAAATGTCCAGGTTTGAATCCCGGATTCATTTAATTTGTATTAAAATACCACAGAACTGCGTTCTGAAAATGCAACTACATAGCAAAAAAAATGTTCTTCACATTTATTCATGTTTATTTCTAAATAACTACTGTGTTATGATAAACAGTTCTATTTTATATTTACTATGCTTGGAAAATATAACCTACTTCGCATTACCATAGCAAAACTACAAATATTAACACTATCAAACAATCATACGTACTGTATGGACCAGAACTCAAACCACGCAAAAGGAATGGCAAAAATTTCTATGTCCAGACATGACAAAATATGTGAAAGACCGCGCTATATAAAAAATAACAAATTCAGGCTATACGGTGTGGAATTATTGACCCTAAAGACAAGGGAGAGAATACGGATTGATGCAAATTTATTGTTTCGGGGGTAAATTTGTAGAACTCCATAATCCCACATATGAAAAAAAATAAAACACTTGTTTTTTAGTTCTACTCGTTTAATTATATGTAATCTGTTGCAAAGGGGCAGCTATTTAATTTTAAGTTATTTAGATAATAATGGGTTTTTAATATTTTGGCACGGTTCTGAGAAACAGTACTGTACAAACACTAATAATATTTTAATTTAAGGTAATAGATGGAAACGACAGCTGTACAATTATATATGTAAATGAGGTAGAGACAATATTATTCACGTTAATTCTTAGGGTTTTTTTTTACATGTGTTTTTATCTGATTTTAGTTAATATTCAAATTGTTGTCTCACCAACTTTCTGCATAAATGAAGCGTGGACAATCTCTGTCAAAACGGAAGAAATGTTGAATAGTTTTGAAAGAAGAGTGTTGCGGAGAATTCATGGCATAATATGATGTGGAATGATTGACCCTGAAGGAAAGGGAGAGAATTCGGATTGACGCTTTAGAGATGTGGTGCTGGAAACACGTGGACGGTGGGACGCACGAATGTTACAATTTTTCAGGAGTTGAATATCAAGGACAGATCCTCAACAAATTGGGCAAACCTAAAATGAATACTTTAATTTTTTGGTCTTTTTTTACTATTTTTTTGTTACTAATAATAAATTATCTATGCCTAATTTTTGTGTTGAATGGAACCGAAAATGTGGAGCAGTCATAATAAATAGTCAAATGTTGTGCAATGGAATGGCTGAGACCGTGTAAAACTGCATTTCCTCTATCACGACGCATAAAATTTGAAGAAGCTGGCCGCGGGGGGCACTTAGGTCCAAGCCCGACCATTACACGAGTAATATCATTTCTGTATCGGGTTTGTGGGGCATCTAGAAGCCGAACGCATTACCGACGGTAAACACACACATTACCCTCTGATTGCAAGGCTCTAATGGAATTCCATTGTTGAAATTATCATTGATTTTAGCGGTCGATCGTGACTCATGAATTAAGCGTTATTGCAGGCTCGTAGTGTTGCACTTGTATGAGCACGATTTATATCTGGGTTTGTGGCAAAACTCACCGTTCTGTAGGAATTCGCTTCCAGTTCATCGCCAAAAACTTTTTATCGAGGGGTCCGTGCATTTGGGATCAAAACAGCATTAACAGACCACAAACACACATATTTATGAACCTTTACATATGTACAAGATGTACATAAATATATATCAAGTAAGCATTGCTCAGAAGGCTATACTCGGAGCAATATATCCCCGTGACTTTTCCTATCCTTCAGAACCACTTTATAGAATTTCAGGTTTTGGATATAAGACAATTATATGTGCTGAATATACTAACTAGCTTTCATAGGAAAATAAGCGCTCCATCTGTGAGGTCTGAAGTATTTAAAAATTTAATATGTCAGAAAACGTCTGCTTAGCATTGTACTTTGCATAAGTAGATACTAGGTATGTATTATTATATAATTAAAATTTTCAAGTACCGCATAGGTACTGAAATCGCAATAATGTTTTTTACTTGCTTACCGGGAGGTGAAGGAACATATATTTTTGATTTCGAACACATGCATTTCTAAAAAGTGTCAAAACTCCTGTTTTGGCTTTAAGGGTGAAGACTTCAAACAACTTTTAAAACCTGGCATCTTTGTCCACACACGGTAGATTGATTTTGAGTAAGCGGCATTGAAAAGCGTGTTTAATCATGTATCTGCAAGTGCGTGCGTGCAAACACGCTTATGGCATAACGTGACGTGCAAAGTTTAATGTGTCAACTCGCTCAAGGCGTTTAAAATAATTAAGTAATAATCGTAATATTTTATTCCCGATAATAAGCGGAGAATGTGCAATGGAAGTGCAAAAGTTTTATTTTTACTTTTACTGTGAGACGAATGTCCTCTATTACGAACTCCGTACTAAATAAAAGTTCTCCAGTTATGGAGGAAAATAATTATTTCATACTTGTATGAAGTATGTACGTATGAAGACTGATTTAGTCTGGATTAGTCAGCGAGAATTAAAGCGGCGCTCTCTGATTCGATTGTTAAAGAGGGGAGGGTTAAGGGCTTAGCCCTCTTATCTCCGACATATGAGGTAACAACAGTGGCGTAAGATTTTTTGGGGAACCCTATTCGGGGAACATGGTGAAATTGTTTTTTTTTAAAGTAAAGTTTTTTTACATAATTCTTTTTTTTTTAAATATTTTGTTAATTCTTTTTTTGTTTGATTTTGTTGAATTTTTAGTAAAAGTTTTTATAGAATCTTTTTATAAAATTTATTCAATGGGGTCAAAGAATAGGATAAAGAAGTGAAATGGGATGAATGTGACGTGGATCGGATGAGGGATCATATAGGCCGAGGAAGATTATGGAAGAGTTTGAGATAGAAATTAATTTGGAATAAAATTTTTACGATAAATCGTGTATGTGGCATATCATGATCATCATACACAGACTCAGAATTCGGTGAACCCATCGCTGTCTAGGTTAGTAACACAGTACGGCTGAACTAGACTGGTGACATTCAACGCGTTCAGACAGACCAGCGAAGAAAATAAGCTAAACCTCATCCTCATTCATACATCTTCACGTGCATACTTGTCAACAAGTTCAAAACAATTAGTTTTTTGATTTTAAAATTGAAATAAAAACAAACAAATACATCAATATATTGTGGGATAAGATCTCGTGGACTGTATCAATTAAAATTATGGTTTAGTTGATGCAATCCGGATTGGATTCAGAAACTAATAATGGCAAATGAATTGATCTAAGTCCTGGGTTGGAAGTCATTTTTCACCTCCGCTTGACTCGCACTTTTGTAGTGAATAACAAAGATATCACTGCACTTCCGGGTGGTGTAGAACACCGCTTCTTCGTGGTCCGGATTTTTACACACGGCGACAAAAATTCGATCCACAAAAAAAGCCTGCAAAGCCACAAAGAAATGCAATCTGTACCCACGTCGGCAAAATCTTTAAGTAATTAGTTGGCCAGAGCGGGAAGGGTATATTAAGGTTATTGGAAAGACGGAATACACAGGAAGTCTCGACTCGCGTCAACATTCCGCCCACCTAATTCTGGTACAAAATTATGATTTTATATAATCATAGCTTAGATTGGTACAGTGCTATCGTAGAATAGAATATACTCGTGACAGGAAAAATTAAGATAAGTAATCCGGTTATATTCTAAGTTTTCGTAGAAATCAATCACTTTGTGGTTTTACATATTATATCAAATAAAACACAATTACTTTGAATGAAACCGAGAATTTAATTACACACCCACCGGTTTCGCTTAGCTCAAGCTTCGTCAGGGCGTATTTAAAACTGTTTTATTTTATTTTTTAGGAGAACACATTCTTATTGTGAAGTTGTAATTATTCAGAACAGACGGTCTGTGATATTTTAAATATGAATTAAATATATTAATTATAAAGATACACATATAAAATCAATTTTATCGAAAAATATTGTTGTTGCGCTACCGGGATTCGAACCTGGATCTCTTCCCTAACCGGGATGATGGAACGATTAAATGTATTGATTTCAAAAAAAGGTAACATATAAGGTCGAAAAATTGTCGCTAAAAATAATGCCATGCATAACCAACTGCCAAAATCAATAAATGAGTACAAAAAAGAGGTTCTAAAATGGCTTAAAGATCATCAAAATAATTAAATAATTATGTATTAGGACATCTTTCTTATTAACAAGCTCTTATTTGATCAATTTCCTTATATTTAAATCAATACTTATTATTTCACATTATTAGAGATATTTGTTCTTGTTTTATATAAATGTCTACAGCCAAACCCATGATTCAAGATGTTTCTTATTTGCGGGCGCACATCTCTATTATTGTTATTATATTGTTGAATGCAATAGATTATATTCGTATTGTTTAAATAATAAATAAATAAAAATATTTGATGCCATTCGTTTCAAATTTTGCGTAGTTACTCTTTAGGAGCTTGCGCTCCCCCTCTAAATGTATATATAATTGAACTTTTCAATTTTGTTCAGTTGCATTCTAGGATTTTCAGAAAAATACAGTCATCCTCTACCCCATGTTTTCCTGAACACCTTAACCCCCCCCTAGTCTGGATCCTATTTTAACATACACCATTATAAGATATTTAGAGCCAGCGCAAAATTCATATTTTCAATTGTAATTTAATTTTATTTAGGAGAACACATTCTTATTGTGAGGTTGTAATTATTCAGAACATAGGTCTGTGAAAATTGTCGCTAAAAATAGTGTCTCTGTAGCTTAGTTGGATAAAGCACCTTCCCCGGTTAGGAAAGAGATCCAGGTTCGAATCCCGGTGGCGCACCAACAATATTTTTCGATAAAATTGATTTTATATGTATATCTTTATAATTAATATATTTAATTCATATTTGTAATTTAATTGACCTCTAGTTAATATCCGGTCAATATAATAATAATAATAATAATAATCAATGTAGACCCGGTCAATAATTTTATCAATTTTGTAAATGGAATAAGGTTTTATTTCTCAATCAAACTGGTACAATTTACATTACAACGCCGCTTGATTTCTGCCGACAAAACACCGAGACAACATAAATCTAAAATTAGCATAAAAAGCCGTGTGTGTATATTTCGGAGGTGTCATAGTTTTATAATATAGCCTAACGAAGGTTAATTGGCCTACGATCTACGATGTGTGTAGAATTTACGTAATTCAAACCGTGCTTTCGATACAAGTTATGAAAGTTTCGTCAGTAGTTAAAGGTTAACGAAAGGTATTAGGCGGTTGCTGTTTTCAGAAAATTTGACGAAATAAATGTAAATTTGTGAACGTATCAGTTGCTATTTAAAATTTTGACATGTTTATCGTAAAAAAAGGTCGCTACAATAAATGAAAAACGCGGTGATTGGCCAATTATTTGTTGTAATCCGTTTCACTCGTTGCAAAATAGGTTTTCGATAGATCGAATTATTTCTCTTGGTAGCTGTGTGTTTATGTAAACGCCTTCGATAGCTGGTTCCCAGGTTTCTGATTAACAATAAGCACGCATATGATATATGAACTGCACTAACCTCTTTCATTTTGCTGTCTTTCTGGTCCGATGTTGTTGTTCTTTCGACCGACCGAAGCGCGGTGGTTTATTTGGCCCGCTGGACTAGTGCGAAGCACGGGATGTAACAAAAATGACGCCTGTCGGTTACCGTCTTCTTAGCTTCCAAAAAAAGAGCGGCAATACTCACACACGTACACATGTACATTATTATAAACCAGGAAATCCAGTGGTGCCAATCGGAGTAACACAGATCAATTTATAAATAGAAAATACCAACAATAAACAGCCCCAGCCTGTTCATGTAGTCAGCATTTCTTATGCTAGCTGTATACAGGTCGATTATTTACACATGGCACTATACAGTCATGCGTAATGTACATCATTGATGTTTATCGGTACATAACACATTTTTGAAGCGCTACGACCAAAAAATCGACCTGTAGTCCAAAATGAGACTTCAATCAAGAGGTCTCAGTAAGCCGCTGGCAAGATTAATGATGACTTCTCATATTTTGTATAAAATAAGACAAAGCATTCAGATTTAAATACTTATTGAATAAAATTATAATTCTTGCATTTCTCGGTCGATATGTATCGTATTCTTCTGTTCTGTTTCCACAGCGCGAAGTGCTGGCCTTCTATGCCTTATTGTTGTTTCCTTTGGCACCAGCTATATTCCGCTGCAACAGATTTTCGTCTGAAGAATATAATTAGCAGTTTTTACGGGAATAATACGCGACACAGCTGGTAACAATTTAATATTTATCCCGATCACACTCAGATCAGTTTACAATATGTTATTGGATCTATCTGCGTTGCGGAAGAGTCGGTTCACCCGCGGTCCGTCATACTTAAACATTCTCCCTGACGTACCTCTCCATACGCACACGTGTTATATACTATCAAGGAAGATTTTGAATATGAATATTAAGTGTACAAATAACTAATTCACGGTGATGTATCCAAATGAGGAGACTTTCAGGTCTCTCTTGCAACATCAATCATTAGTCTAATTCTAATTAAAAATGTGGGAATGTGAGACCATTCCCACCCAATAAATTTAAGTAGCAAAATTTCAAGAGAAGTTTCAATACAAATCCGCTTACAAAGGATATAACAGTACAATACAAATCAGGTGTGTAGTATTAAAGAATAGCATTGTATTATGTAACAGTGGTCAGTACATTAATTTGAGATAAATGATCAGCTTCTTGGATGGATGCTGGAGCACATGACACTTAACATACATACGCATAGATCCGTTTGTCCCTTACGCGCGTCCGCCTATCATTCGTCCTCATTCCATAGACACTTATGGTCATGTCTCGGACTTAGACTATCCATTTTATTGGGAATCATTTCCCACCCTCTGTCCTTATTCCCCGTGACTACCAATTTCTCTAATATATCTCCATCTCTTTTGACAACATGTTAAATGTATGGAAGAGTTCTTTTTCTTCATGTTGTAGATCTTCCTTTGTTGCATTGATTAAATCATTGCAAAGGTATTTGAGAAACTGTAAAAATAAGGTAGATGGCTCTTTCAAATAATGGAACGATTAAATGTATTAATATCAAATAGGTAAGGTTCGAAAATTTGTCGCTAAAAATATTGTCGCTGTTGCATAGTTGGATAATGCACCTTCCCCGGTTAGGAAAGAGATCCAGGCTAGAATTCCGGTGACGCAACAACACTAATCTTTCTAATTAATATATTTAATTCACATTTAAAAACTTAACCATTTACCAAATTGAGATTAAAACATATTATTCTCTCGACAGATTTCGACCCTAAGTAGGATCAAGCACTCTGATATTAAGCAATCGTGACTCAAGTTTCAAGTGCAGAGTAAGCAAGTGCTTGATTGGCGGTGAGTGAGGCTCAAGTAGTATTCTTAACCGGGGTCAAGGCCAGCTCGGCGGCACTTTGACTTACAATGCTCAACTTCTCAATCAACGGTATGTCTATAAGCGAATATTTTCACGTGCGCATTCTAAGATCGACATTTATATAAAATGTCGTCAGAGAGATTAGATATGGTACTATAGGGTAACCACAGGCAAACTATCACCTCTGATCTTTATGATTTATGTCGCAATTGCAAATATTTTCCGGACACAGCAACATAACGCAGTTTCAACGAGACAAGGCACCTCCACACACTGCCAGGGTCTCGATGGAGAAGCCGAGGACAATTTTCCCAAGAAAATTAATAAGCAATTACGGAGACGTGCCTTGACCACCTCGGTCGCCATATTTAACGCTTTGTGGGATTATTTTCTTGTGGGGATACCTGAAATCTAAAGTGTACAGTAATAATCCTCGAAGAATACAGGCCCTACAAGAGAACATCCGGCGTGAAATCGCCGCCATCAGCCCAGCATTTTTTTTTCGCGTCTTTGCCAACACGAGAGTTCGGTTAAAAGGTGAATTGCAAGAAGAGGACGATACTCGGGCGTCATAATCTTTAAAAAGTGAAATCCGTAGATTTCTATTACTTGTTCAAACTAAAATAAAACCTTAAATATATTAATTATAAAGATATACATATAAAATCAATTTTATCGAAAAATATTGTCGGTGCGCCACCGGGATTCGAACCTGGATCTCTTTCCTAACCGGGGAAGGTGCTTTATCCAACTAAGCTACAGAGACACTATTTTTAGCGACAATTTTCACAGACCTATGTTCTGAATAATTACAACATCACAATAAGAATGTGTTCTCCTAAATAAAATTAAATTACAATTGAAAATATGTATTTTGCGCTGGCTCTAAATATCTTATAATGGTGTATGTTAAAATAGGATCCAGACTAGGGGGTGGTTAAGGTGTTCAAAAATCCTAGAATGCAACTGAACAAAATTGAAAAGTTCAATTATATATACATTTAGAGGGGGAGCGCAAGCTCCTAAAGAGTAACTACGCAAAATTTGAAACGAATGGCATCAAATATTTTTATTTATTTATTATTTAAACAATACGAATATAATCTATTGCATTCAACAATATAATAACAATAATAGAGATGTGCGCCCGCAAATAAGAAACATCTTGAATCATGGGTTTGGCTGTAGACATTTATATAAAATAAGAACAAATATCTCTAATAATGTGAAATAATAAGTATTTATTTAAATATAAGGAAATTGATCAAATAAGAGCTTGTTAATAAGAAAGATGTCCTAATACATAATTATTTAATTATTTTGATGATCTTTAAGCCATTTTAGAACCTCTTTTTTGTACTCATTTATTGATTTTGGCAGTTGGTTATGCATGTCACATGATGCATGTCTCTGTCCTAGTCCTAATTTGGACATTAAAGTAACATGTTCATTGGCTTTACTCCGAGTCTGATACTTGTGATGTTTTTTTATTTTGTTTTCTTTAAAAAAATGATATGTTATTATATAAGTATCTAATATAACGGTTACACATATTTATTCAGCGGAGATGCGGAAAATTAGGTTTATATCAGTCAAAGAAGGCAGGATTTGTATAAAGAATTGACAGGTAGATCATCAAACATTCAGTTTTATATTATATATGAGACCCTCTCTGCAACAACACTGTATATCGTTTTTTACAAATGATGTATAGTGTAATAACACTATATCAGGGAAGCTGTTTGTATTTGTATGGTTATGTATACGAGTGTGTGTGAGTGTCGCACTGCCGGCGTGCGTGCGTGCGTGCGATGCTACAAAGGGCGGCGCGCGGCAGGGCGCGCGCTCTTTCTCTGCGTGTTCATCGGCTTTATCGTTTGACCTATACTAATGATATACGTTGTACTAAATTGTATCGTTTTGTAATAAATGTATAATTGTTACAAAGTCTATTTCTTGGACCTTCAC
Source organism: Eubasilissa splendida (assembly GCA_031772225.1). Lineage (NCBI taxonomy): Eukaryota > Metazoa > Arthropoda > Insecta > Trichoptera > Phryganeidae > Eubasilissa > Eubasilissa splendida. The sequence continues at coordinate 1,855,763 of CM062858.1, forward strand.
CATTACGAGGTGTACTCTGAAGACGCACTTAGAAGACAAATGCGTAACATTTTATATGGTTGTTTAATATACCATTCGATGCCCGAGAAGATGCGTTACAGCATCTATAACTCATATCTGCCCAAAACCGATATACAGTGTAATTGCAGGGGAGAAAATATACAAAAATTCGCTTTCGAAACATTATTTTTTATGTACAATTTAATTGATGTATGCATTTGTGGAGGACTGTTCGAGCCTCACGTACATGGCCGCGTAACTATGCACTCGATAACAATACGTCGCGCCGCAACCAGTCCGAGGAAACACTAGAACTAACCACTCTTCTCCTGGCCATCTCCTCGCCGTACCGCCTCCAGTGATCTTCGTTTGCCTTGAACATTTTATAATTTAACAAACAGTGTAAATTCAATTGTGCTTCATTTGACAAGAAATGCAACTTTTCTAAGTACCTACTTTTTCATTGATAATACGCCCGCTCTGGCTGCGAACATAAACACAATCCAAAGTCATTCACGCTATACACAAAATGGTAACATTTCATATACCTGTATGAAAACTCGAATTGAAATGGGGCCCTCGGTTTTCATCGTACACAACCCTTCTAATACAAATAATCCCTATTGTTCCCAGTTTCTTATTGTTAATAATACATTTGACTTTTTTTTTTCCAAAAAAAAAACCTCAAAAATGTTTACTGTTTACTTGAAAATTACACTAAAATAAACATTGCCTACTAGTTTAATATATTAAATATATTAATTAGAAAGATATACATATAAAATCAATTTTATCGAAAAATATTATTGTTGCGCCACCGGGATTCGAACCTGGATCTCTTTCCTAACCGAGGAAGGTGCATTATCCAACTATGCTACAGCGGTAATATTTTTAGCGACAATTTTCGAACCTATATGTTACCTCTTTGATATTAATACATTTAATCGTTCCATTATTAGTTTTATATATTACACTGTTTTGCCGGCGGCATCAGCATCTTCGCTGGACTGTCCCAAGGACACAATAAACATGTTTCCTGTTTTCTCAGGCGGTGTCCTGACTAATTACAGTCTCGCCGCCACTGCGCCCTAGCGACGGTGGACTCCCACAACTTCATTTAGCTCGTCAGACCATTAAAATATCGTTACTCATATTCATATGCGTTCCGTAATGCACTTTGCAAGTCTCGGTTACCCCATTAGAGGTCTCGCAGGTGTGATAGGCCTGACCTAGCTCACCTGTCAAAATTTTGATGATTTTTTTTCACCTTAAAGGTGTTTATGCGTAACATTGTTTTATTTAAAAGGAATCGTATTTGCCGTTAATGATAATTAATCCAATAACCTATTTATGTTAAGTCCTTAATATGCACATAGTTCCATTGTATCTTCAAGAGCTCTAACAACACCCACACATCTTGAATTATAGAAGTTAAACTCTCAGGTCGGCCTCTACTTCAGCCGCGGGAAAGGTTGTAGAACCGACCAGACCGTCCATAAGTCTGAGTTTAATGAACCGGCATTTACATTGCCAGTCCCAAAAGCTTGAAACTCTGTCTTTCCTCATAAGGAACAGTGCATCAGAGACTTTATTTAAAAACAACGAAACAAACTGCTAATATATAAAACTATATGTGACCAAAAAAATTTATAGACCTATACAAGAAAATGGAACACACAGAATAAAAATGAATCATGAGTTCGAAAATTTAATTAAGCAAGAAACAAATGTAAGATTCTGTAAGTCCCAAAGACTGGCCATGTTGAAAGAATGCCAGATGACAGGTCACCAGCGATCATGACCCCAGCGATCTAGAGGCATGCCAAGAAAGAAGTGGGCTAATTGTGTGGAAGAGGACTGGAGAAGGATGGGGAAGTCCGGGAACTGGAAAAGAATGGCCAAAGATAGAAGTCGGTTGAGAACACTTGTGGAGGAAGCCAAATCCCATCCTAGGATATAATGCCGTGGAAGAAAAAGAAGACATACTGGTGTAGGACTAAACAGGTTATGTGTACAGCAGCCTTGAAGTGAATTTTTTTGAATGAATGAATAGAAAAATGAATTTTACAATGTTATTATTATGACTAGATTGTTCTGAAAATAATGGCTAATTTTAATACTAATTAATATTTTAAATATGAATTAAATATATTAATTATAAAGATATACATATAAAATCAATTTTATCGAAAAATATTGTTGTTGCGCTACCGGGATTCGAACCTGGATCTCTTCCCTAACCGGGGGAGGTGCTTTATCCAACTAAGCTACAGCGGCATTATTTTTAGCGACAATTTTTCGACCTTATATGTTACCTTTTTTGAAATCAATACATTTAATCGTTCCATCATTTGACAGAGCCATCTACCTTATTTTTACAGAATCTCAAAATACCTTTAAGTAAATCTGATAGTAGACGCCAGAATTATCAATTCATTTTTATTAAATTTTGGACACACATTGATACAACTTTATTATTATTTTTTTTTTTAGGAGAACACATTCTTATTGTGAAGTTGTAATTAATATTAACTATTTGTTCATATGTTTGTGTTTGATAATTTGATGGTATTCTGCAACAATGTGTTACGTCACATTCAATTCGAACTGTGATATTTGACGTCAAATATTTGATACAGTCATTACTAAAAATATGAGTGCGCGCTTCACTGCGCTGTGTGGCACAACTGAGAGAATTAATTAATGAAACAAAGTGATATATTGCAAACTAATAGGTATTACATAACTGTTTGGACGATTGTTGATTAGCTCTAGTGGTGAGCTCAAAATCACGAACCGTGAGTCAATCACTGATATCTTTGAGTCACACTCGCCATCAGTGATTGAATATCTGGGGATATTGTGATTCGTGGTCGTTCATTGTGGTTAAAATCGATCGAGGTTCGATCCTAAATTATTTAGATCTAACATTGATTAAAAATAATTTTTAGAAAACCAACTTTTACAGATACTATCATACATAGTGAATCTAATCATCCATTATCACACAAGCATTCAGGATTCCACTCCATGATACGTCATTTAGTCAATATTCCTATGTCAATATCCAATTTCAATATTGAATTGAATACAATTTAAAAAATAGCAGTTAATAACGGGAATAATACAGGTTAAATAGACACTATTTTAAAAAATAAATTAAAAGAGTATAATAATCAATTTTTATATAAATCACTGATAAAAAATAATGATAATAATGATTATTGGCGTAGGATTTTATACAACAAATAATAATATAAGAAATTTACTTGTAAATTTTAAAGACAAAAATGATAAATTTTACAATTCTGGTGTCTATAAACTTAGTTGCAAGAATTGTGCTACGTTTTATATTGATAAAACTGATATAAATTTAAATATAAGAGTAAAGGAGCATTTAAAATGTTTGAACAATAGTGAATTTTCAGAATTTGCTAATCATTTGATAGAAAATGGTCATGGCTTTGATAAAAAATTGGGATTGTCAATTTTGCATGGAAATGGATTGCAATTTTGCACATTTGGTGTTAGTCATAAATTAAATAATTTGGAATCGTTGGAGATAAATAAAGCGTGTAAAACTAATCCTACAAGTCCCATTCTATATTTTTTTCCTAAAAATTATTCAAGTAAATTTGTATTAAGTAACAATTTGAGTTAGGTACTAAATTTATTTTTTAAATAATTGTTGTTTTTTAAAAACAGATTCTGGTAAAAAAAACAATATATGTTTTTAGTTAGTATTGATATCCTGAAGAAGAAAATGGTATTTTTCGGAACCGGTAGATGTATTTAAACTCAATAAGTGGTTAATGAAACAAAGTTAAAAATAATTATTTTATTTTATTTATATTCGGTTGTGAACCGTGATTCGGCGCATGTGCATATGAAATGAAAATATTAATGAATGACGTTATAACTCATGATAAGCGCCATCTAGAAGATTCTGCCAAAAATTTTTACGCATTTGTCCCGAAATGCTGAGAATTTGACCCGAAAAATGACCTCATATTTTTTTAAGGGTTTTCATTCTCTTTGTGATGATATTAAATAAGATATATTTTATTTATATGTGCTAGAATATGTTAGAAGTTTGAATAATATAAGTAAATTTGCTCCAAATGATTTTTTTTATTTATTAATTTTTTTTGTGTATTGTGATATCGTGCGGCGTACTCGTATTAGTAATGAAACTGTGATCACAGTCACAGTTTCCAATCACTGATATTATCGAATATCAATCACAATCACACCAGTGAGTCCAGAGTAGCATTTTTTCTCATCACTAGTTAGCTTATTGAGATATGCAAATAAAGAATATTTCAGTTTTGAGGATTCACACATTGTTGCAGAATACCATACAGTTAACAATCGGCTATTTTTATTTTATTTAAAAAATATATATATTTGAAGAAATAGGAATTACTTAACTGTATTTTTTTCCATGAATTAAAACACGGACATTGTGGACCTCAAACAACATGCAATAGCGTAAAGGAACCACTTCTGAATAAAATAAAAATAAATAATACAAGCGGACAATACACGGAGATTCAATTATAATTTAAAAAATGGATTTGGTTTAGGGGGAGGGGGAAAAGTGAAATGACCAGGGGAGTGGGATGGGAAGACTATATTTTGCTCAGCTGAACAAAACTATTTTCAACATACTTAATAGATATTTATATCAGGAGGAAGAAGGTGAGTGCCTATGTTTTGCCAAGGGCTCTGAAGATATACTACCCAAATCTTGTAAATGATAGCATTCAATCTATAACGCATTTATAGCGGGTCGAAAGTGTGGGGTGGCCAGAGGAAGGGTGCCTTTACCTTGCACAGGGTCCTCAAATGTAACTATGCAAAATTCATAAAAAGCAGTATATAATATACGTTAATAGGTATAATACACATTTGTTTTAGGAAGAGAAATGGAGGTGGCTAGGGGAAAGACCTTAAAGAGTGTTTACGCGTCTTATTACTTCGATTGGCACCACTGGATTTCCTGGTTTATAATAATGTACATGTGTGTGTGTGTGAGTATTGCCGCCCTTTTTAGGAAGCAAAGAAGACGGTAACCGACAGGCGTCATTCTTATTACATCCCGCGCTTCGACCAGTACAGCGGTTCAAATAAACCACAAAAAGACAACCCAGCTAAAAGAACAACAACATCGGACCAGAAAGACAGCAAAATTAAAAAGGTGAGTGCAGTTCGTATATCATACGTGTGCTAATAAACCAAAATGTAAAGGAAGATGTAAATCCTGCGCCGATAGGAATGAATTGCGCGATCTCCGGGTCGCGCGTCCCGGGATTGGATTGGTAAATTGGAATCGCCGCAGGAGGGGTAAAGGAAGTAAATAAGGGAACCTGTATATAAGTGATAAGGGTCAAGGATGGGATAGGGGTTCCAGTCGAAGGACTAGTAACCTCGGGGAACCGGATTCGGAAAGACTGCTCGCCTTACCTTATGTATGATACCTCCGTCACCCTGCAGCCACCGCCGAGAATCACAATAGTTAATTGGAAAGCTGGCAACTAGCTATCGAAGGCATTTACATAAACAAAGAGTAACTAACAAGGGGGAGGAAAAGGGTATCTATATGTTACGTATGATCTCAAAGAGTAACTAAGCACAATTAAATTTAGATCGGTAAAAGTTTAAATACACCGAATATGTAGTTAAGTAAAAAAACATGTATTCAGTAAAATAACATAACACTGAAATAAATCAAATACACACAACAATAATAGATAGAATACACACGCAAGAATAGAGGCTCTGAGAGGGACAGCAAATGGCAGTTCCTAACTACCTCACACACCCCTTAAAGGGAAAAAGAATCGAGTTATACATGCAGAGTAATTTAATGGTTAATTAATGTATATCATTAATTCTCATTTGGATTTACTATGTACAATGTAATACTTTTACCGCGCAGCTCCTGTGCGCAGTCTACGTGGACTGAATAATAAAATTTTCTATGTGCAACGCACACCAGAGTCCACGCGATATTCATAAGACACCGCGTGCACTGAATAATTAATATTTTAAATACCACATGGACCAACTAATTAGAGTGATCTGAGAAATTTACTATGTAAAAACTTACTTGATTTTATGTACACGTGTATTGAGAAAGGATAGTACACTACAATAAATCAGTGTGATTTTAAAAAATTGACGGCGTATATCCTGAAACATTTCAATATCTACCTATGTACATGCGTCACTTAAACATTTTTCATCTTCTAGTTCTACAAAATCATCATACTGTATAAGTCATACGAAAATGAAGGAACTAGCATTTACACATTTCAAGTAACATACAAAACACCTTCGAAACATATATTTCTTTCTATAACTAAATTCAATTGTAAAACAAAAATATGGTATACCAGGGATACGAAATAAGCGGATAATCTACACAAAGTGAGATAAATCCTTATCAAAGAGTGTAATTGTAAATTTAATTTAATTTGTGCGAAGACTCAAAGCCTCATAGCCAATATTGAGTCCCAAATAGAAAACATCTGTTCAACTGTCGGCTGCAGTGTTGGACAACTATTCATTATATTTAACAACAATTTAAAACAGCTTATAATTTTATCGATCAGGTAATATGCCTCGAGATGAACCAGATATTTTAAGTGCAACAATTTTTCTAAATTACATACAATGGACAAGTAGACCATTACCATTCACGAAACCTTTAACGTGAATACTAAAGATGGACTGATTTTTGTAATTTTATTGAGGTCTGCATTATGGGTATGAGGTATTATGGTGTGGGTAACCTACGAAGGCAATTTGATTAGTGTGATTTGATAATTCGACACACTCGGCTGAATGGGTCAGTAGTTCCGGTATTGCTTTGTTATACATGTGCATTTTCCAAATTGCTTATATCTATTTTATGTTCCTTAATTTTGTTCAATTGAATATTAAAGATGAATGGTACTGCGTATAGTTCTCTGTTCCATGATACCTCAGTCAGTGCCTACCAGGGCTTGCATTACCGGTTTACCGAACCGAACCGAACAACTAAAATACACCACCATTACCGGTAAATTTGAAAATTTTCCAGTGATTATTTTACCGCGAATCAGGTATATTATAACGAAAGTTTAGTGTAAATGTTTTATATATTTATATGACATTTTTCATCTGAAACGTATTTGAAATTATTTCAGTTTTAATCTAGGATACCGTTTTTAGTAAAGATAGCCACTTACAGTTATACTTTAATCAACTAATCTACATCTATTTTTTTTCATTTACCGGTAATTAACCGGTAAACCGGTAATGGAAAAATCATTTACCGTTTACCGGTAATTGCAATTTGACGGTAAATTGCAAGCCCTAGTGCCAACAGACGAAATAATTCAAAGTACTTACTTAGCTTTGCCCCTGATGTCAGGATCCTTTTAACCTGCGTCTGCTGATCTCCTGGCCTCGGCTCCTGAAAGTCATCACCCCTTCCCTGGTCACCTTCCTCGCGCCTTCCTTCGTCTAACTGCTTGCCCTGGTCTTCTCGCCGCTGGTCCTTTTATTCCCGAAGATCTCCGACAATCAGTACTCCCTTTGCGTACCATTGCAACATTGAAGAAATTCATTTTCTGTCCTTCCTCCGTTGGTGATAATATTTACTTGATGCTTTTCAAGGAAAAAAAATTTATCGGCTGCGCCAATTGTATACGCATTTCATCATATAGTAAAAAGAAGCAAAATTATTCAGAGTAGATAGTTTTGACCAAATTCCGAGAACTAATAAGAGGTCGGTGATTTTATCTATTTGGATTTGCGAATCTGAGAATTAATATAAAAAATTCTGCTATGCCGTAGCTGACAAAGATGTGGAAGAACCCCCCATCTCACAGAACGTGAAAGTCGCCTTCGATGTGTGGTATTGACATCATGGTGCGTATACTGTGCACTGCGAAAAGAACGAATGCCTCCATTCTTCAGAAACTCAGCGCTAAATATAAAGGTTCACAACAACATGCATGAAAATAATTCGTTTATACTTTGGGCGTGTTGCTAGAAGAGGTTGAGAAGAGAGAATGTGATGATGTACAAGGACGGGGAGTGAGAAGTCGATCTCCAACAAAACGGCTCGTGTCTGAGATGCAATAAACAATACCCAGGATCACAAAAGGTAGACAAGAAGACCACAACGCTGAGTCAAGAGCGAGAAAGCGTCACAATTACGATGTTAGTTTCCAAAGCAAAAAAAAAAACATTTGAGAAATTGTAGAGAAACTACAAAGAATGGACCCCTGTTCTTAATATTATTAATTTTGCTACTGTTTTTTTTTAACCCTTTTTTCAGAACCCTATTATGTTGCGGAATATATTTTCAAACGCGGCACAGAAAGCTTTAGCAGTAACAAACAAAGTCGTTACTTTCTGTGTGTTGTGCGATCGTATTAGTTGCACCACAGACAATGGCTTCTAACCGACAGACGTACAGCTGCACAGCAAAGTTTTACTGTTAATGTTTGTATGTATTGAATTTAGATTTAGATTTTAGGGGTGCTCGGTAGAAAAATGAGTTTTATTTGGCATCGGTGTTGTTGCAACGTGGAAGATTAAATGTGAGATTAGTTCTGGTTGACCTGACTGGCACTCGAATGGATATGCGTCTGAGTAAATCAGGACAGTCTACTTTAGAGTTGACTATTGTTGTGTAGGAAAATGACATCGGCCGTGTCTCTTCGAGTTTGTGGTGATGGAACTAGATAACTACGAAAGGTAAGATATTTGAGGAAGCCGTTCTGTATTTTTTCTATTCTATTGATGCATGTGGTATATCTTGAATTCCAGACTTGGGTGGCATATCCGATGACACTTCGAGCATATGAGAAGTACAGTGTTTTCACGGTGTTTATGTTATTGAATTGTTTACTATATAGGAGAACACATTCTTATTGTGAAGTTGTAATTATTCAGAACATAGCTCTGTGATATTTTAAATATGAATTAAATATATTAATTATAAAGATATACGTATAAAATCAATTTTATCGAAAAATATTGTTGTTGCGCCACCGGGATTCGAACCTGGATCTCTTTCCTAACCGGGGAAGGTGCTTTATCGAACTAAGCTACGGCGACATTATTTTTAGCGACAATTTTCCAAATAATAAAAATGAATTGATAATTCTGGCGTCTGCTATCAGTTTACTCAAAGGTATTTGAGATTCTGTAAAAATAAGGTAGATGGCTCTGTCAAATGATGAAACGATGAAATGTATTAATATCAAAAATGTAACATATAGGGTCGAAAATTGTCGCTAAAAATAATGTCGCTGTAGCTTAGTTGGATAAAGCACCTTCCCCGGTTAGGAAAGAGATCCAGGTTCGAATCCCGGTGGCGCAACAACAATATTTTTCGATAAAATTGATTTTATATGAATATCTTTATAATTAATATATTTAATTCATATTTAGAATTGTTTACGTTTGTATTTGTTATATTGTTTTGCATATTTCTAAGTGTCACATTAATAATAAAGCAGAAGTAATCTTCGAAGGGTTAAACACATTTCTGCCGGCTTTCGCAATTTACAAGTAATCTCTCATTTTTATCTTTATATTCTGCACTAAAAAGGTTATAAAAATAGACTAGAAGCTGACTGGCGGCCGTACGGCGAGATCCATGAAGATAAACAAAGATTCCTGGGCTGACTTATCGCCGTCTATCATCACATGATGAGATGTCGAAGGCTCGGGAGGGATGATTAATGGATCATCTGGGAAGAAATAATCAGTGTTTATGGAAGCCTGCACAGTTCGCTATACTTTATTAGCCCTATTCAATAAATCAATGGATAACTTGCATTGAAATTGTGTATAAGTGTTGACTACAGGAGTATACAGGGTGGCTCAAAAAAGTGAGCACATCTCGTAACACATGAGTTATTTCAAAACATAATATAATTAATTATAATTCTCAATGTAATTTTCATCAAAACACCCCATATTGCATAATCTACTGGGTTTAAATCTGGGCTGTTCGGTGGCCACATGCCTGGCTCGATGAAATTAACATTCTCACGACGAAGAAAGTTGATTGTATTTCTGGCTGTGTGAGATGGAGCTCCGTCCTGCTGTAATGTCCAGATATGCTGTAATGTCTAGCTATACTCCACGCTTTGTTTTGAAACTTTTTGATCATTTTCCTAGCACCCCGACGATTTTCAATTCGCAAATTTTTGATCAGAATGCAGTGATTTTTGTCATTCTGGGCAACAAATTGAAAAAAACCAAATATAAACAATGGAAAAATTAATAATCAAAGATGACGACCGTAAATTGTCGAAATAAAACGTAATATAAATAAATAGGTAAGTAAGTAAATTAGTAAACTATTTGAGCTATTGTTGATATAGTCAAACTAATTTTGATGTAATTATATCACATTTTACGAAATGTTCTCACTTTTTTTGGGCCACCCACCTGACTGAAATATTAATCGAACTTTCTGAATATGTTAAAAAGAATAATTCATTTTGCAAACGGTGTGTAACATCGTGGGGTGTTATATTAATTAACACGTTAGGCCAAAATGAGTTATACATTGCATCATTACATTATATAGCTTAATCACTAATATGATATATAATGCGATCGTTCTTATCTAATATAATGTAATTCTCAGTCAGATTATAATGATATTTGTAAATAAAAATCTGTGGCATTTAAACCGACGTCGTACGTGCGCGACGCACAGCCAATCATTAATATGTTAGAGATGTGAATATATTACTGTTCCTTTCTGACATTGCTAATAAAATCAAATGATTTTAAATGCTTAATGAACACTTTCGATAACGATATAAAGTTTTTTGTGTGGAATTAAAATATATGCAATTTTGCATTAACATGATTATGGTGGGATTTAAAAAATATTTTATATCAGTGTACGCCCGTTCGACGATGATGCAGCGACATCGAAACCTGTCGACGTTAAAGTGAGCAACGTGTTTAAAATAATAATGAAGTTATTTGTTGAAATTAAATGTTTTAATGATAATATAAATTAAAATTTCCAGAAAGAAAAAAAAAATTCTAATAATAAAATAATTTAGTTTTCGCTCGTGCATTTTTAAAAATTGTTTATTTCTTACATAGATAATTTAAGTTATTTTTAATAAAATATTTATATTTTTCGTATAAGAAAACATCGTAGTATGCAATTATTTTCAATTCTAAATTCCATGCAAGTAATTTTCCGAACATCTCTCCGAACGCCTGCAGTCATAAATCAAAAGGTCTTCGTTAATCTTCGGAAATAATCGGTGATTTCCGAGTATGTAAATATGTATTCTGCGTGATATTTTATCACCGGTTTTAAATTACTCAAGGATTTCTAATGAAAGAAGATCCACTTCTAGTGCGATAACCCTTTTGAGAGTTTAAGTTCCTATGCACCATAGACTACAAGAAACTATTCGATGGCGTAAGATGGAATTGCCTGTAATTTAAATTAATATTTCTCACATCGATAAAGATATACATATAAATGTACACAAGTCAACTTTAGTCAAAGCGGAGTTTAAAAATATTTCATGCCAACCAAGGCGTACAACAAAGATCCAGATCTCTTCAATATATACGAATAATGCATCACGTGACGTGAGCACTGAATGGATGGAGTATACGCATAGTAAACGGCAGCAAAAATATGAATTAAATATATTAATAAGAAAGATATACATATAAAATGAATTTCATCGAAAAATATTGTTATTGCGCCACCGCGATTCGAACCGGGATCTCTTTCCTAACCGGGGAAGGTAGTTAATATATTTAATTAATATTTATAATATCACAGACCGTCTGTTCTGAATAATTACAACTTCACAATAAGAATGTGTTCTCCTAATAATAAAGTTGTATCAATGTGTCCAAAATTTAATAAAAATTAATTGATAATTCTGGCGTCTGCTATCAGATTACTCAAAGGTATTTGAGATTCTGTAAAAATAAGGTAGATGGGTCTTTCAAATAATGGAACGATTAAATGTATTAATATCAAAAAAGTAACATGTAGGTTCGAAAATTCGTCGCTAAAAATATTGTCGCTGTAGCATAGTTGAAAGAGATGCAGATTCGAATCCCGGTGGCGCAATAACAATATTTTTCGATAAAATTAATTTTATATGTATATCTTTCTAATTAATATATTTAATTCATATGTGACAAAAAAAAATTGTGATGAATTAATTAAAAGGATTCTATGAGCAAATAGATGGTGTTTTGGTCACCAAAAGCACATTAAAGTCCATTCATATATCAGCAGTATTAGCTCTATTAGAAAGATAATTTTATGCCATTAGTGTTTAAATATGATTTCGCGTACATGAGCGCCGCGACCGGCTCGAATAAAACGCAATCTGCAAGTCCGATTTTCGACCACCTTTTGGAGCAGCTACCGTATATCGCCAATAACGCGACGAATGTTGGCTTCCAAGTCGTCTATCGTCTCTGGTTTATCGGTGTAGACTAGCGACTTCACATATCCTCACAAAAAATAATCAAAAGTTGGTAAATCACACGACCTTGGAGGCCTATTCGCAGGTCCATTATGCGCTCATCGAATGTTTCCTTCAATAAATAGATTGTGGCGCGCGCCGTGCGGCATGTTGCGCCGTCTTGTTGAGACCACAGCTATTCCGCAGTAATGCCATTCAATTGAGGAATGAAAAAGTCATTTATCATGGTTCTATAGCACTCTCCATTGATTGTAACGTTCTGGCCGTCATCATTTTTGAAGAAATATGGACAGCGTCTTAATAATCGTTTGTAGATTTTCTTCACTGTAAATGCGCTTAACTAAACAGGAGCCTCATCGCTGAACAAAATTTTGTGTTGAAAATGAAGATTAAGAGCAATCTCGTTTTCGGTCCATTCACCGAACGTATGACGCACACAATGGTCAAGCTATTTCAATTCTTGCACGAGCTGGATATTGTAAGCTCAAAAACCAAGATCTTTCCCCAAAATCTTCCATAAAGTGGATGAACACAGCTCCAATTGCTGTGCACGATGGCGAATGGACTCATTCGGATCCTCCTCAACTGCAACGTTCAACGCTCCACTGCAGCTACAGCTTCATTAATCGCACTGTACGACGTCTCTTCGGATACGTATTATCAATTAGAGTGTGCGTGGTGCGAAAACGATCCATGGTTATTCGAATCACTTGCTCGGATGGACGATTATGTCGACCGTAAAATGGACGTAACGCACGGTAAGCTTCGCGAGCTGAACCACGATTTTCGAAATAATTTTGCACATTTTGTAAGCGTTGTTTTAGCGTAAATCTATTCATGATGAAGTGGCAAACCAAACTAAGCACAAATCAGCTGTCAGCTATCAAATTGACTGTTGCCAATTCAAAAAACAAACCTCTAAAATAAACACCCTTTATTTGGGTCAAAAATTTAATATTTTTATTTATTATCTTTGTTTTATTAACCACTTAATTGAGTTTAAATACATCTACGGGTTTTCAGAATTTGCTAATCATTTGATAGAAAACGGTCATGGTTTTGATAAAAAATTGAGATTGTCAATTTTGCATATAAACGGTGTTGGTCACAAATTAAATAATTTGGAATCGTTGGAGATAAATAAAGCGTGTAAAACTAATCAAAAAATTATAAACAACCAACTAAATTTAACTACGAGTCCCATTCTAAAACTTTATCCTAAAAATTATTCGAGTAAATTTGTATTAAGTAACGATTTGAGTGAGCTACTAAAAATTTTTCTTTTTTTAAAATAGATTTTTTTAAAATAGATTCTGGTAAAGAAACAATAATATATGTTTTAGTTAGTTATGACATCCTGAAGAAGAAAATGGTATTTTTGGTATTAAACTTAATTAACAAAGATAATAAATAAAAATATGAATTTTAAAAGTACAAAAATTTAATCTCTATCAATTCGTAATTCGAATTATTCCTGGACGTGGATAGATACTGTGTAAGCTGGATTAGTTATCCGATCATCCCTTATTGACAGGTAGCTACCATGTCACGGTGAGCTGACAATAGGATAAATTATAAGAAACATCAACATTATTCATTGTTCTGTATGTATGTCCCAGAGAAGAAAGGAAAGAAACAAGCTCGAGGTGTTGTGTTGGCGTCGCAGGCTGCATAGACTGCAAAATGAAAATTTTAAGATCTCAAGAAATAAATAATGCAGTAAAATAATCCTTTCATACTTTGGGCAAGTTGCTGGAAGAGATGAAGAGATGAGATGAAATATACACAAAAAAGGGCGAGGGGTCGGTCTCCAATGAGATGGACACACCAAGTTCGAGTCTTGCTCCGAGAGAGATCACCATCCACGTCAGTCCCTCCTGACTGAGAATCGTGATTTCCATGAATTTTTGCCCTCTTGACCGGACTCTATATCTTACCTCGCGCGACCGGACTCTATATCTTACCTCGCGCGACCGGACTCTATATCTTACCTCGCGCGACCGGACTCTATGTCTTACCTCGCGCGACCGGACTCTATATCTTACCTAGCGCTATCACTAGTGATCTAAATCGTTATTTTAACAGTGATCACAATTTGTATTTGATTGTAATGATTATTGATAACTAATCATTCGTTATTCGGCGAGCAATCACTGATACATTAGAAACTAAATCCCCAACGGTGAAATCTCATTAAATCATAAATTAAATCAAATTATGTTGAGTTGTTTTGCAGACTGTTTTAGTTGATGGTAGACAATTCTAATTGTAAAATATTTAAATATTGTAGTGTCGTCATTTTTAAAGGTTTTAATTGTCTTATTGTCATATTATTTTATGATAAAAAAGATTTATATTCTATTAACAAAGAAATGGAAGAAGAATCCAGAAGAATATCTTTCATACATCTGACAGCCGTGAAAAACATACAAGTGTAGAAATTTAGGAAGTTTAGACAATAATTAATCATTTAGGAGAACACATTCTTATTGTGAAGTTGTAATTATTCAGAACATAGGTCTGTGATATTTTAAATATGAATTAAATATATTAATTAGAAAGATATACATATAAAATCAATTTTATCGAACCTGGATCTAATTGTCGATTGTCGCTGTAGCATAGTTGGAAAATGCACCTTCCCCGGTTAGGAAAGAGATCCAGGTTCGAATCCCGGTAGCGCAACAACAATATTTTTCGATAAAATTGATTTTATATGTGTATCTTTCTAATTAATATATTTAATTCAGATTTAATAATTAATCAATTCGCAAAATGTGTTTAATATAGAAATCCCGTCGTGTGACGGGCAATTAGGGTAGTCCACAATAATAATAAACATAAACAGTATTATTATTCCGCTAATAACGAGATGTAATCACTTTATGGTAAGTTGCGGCTTCGTTCAACTCATTTCCTCACATGTTTTTGTCTATTGGCGCTGTAAACGCAGCTAATGCTAATGGCCGCCTGGTTCCTGCGGAGGTGGGAAACAATTCATATTTGGAAACCGCTCTGGAACACTTTGCGGTCGGTGTTGCCAGCCGCGCGCATTGTAATCAAACGCGTGGTACACTTTTTCACCGCAGCGGCGCTATTTTCAATTAAAATAAACATGGCAGCGGCCGCTGTCTCGTCGGCGTAATGGCGTGGAAAATTAGATCGGAAACAGCCCAAATTGATTTGTATGGAATTTGAATTCAACATACTTAATGGGATTCTGGCGAATTGGAGATTTGAAAAAAGTTTTTGGTATCGATTCGAGCTCGGCGTCGGTGCATCGTCAGAGCTAGAGGATAATACATTTCGAATTTAATAATATATCGCTCATTTTTTGTACCGTGTAATGTGAAGAGAAATGGAATTAGGGTTTCAATGATTGTGTGAAAGTTGACGCGATAGATGTTTCTGCTCGAATATACGAAATAAATAACCTGTTCATGTTTACATTTGTAACTATTTGTTTTTCGTAAATATATTTTTATAAAATAATATAAATGGTTTACAATTTAAAATGTCTGAAATCAACGCTAAAACTGAGTTATACCAACAGAAGAACATCACAAAACAATCACATAAATCTGGCATAAACAAAAATAGAATAATGACATAACAGTTTAACATTATTCAATGTTCCACTTAACAGATAAAACAATTGAATATCAACAAATGAAAAAAGTGTGACACACACACACACTAATACAGGTACTACATACATAATGTTTGTTCAGTAGGTCCCCCAGTAAAATATGTTTAAATTCTACGTAATTTTGTAACATTTTATATACGTTAACTTTTATCTTGTTTTATTTTCACCTTTAAATAACTAACTATTATTAACTGTTTTAAATGAGTTATTTCCTACAGCAAATGAGGGTATTTAGCTAATATGCTGCAAAGAGAAAAAATGATTTTGTGAAATTTTGGTTTCGTATCTAGTTTCTAGTGAGATTGTTCCATACCTAAAATTGATGAAATTGAATGCTAACGGTGACAAATTTGACAAACGGTGAGTTTTTTTTTGCCACCAATGATTGACACAAAATGAGACGTACAGGAGTTATATGATGACTAGTCTATTGATTCTTTTTTTAACACTTCTTTCTCATGTTGAGCAGTGTAGCGAAATTTGCAAAAACTGTCAGCTTTCGTTTGCCGTTTTTCGACATTTATTAAGAGCAGCATCTCGTTTGAATTGGATATAAATAGAGTGTATTTTTTGTTTGTTTATAATGCTCTATTTTTGTAGGAATATTTGAAATGATACTAGTTCTTCACGTCGGAATGGTGCATCAGTTTCCTTTCAAATGCGAATTATTAGGTGATATGTGACATTTTGATTCTGAAGATACATTTTTTAAAATTTGTTTAAATTGCTTCATTAAAAAAATTATTAAGTTCATATTTTCAAGTTTTTTTTTAATTATTGTTCAATTATAATATTTTATTATACACAAGATAAAATTATTTTTAAATCAATTACTAAAATGGAATCATTATTTATTATATTAAGGCAATACAAATGAATTATGGGATTCGTCGCTTGAAATGAAATGCCGCATTGACCAAGCTCGTGTAACCTTTATCCGCATGAAAAAGATGTTCTGTAATCATGTCAGCCTTAGATTACGAATACGAATGGTTCCATGGCGTGGACTTACAGAAGAATGCTCAAAATAAGCTGGATGTATAGAGTTACGAATGAAGATGTTAAGGTTCGGATACACAGAAAAAGATGTATTTAATACAATAAAAAATAGAAAACAATATCTCGGACATGTAATGAGACATTTGGAGAAGTACGAGATCTTGCACCTCATAATGCAGAAAAAGATTGTTTGAAGTCGGGGCCATAAGCAAAAGCTGCTATATCGCTTCCACTCATTCACCGCCAAGTTGGCATTGTTTATGCTAAACAGGCGACCGTGCAATGCAGTTTAGCGCATAAGCGTCCAAGCAACGACGCTGTGTAAAATGTACAATCCACAGAGTAATATTAATAATAATACAATATTAACAAAGATACGGTCATAACACACCGGCTCCGGGGGACAGCGGGGCAACTAGGGGAGTACACTAAACACTCCCTCGCGGAAAATAAGACGGGCACAAGAAACAAGAAGTGAGGTTGATTCTCCACCCGAGCACCGCTGCCGGCAGATATTATCCAGGAAACAGCACACTATGGAAATATTGCTGAAAGTCGGGCTCTTGGAAGAAGAAGGATATCATGGCTGAAGAACCTTAAGACAACGGTTTGGCCAGTCTGGCTTTTCCGAGCCACAGTAAATAAAATAATGATAGCCGACGTTCGTTAAACGATAAGGCACAAGAAAAAGAAGTAGAAGAAGCTTTAACTATAAATAAAAACAAAACGAAAGTCTTATAGTCGTTTGATTCAAAACTCTTGTAGGGAACAGTACCTTTAGGGACGACGAAACGGTTGAAGGGTTTATATAACTAGGTACTCTAATTTCAAAACATGAAGAATGTGAAGAAATCCGAAGACGATTTGGAATGGGAAAATCAGCGAAAATAAGGGCAACCAATATTCTTGTGACGAAATCTCTGGTATTGAACACTAAAATAGAAACAAGAACATTAAGAAAGAAGGAAAAGAAAAAGGAGGCGGATGCCACGTATCCCGTGGACTGCGAGGCGTACAGATGTTTCTATCCTCCAGGAGTTGAGTATGACAGAAAGACTTTCGACAACATGCAGAAGAAGGATTGTCGCATACTTTGAACATGTTACCAGAAGAAACGATGAGAGTCTCGAGAAGCTCGTGATCTCAGGAACAGTTGAGGGGAAACGAGCAAGAGGACGCTCTCTGCAAGATGGAGAAGTTTACAGGATCCTGTTTCATGTTACATGTTCCGAGCGCATCAGGTACCACGACACCTCTAATTTATTTTTAGTCTATCAGAAAAGTAACTTAAGCAGTTTAAAATAAAATAATATTACTAGTCCTAGACCAATGTGCACCCTTGGGTGAAACTTTGACCAAAATGGCGCTGTATTATTATTCTTGGTGAAGTATCCATTCCATTTATCTTTATAGTATATTTAATTCTATAATAAAAAAAATACTTTAATACCTTATAAGAATTGCTCTAATTCTTTAACCACTCGCGTACATGGTTCATTTTTGGTATAAAGAATTTATTAATCGCAATAAACTTTTATGTATTTATATCGGCCTATACGAAGCCACTGAAGGTAACAAAAATACACTGGACATTAAATGTTATGGATAAGGAAAGTACTTGTGAGATATTTATCTCGTTATTATTTATAGCAAAATCCAATCGTAAAATGATTTTTCAATTTGATATTAACACTTTTTTTAAAGAAATAATGTTTAGTGCCCCCATAAAGTGAACAGGAAATTTCATATGCTTTAAAATTTTAAATATCTCAACTGAAGCTGCAAATAACCAGTATGTTGAATGTTCTTCTTCTCGCACCCTGTGCGTTCAACGGGCGTAGGCTTTCATCATTTTGTTCACTGCGGCCTGGAAAAGCTCTAGAAATAGATTGGTTAAACCATTGTCTTAAATTATTATTATATAATATTATTACATCTTGCATACAACACTTTATAAAACATTAAAAATATATATTTTTTTAATTATAAAATTAATTAAAAGTGTTAGTTAGAAAGATGTGTATATATAATCAATTTTATCGAAAAATATATTTTTGTTGCTACCGAGATTCGAACCTGTATCTCTTTCCAATCCGGGGAAGGTGCATTAGCACAGAACTATGGTGAATGTATTCTCCTTAATAATTAATAAAAAAATTACATCATATATCAAATTAGCATTACGTAAAGAGATTATAAATATAATAGAAAATGATCAGTTATACTACATATTCTGCTCTTAACCTAGTGTGCTATTTTCTGAATAATATCTACCGGCAGTGGTGTTCGGGTAGAGAATCAACTTCACGTATATTTTTTATGTCTGTTTTGTTTCCCGTGAGGGAATGTTTAGTGTACTCTCCTAGTTGCCCCGCTGTCCCCCGGCGCCTGTGTTTTCTTACTGTATCTCTGTTGTATTATTATTATTCTATGCATTTTATATTTTACACAATAAAGATTTTTATGCGGGGTCATAGGTGTAACGAGGAATGTTTTGGTTGGCGGCTCATCCACATTCATACGTCTTCTCATAAGAAGATATTGTGTATCAAGACAGAAGAGAGTGGCGCTCTATCCTCTCTAAATAATATCAATAATTAAAAATGTACATAAAGGCAAGTTACATAGAGTACATAGAAAACAAGTTGCAGATCGAAACAGAAAAACACGAATTACAAAAATAATAATTGGCGATGAATGTTAAGGAGTAGAACAGATGTGAGGTGACTCTTCCTTTCAAGGAAAAAGACGACACAAAAAGAATACAAATACGGGACTCACACTCCACACACCGCTGCCGGCAGATTTAACCCACAAAAGCAACACACCACACGACGCAGTTTAACACAAAGGAAGACGAGAAAAGCAATTACATAATAAGGAAATGAACAAAGTAAATTAAAATTAGATTAACAATAAATATCCAAAATTTCAAAACAAGTCAAAACAAAAATAAAAGCCGCACAATATTAGTGGTCCTCCGAAGGATCGCCTATTAAGATACCCGCACTCGAACAAAGGCGAATTAATCTAAAATCGTACATAATAAAAAGCTAAGCATCAGAACGTCAAAAATAAAAGGAATATTTTTTTAACCCGCGCACTGCGCGCCGATCGCGCAGAAAATTGGGTTAGAAAACACAACGCGGACAAAGTGCCGTACAGCATAATTTAATTGCCAGACAGATGTGATAACAATTGTAACAATGGTAACACCTCTGCGGTGGTCCCGCCCCGCCCGGCCGGAAGCTGCGCGGAGCCGAACGGAACCAGGTCACGGAATGACAGAAAATAAGTCGTCTCTTTCAGATGGAATTGGCCGTGGCAGCGCACGTCCGTCGCGTTTCTTTGGGGACGTGCGAATCGTTTATTTCGTAAGTGTGCGGCGTGTTCCGCATTCAAGGGCGGCCCGCGAGATCAGAACACGGTCGGGCTGAAGCTTTATTGCATTAATCGCATTAAGAATCAGTGGCGTAACCCAAATCCTTGATTCATTATAACATTTTGATTTTTTTATCAGATGTTCAGACGGCCATTATTGTTTATGTTTGTAGCGTTAACTTTGTGGTAAGACATAATTTAAAATTATATTTATATTTAACTTTGTTTACACCTCTAATAATAACTTTTCAGTATTTTTCAACCATTTTTTAAAGACTGGCCACAATTTCATAAAAGATAACGGCATTGAAATTGAAATTGAAAATAATGGCCTTAGATTGAATAATTTAGAAAGTCTAGAAATCAAAAAGTCTAATATAAATTAAACCTTACAAACAATCCACTATTTAATATATTCCTTATTTCAATGCCCCCCTGTCAATCACCTCCCAACTCTTACCAAGACTTCGCCTACACCCCATAACGGATGTCGTTTAATTTTTATGGAATAGTTCAGTTGTACGCTAATCCTGACGATGATACGTTAGTATCGGAACAAGTTGACGTAAAAACATTAAACGAAGATAAAACGGTTGACTGGACTGTTGCGCCACTGATGATGATAACACAATCGTCATCAACACTCAAAAACTAATTCATCATATCCCATGTTCTTGATTTTGATTGTGACGGGCCACAAACAGCATCCACCATTGAACAGCTCCTAGACCTCGGCACCTGTCCACTTCCGGATATTCCTTCTATTTTGCATTAAATAATTGATATAGGGATGCTTTAATGCCTGTAAGCGACTATTGGGATCAAAAATACTGAGTCAACAAAGTAAACTGTCAAAACACAAAATAATAAATAAGACAAGTGGTCACCATGTTTATGAAACATTGTACCTTAGAAAAAATTAAGAAATTAAATTAACAGCTTCTGAATACAATACTGTACAAAATATATGACCTAAAAAATGGAATATACATAATTAATTAAGATTCTGTAGTTCTCAAAGGCTGCGGTGTGCTGACCATGTTGAAAGATGCATAGATACCACAAGGAAGTGATGGGCTGACTCCATCAGGATAGAAAGGTCCGGCAACTGGAGAAGAGTGGCCAGCGATAGTAGTCTGCGGGAGAGTAATTGTGGAAGAGGCCAAATTCATTCCTGAAATGAAGAAGAAACAGAATTGTCTGCAGGAAGCTATCAACGAATTATGTATCTGTGTATAATACATGATTTCAAGTTTTTTGTAGAGGTTTTTAGTACTGTTATAATAGTAATGAAATCTGTCCATGATGTGTTGAGCATTGTTCCGCAGCACCACATCTCGAGGGTCTCCAACGTGTTCACAATTGCCACGGATAGTTCACGCTTCAGCACGGACCAAATATGTCTAGTGTAGACCCCAAAAGTGATAACGTGACCATTATATGATGTCGTGATACCGAGATGTTTCCATAGAGAATTTCCTATTTTTTTCAAACAAATGACATTGTACTCGCATAGTTCATTTTATTTTAGCACGTACATATTACGTGTGCGTTTTTGTAAACATTTTTTAAATAACATTTACAAACTAACCCAACTGTAGCGCATCCCAGGACGGCTATTTAAGCTTTAAATAAATAGATACGACTTATGACGCGATGGCCAGATAACGTCGGGCTAGTTGTCAGGCAAAATTGAACCCAAAGCGCAAGGACAGAGAGCTACAGAAAGCGAAAAAAAATTTATATATATATATATATTGTGACGTCGTTTTTTTACACGTCCACCGACTCGCTCGGGGTATAGCGTGAAGTGCGTGGTTCTGATGCACAGAATTCACCATATCGGCTGCCACTCACATCAGCTAGCATTCTCAGGGAAAATAATAAGATTAGTTTAAGTTTTGTAATAACAAAATGTAATAATCTATCAGATATGAAAACACATGAATAGTAAAGTAAAATGTAATAAGAAACTTGTCATTTGAATGCAAAGATTAATTAACAATTTTGCTTTAATACAATAATGGAATTTCTTACTACCGTATGAACATCAAAATCAACATATTATTATTTAAAATTAATAGTGAGATACAACACTTTGATTCACCGAATGTGAAAATCTTCACCTATTACAACAATTTTGAATTACCTGATGAGTTTGTAAGGTTAAATTATAGAAAAAATCATATTATATAAATGTGATCAACAAGATTAGCAAGTTATTAATTAAAATTTAAACGGTGAGAAAAAAAACAAGACTACAATACTTCGAATATTAACAATTCACATCTCAATTTGTTTTACAACCATTGAAGCGTGAGATAATTTCGTTCATTGAGAAGTGATCCCCGGTCTCCGTCCAGATTTGATGTTCTGAGACACCCGTAAATACTTGTATCTCCTTCCCATCAAAACGTCAGGAAGGCTGGGTCTTCCTTTTCCATTTTGACATACGTGGAATCCCTTGCACCCTCCTCTGTCATAAAACAAATTCAGCTGTCAAATTATAAAGCATAGGAAACCAAATCGTATCCCCTTCCAGCTTTGTTCATGAGGAATCCTTCATGAATTTAAAAGTATTGTCATCACGTGACCATTCTTCTGTCATATAATGAAAGGAAAAGAAGGGATGCATCCATCCTGAAATTACAAAAACAATTAACAAACAAATATTACAATATGGTACAGGATAACTTAGATGCCTAATATATTTGATTATTCTCACCCTTCCTTAATTCTATACGAAGTCACATCTTTGTTAGCATCGGAACAACTTCCCGTGCTCGTCAATACTTGTCAAAAGAAATAACGGTAACGAGAAATTTTTTCTTACGCCGTGCAGTGTTGCCAATTAGTAAATGTCAACTCCCAACATATTTCGTGCGCGGTAGGTACCAAATATAACGTAATAATATATACAGGGTGGCCCAAAAAAAGTGATAACATTTCGTAAAATGTGATATAATTACATCAAAATTAGTTTAACTATATCAACAATAGCTTAAATGGTTTACTAATTTACTTACTTACCTATTTACCTATATTAAGTTTTATTTTGACAATCTTTGATTATTAATTTTCCCATTGTTTATATTTGATTTTTTCAAATTGTTGCCCAGAATGACAAAAATCACTGCAAAAGACCGTATTGAAAAACGTTGGGGAGCTAAATGATCAAAGAGTTTCAAACAAAGCCTGAAATATAGCTAGATATCCACTCACACAGCCAGAAATACAATCAACTTTCTTCGTCGTGGGAATGTTAATTTCTTCGAGCCAGGCATGTGGCCACCGAACAGACCAGTAGATTATGCAATATGGGGTGTTTTGATGATTTCTGATTATCTTAATATTGTGTAAAATAAATTACATTAAGAATTATAATTAATTATGTTTTGAATTAACTTATGTGTTACGAGATGTTCTCACTTTTTTGGGCCAACCTGTATATATATAGAAAAAGAATATTGAAAAGTGAAGAAATACTTTAAAAAACTCAATATGAAAACTTTTGTAGATTTAATATTAAAATTGTTAATAAATGTTGTATATGTGGTGTGTCAGAAGGTTGTAATGGAAAATGGTAATCCGTCTCTAATGTTGAATTACCATTCATTGTGCAGACAGTAATGTCAGAAAAGGTAAACAAGAATATTAATGAATACTCACGATTTAAGCAAAGTTTGTTTACGTTAAATTGCAATAGTTAATTAGAATCTACTGTTTTATTGTACTCAGGAGAATGGAGTGAGAAACAAAAGCGGCGATCGAAGTAGTAACCGAAAAAAACTTTTATAGCTTGAAAATCAGGATTAACGCAATACGCCTGTCATATGATGGGTAAAGGCTATAAGACTGGATAAAGATGAAATGATTTTCATAAATCTAATTCTATTTGGAGAGCTATGTGCGAGGAATTAGTGCGGAGCATGCTTCGTTCATTCGTTGTATTTTTCCTTTGCACGCAAAGTAGAATGACGAACCGATCTTTACAGTGAAATCTCCAAGACTTGAAAGCAAAGTTTCACCTGTGTTACCATCAAAAAAGTTTGTGCTAATAAAATAAGGAAAAAGTTTTATATATTAACATCATACATTACAGAAAAATACCCACAGCTGGGGGATATGGTAATTCCACTTTACGGGGGATTTATTTCTCCACAACGCATAAAGACGCAGGATAAAAGTGTGACAATTTAAACCTACCCTCTCGGATAAATGATGTGATGGTTAATATGTAACACAGCATGTTATATTATGTGCAAAATATTAGCAGTAAGTTATAGAGTAACAGACAAGTTTGTAAACAAAATATTAGCAGTAAGTTATAGAGTAACAGACAAGTTTGTAAACAAAATATTAGCAGTAAGTTATAGAGTAACAGACAAGTTTGTAAACAAAATATTAGCAGTTAGTTATAGAGTAACAGACAAGTTTGTAAGCAAAATATTAGCGCTAAGCTGAAGAGTAATTCGTAAGTATGTCAAACTGTACGTAAAATATTAGCATTATTCTAAAGAGTAACACATAAAGGCCCGTAAACATGGATTGAGACGCGACGAGATAATCTCGGAAATTAACTTAAGATACACTTCAATACCATGTACACATGTTAAGATTTTGATCTGGAGATAAATTCAGAGATCAGTTTGAGATTGATGACAGAACTCAAACCAATGTACACGACGTTCGATCTTACAGGGAGATTTGACACGTGCACACAAACGTCACGTAAAACCATAATAAATGCATACAACTACGGGACTTGAAAAGTCTTGCGCGACCCTTCTTGTTAAATTTGACGTAGGCCGGCCGAGCCCGTTGTTAAATTAAGAAAAAGCATTGTTCTCAGATCAAATCAGTACCTAACTGCAATTTCTGTAAATGTATTATGAAACATAAGACTTTGTAACATTTTGAAATTTATCTTAATATACATTTATTTCGGGTGCATATTTAAAGAAAAAGAAGAATTTTTTCATCTATGATCTAACAATACTTAAAAACGCCGATGTTTGATATATATATACACGATATAGAGATCAAATTGATATCCCAAAACTAAAATATACCGTAACTCAAAATCAATATATTTATCAAGGTATCAAATTTTTTAACAATCTCCCCATCACAATTAGAAAAATTACCGACTATCATAAATTTGTAACTGAAGTTAAAAAAATATGTACACAGACTAACTGAAACATTAATTAACTCGAATATACTCCTTCTCTATACACGAGTCTTTCTCTCATAGAGAAGAAACAAATGTTAAAAAATATATAGTTTCCAGATGTTCTTACATGTTCAACGCAACATTTTTGTGAACGATGCGTTAAACGATTACCCTTCATACTTCGCACGTGCACATTTTTTTCCCTTTACCGTAATTGTGCACAGTTTTGAGAAGAATAGTTTCTAGTATTTATTACTTTACACCGTCATTCACTACATTCAGGCCTATTCTCAAAATTGCAATATTGAAATGAAGATGATTGTTACACCAACCCTCAAAAATAGAGAGATAGTTTTGACAGATTATGGTACGTTTATCTCCCTTACTCTCTCTCCCTCTCTCTCTCCCTCTCTCTCATTCAAATATAACACTATTTTTGAGGATTGGTGTAACAATCACCTTCATTTCAATATTGCAATTTTGAGAATAGGCCTGAGTGTTCTGTTTTGAAACATGGAATTGGAGCAAAAAGAATAGTACCTATTTCCGCGTCAATCTTGGAACTCTCCACTCTTGCAATCTAAGGTAGGCGAGTACATTTTTCAACTATTGATATTGTCATATATATAATTTCATCTCAATCAATATACTAGTCTTTTAAAGAAAGGCCACAATGGAAAGATGACAACGCTTCTACTTAAAATCATCCAACTGACGAATGAAAATGACGTTTGACGAAATAAGCAGTGGCGTGCAATAGATATAGATTTAGGTTATTCTGTTACTAATGATATTATACAATGATGAGCCCGTTGCATATAAAAATGAATACGAAAAATGTATAAACGTTTTTAAGAACACTTTTATGACTGTACATGATTATTTTATTATTTTTATTATTTAAAATCCTAAATGAAATAATTATTTTTATTAAAGGTTTAACGTAGGAAATAGTTCTGTCAACTGCTTTTTATTTTTTCCAAATCAAAAACAAATTCATGCACTAAATGCACCTCGAACGCAAAGAACGACCATGAAATCAACACGTTAAAAACAGTAAAATAGTAAAATTGGCGAATTAATAAAAGAGGAAGAAGACACTTTAATGATTTGCACGCAGTTGTAAGCCTCTCTAAGCATAAGTAACAACTCCATACAAAACGGATCAACCGAAAGGAATTTTCAATTTAGTAAATAGCCAATTATACGACTTGAGTAATTCACTAGCTTAAAAATAGAAGAGAGTAATGTGAATAGCTACAATCGACGCATTGTAGCACTATGGATGCAGCGATGGGTTGTCGTAATAGTTTCTAGAACTAAGCTATTAAAGTTTCTACTGGTACACAGATGGCGCTAATTGTAATAAATATGTAAATAATATATCCATTCATGTTCATATTACAGATTATTTAATACTTATTTTTTTCTCATATTTTTTAGTAATGCACAGCCTTTTTGCTTGTATGCACCGCACGCCTCTGGAAATAAAGGACACGGGCTGTATGCAAAAGAGTACAAGTCTCCGTGTAAACGTAAATGTTCAATACGCCATGGAACGGGTACACTGCCATATATTTTGAGCAGCAGCCGCGACATGGAGTAGGTGAGCTGAGGAATATTCAGACAGTCGGGCCTATTCTCAAAATTGCAATATTGAAATGAAGGTGATTGTTACACCAACCCTCAAAAATAGACAGTATGTAAATTAACGTCCGTGTTATATTTGAATGAGAGAGAGGGAGAGAGAGTGAGGGAGATAAACGTACCATAATCTGTCAAAACATAAAAATGGCAACAGAATTGGCCGTGATTCTTCACTACGACGCTGCGGATGAAGAAATCAATAGGTAATTTATGAACAAACCTTTTTCTGTGAACTTTGAATACTGTATTAGTACTTATTTTAACCAAAAACTTATATTTTTAGTCGAAACTCGAGAATGGAAAGACGTCGTTTACGTGATTTGTGCGGTATAGTTGTACCTTATTAAGGCGGTATAGTTGTAAAAATTGCCCATTTGGAATTTCCATCGGGTTGCATAAATCACGCAAACGACGTCTTTCCATTCTCGAGTTTCGACTAAAAATATAAGTTTTTGGTTAAAATAAGTACTAATACAGTATTCAAAGTTCACAGAAAAGGGTTTGTTCATAAATTACCTATTGATTTCTTCATCCGCAGCGTCGTAGTGAAGAATCACGGCCAATCCTGTTGCCATTTTTATGTTTTGACAGATTATGGTACGTTTATCTCCCTCACTCTCTCTCCCTCTCTCTCATTCAAATATAACACAGACGTTAATTTACATACTGTCTATTTTTGAGGGTTGGTGTAACAATCACCTTCATTTCAAAATTGCAATTTTGAGAATAGGCCTGAATATCGTTCATCTTATTATCCGTGATTTATGGCGTGTTTGCCTGACGGATGCGGCGGTTAGACAAGCACCACCACCGGCTGTAAATCACGATAGTCCTCTGATAACCGCTGTATTTAAAATCCTTTACATCATAATTACAACAATAACCCTGGATTGTATAACAATTTAATACTTATTATTTTAGATTAACCTTGACATTTAATTAAACATACCTTTAAAGTAAATAAACTTTATTAGACAAAGATACATTTCATTCTATGGAAAATTACTCTGTGGCTACATATTACAGAAGGCCCCAAAAAAAGTGGGAACATCTCGTAACGCATGAGTTATTTCAAAACATAATATAATTCTTAATGTATTTTTTTTGCGCAATATTTAGCTAATCATAAATCATCAAAACACCCCATATTGCATAATCTACTGGGCTATTCGGTGGCCACACGCCTGGCTCGAAGAAATTAACATTCTCACGATGAAGAAAGTTGATTGTATTTCTGGCTGTGTGAGATGGAGTTCCGTTCTGCTGTAATGTCTAGCTATACTCCAGGCTTTGTTTCGAAACTCTTTGATCATGTTCCTAGCACCCCAACGTTTTTCAATTCGCAAATTTTTGATCAGATATGGTTTTCTGCGGTGATTTTTGTCATTCTGGGCAACAATTTGAAAAAACCAAATATAAACAATGGGAAAATTAATAATCAAAGATGGCGACCGGAAATTGTCAAAATAAAACTTAATATAGGTAAATAGGTAAGTAAGTTTTTGGGCCACCCTGCATACACATTCCATGAGCACTTCTATACTGTGTTAGATGTATATCTAAGTACGGATAAGACGTAACTTTTGAGATGAAGCCTCGACAATGACACGCGCCACCGAGCCGAAACATCATCCTGTACGTTTTACACTCTTCACATCTACACCTACAGCTACGTTTCATTCCACCACCAAACGTCTCCTAAAAACGTACTCGATTTTTTTTTATACAGTGTGTTATGTTTTGTAAATGAGTATGATTTATTTGAGCGTATATTTCACTATTTATGTGGGTAATTACTTGTATATGGGTGTCTTTGAAATATTTGTAATCAGCTTAACTGCCGTTAATGACCGCTCGCCGATGAAATGCTTTGAATATTTATGCGATCCAAATGACAGGCAAATTACTCTATCGAGTGCACTGAGCGATTGCAGATTTTCGAATTACTTCCTAACGTCTTTCTAAAAGCTTGCGGTCCATTCCTTTCGTCCAACCGGCTCCGCACACCTTCGTTTAATTGTAAAGCATGTGAGTGAACACGAGAAATAAATCGTTAATGCATTGTTAATACGAGTATATAAATTTATAAATTTAATAAGATAACACAAAGAAATGCGGTTTGACACGTGTGCTGAACAATTGTTTTATGTTGTTCAATTTTGTTTAATAGTGCGCTATTGAAAAATCTTATTTTGCGATATTACCTGGGCAGTAATAGCTCCGTTTAAAAAATATAATCTACCGATACACGAATGCCACGCCTCCTGCGGCACACCTCCATCCGGCGAGACAGGCGAGATGTACTAATGAATTAATTATATATACAAGATGTGTCAGGTGTTTTGCCGATGATGTTGATCTCGAGTACTGGGTAGTGTCGTCGGAATAATATAATATATCGTGGTGACAACAGTACTTATCAGGGGCGTGCAGTGCACACAAGCAAAAAAGCGGTGCATTATTAAAAATTCTGGGAGAAAAATGTAAATTAAACCATTGGATTTAACATAAACGGAAACATTTATTTGCAATTAGCGCCATCTGTGTACCAGTAGAGACTTTAATTGCATAGTTCTAAAGACTACCACGACAACTCACCGCTGTAGCCATGGCTGCGCTCTTATGCAACAGCTCTTATGTAGCTATTCACATTAGTCTGTTCTATCTTTAAGCTAGTGAATTACTCAAGTCATACAATTGACTATATACTAAATTAAAAACTCCTTTCGGTTGATTCATTTTGTATGGAGTCGTTCTTTATGCTGTTTTTTAATAGAATAACATTAGAAAGGCTTACATCTGTGTGCAAATCATTGAAGTGTATACATCCTCTTTTACTAATTCGCGAATTTTACTGTTTTTAATGTGTTGAATTCATGGTCATTCTTTGCATTCGAGGTACATGAATTAGTTTTAGATTTGGGTAAAACAAAAAGCAATTGGCATAACTATTTCCTACGTCAACCTTTAATAAAAAGTAATTAATTAATCATATAAAGTGTTTTTTTTGTATTGATTATTATATGGGTAAGATGGTATTATTTTGCATTAAAACTTAAACTTTAAAAACACTATTAATAGTACTCTAAAATTACAAATAAATACACAGTAGGGTAGTCTAAAGACGTTGGTCAAACGAAAGTACATATATTATATATGAGTGTATAAAATGTAAAAATATGGTAACAGCATAACCTACCAACATTCTAACATAATCATTATACAGTGCCTACACTAATTCAACAACACAAATAATTTTTTATCTCTATTTTTATTCCTTTCGAATCTTAAATAACAGCACGGAAAAAACTGGCTACTTTTTAACACCATAACCTAAATCTATATCTACTGCACGCCAATGGTATTTATTGTAGACGCGTGTATACAATATAATACAAGATGTTTACTGGATCGCGGTTCGGAGCCAAGAGGCTCGCCGACGGCGGCGTATCTCCATTTAACTCTTTCGCACACTCAATCGTACCAATCTTATGCACGCACACGCATTCGTCATCCATAGATACGTCACCGTAAAGAATTATTAAATAGCCTTCTAATAATAATAGTTAATTTCTTAATAATGGTACATACATGATTGATTAACTTGATTGTGACATATTTATCAATACACAAGGCAAAACGCGCCTCAGGTGCATAAATTAAAGTAGAATAATAAAAAAAACAAATGTATTACTTTCACATATGTGATTATAGAATTCTACAAACTTACCACGGAAATGGAAACATATTTTTAAAAAAATATATTAAAACGGCACTACATACGAGAATCAATTTAGTATATCGAACATACTACCTATTTTTAGCTCATATCCGAGACACGATGAGATATATCTCATCTGTTGAAACACAGACATAGATAAACAGAGATAAAAACTCAAACCTGTACATGTGCACGGCATTCGATTTAACGCGAAACACTTTCGTAGTTTTCGTGTCCACTTCACGCTTGTCGTACGTCAAATGTCATTTATCAATCATTGAATGTGAAACTCCCCGGCAGCAGCTAAATCAAAATAAATGTTTGGTAATTCAATGCCCTGCGTTTGCTAACTTTCAGAATAAATATTTGCCAATATATATGGTTCCGAGTGACGTTTGGGTGCACACGTCAAGTCTAGCTGTCAATTTGAATTGTTGTCTTTCTACCCAATCTCAAGCTGATCTCTGAATATATCTCATCTCGAGATAAAAATTTCAACACGTGTAGGTGATCTCAACATGATACTGAGATGTATTTCAACTAAATCTCTGAGATTTAAATCATTTCGTGGAAATTGGCCATATATGCCATGTAAAAATGTTGTTAGTGTATTTAGTTTATTTATAGATAACACAGACCACCAAAGAACTAACGCAAATATCTTATCTCAATATTTTCATTTTGATGTCACCCACGTGATCACTTTGGCAATCAAATAGCTTCGCGACATTTTTAAAAATCATTTAATGAAAAAAATACGTCTTATTTACACAGAGAGATTCAATTATCGAAGAATAATACTTTTACTGTTGCATAAATGTATCATAAACTATCTGATTTATGTTTCCACTAAGAATGTGTGTAGAATGCCCCTCGTCTCGCAACTAATGTTCCGAACCCCTCTCCTCTATATGTTCACTTTATTTCATGTCTATTCATTTACTGGTCTGTGGTGGATAAAACAACGAGATTGAAATATTTAATAAAAAAAATAAAAAAATTGCAAGGGTGGTATGATACACATAATTGAGACATGAATTTTTTATTTTTTTTTGTAATGTTTTTTCAGCCTTAGTCGGCCATTAAGTCACTAGGTACATGGAATTCAGTACATCGTGAAAACTTCCTAGATATCTAGCACGACTTTTGGATAGAAATATGTGTTCTGTTACAGTTAGAATCCGAAGCCACACTAAAGTAAATCAATTTTCTCCAATGTGGAGCAATAGCTTTACACTTGTGACTGCACATATCCGCGTCTGTGTAGTTCGTTCTGATTTTTATTACGTTTCTAGTTTTAATACCAAAAATCGTATTAATTCTTCGCACGGCTTCCAGTACTAAACGCTAAGGTGTGAGAACTTTCTGTCATAGGAAGGAGGTTGGGGGAAAGAGCGTCCCCCCCTACACGTCTGCACCATTTTTTGACTCCGTGGTGCCTGTGGCATCAGCTCGACATTTGACGGAGCCCGGTTCGTCGACCGGGAGGCCGTTGGTTTATCCTCAGGGCCTAGCACTGAGCGCCACATCACCCACAAACGTGGTATCCATACCAGATAAATAAGTGTGAATCAGCTCCACCTTTTATGCCATCCGCATTCTCCACCTGCCCCATCCTCTGGAGTGTCCCACAGATCTATCACCAGACACGAGTATCAAAGAGACATCAAGGAAAGCTTATCCGCGCACCAATACGCCAAGCTAAGCTAAACGCTAGGTCAAAGATGACGACACACTAAGAGCTAGCGCACACCTACAACATTCTGTAATACTACAGTTCTGTCGTAATGGCCAACTCTGGTGTAGAAAAATGTGCTACTCTTGACTCACTGGTGTGATTGTGATTGTGATGTCAGTGATTTGAAACAGTGACTGTGATCACAGTTTCATTACTAATACGCGTGCGCCGCACGATATCACAATACACGAAATAAATAAATAAAAACATAATTTTGAGCGTATTTACTTATATTATTCAAACTTTTTTAGTCATTTGAGTTTATTTTTCGGGTCAAATGCGTGAAACGTTTTGGCAGAATCTACGCTAGATGGCGCTTATCACGAATTATAACGTCATTCCTTCATGCATATTTTCATTTCATTTGCACATGCGCCGAATAATAAATCAATTAATAAATATAAAAAATGAATCACGCATCATGATATTCCCAGATATTCAATCACTGATAGTGAGTGTGGCCCAAAGATATCAGTGATTGACTCACGGTTCGTGATTTTGAACTCACCACTAGCCAGCTCTACGGAAATATGCAGTTTTCAGTGTGCAAATTATATTTCTCACACCAGCGTAGTGTCAAATTTAAAGGTTAGATTGTATTCGAATACTTTGCAAGGCAATTGATTTATTTATTTAGGAAGAACTTATTACAATCGATATCTAAAACACAGTGATCATCTACCGCCGCTTCGGGCCTTTTATACCCTAAATACTTTGTCTAGGTTAACGTAAACACTCTGTTTTTAAAGGAAGATTTTTGGACAAACCTAAATAATTTGTATGCGCTCATTAAACTAGAAGGTTGTTCATGTAAACATCCTTTTTGGTTAATATAAACATTTATCTCTTTATTCCTGGATTTATATATATATATATAACGGCGGATCGAACTAATTATTTTTACACTCTCATCTCGCCTTAACCGAGCCCCACGTCGGGCGCCATGTTACGTTGGATCAAATGACAGGGTAACGCCACTGACTAGGCTCTGGGTGTGTATAATCTGTGGGTTGGAATGGCTAGTTTGGAACACACTAGTTTTAACACATTAATCACAATTTAATTACAGTAAACACAAGAAATGCCCAGCACAATTTACCAACCGACTGTTCAAATTTTCGGTCACACCAATCGTTTTTCCAAGAAACCTCGCCATGGAGACACATGATAATATTTCGGTTACACAAATTATTACTCTTTAAGTTAGGTTAAGGCGACGACTGACCTCCAGTCGGCCTGCGCTCAGATCAAAATTCCATTATCTTTGAGTGCTGTCAAATAGACAACATTTTGCATGAGATCTAGTTGGAAGACCTTGCTTTGTTACACGGCAACTTACCAGTAATCGCCAATCATGCTATCTCGCCTTTCTCATTCGTCCAGTCCTCTGGCCAATGACTGCTTGTGCTCGAGGTCGGTATAACAGGCGACCGTCAGCGCTGCCGCGCAAATTCAAATGCCCCTCTCCATTACGTATCGGAATTGTCGTACGACAGAAAATCATAGGCGTGAGCTAACTCTAATACTACTAAAAGATTCTTCAGGACTGAGTCTTCTCCACACTGTGATATCAACTACCCCGTCTCAAAGTCTTTTTGTATACAAAAACAAGAAATAATGTATCGCAGGATAGGAAATGGCAATATGCAAACATAAACTAAACATATATATTTTTTGTTTTATTTGTAACCACTCCCAAAATATTCAGTTCACTTTAGTCTTGCAGCTCACATATAAGTATATGTGGTTATGACCCACTGTAGACTAGTATTGTAACGTAAGTGTGTTATTTTTAGTTAAAATTAAATTTAGAATTTCGACTGTTATCGACCTGGCTGGTTAAATTACCTATCAATTTCGATTTTAATCTGAGCCTGTGTCATGAAGAATGTATCCAGGTTAGCGTTAATGGGTGAGATATCATTGTGATGAATTAAGCCTTTTAGGCAGGGGAGAGAAATAAGGTTAATTTATACCGAATAAATATGGATGTAAGTATAAGGTATACGAAATCACAACAAAGAGTGCGTGTAACTATGTCAATGCAGCGGTGCATTGGGGCCCACATCAGACAGGAGCCCAAAAAGTATGCGTCCTATAAAACTTTTGACCTCGTTACTTTTCTGTAATGGACTAATATTAAATATATAAATGTATATATAAATATCAACAACGCATGTGCACTATCAGGCTTATACTTCTGGGTGTGGTAAATGGACAAAATTTGAGGTTATGCATGATTTAGATAGTATCTCCTTTGGGCTAGCTCAGTAATAGAGGGATATCTTATCAAACTTGGTCTGTAGTTAGATGTCATTCAATCGAAGCAGGTTATATAAAATACAATAATCAAAGTATAAAAGAAATGACATGAAAAGAATGCGGGACAACATATATGCATAGGAATAATAGCACAAACAAGTGTGTGCCTTGCACGAGGCTGGCGAGTTTAAATTCTCTAATGTAATAGTTGACGGTATCGACTGATTACCGTGCCAGTATGGCGGTGTCGCATAAGACACCTCGTAGGCAATATCACTCACTGAATTTAACCTAATTGTTCAATTTTGGGTGTAATAACCTACAGATATACGGAGAATGATGAGACAGAAGTCAGCAGAAGTGGCTAGCATGGTTCAGAAGTAGATTCCGAAGACTTATGCGGAATGATGAAGCGATGATGCGAATTGTTCGGGCTGATGTAATCAGCACAGGATTACGGCGGAGGTTGTCGGGCGTGCTCAAGACTTTAATAATTTAAAGCACGATGAGATGGTGTGGAATTGCGAGCTTCGAGTGATTCTAGTACGACCGGTGACGATATTGTAGTTGGTTCGATACGACGATTTGGTGAGATCTCGTGCAACATATAATGACTGTTGAGTAAAGTACACTAAGAATAAGATAGATGCAGATATCTTCGATCACTCGCGGATTTACAGTGACAATTTACACAAAAATATGGCAAGTCAGATGATGGACTATGGAAAATCTAGCTGAGTTATATCAATGAAATCCGAAATCCACGCGGGATGATATTAATACTCTAAGCTCGCTGGGGAGAAAGTGACCGTTGGGAATTTCACGTTCGCATTTCGAAGCGGATATTCAAAAATGTGCAAGGAAGCGAGGGACTAGACGTATCACGCGTCGTTTAATTATCTATGGTGGTAGGTACTCGAATATTAAAATAGACTCACGACAGCACTTAAAAAGAAAAAGTTTTTAAAATAGCGGAAAAGGCAAAAATGTTGGTACTTAATTATAGGTTTTATGGGAAGGCAATACATATTATAGGGGTCTCTTTTTACCATTTTGCATTGGGGCCCAATTTGTGTAGTTACACCACTGGCGTTAACGTTTATGACTACAACACTAGTGACGATGATTGATAACTATTATATAACCAGTGGCGTGCGGTAGGTTAATTTTTAATTTGGTTAATTTATTTATTTATTGACGTACATATTTTTTGTTATAACAGAGGTGAATATATTATAATATAACATTGAAATATGTTTATTGTGTGGGGTGGAGTAGACTCCACCTCTGATTTATACAGCGCTGTAGCGCAGACTGAAGTCTGTGTTAAAGTAGCCAGTTTTTTCCGTGCTGTTATTTAAGATTCGACAGGAATAAAAATAATATAAATATATTTATATATATATATAGAATAAAAGAAAATGAAGTGGAAGTGTTGTAGAATTAGTGTATTATTAGTGTAAGCACTGTATAATGATTATGTTAGAATGCTGGATAGGTATAGATTTAGGTTATGCTGTTACCATATTTTTACGTTTTATACACTCATATATAATATATGTAATACAATATATGTACTTTCGTTTTACCAACATCTTTAGACTACCCTACTATGTAGTTATTTGTAATTTTAAAGTACTATTAATAGTGTTTTTAAAGTTTAAGTTTTAACGTAAAATAATACCTTGTTATCAATAAAAAAATCAATACAAAAAATGTATGAACCCCTTTTTATGATTAAACATGATTAATTTATTGTTTGAAAATCCTTTTCGTAACAACTAAATGAAATAATTATATTTATTAAAGGTTAACGTTATACGAAATAGTTCTGCCAATTTCTTTTTATTTTACCCAAATCAAAAACTCATTCATGCACCCCGAATGCAATGAACGGCCATGAATTCAACACGTTAAAAACAGTAAAATTCGCGAATTAGTAAAAAAGGATGTATACACTTCAATGATTTGCACACAGTTGCAAGCCTTTCGAATGTTATTCTATTAAAAAACAGCGTAAGGAACGACTCCATACAAAATGAATCAACCGAATGGAATTTTCAATAAAATATATAGCCAATTGTATGACTTGAGTAATTCACTAGCTTAAAGATAGAACAGAGTAATGTGAATAGCTACAATGCGGCGATTGCACAAGAGCACCATGGCTTCAGCGGTAAGTTGTCGTGGTAGTTTTTATAACTATGCAATTAAAGTCTCTACTGGTACACAGATTGCGTTAATTGTAAATAAATGTTTCCGTTTATGTTAATCCAATGATTTAATTTATATTTGTCTCCCAGAATTTTTAGCTGTGCTCCGCTTTTTTTGCTTGTATGCACTGCACACCCCTGGATATAACAATGGATTGGTAAAACAGATTAGACTGTTGAAGATTTACTTTCTAATGCATCAGTCATTATTTGAAAAATTACGAATAATCAGTTACTGGGCATCGCAACAATCGAACAAAACCAGTCACAATTATTGATTTAACTATCACTACCTTTCCTTCTATTTAAATGTCCATATTTTCATTCCATACAGTGTTTGTAGAGAATACCAGACGAATTTTTAATTATTTTTAGACTGGAACGATGTTTGATATTCATTTGTAAAATTTAGTTAAAATACAATAAATAAAAATTCGCGTCACGCACTCGAGCACGGAACGCGCTGTACCCTGGCCCGATGGCATGAAAGGCAATTTCTCGGCGGTCGCTGGACGTAATAAAGAAGAGTGTATTATAGTAAGGGAATAATGGTCGGTGCGTCCGGCGCGGGAGGCTGGGAGGGGGGAAACCTGCCTGCCTTGTAGGGGCCACGACACTGTGAAGGTCGTCGGCACAGGTGTGCAGCCGCGAACCAATGATTACACTCCGTTCTGAAAATAAACGCATTACAAAAAAAAAAAAAACTTGTAATCGTTGGATGGAATCTCGCTTAATTAATATATTTGTTTATATTTACTAACTAGAAATGAATATTTTTATATCATTTTTAAACAGAACACATTCTTATTGTGAAGTTGAAATTATTCAGAACAGACGGTCTGTGATGTTTTCATTTAATGTATACAATTTATTTATAATTAATACATTAAATTAGTATTTAAAACATCACAGACCTATGTTTCGAATCCCGGTAGCGCGAAAACAATATTTTTCGACAAATTTGATTTTATATGTATATATTTATAATTAATACATTAAATTAGTATTTTTATATCGTTTATTTTTTAGACTTTACTGACATACAAGTTTTTGTTATAACAGAGGTGAATATATTATAATATAACATGATAAACATAAGATATAATTATATTACAATTAAGTATAAATTCGTAGTTTATTGTGTGGGATGGAATAGACTCCACCTCTGATATATACAGCATTGTCCTGGCTACTTTGCTAAACTGCCGTCTGTGTTAAGTAGCTAGTTTTTTTAGTGCTATTGTAGTTTTATTTAATTCAAGAAAGATAAAGATTTGACATGAATAAAAATAAAAATAGAGAAAAATATATATATACATGTAGTGAGGAATGTTGGAGCATGATAATAATTAACAGTAGTTCTTGTTTTATTTTTGTTGCCATGAGTGGAGTGCCAGGACAGAAAAGTGTGGCGTCCTATCCTCTTTACCTACCGTTGCGGGGAAACAGCGTAGATAAGTACGTAAGCTATGCAACATGGACAGATGAACGTACGGACATAAGAGAATGAAGAAGAAGAGTCAAGATTCCGTAAAAACAAATTAGATGGCTTTCAAATAATGGAACGATAGATCTATTAATTTGAAAAGAGTGACATATAGCATAGTTGGATAATGCACGTTGCGGATTGGAAAGAGATCCAGGTTCGAATCCCGGTAGCAACACCAATATGTATCGATAAAATTGATTTATATATCTTTCTTATGAATACATATTTAAAATATCACAGACCTACGTTCTGAAAAATTAGAACTTCACAATAAGAATGTGTTCTCCTTAATAAGTGTTTCTTGGCTAAAGCTGTGGAAAAAAAATATATAAAATATGTAAAAGCATTATTATGAATTATATAAACATAAAATATATTTTTTTAACTCAGTATATACCTACACAATTACAATTTATTTACACTGAAATACAAAGGATAATATATATAAGTTGTTCCAGCAAGAGATAGCCGATTGATCCGTTGACAGCAATTGTATTTTGAACACATGAAAATAAACCTTTTTCGACAATATTTGATGTAATGTGGTATTCTAGAGATTTGGCTGTTGCGCACGGCGTCTGATGAAGATAGTGTTGTCTGCAGCCACGCTTTCACGCACATGTTCAATGTTTTCATCTGAAACGTGTCGGCTTTCGTGTATCACGCCCGTTTCTTCCAATGTTGCCATTAAACACTGGCGATCGAAAATTGCAAGCACTCGTTTTCCAATACCCACAATTGACCCGTTTCTTTCGTAATATCCTTTCACGATAAGTTATCGTATAGGGTTATATTTGTAATGACATACTGTCAACATGACAGCTGTCAAGTGTCAACTTCCAAAACTCAAAATCGGTTGCTTGTTGGAACACCTATTACAATAAAATTAGTTGGCGTTATTCTGCCGTGGGTTGATATTTTTTCGTTTATTTCATTTATTGTGTCTTTTTCTTTTCTTCTTAGTCAGTATTAACATATAGTGGTCTCAATCAGATGAGACTCGGCTCGTAATGTACCTCCACAAGGCATCTATCCGCCGCTATGGCACTCTTCCAGATCTTCATCAGCCCAAAAATGTGGCCAGGGTAATCTATTTCTCTAGTATGCCACTCTGATGTATAAATGTGACCTAAGAATTCCGAGAATCTTTTGTTCATTGTTATAGATAGGACAGTGATTTATTTATTTATTTCATGTAATATATCATGATGTAGTGCAGTGGTGGCGAACCTTTTTACATGCGCGTGCCAAAAATCCCCAAATAATATATATCGATTGTCTAACGTGCCCAGCAGTTTTTTAAAATACATTTATTTAAATAACTACAATTAGCAATTATGCTATAATTAGTTTTTTACTTAAAAACATAACACGTGTCATCATTTAACATCGTGGTCCGATAAGATAGAATGGATTCATTCATCCTTCCAACCAATTTTTATTGGGGAAAAAAAAAAATAAAAAAAAAGAGTTTTTTAACATTTTATTTAAACAGTTTAAAAAATACACTTTAAGTTATTTTTTAATGACATTTTTGCTGCCGTACATCTGATGCCAAATACTCTATATCCGGTTCTTCACATGTCGTTACTTTTAGTCAAATACATACACAACTGGATTCATCGGACAATCTACTCCTTGCACTATGTACATTTCATAAAATTAATTTCGGAAAATAATGACTCATAAGCGTAAGATAATATTACTATCGCTAGTTTTTTTAAACAGCTAAAGATTTCTAGAATGGTGTTCCAAGTTATTATTATTTCTTCTTCTGCATTCTTTTCAATTGTATTCGATAATCGATCATTTTCCATCATAAATATGAATTAAATCTATTAATTATAAAGATATACATATAAAATCAATTTTATCGAAAAATATTGTTGTTGCGCCACCGGGATTCGAACCTGGATCTCTTTCCTAACCGGGGAAGGTGCTTTACCCAACTAAGCTACAGCGACATTATTTTTAGCGACAATTTTCGACCCTATATGTTACCTTTTTGATATTAATACATTTAATCGTTCCATCATTTGACAGAGCCATCTACCTTATTTTTACAGAATCTCAAATACCTTTGAGTAAACTGATAGCAGACGCCAGAATTATCAAATCATTTTTATTAAATTTTGGACACATTGATACAACTGTATTATTAAAATTAAAAAAATAAATATTTTCAATTATCTCTGATTCATTTCTCAAATCGACAAATTTTTGTTTCTAGGTCGAACATGATTGGAGTTCAAATATTTACATTTCTACATCTGTTAATTGTCACGTGCCAGCTGAATTGATAAATGTGCCATTTCTGGCACGCGTGCCCTGGGTTCGCTACCCCTGATGTAGTGAATGTGTGCCGCGCGCAAGTTGGCAATAATGGCAGCGTGGAGGGGATAAAAGAGTAAAATCGTATATATTGTACTTATAATTGTCAGACCTGTAATAAACTGTGTTGTTGTTACATCAAGTTATCTTGATTACCTGAATTCCCGCACCGAAGAAGACATCAGTTGCAGCCGAAACCATCGATGCGAGGACTTAACATTTCATATCATATGTTGTGTGCACATTTAGAATTTGAATATCTGCCACACTGAGCTTTGCCCGTGCTGAGGCAAACATTTTACATTGTTAAACAATACCTATTCATAGTATACATAGTTAGTTTAGCAAATATAAATTTAGAATAATGAAAAAAATAAAAAATTGTAAATAACAAAATAATTAAGGAAATGATGCAATATTTGAACATGTAAAATATATAAAGCAATACTTGAATTTTAATGACAGACGTTCCAGGTTGGTGAAATACACACACACAGGCTGCTCACTCGCTGGTGTTAGGGCTGAGGTCTTGCCGTGCTCACTTGACTCTGCATATTGAAGGGGTGACTATGCTATGAACGTATGCTCGATCTGAGTTTTTATACCATATTTGTTGCGGGATTGAAGCATTATATCATAAAAATAACACAATCATGAACGGCCACCTCGGGTTCAGATGGGCTTCACGGAAACACCGGCCACTATTGGCGATATATTTATATTAAAAATAGTGATCAGCAATGCATGGCTAGACTGCACCCCTGCAGGCCAACGCACGTGACCAGAGATTAACACCGGACCAAATAGCACACAAGCCCCGAGCAATCCTGAAGCAGAATTGTATGGCGTGTCCCTTTTATACAGCAAACCTTTCAGCGTATTTATACAGGGGTGTGTAATTGGTCGCCAAGGCGGATAAATGGCTACTGAAGGGCCCTCCGCATTCACAATGATCTGAATGTTAAAAGAAATAATAAAATCTAACGATGATAAATAATTCTAAGGTCCTGCCTGTATGCGAATCTATCACAGGTGAATAGTTGATATTAATTGAGGAATTGTGGCTTTAATTCTTTAAGTACAAGAAAACTATGAAGTTTATGGTAAGAAATCTTCGTTACATAGACAATACTGTGATTCTAGCGAACCGCATTGAAGGTACTCCAAGTACTACCGATACAAGTGTTTAACCTTTACCATACCATGATATAAAATATCCGAACGCATCCACGCTGTCAACTCGTGTTACCGTAAATAACAGTTAGAAAAAATGTTTTTATTAACTTAAATGGCTTTAATGGCACGCATTTACTCTAAATATTGAGCATTCTATATTAAATAAATGATTAATAACATAATTTAGAGATTAAGTCCTTTACAATGTGTCATTCCTTTTTATCTCTCTTCGTTTTATTAGTGAGATAAAGACAATTATATTTGTATGTATGTTGTTCTTTTCACTGTTAAAATAGTCTGTGAGATGTGTCTTTCATATCATTAATGGTATTTTTACCAACGTATTAATTTTACAACGGATTGAATGGAAAAAATAATTGTTTTTGTACGATTCCTTTTTTAAAATTGGTTTTTCACCAGTAAGCGCTAATATTTTCTTTAGGATTATCTAAAATATATATTTTATGTTGCATGTATTTACCGAAATATTACAGGTTTAATTATGATGGTAGATCTGTGTTACTGCATGGTTTGGGAAGGGTTAATGCATGCGAAGTATACAGGGTGGCCCAAAAAAAGTGAGAGCATCTCGTAACACATGAGTTATTTCAAAACATAATATAATTAATTATAATTCTTATGTCTTTTTTTTGCATTATATTTAGCTAATCAGAAATCATCAAAACACCCCATATTGCATCATCTACTGGGCTGTTCGGTGGCCACATGCCTGGCTCAATGAAATTAACATTCTCACGACGAAGAAAGTTGATTTTATTTCTGGCTATGTGAGATGGAACTCTGTTCTGCTGTAATTTCTAGCTATATTCCAGGCTTTGTTTTGAAAATAAGGTCTTCTGCAGTGATTTTTGGCATTCTGGGCAACAATTTGAAAAAACCGAATATAAACAATGGGAAAATTAAAAATCAAAGATGGCGACCGGAAATTATCGAAATAAAACGTAATATAGTTAAATAGGTAAGTAAG
The DNA here is from genome assembly GCA_031772225.1 of Eubasilissa splendida. Classification (NCBI taxonomy): domain Eukaryota; kingdom Metazoa; phylum Arthropoda; class Insecta; order Trichoptera; family Phryganeidae; genus Eubasilissa; species Eubasilissa splendida. Next base: position 1,899,033 of record CM062858.1, read on the forward strand.
TAAATTAGTAAACTATTTAAGCTATTGTTGATACAGTTAAACTAATTTTGATGTAATTATATCACATTATACAAAATGTTCTTACTTTTTTGGGCCACCCTGTACAGTCAACTAAACGCAATCAAAATACAGGATCATCAGCATGCGCTAGAATTAAGTCAAAACTGGGACTTTCTTGGGAAATTAAATGTCCAAAAGTAAAAAAACTGAAAAAATGTAAATCATATTCAATGTTCTTTTAATAATAAAAAAACAGATGATATTAACTTTGAAAATATTATTTTGAATGAATAAATTCAAAATCAAACCATACTTATTAAATATCACACGTGTGCAGCAGCAATCTAGCGGAGTGTTCGCGAAGTTTGTTTTCACAAATTGGGGAGCCTACGAATGAAATATCATGTAAAAGTCCCTAGGGCCTACGGCAATCCTAAAACGGTCCTGTAAGCCTGAGCTGCATTCTTTCGCATGCAGAAAGTATTGATCAGCCATGATCTAAATTGAAATTTACAAATGAGAGTGATGCGATGCTGCGAATTCACTTTCGTACTTTTATATGGAATAGACTCACATAAACAATCTTAAAGCGACTTGAAGCATTTGAGATGCGATTCTACAGACGAACGAATTCTAAACTGACATAAGCAGGATTGATAATAACAGTAACAGTAAGATAACAGTAAATTCGATTACGATTACGATTTAACTTCTCTCGCAAGATGCCCAAAAAATTGAAAGATTGGCAAATGGTCTGTCCTTGATCTTCAGTTCATACTGTACATTCGTGCGTCTCGCCGTCGATGGAGTGCGCAAAATGTGTCTCTTGCACCACATCTCAAATGAGTCAATCGTTCTTCTATAGAATGCATCAGAGACTGCATTTGGTGCATAAATTTGTTTTGTTTTGGGAAAAAAAAACCCATTGGCAGACCTATTTCCTACGTTAACTTTAATAATAATTATTATTTCAAATATGAATTAAATATATTAATTATAAAGATATACATATAAAATTAATTTTATCGAAAAATATTATTGTTGCGCCACCGGGATTCGAACCTGGATCTCTTTCCTAACCGGGGAAGGTGCATTATCCAACTATGCTACAGCGACAATATTTTTAGCGACAAATTTTCGAACCTATATGTTACCTTTTTTGATATTAATACAATTTAATCGTTCCATTATTTGAAAGAGGTTCGAATCCCGGTGGCGCAACAACAATATTTTTCGATAAAATTGATTTTATATGTATATATTTCTAATTAATATATTCAGTTCATATTTTAAATATCACAATGATAAATGAATGATTACAACTTCACAATAAGAATGTGTTCTCCTAATAATAATTATTTCGTTTAGTTAGTACGTGAAGGATTTTCAAACAATAAAAGAATCATGTTCAGTCATAAAAAGTGTTCTTAAAAACGTCCATACATTTTTTATATGGGTATTATTTTACTTTAAAACTTAAACTTTTAAAACACTATTAATAGTTGTCTAAAATTACAAATAAATGCATGGTAGGGTCGTATAAACGACGGATTCATTTTGTTTAAAGACGTTGGTTAAACGAATGTTCATAATCCTATGAAAAACATATATTGTAGTATATATATTATTGTATAATATCACTGGTAACAGTATAACCTAAATCTATACCTACTGCATGCCACTACTCGTGATGTATTAACCCTTCCCTAGCCAAGCAGTAACATAGGTCTACCGTGTCAATTAAATCGTATTTCTATGAATATACACAATGTAAAACTTACATTTTACCTAGTCCTAAAAAAATCATTTGCACTTAGAAATGACTAGTATAAAACCAATTATGTAAAGCGAATCATAATAAAAATAATAATTTTTTAATTCAATGCTATATAAAATTGATGCATTTCATGCTATCTGCGTTAAAAATACCACTTGTACTACGTGAAAAAGATCACACAATAATTTAAATGATGATAGATAAAGATGAAGATCGTGTTAGATGGGTCTTTTGACAAATGCGCTACAAGAATAACGTTTGAGAATAAAATGAACGTATTTAATTATTATATTTATAGAAACTATGACTAACTATTTTAAAGTCATTTAAGCTTGTAAAAGCATTTTATTTCCATTTAAAGTGTTAAAAAAACTCACATTTATTGCAGTAACACGGGTTGACAGCATGGCTGCGTAGGGTATTTTTAGCATGATATGGAAAAGGTTTTTCTTCTTCTTCTTCTTTCAAATAGGCAATCCACCCTTCTAGAGTGATTTGTGCCATTAAACAAATTCAAAGATTATTTCATAGACAGCAGTACAACAATATTATTGAATAAGGAATATTGTATTACAAGTTAATACCATTGACATTCAAGAAATTTACTATTATATAGCTTAAATGTGGCGAGTTGAGTGAAAGGTGACACAAGTTAACCGGGAGTTGAAAATTACCATTGACAAGATTATTGTAAAAAAATGGACAGGCAAAAAAGACATGGTCAAGGGTTTCCTCCTCGGCACCACACTCACACATTGGGGAGTCTATTATGTTCATTCTGAACAAATGTGAGCCCACCTGGCAATGCCCAATTCTCATTCTAGAGATATTTGCTACTGTTCTTTTTGAGACTTTCCTGTTGGAGAACCAAGGGGTGCGGGGAATATATCTTTGGATTATTTTAAGACGATTACCCTTGTGATTGTTTGGATCCATCCATTGTGCAGACCAGATAGAATACGTATGTTTTTTTACAATATTAAGTCTGTCATACATCGGGATATGGAATTGATGGGGAAGAACTCCGGAAAGAGTAAGGTTAAGTTGGAAAAGGTTAATAGACTGAAATTTGACGTTTGTCGGACAACAAGCGTGAAGCAAGAAGCGAGACGCCGAATCTGCAGTGGACGGTTGTCTCCAAAGAAGCTCACTATCCCTGAGATTGTCTCGAGCCGATAAATCTCATAATGATCTTATCCGCAGACAACTGTTGAAGTTATTCGGCAGACACCGAGGTTGGCGATGAATATTCATTAAGAAAACAGACAAACAGGTATTCAAAAATGACCCCGCAAAATATATATATTTTTTTTATAATTTATCAAGACTGAATATTGAAACATCAAACAGATATACAGCACAAATTAAAGTGACATTTCAACAAGGCTACCGGAAAGAAACTTTTTTGAATTTAATGAATTGGTTGATTTCATAAGAGTGTGTTCTCCTAATAATAAAGTTGTCTGTAAAGGCGTCTGCTATCGGATTACTCAAAGGTATTTGAGACTCCGTAAAAGTAAGGTAGATGGCTCATTCAAATAATGGAACGATTAAATGTATTAATATCAAAAAGGTTCGAAAAATTGTCGCTAAAAATATCGTCGCTGTAGCATAGTTAGATAATGCACCTTCCCCGGTTTGGAAGGAGATCCAGGTTCGAATTCCGGTGGCGCAACAACAATATTTTTCGATAAAATTGATTTTATATGTACATATATCTTTCGAATTAATATATTTAATTCATAATAAGTATTTAGAGGAGAAAATAATATATATAACATTAGCTATGGAACCTAAAAAATTTGACCAAACAAGTACGTCACATTCATTACCACTGTGATTACATATTTTATTCAGTATCTGTTAAACTTACGTTTTGAAAATTTAAAGCCACAACGGTTCGCTGTTTAAATACAAAAACTAATATTAATTCAGTGCCTATGCGGTGTCTGCCTAATAATTTGAATTAAAAAAAAACAAAACATACCAAAGCATCCGTTCTTTAACAAATGTAATTTTAAAATGTCAAAAAAAAAAAAAAAACATTTTTTCCTTTCCAGTGAAATGTACGCATAAATCGCGCGCGTTTACACGCAATCATGAGCGTACTTATTTAACACAACTAGCAGAAGGAAACTCCTCGATATCCTGTCCCGTGGGCGGCCCAGACGGTGACCGCTGTACGGCCACTGGCAGTGTCTAAATACTGCAAATAAATTATTATATTTCAAATCTGTCAATCAGTGTGTGACAAACGACGAATCACATTGTTGACGTATGCTGTATGCATTGTGTGTATTCTGTGTCCGCTATTCTAAAGGACGAGGATTGGATCAGAGAATCTACCGTAATCTTTTTTGAGAGATACAGAACTTTAAAATTAAATAAAACACATTGGTATTGACTTTATTGGAAAGATAATTTTATGCCATTAGTGTTTTAATATGATTTATGAGCGCCGCGGCTGGCTCGAATAAAGCGCAATCTGGAAGTCCAATTTCGACCAGTTTTTTGGAGCAGCTAGGGACGTGCATCGGCAATAACGCGACGATTGTTGGCTTCCAAGTCGTCTATCGTCTCTGGTTTATCGGTATAAACTAGCGACCTCACATAATCCAAAGGTGTTACACGATCTTGGAGGCCAATTCACGGGTCCATTACGCGAAATTATGCGCTCATCGAATATTTCCTTCAATAAATTAATTGTGGCGCGCGCCGTGCGGCATGTTGCGCCGTCTTGTTGAAACCGCAGCTCTTCCACATTAATGCCGTTCAATTGGGAAACGAAAAAGTCACTAATCATGGATCTATAGCGCTCTCCGTTGACTGTAACGTTCTGGCCGGTATCATTATCATCGGTACGACATTTTTGCGGATGCGTATTATCATATAATTAGAGTATGCGTGGTGCGAAAACGATCCAAGTTTATTCGAGTTACTTATTCGGATAGACGATTATGTAAAATGGACGTAGCGCACGGTAAGTTTCGCGAACTGAACCACGATTTTCGAAATAAATTTGCAAGCGTTGTTCTAGCGTGATTAATTCATGATTAAATAGCAAACCAAACTGAGCACAAATCAGCTGTCAAATTGGCTGTGGTGCACCAATTTCTCGAATAACTTTTAATCTAAATATTTTCAATATTTAATAATAAAAACACTTTGTTTAAAACCACCTGTTTATTGATACATTATTTTGATATAACGAGGGTTTAGAAATTTTACATACAAATACTGTTTACTGTCAAATAACAAAAAGTGTTAATAGCAAATTAAATATTATAAATAACCAAACCTTTTTTGCAAATAGTCACCTTTTAAATTCATTTTTACAGTATTTTTAATTTCAGTATACATTGTTTCCTGAAGAGGATACCATAGGTATCGAAAAATGTTAATATATCAATAAATATATATTTTTTTAAATGTGTTTTTCTTATTATTTATATAATACGTTGCCACAAAGTAATAATGCTAATATTGAAGAAGTTATATATTTTCACTTAGCTTTTACCTTGAATGTGCTTTCATTTTGTATTATATTGTGTTTTGCCTAGTGTCAATGAGTTATAACGGTTTGTTAAATATGATTTGTTTGCCAATTTGCTCTAAAACACTCTTTAAATGCGAACAATGCATTAAAAAAATCTATGTATAACAAATTATACTTTTAGTTATACAATATATATTATGCTTCTAAGAATTTTTTTTTTTTAATTAAAATGAAGACATTCGTTAATTTTGCAGTCCACCGAGCATGCAGCTTGTGACGCCAACACTACATCTCGAGCGAGTCGGACATTTTTTTTTATCTTCTTCTCGAGGTTAGTTTCGTACAGAAAACAAGAAAACACGGGTGGTTCGCCGATCTCAGCTTCTCTCAACCAGCGATGATGATGATGATAATGAGTTGGAAAGAAATGAAACACAAAAGATGTTCAATATAAGCACACTATGCCTGCCGCTGCATACGTAAAACGGCGACAGCCCGCAGCTTGAGACGCTTTTCTAAAACGTCTTTATTATCCTAAATCTATCCCACGAATTTTTTGGCGCCATGCCGATGATTACACTTTTAAATCATTGACACGTGTCTTATCGTATCAATTAATATGGCGCCACATCGGCGAGTAATTTCTGTGCGATACAAGATTCATGTTTCTACTTTGCACGGAGCTGCGGAGATTGCCACGGTTGTATTATAAATCTAAAATATTTCCAATAGAAATCAACACCATGGAAAATTACATAACCGCTGATTTGTTCATAAATTTCCGAGATAATTTGATAGGTTGCATCACCTTCTGCGATTGTGAATAATGCAGAAATATCAGCCTCCCATTTACCCCGGGGTGAGTTGTGCCAGTTCACCTTCTCCATCCGCCCTGCGTCGATAGCATTGTCAGGCACTACTTACATACTAACGTACCATTACCCTGGTTCTACCTATGAGGGTCGTTCTAAAAAACTAAATATATTTTATTAGTTTAATGAAAAATATTTCAGCATGTTATCATCACGATAAAAACTATATTATTTATACACTAGCTCCTTAAAGAACGTTCGAAAATTAAATAACTATCTTACCATCGCGCCGTTTCACCGCAGAGGTAGGCAGAACTCTGGCACACACTAGTATTCGCTTCGTTCACTTTCATTCAGCTTCTTATACACGCTCTTGAAGTTATTTATTTATCTGGTTATGCCTGGTCTTCTTCGGGCGCCCTCTATTCTTAATACCTTCAACACTCGTCACACATATCTTATTTACCATCCTCTTCTCACCCATACATTTCACGTGATCAAGCTCATCTTTAACTCTACATTGGCTCCCAATTTGTCCATTCCTCAATCTATCGTATTTTCAACCGCGTTTTGCCAATTCAAGGTTTCACTTCATTACATTAGTATTGGTATCAGAACTCCATTAAGCACCGCTAGTCTTGCTTTGTGTGACAAATTTATGTTAGAACAAAGTCACCCTCTTTTCGATATCATTCTCAACCTTGTTGTCCCTGGTAAATCTGCTTCCCAAATGCACAAACTCGTTCTAAGCATTCATTATGTACTCTGTTCTATCATATATAGTGACTCTTTCATCCCTCTAGAACACCATCACTTGAGATTTGCCAATATTCATGAGGAGTTCACCTTCCATGCACACATCGGACATTCTAGCCATCAGGCACTGGAGAAAACTTAATTAATACTTCTTCAAATATTATTATTGTTTATGTAAATTAACAAATCTATTTTATAATATTCTATCTTTTTATAGGCGACCGTGCCACGTCTTAGGCACGGACACCATAACAACAACATTTACTATCCAACTCAGATTTATTAATTTAAATTTTTTAAATATCTTACACATATATTAAAAAGGTAAAACATGTTACGGTGCACATAAAAATATTAAAAAAATAAACGTGCATCATCCCTCCAAAGGGAAAAGAAAAAAGTGGACTAAGCACAAAAATAAATACATTTACCAGGACCGGAGAATATCTGATCAAAAGAAAAACAATAAATTGATAATTCTGGCGTCTGCTATCAGATTACTCAAAGGTATTTGAGGTTCTATAAAAATAAGGTAGATGGCTCTTTCAAATAATGGAACGATTAAATGTATTAATATCAAAAAGGTAACATATATGTTCGAAAATTTGTCACTAAAAATATTGTCGCTGTAGCATAGTTGGATAATGCACCTTCCCCGGTTAGGAAAGAGATCCAGGTTCAAATCCCGGTGGCGCAACAACAATATTTTTCGATAAAATTAATTTTATACGTATATCTTTCTAATTCATATTTTAAAAAAAAACAATTTATCGAGGCTAATTACGGAGCGGACAGATAGATGACCCTCACTTCGCAGTATTTGTACGCCTCAAAATCTCCCAGCGAGACATCCACACTTCCGCAAATTCCCAAAGCTTCTTTCATTCCTCATAAGGTCGTCGTTTCATTGCGTCCCTCACAATTTCACATCACCAGAGGATATGTTCATGAGGCATGACTATAATTGCCAAAGCGGTTACTTTGTAGTTATAAATATTTTAATTATTTCAATAAACTGAGTTATAATGTTGTCCCTATTGTGGAGGTCTATTGCCTACACTTAAAAAAAAATCAGAAGACATTGCATCAAAAATAGCGTCTTACCAGCTAACCAATAATGGGACATGAGGGTCTTTTTATAATTAGTATCATATGCTTTATGTAACTAATCTAAACACTGTTTAGTGCCAACCTACTCGGATTACGTATGAGCAGAGTGTGGAAGTGGGAAAGGGGGGGATGGGTTAAGTTTTTATTTTTAAAGTAGGATAACGTATGTAAATTTTATTTATTTTCAAATTGATTTTTATTTAGTTATTCCTTAGTAATATTATTTTAGCTATTACTTTAATGTCTTTAGTCTGTATTTTCATATTATTTATACTCTACTTTAGTGATGAGCTGAAAATCACGAACCGTGAGTCAGTCACTGATATATTTGAGTCACACTCGCCATCAGTGATTGAATATCTGGGAATATCGTGATTCGGGATTATTATTTTTATTTTATTTATATTTGGTTGTGAACCGTGTCATTATAATTCGTGATCAGCACCATCTAGTAGATATTGCCAAAATGCGTTTTACGCATTTAACCCGAAATACTGAGAATTTGACCCGAATAATAAACTCACATTTTTTAAGTGTTTTCATTCATTTCTCTGTGATGATATTAAATTATATATACAGGGTGGCCCAAAAAAAGTGAGAACATCCCGTAACACATAAGTTATTTCAAAACATAATATAATTAATTATAATTCTTAATATTTATTTTTTTGCACAATATTTGACTAATCAGAAATCATCAAAACACTCCATATTGCATAATCTACTGGGTTTAAATCTGGGCTGCTGATGAAATTAACATTCTCACGACAATGGAAGTTGATTGTATTTCTGGCTGTGTGAGATGGAGCTCCGTCCTGCTGTTATGTCCAGTTATCTTACTCCTTGGTTATCCACATATCAGTTTTCAGGAACACTAAAAACTGTATTAATAGGCTAATGGAATCTTGTGCTACCTACTTCAGAACGGGTACTTTATATGCACCTAGCGAGGTAAGAAGCGGCCAACAGGCTTGCATATAAATAATATATCGTCGTCAAAACTAATTTTTCTACCGAGCCACCCTTTATTTCAACTCACCCCTAAACGAACTAGACATTTTCAATACTCCAGTTACCTCGATTATATCTAAATTCTATACATAAACTTTAATGGCCATTTTATTTTTATCACACAGATTTTATTCCCTATCCCATTTATCTTTTATTTTTCCCTCACCCTCCCATTCCTCTGGAATATATTCTTCTTTATAACTTTTATCTGTCATCTGTTTATATTATAGTATATTTTCAGAGAAAACATGTAACTGCATAAATTATTGTTTCGCTTTTATAATGATTTTTGTTTTTATATATAAACTGTATGTATTCCATCTTAAATATGTCAAAAAATGTTTATATTGATTCAAGCTTCAAAAGAAAGTTATTTTGCTAATAAACGCCAATTTATTGGCACCAAAATCAAATCCTTTATAAGGTATGGTTAAGAATTTTTAGTTTATGGCTATGCAAAAAAAATGGTTAGCTTCATGACTAAGATCCATACAGAAAGATTGGAAAAACTAGTGTTCCGATAATGGATCAAACATTGTCTGTCTGGCTAAATCTTATTCAGTTAGTACATCTCTGATCGGGTAGTAGCATTCCTCCTTTTAATTTCTACTTCGCATACAGTATTTGACATTAAAGAACCGAGGTTCTTCCACATAGTTCTTCACGACCTCGCAGCTGCCTATTAGGGTCCCGTCTGTTGTTGTGTTGCCAGTCAACAATTTTAGTTTTTTCGCTCTTAATTGCGAGTCCGGTTATTTACAACAATGCGAGGAATTCTTCAATGCCATCTGCATTATTTGCGAGCGATTATCTTTCTTTAATATGATTTTTTAATATTTACATTGCTATCATTTATCGCCGAACAGAAACACGATCAAATATGTAAAAGCTATATAGAAACTTCATTACTGCATGGTGTAGGTTAGCTCCGATATTATCGTATCAAAGCATCAGTTTGCGTGAGACTCGCTGTCATATTAATTTAACATTAAGTTTTAAGTCGTGCACCTTCAAAAATGAAGGGTAAACGTCACAATAATGCGTTAAGGTCGCAGAACTCGGTCACAGTCTGGCAGAAATTCACCCTGTCCAGGTAGCAAGAGGGTGCGAGGGAGACCCAGTGAAATACTCCGTTAAGTCTCCCTGGTCACCGCTCTTCCCGGGATCGTCCATCCCAGCAGCCCCCAGCGGGATACCCACACCCTAAAAAATCCCGATAAAGTCCGAGATTCCTTTTATTTCCAGGAGATCCGATGACCTATCATGACCCCACGTGCCACTGGCTAAAGAACTCGTGATTTTAATATTCGCAAATGGCACTTTAAAACAAGTACTAAATAATGAGTAATGATTTAAACTAAATAACATACCTGTCGCTCCATATACACAATTATTGTAATCTGACTCGCTCATATATTACATTATATGAACACATACTTCGATTAGAGAGGTTTTGATTAGATGTCTGCTCTCTTATTGGTTTATAATAAGCCAATCAAAATCCCTGATCTCGGTTGACCGATAAATTGATGATTCCGATTACCATCGTAATTGAACATTAGATTCATATTACTTATACTAAAAAATATACGCGATTGCTTCTCGTCACCGCAACGTTTCGTTTAATCGTAAATCAGTCAAATAACGTATAGATAAATTAAAATATGAATTAAATATATTAATTAGAAAGATATACATATAAAATCAATTTTATCGAAAAATATTGTTGTTGCGCCACCGGTATTCGAAGCTGGATCTCTTTCCTAACCGGGGAAGGTGCATTATCCAACTATGCTACAGCGACAATATTTTTAGCGACAATTTTCGAAACTATATGTTACCTTTTTGATATTAATACATTTAATCGTTCCATCATTTGAAAGAGCCATCTACCTTATTTTTACAGAATCAGACGCCAGAATTATCAATTCATTTTTATTTAATTTTGGACACATTGATACAACTTTATTATTAAAAGAACACATTCTTATTGTGATGTTGTAATTATTACCTTCCCCGGTTAGGAAAGAGACCCAGATTCGAATCCCGGTGGCGCAACAACAATATTTTTCGATAAAATTGATTTTATATGTATATCTTTCTAATTAATATATTTAATTCGTATTTAAAATATCGCAGACCTGTGTTCTGAATAATTACAACTTCACAATAAGAATGTGTTCTCTTAAGTATAGATAAATCATTTGACGTCACATTGTTGGCAATTTCTGGTTGAGAATTATTTAAAATGTTTGTTTCACTGTTGATATGTTCTTTTCTCCTTAATCAGGTGAGATACGTAATGCACCTTTGCATGTTTCAGTCTGAACAATTGGCTCCAAGATCTCAAACGGTTCCAGGTGTTCTTTATTCTAAAGTTGTGTCTAGGATAATTTCCCGATCCAGGCTATAATGTGGCCGAAAAATTAGAATAATGCTATCTTTACTAACGGACATTTACCGCGATTTGTTGCCGGATTGAAACATTCGAACGTCATTCTGTCCACGGGATATAAAACATACATTAAGTTAGGTTAGGTTAATACGTAATCGAATATCGTATGTGCACGGATGTAACTCGACTCGAATGAGCGTAAAGGACAGTACAGAATTGAGTGCAGAGTGATTTATAGTCCGTTGTACTTTGTACTAGTGATGAGCTCAAAATAACGAATCACTGATATCTTTAAGTCACACTCACTGTCGATGGTTGAATATCTGGGAATATCGTCATTCGTGATTCATTTTTTTATTTAATTTACATTCGGTTGTGAACCGTGATTCGGCGCATGCGCATATGAAACGAATGACGTTATAATTCGTGATAAGCGCCATCTAGAAGATTCTGCCAAAACGTTTTACGCATTTGACCCGAAAAATAAACTCACAATTTTTCGAGGGATTTCATTCTCTTTGTGATGATATTAAATTAGATATATTATATGTTTTTTTGCGCAAATTAAGTTTGAATCATTTATTTATTTATATCGTATCGTGCGGCGCACGCGCGTTAGTAATGAAACTGCGATCACAGTCACAGTTTTCAATCACTGATATTATCGAATGTCAATCACAATCACACCAGTGAGTCAAGAGTAGCATTCTTATCAATACTTTGTACGCAGAGTAGAATGACGCAATCGTTACAAAGCAACCTTTACCAACAAATCGCTCAAACGAATGATCAAAGTTTCATCCGTGGACACACACCATGAGGCATTAGTTGTTGGCTTCAATCGCAGAAATACATACACGCTTTAGCACAGTGATAAAATTGCATTCCTTCATTTCTTCTCGGTGAACTGTTCACATAAAACACACGGGATGTTTGCTTTAATTTTTCTCTGTATGTGTTAGAATGTTATTTAACTGGACTGTTTTCACTCTTTTTACATTGAATATTACAATTTTACATAAGTTTACGTCATATTTGTATATTATTTACTTATTTACTCTTTTTAATTTTTTGTAAATTGAACATTGCATTTACTTTATGTTTTACAGAGTATTTATATAATATTTAATTACATCTTATTTTATTATTTATATATATACATTGAACAATACACTTTGTTTACTACTATACCGGAAAAGCACTGTCTGCTATAATACAGTCAAATACTAGTGTAGCAGGCAGGGTACCCAAATATATGTCTTACTTTGCTATAACAATAATACAACACACTGCACTATGACTCAAAATATAAATTAGGAGAACACATTCTTATTGTGTTGTATCAATGTGTCCAAAATTTAATAAAAATGAATTTATAATTCTGGCGTCTGCTATCAGATTACTCAAAGGTATTTGAGATTCCGTAAAAATAAGGTAGATGGCTCTTTCAAATAATGGAACGATTAAATGTATTAATATCAAAAAGGTAGCATATAGGTTCGAAAATTTGTCGCTAAAAATATTGTCGCTGTAGCATAGTTGGATAATGCACATTCCCCGGTTAGGAAAGAGATCCAGGTTCAGATCAGGTTAAAATTGATTTTATATGTTTATCTTTCTAATTAATATATTTAATTCATATTCAGAATATAAATTATTATTATTATACATAACTATGAGTGTAACCAATTTTTTTTTGTACATTCCTTCTCAGGCTCCATGTATCAACTTCAAACAGAGTTATAGAGAATATGAAGGATTTTTCGTTAAAAAATACAAATTATTAATTTGAATAATTTATGTTTACCGACCCTCCTTCATCAGGATGATAAAAAACTAACGAAACTCACGTGTCAAAATGTTTTTTATTATAATAAACCACGCGTTATTTAAAGAACTATTCAGTTACAATACAATACTAAAAAATTTAATTGAAACTGAAACGATATCACGAGCCAGAGACATTTGTCAGGTTTTCACGCACCGAGGCGGCGTTCCGGTTTGCTCCGTTCCATTTCGAGCCCTGTAGTAGCGGGCCCCGAAATGTATCTTTGCCTCAATCACCCAGCCTCCTCTTTTCTTCGCGGCATCATCCATTCCCGCCGCACTCGTCTACTTCTCTTTGGATCTGCGTGCAGTTTTATTTATTCGCGCTAATGTTTAAAACAATCTAAGTGCAGTCTCGCGGAACTCCCGACACAGTAATAACATGCCTCGGTTACTTTACGCAGAACGGCCGCGCTCCGAGCGCCATTTAAAGAAGCGCACCTCCCCCGAATACAATTATTTATAAAGTGTGAAAACGAAAGTTGTTTATGGCCAAGCAATCTAGACATTAACGAATGGAGTAAAATGATCGCCGTTTCACTTCAGCCAGGAGGTATGAAATATGTTTGAACGGGGGTATTTATGAACACGTTACATTTATCAGCTGTTTTTCTGCGTATTAATCAGCTGAAGCGATTCATAAATCATTAGTATGATGGGATACCTGTATCTATAATATTCTACTTTTTTCATCATCAGCCATTTTTCACCCATCTTTAAATATAGACTTCCATCAAGTTCTGCATCGTGCAGTTTACAGTTTACATCATCCGTTCATGCAAACAATGGCATGTCAAATCTATCAATATTCAGCAAACTATTTGAAAAAATTGTTTATAGCCAGGTTTTCAGGGCCATTAAGCCTCGTGTAAATCCGCAACAACTTGGATTCTTCGCGGGGTCGCACATTATGTGCTCTCCGATGCAATTTATACAGATTACAGTAAAGCCTTTGATAAGGTCGACCATCAAATATTAAATGACAAGATGATAAAAATAGGAATCCATGGAGACCTACTAAGATGGCTTATCCCCTACATCAGCAGCAGAAACCAAGCGGTGGTCATCAGCGGTTTTAAAATAGATTGGGCGCGCATCTCTTCCGGAGTTCCTCAGGGGAGTTTACTAGGACCATTATTATTCATAATCTATATTAACGATATATACACACGCTTTCAATTTGCCAACTTTTTTCTTTATGCGGACGATATGAAGATCTTTGCCTCCTATATGACTGCCATAAAATGCAAAATGATACCACCCGCGTTGCAGCCCACTGCAAGGTGAACAAACTCCTCCTGAATGCTAAAAAAGTGTTTTTAAATAACATTCTCAAGAAAATTTAACAATATTAATTTTACTTACACAATAGACAGCGCTCAGCTAGAAAATAAAAGCGATGTTAAAGACCTAGGAATAATCCTCGATAGCAAACTTACTTTCAAGAATCACATTGATCAAATTACCTCCAAGGCCTATAGAATGCTAGGATTCATACTTCGAATCTGCAAACACTTCCAAAATCCATACTGCTTCAAAATACTGTATTACGCATTCGTTCGTAGTGTCTTGGAGTACGCTTCTCAAATCTGGAACCCACGGCAGATTACATACATTGCGAGATTAGAACGAACACAAAATAGATTTCTTCGACATCTGAATGTTAGATCTAATCTATCATTCAACTCCTATTTAGATGCAGCAAACTGCCACAATATGAAAACTCTAGAACATGGACGAACACGTGCTGACCAAATATCGATTGTCCCAGCCAATTAGAATTAATATCTCTCCATGCACCATCTAGATCAACCCGGCAATCCGCACTCTTCCACATTCCCAGAAGTAGAACATCTTACATACAAAATTCATTCTGTCGAAATTGACTTGTTGCCTTACTACGCTCAAAGGGTTCTTCTTATGAACCACCACAATCTCAATTTTGGCCAATCCTCGAACAATACAGGCCCTACAAGATAATATCCGCCGTGAAGTTGCTGCCATTGAACCAACGCTTTCCTCTCGCGTGTTCGTAAATTTAAGAGTCCAATTGCAAGAGCGTCTCGAAAAAAATGGTCGGCATTTAGACGATATTGTTTATAAAACGTAAGTTTTTTTAAATTTAATATTAAACTTGAAAATTTTCCACCAGACATCCTTTACATAAGTAAAGCATTGTTGTCATTTACTAGTGATTATAAAGCCTAAAAACAATACCTAAAAATACATTTGCGTTGGCATTCATTAAATGTGTAATTACTCTAGACAGTCTAGACCATTAAAAGTACTTAAAAATATAATTATTTAAGTAGTTAGTTAGTGAACGTGAACACTTAATTATTACACATATAAAAAAATAAAATCATATTTTTATATGAAGCAATATCTACATATTTTGCATTTTGCATCGGAGCCCAATTTTTTCATTACGCCACTGTGCACAATACCTTTTTTCCTTGGGGCTTAATTTTTCAGCTACACACTGATTTCACTATATTTTAAACTACAGACTCGTCTGTCAAGTATATAAGAATGCACAATTGTACAATGAAGGATTAACATTGCATGAACAAACAAAACCCATTATCCATGTCCACATTGTCCATTGTCCGTGTCCATGCTACGCATTTCAAACGTAGTCTAGGACAGTGGCGTAACTACAAAAATTGGTCCCCAATGCAGAATAAAGAAAAGGGCCCCCTGAATAAGTATTATGTATAAGATATATTAATATCAGCGAAGTTTATCCATTAAACAGTAAGAATAAAATTAATCAATTGTGTCAAACACTTTCGTGAAAAAAATAATAGGTGTTCTTAAATACCTATGGGTATTGCAATTTAATTTTTAAACTTCGCTCTAAGGCGATTTTCACTTTACGGCGATGTTTTGTCCCTAACCCGACATATTAGCGGGGCATTGTAACATTGTAATATTTTAAATTTAAATATACTCATCTTTAGCTTGAATGAATCTCTCAAGGATGTAGAGAAAGTGCATTAGATTGTAGTTAAAGACCGGTTGTGTGATCAGTAAGTAAAGTAAAAAATTTGCGAAAACGGGTTATTTAATCGTCAGTAAAAAAATATTTACTTCTCGAAAGTACAGTAACATTGT
Source organism: Eubasilissa splendida (assembly GCA_031772225.1). Taxonomy (NCBI): domain Eukaryota; kingdom Metazoa; phylum Arthropoda; class Insecta; order Trichoptera; family Phryganeidae; genus Eubasilissa; species Eubasilissa splendida. Next base: position 1,915,334 of record CM062858.1, read on the forward strand.
AGATGTTACAATGCTTTCATGAGTTTTCGTGATACATACGATTTTATAAATTTTTTAATTGCGTTAACCCTGAGATAGGTATTGACGCTCACAAAAATATCGATGCTAAAAATGGATTACGGGGCGCGAACTTTTTAAACCCTTATCGAACGTGGGGCCCAATGCATTGGCATAATTACGCCACTGGTTTTGCACCTGTCTTCCTGCGCTCCTCGCTATCAGAAGTATTGAATTTTGGTGTATCACGTATCAAAGTACTGCCAGCGTTATCTTTTATGAAATAGCAAAAGTTTATTCTCAATAAAAAAAAAGTTTCTAAATAACGTTAACATCATTATTTGCGTCATCTTTTGCCTAGTAGCGCAAGTATATTACAATTATTTTTTTAAATGTCATCGCGTGAAGTGATAAGAGAAAGTAAAACGACACTTGGAAAAAATATGTAAAATATATTTTTGAATAATAATAATAATAAGTATTAATTTAATACATTTTTTGAAAACCATTTGATATACAACAATTTTCTAACCACCTAACAAAATGACGGTAATGCAGATCTCTAGAAATTAATGTTATGTGTAACGTCAGATTAAGCAAAAATTATAATTCAGATTTAGAGTAGTAGAAGGTTACAGAACTCGTAAATATTGGTTTAATACGTTGTAGATGAGTGCGTAAACCCTGAAGTATCGACAGTTATCATATCTTTACAAATATTCAAAGTGCGGTATCTTGGACATGGTTTTCAGGCTGAAGGCGTATCTAATGTTGACATTCCACATACGTTAAGTGTGTAATATATACATAACCTTGTTATCGTTGATACGATTTGATGAATCGTAATTGTTTTTGTTGAGTGCTGGCGTCTGACAGTTGTGATCATGACAACAATCATCTTCGACGCTTCCATTGAGAATTTTTAGTGAGTTTCACAGTTCACCCTCGTGATGTTCCGGAGTCGAAGCTGGTTCGGAGGTGGATGGGGCAGGCCCAAGAATCCACACTCTTTGGAGCATCTGAAGTATCTTTATAATGTTCTAGCCAGGAATCACACCGTTTCTGAACACAACAGAGGACTCCTCGTGGAGTCCTTAAGATCCATCGCGGAAATTTTAATCTGGGGTGATCAAAATGACAGCTCTGTGTTTGAGTGAGTACAAATGAATTATTTCATTACAGACCATCTTATATCTTTTGTTTCAATCCATTTTCTACCTTCTACCAGTTTCCTTATAATTAAAACAACAATATTGTATCTATTATCCCTTGTACAAAGTCCAGTGAAAAATTAATAACAAAGTTATTAAAAAGAAGCTTCAAATTGTGCAATTTATTATCAAACAAAGGGTGCCACAGAGAACAACCAAACTTATCTATTAATACAAGCAAAAAATTCAGAATTTTAAAATGTTATATCATTTTTAGTTAGACCACCTTGTAACTTTTATTTAAATTTCTGAGTATAGTGCTACACAATGTGATAATTATCAGAGATTTTGTGTAGAAGGTATTATACTACTAATATTTATTACGTTTTATTTGCTCAAACATACAAACGGAACATTAACGGTCGTTGACTGATATTTAGCATACAACAAGCGTGAAACGAAACCCAAGACATGAAGAAAGAAGAAAAAACTAAAAGCCTGTATCCATGGAAGAAGATGCAATGAGACAGAAATTTAGTTGAGATTTTAACACATGTTGAGATTTTGATCTGGAGATAAAACTCAGATCATTTTGAAATTGGTAAAAAGAGACAAAAACTCAAACCAATGTACACAATTCAATGTCCTTATATCTCTACGACTATCTATTCTGAAAAGTTTCACATATGTTAATTAACATTAATTAATTGACGTTTTTTAACTCTCAACTTTTGTAGTTACCGCGTACACACCATGTTTCAGAGACTCACCGTCTTATGCCTCACTTCACCTCGATGAATGTCAGTGTCGTTCGTCAGCTAGGTGATTTTGAATCCCCCTAACAGCAGTTAAAATTGAATAAATGTTTGTAATTTAATGCTAATTAGTTGATAATAAATAATAAGGCATTAAATTACAAACATTTATTCAACTGCTGCTGGGGGGATTCAAAATCACCCAACTGACAAACGACACTGACACTTATCGAGCGTGAAGTGATGCATAAGACGGTGAGTCTCTTGAAACATAGTGTGTACGCGGGGACTACAAAAGTTGAGAGTTAATTAACGTTAAAAATGATCAGAATCTTTTTCGTATTAATGCTTATTTTCTTCATTATTTTATCCGTCAGTTTCTTCCTCGAGAAGAATATGCTCTCCTTCTTTCTCCGAATTATGCGACAAAGAAGCGGAGGAGCATCCTACGTGTGTGTCCAGCTACTGCAGACTTTAAACATTCTGTTTGAAAACATCAGGAATGAAACATCCTTATGTAAGTACAAACATTATTATCATTCAGACATTTCAAGAATTCACTGTTGTAATAATAATAATTGATGACACAGGAATCTATTTAGTTTGTAATATACTGGTTTTGACAACTAAATTTGTTATCTCTGGCTGTTTTTATTTACTCTGTCAGGGTCACTACTTGCGAGAAATAGGACTAATTGGATATGTTGAAAATAAACTTGTGTCTAATCATTTTACATTTGATTGTCCTCCGCAACTTGATATGTGAATTATTGTAAAATTAACTATTTTGGTTTTCGAATTATGGTGATTTTAATATTTTTATTAAACAATGTATATTTTTAATCAAGGACCCTGATTCTGCTCTGAACTAACTACATATAAATATTGAATTATAATCAGTTTAAAAATACCACACCGATGATTTCAATACCAGACATTTTCTTACGCTCACCATTGGTTCATACAATTATTCTCCCTAATTTGTTTGGCATAATCATTCCATGTTTTGCTTGGTCGCCTCCCAATTCTTACACCATCCATTGTCATCTTACAATCGTCATCTCAAGTATCTTACTCGATACGCCTCCCCTAATTCTCTTCTAGCTTCTCTGTTGCTGGTATAGTCCACTGTCTGCTCGCATATCGTCAAATCACCTTCGGGTCCGAGTCTTCACTGTCACCTTTTTATCCCATCCATTATCCTCAGTAATTTCAGCTTTGTCACCGTGTATCTCGTGTCTTTGAGTTAATTTGGCTATGAACATGAATCTCCCGAAGGCTTGTTGGGCCTCGTTGAGCATTGTCATGACATTCATGTTCACACTCTTATATGACGACAGGTTGTACGCGTTGCTGAAAGGCTTTCTTTTTGAGGTGTCATGACATGTTTGATTCAAAGACAATCTTGAGATTTCTTGAGCTTGTCCATTGGAGTGCTATTTGCCTCACAATTTCCAACAAATGAATGTGTTTGTTGAATGCGATGACTTGATCACAGTAAATGTATTCATTGACGTGCAATAAAAAATAAAATAATGTTTTGCTGGCACATGGATCACTATGTATTGCTTGACAACTCTCTTAAGAGAAAGGTCTATCTAAAATTATTATTAATGCTATTTAAAACTCAATTTTTTCACAACAATTTGGTGTTGTAATATCTTATACCATAGTGTATTCATTCAGAACTGTATGTGATACAAGCATTCTACATAAAGACAACAAAAATATAATAAATAATATCCCCTACATACTTAATCATTTAATTAATTTGCAATGTGAATTGATAACCTTGAAAACACTTCTGAAACAATTGTACAAGTGTTGTCTTTTTGCATAAATTTAATTATGCAAGCAATTAAATATGTTATTAATTGCCATGAATAATTAATCACTAAAATATATTAAAATATTTATAAATCGCAAATTACCTTTATTGATTTCTCATATGCCCGTGATTAATTCATATAAATTGTATTTTAACGCATGCTATGATAATTTTTTACAGATTACCTTCTCAGCAACAACCATGTCAACTCTATTATTGTGCACAAGTTTGACTTCTCCGATGAAGAAGTTATGGCTTACTATATATCATTCTTAAAGACGTTGAGTTTTAAACTCAACGGTCACACAATCCACTTTTTCTACAATGAGGTATTTTACTATGTATTATTATTATACTAAGCTATTCCGTGGACACCGCGTTTCTATAACTTTAATTGATTTAGTGGACTTCTTTATAAATAATAAAACATTAATCTACTGTATCAGATTTTATAAAGTAGACAGCTATCTGAACTGTTAAATGAGTTTTTTATTTCCAAACCCATCCATAAAATGTTTAAAAATTGAATTTTCGAAACCGGTAGATGTAATTAAACTCATTTTAGTGGTTAATTAAACAAAGATAAATAATAAAAATATGAATCTTAACCACAAAGATAACTTTGCTTATTTTAAAAGTAAAATTATAGATGGTTTTGACATGAAACTTAATCTTGTTTTTTCTATTTTTATTTGTGATAATGTATTTGAAGTATTTAAGTTATTTTTTCCTACTGCATTCAATCATATACTTTTTTTTCATTTTTGATTATAAAATGGTTTGGAAGTAAACAACTCAAATTTTAATATATTTCAATTAAACGTGTAATATTATCCTGGTAAGCATTTTCCGTTTAAAAATGTATCCAAGTAAGCAAAGAAAATCAAGAAAGAATTATTTTGTTTATGTGGTGTTTAATTCAGTAGAACCCAGATTTTGAATGATAGGAATGAACTATTAGGTGCTATTTAAAAATTTCAAGTTGTCGCGGTATTAAAGCACAACGACCATTCAAATTGCAAAACTATTTTCGATCATATTATACCCAAAGTATGATTACCCTAAATATACATTTTTCCCTATGTTTACTAAATGTATGCTGTGAAAAATGTTCAATATAACAAATCAGTTGACATGAAGACATCTGTTCCCTACAAAATATTTATGTTTATTTTCTTTAAAAATGAAACGGATAATGCTTCTTAACATGAAAGGATTTCGCATCTCAGAAGAACAAAAAAATACATCATTCTTCGCATCGTCATCTAATTATTCATGACTCAATTTTTTATTGACTGAACCGACAACTGACAATAAACAATAGATATAAAATTTACAATTTTTTACAAAATAATTTTTACATATTTCATTTAGAATTTTGCATATTGCATGTATTTTTATATCTATTTTAGTAAATGTAAATATTAAGGGTTTAAAATTAATTATGTTTTTAAAATTACCTTGTCTAGCATTGTGTAATAAAAACATATGGTAATTCGTTTTTTATGTTTATTTAATGTTTCTATCATGACCATTTTGATTATTATGACAGAAATATTAAAGTTTTTCTTTTGTTGATTAACACGAAAAAATATTTCATCCAGTTCCAAGTTCAAAGTTTCAAAGTACCAGGCTTCCACTATATTATCTTTTACTTAACTTTGAATACAGATATATTATGCTTAACAATGCAGTAATACCTTTTACATTCTGCAATATTACTGTGAATTTTTTCAATTTCAATCATATTTACATAACACTTTTTACAGCACACAAATGACTTTCCACTGTACACAGAAGCGATCAAGTTCTTCAATCACAGAGAGTCCATGGTCAGGATAGCGGTGAGAACCCTCACCCTCAACGTGTATCGAGTGGAAGACGCCAGCATGCTTAAATTCATCAGAGACAAGTGAGGATATGTCACATTTTTTTAACAATACAAGCGTGCCTCGTAAAATGACAACTCGCTATAGCGATCCCTTTACATAACATCCATGCTCTTCCATTACCGACCCTCTACTCGCCATAGCGATTTCCCAGCAACCGCTGTGGCAATTTAATAATTACAACTGTACAAATAAATTAAAGACAAATAGAATTAAACAAATTATAGATATCTCATAGAGCTATTTTTGTTATATTTAATGAAAAGATATGGAAGTATGAGTAATTACATGGCTTGCAACCTGTCTTCGGCTGGCTTAAGTGATTACTTTATACAAATATAACGTTCACCATTCTCACCCATTAGTTAATCTCCATATCTATCAAATTTTTGGAAGTTACTATGTGGAAACACTTTTGAGTACAACTACACTATTGCCATCTATGGATTAAATTTGATATGCATTTCCTTGAAACGGCATAGATGTCACTAATGAGAATTTTTATATTTTTTTTTATTAGCAATATTTGAATATGTCCAAGAACACACAATTACTGGATTTTCACCTACAAAGGCACTGTTATTAAACCAATTATAGACCGGTCTTAAGCCTTGTAATTACCCATACTTCCATATCTTTCCATTAAATATAATAAAAATAGCATTGTCTCTATGACATATCTATAATATGTTTAATAACAGTGCCTTTGTAGGTGAAGACATAGTAATTGTGTGTTCTTGGACATATTAAAATATTGTTACAAATAGAATTGTTATTAATTTAATTTAATATATTAATTATAAATATATACACATAAAATTAATTTTGTCGAAAAATATTGTTTTTGCGCTATCGGGATTCGAACCTGGATCTCTACCGGGGGAAGTACACTACCAATTGTGTTATAGCGCCATTATTTTTCATGACAAATTTTCGAACCTATGTGTTACACTTTTTTCAAATTAATACATCTATCGTTCCATTATTTGAAAGCCATCTACATTATTTTTACGGAATCTCAAATACCTTTGAGTAAACCGACTGCAGATACCAGAATTATTAATTCATATTTATTAAATTTTGGACACGTTGATACAATTTTTGTTATTAAGGAAAACACTTTCTTATTGTGAAGTTGTAATTATTATTTTTTATGTGACCGGTGATTATTTTCATTACTTGCGATGCAGTGCACATATTGATATGATAAAAAGAGACCGTGCTTTGGTTATTTAATAGACTATTTCGGTTAATGACCTTGAAAACACACAATTACATCAGTTTGTCAAAATTCCTTCAATTCTGTGCTAATATTCCACCAATGAATGTGACTTTATAACCTAGATATTATGAGGCAATAAATTAGTGCTTGTACTATTGAGCATATAACTATCTCATTTTTATATTTCTTTATGTAGGTGTTCCATTCAAATAAAATGATTGAAATGCTTACATTGATTATTTTTATTTCTAGAACTGCAGCACCATATTTCAGCAATCTCGTTTGGTTCATCGGCAAACATATCCTGGAATTGGACGCCTGCGTGAGAAATGACGCCGAGTAAGGAATATTTATTTTATAAAAATTAATGTGTTTTTTAAATATCGACTACATCCTACTAATGAAGGGAACAATAAGGAAAAAAAAATTAATCTAACCTCAAATCAAAATTTTGATAAATATTTAACAAATGACATTTGACAATTTCGTTGAGTGAAACCAAGTAAGATTGTTATGTTTTAATGCTTTTATTTGTTTAATTTCAGTCATCAATCACAGCAGAAGCTCGATGATTTGGTCGCCGAGCACTTGGATCACCTTCACTACCTGAACGATATACTGTGTCTCAATATTCCCGATCTGAATCAAGTCCTGACTGAGCACCTTCTCCATAAGCTGCTGATACCCTTGTACATCTACTCCCTCACCAGCAACGCAGCGCATAGAATAAGACTAAGTAATAAAAGACCCTTGATGAACAACACAAACTCGGAACAGATTCTACATATTGAAACTATTACCAGAAGCTTAGCGGACATACTTCATCAGAAAGGCATCGATTTAGGTATTCAAGACACGCGGCAGTCTTCAAGGTTGGATGATTACGAGGAAGAACAAAAACCCAGAGTTTCTTGCGTTGTCTCTCTGTTTCTCTTGTCTCAAGTCTTCCTTATCATCACTCACGGGCCATTAGTCCACGCGTTGGCGTGGGTCATCTTGCACTCCAACAACTCTGTGTTTGAAGAGGGTGCTACAAAAATATTAGAAAATTACCTTAAGAGTAAACAAGGCTGCATAAAGCTGGAGTTTGCGAAACCGTCCGAAAGTTTAGAAAGAGCTTTGGCCATCAGCACTTCCGGTGGCCAGAGATATAAGGAATCAGAAACGGAAGATAGTTTAGAAAGTAAGGAAGCGGATGAAATGCCGATAAACGGATTTCTCGATAAAGAGCATTTTAATGACCAGTCCAGTTCAGATATGGATCCAGATTTAATTTCTAATTCGGTGCCCTCCACTTCCCGAGCCAGCGAGGCTTCGAGCACCAGAAATAACTCATCGGAAGATTTGATCGCTTCGGACAACGACACTGTATTAAATCGGAGTCTTTTGGAGCAATACCACGCGACGATTAGCGAACGATTGCAAAATGTGCCCGATTCACCTTTACCTGACTCCGGCGTGGGATCAAATACATCCGGAAGTGTGCCAGACACTAATTTAAATATAACTGACGAAGAAAAAGAAAAAATTGCACAATCCAGTACAAACACGCCGGTCGTGGAGCACAGGACGTTCAACTCGGTGGCAGAAAGGAAACCGCCGGCCGTTGAAACAAAACCTTTCCTCGAGACTATTCTCAAATCTCTCGACTGCTCTGAGAACGACTACATAGCACTCTTTGCTCTCTGTCTGCTGTACGCTTTGATCAATAATAAAGGTTAGTATTTATTATTAAATTAATATTAATGCTTTGATGTTTATTATATAATTCCTATAAATTTAATTGGCTAAAATAATCAATGCTAGAAACATCTCAATTAAACCACTGCATGGACACGGTTACAATAATTAATTAATTAATCAATTTGTCCAAGTGATCACTAAATGCGATAAATTAACCTGGTTTTTTTTGTGTTCCTGTTTTTTTATGCTGCCGTGAATATTAAAGCTGGTAAGGAGTAGCACAATGTCTGTTCAATATTGAAGATGGAAAAATAAATGGCATTTGTCACTGTGATTGATTTTATAATTTCATTGAAAATTTGATAGAAAGAATCATTCCTTAAATAATCAGGCCTATTCTCAAAATTGCAATATTGAAATGAAGGTGATTGTTCCACCAACCCTCAAAAATAGTGTTATATTTGAATGAGAGAGAGGGAGAGAGAGTGAGGGAGATAAACGTACCATAATCTGTCAAAACTATCTGTCTATTTTTGAGGGTTGGTGTAACAATCACCTTCATTTCAAAATTGCAATTTTGAGAATAGACCTGATTATATTCAATAATAAATCAGTTACAAATGACATTTGTGATTTTGTACATTTTCACATCTTTATTTTAGTTGTTTTCTTTTTGTGGTGCTTTGCATGCTTAGATAGACAAGTACGAAATGTAAACTGTTTTTTTTTAACAGTTTATACATCGGACTTTGTAAAATATTTTTTTTTTTTAGATAGAGTTTACGGTTAATGTTGCTTCTTTACAGAGGTATAACACAGGTGTCATAATTAATATTAAACATTTTTGTTATTATTTACGTTATACGTACCTGTAGGTCCTGTAGGCATTGTTTGAGATGAAAATTAATGGATTCAAAATGCCCTCGGAGCTATACATAAAACATTAATATATTAGAACGAGTTGGCGGTGAGATGTTTTCGAGCCTGCCTGGTTGGCCAGCCAACCTGGATATCCGATGTATGCATAAAGAGTGACCTTGTAATAATGTAAATACTTAATGATGGTGTTCAAAAGGTGAAAGTATAAGTAGAGTGTGAGAGAATAATATTTAATGGAGGGTGACTATATTATTATTATTATATACGCCCTATTCAACAGGCATAATTTGTAAAATAACAGAAAATTTCATCAGAAATGCCAATACACAAAGAAAAAAGTTACATAGTGTCAGCACGTTTTTACATAATCAAAGTTAAAAATAAATATAAAATGAGAAGTAAAGCCATTGGCTATCTTTGTACAATTTAGCTTAGAATTAACAAATTTGGAACCAGTGTAAATCTGCTTGTAACCATAGAATAGGGTCGCTGAGATGGTTTGGTCGTGTGAAACATGAGAAAGGAGAGAATGGTAAAGAAAATACATGCATGTTGAAGACGATAAGACCAGAGGGCGTCTGCGAAAGTCCTGATATAATAAATCAGATATATAACTACCGAAGAGCGTACATGTGTGATATAAATATGGACAAGGCAAGGTCATAAGAGTGGGCGTTCTATCCCTCTGCGAGAGAAGCAAAGTGCATGATGGTAAGTTTGCGTCCTAACTCACTGCAAGCACTGTTGGCAGTCCTTTAAATTGCACGTGTAATCAAGTACTAACAATATTATTGTATTCTGTCAGTCGCAAATAAGGTGTGCCCCGAGCAATGGAAAAGTTTGTTTTCAAAATTATACTATAACACATTTTTTATAAATTTAATTTTGTCAGGAAATTTCAATAATGCATGCATCATAAAAATTATACTTTTTTTTTTGCATGTTAGGTATGTCTTGTAATTTTACATACATGTTTATACAGTGGCACTTTTTTCCAGGCATAAATCAGGATGTTCTCGATGTGATATTAATGCCCGCCGTCAAGCCGGAGAATGAACCCGGGGCATCGGGAGCGGAACCAGGGTTGACTGCCGCCAGGCCGCTGTACGCTGCCCCACTGTACAGTGAAACTTTGGTGGATAAACTCATCAACATTGTACAACTCAGTTATCAACCTCGTAAGCATGAATTAATTCATTTAAATGATTGTCGTATTGGACTATGGAATGGTTAAATTTAACAGTAAACAAAATGAATTTATGAAACTTATTATATACTTTAAGATGTTACATCAATTTTTCCTTAGGAATACAAACCAATTACTATGGCAGAACCATTTGTTAAAAATACAATATAAAATGGATATCTCCGCATAACTACCACTAGATTTCAACATTGTATTTGAAATATTTTTTCTTGCTGATCTCGCAGCTTGTCGTGTGAGACTTGTGAGTCTTGAACTGAGTCTCAAGCTGCTTTCCCAAGCTGCGGGCGGCCTGCGGTCTCCCAGTCCCCAGGCCACCTCCGGCTCCGGGGTACAAGGGGGCGCCGGGCTGACAAAGGGGTTCACCGCGGCAGAACGAAGAGCCAGGGCTGCAGAAGCTGCGAGACAGCAGTCTGCCTCGCTGGTCAGAAACTATTACAAGAGTGAAGAGTTGTTTTTGGACATGTTTGAAGACGAGTGAGTATTTGTTGATGTTTCTTACATTTGTCATGTAATTAAACAAATAATAGATATCTCATAGAGACAAAGCTATTTTTTATTAATCAATTTTGTCAAAAAATATTGTTTTTGCGCTACCGGGATAATTTAATAATCCTTAATACTATTTTTTATTATATTAATGGAAAAATATGGAAGTATGGGTAATTACAGGATTTACGACTTGTCTTCAGCTGGCTTTATATATAGTGTTCACCATTCTCACCCATTAATCAATATCCATATCTATCAAATTTTTAGAAGTTGTATATGTATATGTTAATATGTGGAAACACTTCGAGTACCACTACACTATCTTGTATCATAGTGCTTTTGTAGGTGAAAATCCAGTAATTGTGTGTTCTTGAACATATTCAAATATTGCATCATTTAATTGTTTATGTAGATATAGAGTAGCTTCTTTGGTATATATTTTTTGTAGTCTACATATTTATAATCATTCTACTGCAATATTTGATAGAGGTAGCTGAAATAATTATGAAAATATGATTTTCTTTTTGGTTTATAATCTAAACATGCATCACTCCAGGTACTGCGAGATGCAGAAACGTCCGTTGAACGTGGAATGGCTGTGCATGGATGCCGCCATCCTCCTTCCTCCCACGGGAACTCCCATGACCGGGATCGCCTTCACGAAGCGGCTACCCTGCGGAGAGGTAAGCCACGCATTACTAAGTTTAAATAATTTAAAAAATCATACACACATCATCTTTTCAAGTAAAACCTGTTATTTTTTCCAATGTTCAATCACACGTTAAATGTCATATAATTTATATATTGAGTTTAAATTCTTGTTAATATGCTGATCTTTTCTTCAAATAACCTTTGTTTATACATATTGTAGGAACTAACTCCTCAATTAAAAAAATATTAGTAATTCTCCTTTCAGTAAAATCCTATTAATTCGAAATTAAAGGGACCAAGAGAAAAAAGTTTTTTTTACGAATTAACGGGGTTAATCAAATATGAAATTAACAATTTGAGTCTGAAAATATTTAAAAAATTTCAAATTAATGTGATTTTACTGTATTTTCTATTACTTTACTTACATGTATAAAATAATGTTCTTATAACTTCTGAAAGGTATAACAGAGGGCGCTAAATATAATCAACTTGTGATTTATATATTTTTTACATAGTTAAGATTAGCAATTTTCTTTTTTATTCATATTATCGGTGATGTTTATTTTGACGCATCCATACTTTTTTTTTAACATTACTAGTGTGAAATTGATTATTGAATAAAAGTAGTTCAAGGGATTGATGTGGAGTATTATTTTTATGTACATATTTATTTTTTATACATTTTTTTTTTTTTACGTATTACAATAAAATAGGTGTGCAGTGAAATTATCCAATATCAACTTCCAAAGATGAGACGCTTGGCAATAGTTAACCATCTCGCGGGTCTCGAATTATCATCGGTATGCTATAAAAGATTAATCATAATTTTTAGCTAAATAGGATATCCCATAATGACGCTGACATGTTTACATATCACAATAGCAGTAAATATTTCCAGTAATCTAATACATATTGATATTTTACTATTCATTGATACCTCCCATCCATGAATTTTTACTATCGTGTTTTGGGATTTGCCCCAGGGTGGACTGCCAATATATTGACACGGGGTTCGCGTCATCTCGGAGCTATCAGCTCAGTAGAGGATGATTTTTTCTCACTTTCCTAATATCTGAAAGTAATATACATATATATATATATCAATCATTGGCCCTTGTAAGCATTGTTATATTATCCTCTACACAATAAGGGCCGGTTGTGTGATCACTTGTAAATTTTGACCATAGTAACATGACTTTTGAAACACCTGTGAAGAGTCTGATCATTCTTTACTAACGATTAACGGTTTTGCCATCAGATATCGGAGAGTAAAATTAGATTACTATTTAATGTACTTCGAAGAGTAAATTTTTTTTACCAACGATTGAACAACTCGTTTTTGCAAATTTTTTACTAGTTACTTTTTTTACTATAGTAAAAATTTACCACTGATCGCACAACCGGGTCTAAGTTGATTGTGACTCATTTATTATATGCATCTGTAATAAATAAAGTATTTAATGAGGAATTTCAAAAATACTAAGAAGTCTTATGTTCTGCGATACTTATGTACTGGTGTAATCTAAAAATATTTAATATTACTTAATTTAACAAGTAGTTCACTAATTCAAGTCAAATTTAACAAGTGGCTCATGCGAGCCCTCCCAGTCCACCCCTGGACGTACCGTGTCGACCTATGGATACCAAAATTATTATCTCAAATTAATGCATGATTTAACCCATTTATCTTTATCGAATTGGACTATGTAACAAGTTTAAAAAAAGCATGCGTAAATACAAAAATTGATGGGCTTAGAATGATAACTAGTTAAATATAAGATTTTGGCACTAAAAATTGATTAATTGTTTCACAATATAAAGAACTTCCATTAAACACTATCTTTTTAGTTTGTTAATCTCATTGTATGTCATAAAATGACGCACTGTATTTTCCGAACCATGAGACGTGCTAATTTTGAAGTGAGAAAAATTATTGCGTATATTTTTTTAAATAAATAAACATTTTAGAAACTATTGCAAACATTAGCTTCGATTAGAGATCACTTTCAGCCCTTTAATTCTTATTTAATTCTAAATGAGGAATATAGGAATCAAAATTCATATAATACAGGAATTACATATGAACAACACGATCAGTATGAAATATATAAAAGCAAAACCATATCTAGTTTATTTCAAGTGGATTGCTTTGTAAACACATACACCACAGAGATGCGGACTTACCGGATGTGAATTCAGCTTTGGGATCTCTAGGCAAGCATGATAACTGTATTTTCTATGTGTTTTAAATCATTTGTTGGTAGAAATTATACATGATTTTATTTCCAGGGTGAAAGAGCTCGCTGGGCCATAAGGGGTTACTTTCTCATCAGAAGTCTGTCGCTCGCTCTCAATAACGAAACCGACACCCAACTTCCCCTAACCAATCCCCTCTCGTACGTGCAAATCGGAAACGTTTTAGACTTGAGTAAGTTATGATTTGACTTGCAAAAAATTTTAAATTTTGTTTATGCTTATCCTGAACTGGCTTAGTTGAAATTTATTTGCATTTCAGTCTAGATTTTACAGCTATAAGTTAGAACATTAATGCAATGCGTCCTGATGAAGCTTGAGATAAGCGAAACCGGTTAACGTATAATAATATTATATATATATAATAAACTTTGTGGCTTCATAAAAAATGATATTTTATTTAATCTAATATGTCAAACCACAAAGTGATTGCTTTCTACGAAAATATATATATTTTTAATTATATATATATAATAAATTTTAATTATGTATAAATACTATGAAGATAAGAATTAATGAAAATTGATTACGTTCATTTTTGGCATTTTAAAATTTCATTTATTAGAAAACAGTTACATAGCATTGTACTTTATGTAAGTAAGTACTGAATTCACAAACAATTTATTTGCTTACCTACAAGGATATGAAAAAATATATTTTAATTTTTGAACATGCGAGCTCTTTTGCTTTTCGATCATATAGAGAATATCAAAAAAGTGTTAGAACATATGTTTGACGTTTATGGGGAATTAATAAAATATAGTCACCATTTTGATGAATGTGATGTACTTTTATTATTTGTATATTTTTCTGAGCCTACTCCTAATATGACGTTAAGTAATGTTATATGTTTACACATCAAAAATAAATCTCTTCAGCTATTCTGTTCCAAAATTCCTTTCCGTGTGTCTCCAGACTTGCCCGTTGTCTATTGTTTGAGTTTCTAATTTGTATGACTAATAATTTTAATTTATGATAACAATAGATTGTTGAATCACGAGATTAACAGTCCACCGAATTAATCTACATTGTGATATTAGTAATATTGTTTACTGTTTGTTTGTGTACATAGATTGTACAATCCACTTGCCCTATAAAATTCTTTAATTCTGTAGATTTTAACCACCATATTGGATACGACCCAAATGTACATATACAGGTGACCTATTTTTGATATTGGTGATATAATTTTTAATGTAATTTTTTTTGCATAATATTTAGCTAATCAGAAATCATCAAAACACCCCATATTGCATAATCTACTGAGTTTATATCTGGGGTGTTCGGTGGCCACATGCCTGGCTCGATGAAATAATATTCTCACGGCGAAGAAAGTTTATTGTATTTCTGGCTGTGTGATATGGAGCTCCGTCCTGCTGTAGTGTCTAGCTATACTCCAGGCTTTGTTTTGAAACTCTGATCATTTTCCCAGCACCTCAACATTTTTCAATTTGCAAATTTTTGATCAGAATACGGTCTTCTGCGGTGATTTTTGTCATTCTGGGCAACAATTTGAAGAAACCAAATAAAATAAAATGTATTATAGGTAAATAGGTAAGTAAGTAAATTAGTAAACTATTTAAGCTATCGTTGATATAGTTAAACTAATTTTGATGTAATTATATCACATTTTACGAAATGTTCTCACCTTTTTTGGGCCATCCTGTATAATTACATACTTCTTCACAATCTAATACAATTGTGCTTGTATTGTATTGCGCTTGCTATAAAAATATGACTAATTCAGTGATCTCGCGCTCACGACAAATCTTGAACATCCAACCACTTGATACTCAAATCAACCTTATTTATGGTTTAATTGATCAATCTTAATTAGTTGCAGTTGAGTGATATGTTGAATTTTATATTTAATTTAAAACATTTGTTGTATTTTAGATAATTCAGACCTCATCGCTTGCACCATCGTGCTGAAAGATGGCCAGAAGTCCAGGAGATTCATGGTGATTGACCCCATACAGATAATACTGGTGGAGCCTGAGCAGAAGAGATTGGGGTGGGGAGTGGCCAAGCTGGTTGGAAATCTTCAAGACTTGGAGGTACATAAATTCTAAAATGACAGAGCTGTTAACAAATATTCTTTGTAAATTCGTGATTAGATTACTATTTGTTTCGTCTAACGTAACACTTAAAAGAAAACAATTCCATAATATTGTGAAACCTCGCCTTCATCAACTTATCCAGTTCGGACTGGCAAATTTTCTAAAAGGGGAATTGAAAACCTACAAGAACGCTGGCAAGAATCGTTAATAATGATAGGAACTAATCATCACCATTCTCATCAATCTCACTAATCTCACCATTCTCTCCTCACTCATTCATAAATGGCGCAAGCGTTGATGGCACCAGGAGTAGAGGATGTCTGCGGAAGACTTGGCACAACCAGGTATACCAGATACTGGAGGATGGTCCTAATAGAAGCCTCAATAATCGGCGAGCTTGTATGAGAAGATGTATGAATGTGGATGAGGTGAGAATTGTATGTCAGTGTGGCGCTCTATCCTCTCTGTCTATACCCGCAGAGATACGGTGTGATGGTAAATTAGTTACATTAATCATTAAAGATTTTTTAGGGCACCTAATAATATTCACATTTCAAACAAAAACCTTTTAGGAGCATCTAATAGAAAGATTATATTATTACTCAAGATCCTTTTTTTTCCTATATCATGAATTTATTTCATTTAAAAAAGTTTAATTATCCTGTTTACCTTTATATTGTATAATTGTTCAGGTAAGCGGCGACAAGGACGACTCTAGATGCCTGCACTTACGTATCCACCGCCCTCCTGGTGGGGAGGGGACCTCCAGCAGGACGACACGCACCGCACCGCCCCTGCTGCAGGCCAAGTTTGTATTCGACGACCACATCAGGTGCATGGCGGCCAAGCAGAGACTAAGCAAGGTTAGTTACTATCCAATTTATATTAGTTGGCAGAAGCACATATTCCTGTTATGAACCAACTTTAACATTTAGATCCATTGGAGATTTTAATTATTAAATTAAATACATTTTATTCATGACCTACTCGAACAGTGTGAAAGATGAGAGGGTTGTGGTAATTATATATTGGGAATATTGAATATAGGGGTGAAGTATTAGAGAAAGTATTCAGTGTTTTTATCAAATAATTAATATTTTTAATGCTTTCTCGGTTGTTTATTATTACTCCTCTGTACGCTACAGAGTGGGAAAGTTCGAGCTTATGGCCATAGAAAGAGTTTATTAGTTTCAATTATATGATTTGAAAATTCTGCAAAGTTGTAATTTTTGAAAAAACGGTGATGTTTTTTTTTCTCAGTTTGGTGTATTTTTTCTCACCGTCTCCGCAAGTTATTTCTACAACCCCCTCCCCTTTTACACCCTGCCACTCCGCTTGAATAGGTTATTATCCGATTGTATTTAATTTAGTTGTTATTTGCGTGGTGTTGCTTGATGAAAGGGAATGTAACTATAGTTGTGATAAAAATAATACTGTGTCGTGTGTGTAATAAAAAGTTTAGACCGATAAATTTTTTATGTTTATTACACTGTCGTAAGAGTGAATAACGCGCTCATAAATAATATTAATATTTATTTCACAGTACTCCCTGAGCCTTATCTGGTTATTCGTTATAGTGTTCAGGTGTGCGGATGAATTAGTGGTGAACGGAAAATACTGCAATCGGTACCGTAAAATCTCCTGCTTTTGTTGCAACCGTTTTTCCATTTAATTGATTCGCTTCGAGATGCTTAATTAGTCAGAATGATAAATCAATTAATAGAATGAAAATATGATCAGTATTTTTACTACAGCTATTTAAAAGTGTTGAAACAAAGTTATTCTCTGACTTGCCCAATATTGTACCTAAATGATTTTATTTTATTTATTTCTCGAGGAAATAGAAGTTTGGAACTACGTCAGATAGATTCTCGCCTCCTTCCTTATTGTGAGAACTGTCACCTTGTATGTGTGGGTATGTGTGTGTGAGATGAGTGGTGGGGGGCAGAGGGAACGGGTCTCTTATTCCATCGTTCCTTTGTACTAATAGTCAATTAATATCTTAGTTCTATAGTTGTACATTGTGTAAAATAGTTGTTACAATGAACTTCAATTGTCACATGTATTACGGAGTTTTACTACAAGTAGTACACAAAGAGGAGAGAACACCCAAAGGGAATCTGTGATAGAACTGCCAAAGGCACTACACTGGTGCAGTAAATTGGAAAGTCTCTACACTTATTAAAAATACTTACATTTTCGGTTAAATATGCTATTCTATATACATACATATATACACCAAAAAACATATTAAATAAGCTTTATTATGCATGAGCTAGCTTAGTGTTAAAATCTTCCCAATGAATTCTGATATTAAAAAAATTATTAAGGATGGTAATGCAAAATGTCAATTTTTGTCATGAAATCATATGATAAAGTGTAATCTGTTTATATTATAATGTGCCAATTTTATAAATAATGATTGGAGAGCGTGCTGGTGTTATTTGTTCATTTACTAATTAATGAAAGGGATTTAAATAAATTGTGAACAATGGTCTTAACTTTTTTATACATTATTTTGTATTTTTATTAATTATTATTTATTTTTAAATAGAAATGAGTACATAACATCGTACATATATATATTAGCATATAACTACTTTTCACTTTAGGCACTTATGTTATTAAAATTATTAGTAACTTCTGGTACGAGGCTCAAATCCCTGACCGCTAGACTTTATTCCCAATTGTATCACACACTAATTTCAGCCGTGCCATGGCAAATGTTTGTGATATTGTCGTGATTTTTATCTATTATAATAGAATCTGTAGTGTATATAAATAATTAACAAAATGATACTACTCTAAATGAACTCATTAGCTTGTCTATAGTCACCAGAGTTTTTATTGTGATGTCCTGTTTAAAAAATATAAAAATTGAAAAAAATGGCAGATAATTTTATTGCATTATGAGTAAAAAAAGATAATGATAGTATTGCCAGTTTGTAACATTGTGTGAAAATAATTGCAACATTTTTCCAGGGTCGTCAAAGAGCTCGCCAAAAGAAAATGCAGCAGATTGCTCGCCTGCTAGAGCTCTCCCACCCTCCCCTCGGTGCGGGACTCGGCACCACAGCTGCTTCCCGCGCCGGTCAGCGATCCGAGCACCGTCCACTTTTTACTTCATCGGCGCGCGTGCCAGGATTTGCTGCGGCGCTCAAAAAAGACACCACTCCAGGTGCTGTAACACCCAGGGGGAAAAGAATTGAAAGGTATAGATTGTGACACTTCTCCAGGTGTTCAGTTCATGCTGATATTCTTGGTCTGGAATAATGTTTTTTTTATTTTTGTCAGACAAGGGGATTCTAGCGGATGTACCTCAGGCAACGTAACTCCTCCGGTTCCAGGATATGAACACGAGGCAATCGGATCTTACTTCAGTAACTCAGTTCGCAAGGGATCAAACGAGAGTACAAACAGGTATATATTTTAATAATATTTATTTTATTTAAAACTAATCAAACATATTACAGTAAAACTCCATTAATTTGTGTACTCATATTTCATATTTTCACGTAATTCACACTTTTCTTCAAAAATTTTAGCCACGAAAATAACATTTCATACTAATTTCTACTGATAATTTGTAAAACATTATTCGTAGTCCGTATGCATTTATTATACCCAAAATAAATAATTAGTTAACGTAATTCACACATTCACGTGTTCTTAAATCCAAACTCGCACGACTACGCATTCATCATCCCTTTGTACACATCTGTAGCTAACTCCACCCCCTAGCCAATCATGGCACTGTTCCTTATCGCAATATATCGGCGCGCTTAGAGCTCGCAAAACCGCAGCCGAACTGAGTGATACCAGATTGTCGGCACGTTGCGAATTATATATTTCTACGCACCCTTGTAATTAAAATAATTTGAACAATTTGTGTTTAGTAATTTATATATTAAGGGCGCGCTTTCAAAAATAAATAATATTTTCATATTTTTTACGAAAATGTGGGTTTTTATTATTCATTTATATCAGAAGTAATACACTAGATTTGACTTTTTTTAAAAGTATTACTTAGATTGGACCTTTGCACTAATATAAAACTAATAAACCTAATGTTATTTGCCATAATTAAAACAATACAAGCATTATAAGAAAGACCGCGAAAATTAATGTTCACCCCTGATTCTATATCCGGTTTTGTGTTTATGAAATGTTGCGATTTTTTTAATGTAATAAAGAAACTTAAGCTTTTGTATTTAAATACACAACCTATTTTTAAAAAAAAAAAAAATTGTGTTTTGTTTTCTAAAATGGCACGAACATCTTGTAATTCGTGTAAACCCTTGACCATTTGAAAATACGGAACTTATTTTAAAAACTGACAAAAATTGATGCCAAAGACTTAGCATCAGGAATTATTAACGTTAGCAGGAAAATTTCAATCCCGAATACCTTTCTGAGTTCAAACTCGGAAATTTCTAACGAAATTGTGGAAACATAATAAACTTCAATGAAGTATGAAGATTTAAAAGTTTTTCATTATTTTTCACGGGCTTTTTAATATTCCAATTTCTTCTTGATGGAAAAGGCAAGTTCGACCGCTAATCAAATTAAAATGTCCGTAATTTTGTTGCGTCAAGCACTGGTGAATCATTTGAAGAAGCTTGTTTTTAATATATATTTTTTTAAATTTGACACATAAAAAGCTGAAATAATAGATGTTCCATGTTGACAACGGCGGCCCCTGCAGAAATGCGGATGCATAAACTGTCAATGCGTTTTTTTAAATTTCTTTCTAATTGTATTACCTTTTAAAAAATTGTTCTCATTATTCGTAATTTGTTTTTTTTTTAAATTTCGCTCCTGTGAGTTAATGAATTAAGGGAGTTGTACTGTATTTTCTTATTGTTTTTATCAATTTATTCTGATTATGTAACTTTTAACAGGTTTTTTAATCTTTCAATTATTTTTCTTTAAGAATTTTAATTGGTGATGGAAAAGAGCACCATCGATCTAGTGGTCTCTCGGGATCTCCCAGCTACCGGAGACAGAGTCCAGCTTCGGGTGTACTTCGGGAACACCAACCCGGGACATACAGGGATAGAAACCGTAGCAAAGATAGGTATTGACCGATTATCTTGTTTGTTAATTTTTTCATGTCCTTGAATTTGGTGTTCACTTTTTTTCTAGTCAGAAATACACTGACCATTTTGTTAATACATCTCCTTCAATGCGTATCTATTCAATGACGGGTTTACTTTCCAACGATAATTCTGCAGTGTGTAATAAAAATTTATTGAAATCCAGCAGAGGAAATCGATCTCGTGATGGATCACCCAGAATGCCGCGTCCCAGGTCTGAAGAAATCCCCCTGGAACCTATGTCTACTACACCCGAGAAATCCAGAACGGTCATCACCCATTCGGTACCTTTGGTAAATATTATTATTCATTATTCAAATATGTATACATTCTTTTCTACTGAGGGGAACAATTAGGGAGGTGTTTGAATATTAATAGTGGTTCCATAATTTGAATAAATTTCAATATAAATATGCGTTAGAAAATGTTTAATTTACCGGTTGTATCCGGCGTATCATAACCATTAGCATCATATCTTAAAGGTTATTAAATAAATATTAGATAGCTAAATAAAAATCATTAAATAATAATCTAGACCAACATCTAGTTGTCCATGCCGAATACGGGTAATGGATGATATTAATATATTCTGTCTGAAATGCATCCTCCATTTTTTGAACAAATCATTCGCAGAATGTATAGTGGAGGATAATCGTCTGGGGGTCATGATCCTCAGTATTGAGAGCACCGACTGAAGAAGAATGAGCATCTTATGTCATGTCTGACTATCAAATTATCATGGTTATGTTATATTCACAAATAGTGGGTGTATAAATACCACACGCAAATATTTAATAACCGTGAAAACCTACAATTATGGAGAAGTAATAATAAAATAATTTTACTTTCCAATAAAATTCTCATTTTGTTTCCATCGATACCAATATCCATTTATGGAAGAGAGACAGCCTGCTGTTTCTGCTTTTTCACGCCCGCTTCTACCCTATTCCCGACATGCGACATATTTTTTCCCTGCTGGCATCCCCACGGCGTGATGCTAGTCAAGCCCTAATGGTAATTTTCTCATATGACTCATAATGCACCAGCTAGGGATTAATAATAATTAGGCAAAATAGGAAGGATTTTATTGAAAGGTAAAATTCTTTTATTTTGTGTTCTGTATCGATGCCTGGAATCCATTTATGAGAGATCTGTTTGTTATCACCTGGTGGCTTGACGGTTTGGCGTTATATGTGATGACCTTATATTGGCGTGAAGAGAGGTGCTAATTAGCTCTGAGGAAATTGTTCTCCAGGAGCATTCGCTATCTACGGAAGGAGGTTTCGCTCTGTCAGTTGCCCCTTGACAGAATTTCTTCTATGGGCTAATTTTCTCACCAGTTCAGCGAGGTTACAGCAGAACGCACACTTCCTAGCGTTGCTCTACACCAGCATCTCTTAGGAGCGACTTGATGCAACCTCCTCCTATTGCCCGCGAAGTTGGCTTTATTTCCCGTTGTTGCTACGAAAAACATGTCCATGTGGTCAGAGCCAGGGCAAAGGGTTGGTGTTCACTTTCCTTGAGCGTCAGACCATGCACTCTTCTACCCAATGCCATGATGAGTAAGATGGCCAGTAGAGAGAAAACATGTTGCATGTAGGGAATCTATGGGTAGGAGCGGGCGTGAAAAAGCAGAAACAGCATAAATGGATTCCAGACATCGATACGGAACACAAAATAACATATTCAGTAATGACATTGAGTGCCTTGTTTCAGGTTCAAGAAAGGCCTCATTCCCCTAAAATTAAGCAACAAGAACCAGACTTGTTAAAGGCCTGCACTTCTTCTGGCACTGATGCCTCTTGCGACGTTAAGCCGATGCTCACCCCGCAGATATCTGAAGAGACGTCCTTTATTTCACAGGAAACTGTTGACATCGCTAAGAATAAGCAGAGAAAAAGGGGATCCATCGAAACCATTTGATATTAAAGAAATCTAGTTTATCATTTTTTTTTATCTAGTCCAGTGTCTTTCCACGGCCCAAAGGTATTTATGTATTGTTCGGTGGAATATGGACTGTCATAAATGATGTCGGTCATAAATCAAACGCTGCTTTCAAAATACAATATGATTTAAAAAAATTCAAATATCTTCAAATTATATTCAATTTAGTATTGGTCAATATTTAAAATGAGCAACTTGACTTGTAGTGTATTCTCAGATCGGCGATATTTGTACACTGAGTAGTTCATATTATAAAGAATGCAATATAAATTATGTTAATTTGCTATTCCATTTATTTAAATGTAATTATTTGAGGATAGGGTTGGATCTGACCTTTAATTAAAATGTCTACTTGTAGTGAATTACATTGTATTATTTTGTATATTTTATTTTGTTTCTTAGAAATTCATTTATAATTTTATAAAATATTTATTTTTCCATTAATAATTAGTAATTGTCTAATAACTATGATACTTGTCTTTGAAATTCACTGCTAATCTATCATACACAGTCTATCCAAAAAATCTATTGTCTCGTCTTGTTACATTTTTAAAATTTTGCAAAGTCCCGAGCAAAATAGTAATTAATAATATTTCATTTTTAGAATGAATAATCGTGTGCAATATTGTTGGTTCTACAGTAGACCGGCCAAACCGTTGGCTAAGAATCTTCAGCCATGATGTTCTCCTTCTTCCAACAATTTTCCCCCACATTGTGAGTTGTAGGATATGATGCTACATCAAAGTTTTTGAGAAGAAAGAATTAATTACTTATTTGGTTTTAATATTCTTCGCTTTGCCTTAAAATATTCTACTATACGTTGCTTGATTTTAAAAAAACTGTCATATGGTCTATCACAAAATGGAATCGGATATATACCAATATTTTCAATCATTTTAAAATCCGTGTAATACTCATTTATATAAAGACGAATTTGTGTGCAGTGTTTATAAGAGATGACTAAGTATTCAAGCGTTTACAAAATATGCATAAGCAACAGTATAACTTCAACAAGAGCCAACAGAGAACTGACGTGATTCGACGCGTACCGGGTTCATGGTTTTGTCTCCTGTAATAATGTCGCCGTAGCCATGTCCTCGAGAGAACTTTAAAGTGCATTGCTGTGGCACCCTTGAGCTCTAAGGATTAAATGCATTTTAAATAAATAAAATTAATTATTCCAAATCTGAGCTCCAACTTTGGCAGCTTATTTATTATAAACTGTAGCAAAAATAAATTTTCTGTATTAGGAAAATAATTATTGTAAAGTTGTATGTATTAATAATTGTTATTTAAATCCTAGTACATATATTCTAAATATGAATCCGTTTAATAAGCGTTACTTCTTAAATTTTTGGTTCGTTTATTCGATTACATCAATTCTCTGTTTTTTTTTTTTATTGTATTTTATATACCTCGAAAGAATGTGAATGTAAAAATATATCAAAATCCTAGTTGCAGCAATACTATATTACAATTATTAAACAATATTACCATTTTCACTATTATTCTTATTATGTATATATTTAATTGAATTTTGTAATTTATTATGTGAATATTAATATTTTAAGATGTTCCACTCATTTGCCCATTTTCATTATAAATTTAATGCTTTTGCAATATTCTAAAATTATGCTCAATTATCGATATTTTTCTTTTTTTTTTTGACTGGAGGCCTGTGGACAACTACGTAAGATTGTATCACATAAATCATTGTAAATCTTCTATCTTATATTCGTATCATTCAAGCAGATCTTACACATACTTGCTTTATTGTAAAATCATTATTATCAGGTTGTTCTGAAAATAATTGTCAATTTCAATCATCAAATAATATTAAACAAACTTTATTAATCAAAGTAAAAGCCATTTGTTTCTAAGCATTTTTGCCAGCTTATTCATACTAGTAGAAATAAACTCGTGCAAATTAAAATCCAAGAATTCTTTACAGACATTTTGTGCTGCTTCTCTTTGTAAATAGTTATCGAGCTGTTGAAAATGTGAAAGTTGTCATGATGCAAGATGGCTCCTCTTCGGTTAGTAAGTTCTGGTTGTTTATCGTGTGATTTCATCCACTTAATTTCAACAGTAGCAGGATGTCCGCAAACCTATTCATCTATTAAGACTTGCAAGTTTAAATTTGTGCAGTAAAATTACACATATTCTTATCTTTCCAATACTATTTCTGAAGGATTAAATAAATGTAATAATTGCCCGACTTATTTGTCTAATGATAATTTCCTGGCAAAGAATGTTTAAGGTGATGTAGTATTTAAATCAGCCATTATTTTCAGAACAACTAAATATGTATTTATCAGTTTATTAAAAATGTAAAATCTTACGCATTGCGAATTAGCATTTTTTCTGTTCTCTTCGCTTTTTGAAATAGGTGGTAAAAAAATTGTTTATAACAAATTACAATTTTAAGTTTCTAGAAATGTAAGCAATCTTTATTTCTTGTTAGTAGATATGTATAATAACTTTTTACTGATCAGCAAAACATTTGAAATAATTCTCCTCGTTACATTGTTTACTTTCTAAGATGTATCACATCATATCGAATACACACAACCTTTTCAAGATGTTATTTAAAAAAAATTGTAGGAATGAAAATTTAATGCACGTCCTTCGTAAGCTGGCATGATACAACAGACGTCTTTGGAAAAATTTATCAATAATCTTAGGTCTAGTTAGTAATTTGATATGTGACTATGTATATTATAGCTTGTAAGGAATCTGTGATGTCGATTTGCAGGAATATTACAGTTTGTCAAGGACCCTGTTAGGTTTTTGTAACATTATATTTTATGACTGTTGTGTGGAAATGTGATAACGGAAGATATATCTTTAAATAAAGAATTTAATTTATTTGTTATGTAATGTTTTATTTTCTCTGCTTCTTGAATCCATATTTTCAACTATGCAATTACTGAAAATGAGTATAATTTCATTATTAAAATACAGTGAAACCCTCTTAATACGTTTTCCAAGGGACCATTGAATAAAAATTTCTTAAGTAAGAAAACTTATTAACAGTGATTTCAATTTTGCCATGATTTATTTGAACATAACATCTAATATTGTATTTTAACTAACATTAAACTTGTATGTATTTATAAAAAAAATACTAAAAAACCAATTTATTCTTAAAAAGTTACCCATTTGAGAGAAATTAGGCCATAGCTGAATTTAAATTTTCATCGCCATTCATAATTACACGGGTAGATAAATTTTAAAAAAAGAACAATATAGCAATTTATTTATTTTTAAAATAGTCATTCATACTAGATTGTTTTTTTTTTTTAAATATAATTGTGACGTAAAATTGTCTATGTCCAATACATTCAGGCCTATTCTCAAAATTGCAATATTGAAATGAAGGTGATTGTTACACCAACCCTCAAAAATAGTGTTATATTTGAATGAGAGTGAGGGAGATAAACGTACAATAATCTGTCAAAACTATCTGTCTATTTTTGAGGGTTGGTGTAACAATCACCTTCATTTCAATATTGCAATTTTGAGAATAGACCTGATAATCAATATTTGTTTCTGGTACATTTGCAACATAAAAGTATTACTACCTAAACTGCAAACAAAAAAAAAATAAAACGAAATTAACATTAAATATCTAACTACCTAAATAAAATAAATCGTCGTAGGAAAAAGTCAAATTGGACCCAGTGACAAGACCAAAATTCAAATTATTCGGCATTTTTGTAGTAGAATAAGGGTAGGTCAAAGGTATTAGGAGATAAAATACATATGACAAAATATGTCACCTGTAAATGGCGATCATAGATAAGATGGCGGATGGAAAGTTAGTTCCTTTTACAAAATGTAAAAAAATTTGCAAGACTTATCGTATCGATCGTATCTCTTTCTGGCCAACTTGACGAATACACATTTTAAAAAAAGTACTGTTTGTAAACATAAACCTATTGGACTGCATACCTAAAATTTGTCTCTTTTGATGATTTTTACATAATTTATCTGTACACTTAACACACCGAGACATCACCGCAATGTCGAGAACTGCAATGGAATTACGTTTAAACATGGAATATTCACCCTTACTGAATCTCAGTTCAGGGAAATTATTGTCGGCATTGACATCGACGATGGCAGGCCCGAACTTACAAAAATATGTTCATAGTATTTTTGGCCTTAATTACGATTTAAATTTTTAATCACAAATATGATGACGTTATTTATTTTGTGCCGACGTAAAAAGTCAAGCAAACAAAAGATCAGCCGGTTATGTTAATTCAGTTGTCAGTGCAGTGCCCTGTGGTTTGCTCTGTTTTGTTTATTTGTTAATAAATTTTCAAATACGTATCGGTCGCGAAAATAAATAATTTTGTAATTTTATATGTTAAGAAATATTAATTAAAGCTGAACCAGAAGTAGTTAAAATGAAACAGCTCCCAATGAAAGCAGTTCCCTGTGGTTTCTCCGAAAAATAGTCAATCTGTTCGAAGCTCAATGACCTTTATTTTTTTTGTAACTAACATACCATCACGCCGTTTCGCCGCGGGAGTAGGCAGAGAGGATAGAGCGCCACATTCTTCTGTCCTGAAACACAATTCTCGCCTCATACACATGCATACATCTTATACAAGCTTGCCGGCTCGCGCTCGCCGAGCAAGACCGCCAACTCGCTCCATTTCATCTCATAAGACACGTACACCTTCTACATCTTCATTCATTCCCTGTATTTATTCTATGTTTTCCTTGTTTTTAGCATACCGACAATAAACACACCTCCACACGCAAACGACATTTATTTCATTTAACCACCGTCCTAACCCCCAATCACCTATAAACGTGGTTTATTCAATTAGTTGGGGTTTTTTCCAGGGCAGCCAAATGGTAGTCGCGCCTCATTACACATTCACAAAAGGCCCCTTTCAGAGCTACCAAACATTGTAATTTTTTTCCGAAAGCACTGCCTTCCCACAGTGTGTCAAGGGATGTTCAGTAAGTAGAATGGTTCAGATGAGATGAGGGGATGCAAAGGGCGCAGTGGGGGTAACGATAAATATATATATATATACACAAATTTGATCCCATATTAGACCAACACCACCTCCTGCTAATTAGACCTGTATTTATTTTTAGTTTAAGGGCGAACTTTCATTTTTCTAATATGAAAATTGAGAAATTATATACGAATTAGATTTGCTTTCAAGATGAAGTTAATAGTTAATATTTAAAAATACATGTTTTCACTAAAACAAGTATTTTAAAAACGTCGAAAATTGATATGTCCTGCAAATTGAATGGTTATAACTCTATTAATTTTTAGCATTTTGTTAATTTGTCTCCATAATCTTAGCTTCAAGATTAAAAGAAAATATATTTCGTTTATACAATAATTTGCCATATTAAGATAATTTTGTAGCACGCTGAAAATGCATCTAATTATAATGCTTGTATTGTTTTAATTATTACAGTTACCAGAAAACAAATTGGGACGAACTTTCATAATTTACCAATTTTTCGATGAGCTTTAAAGCAATTATTATGCTACAACGTCGATTATAAGGCGAGCATATCAGATTTAGGCCTATTGAATAATTAATGAACGTGGATATTGAAGAGACACGTAGCCTAGGCAAAAGGAGAAAATGGTCATTTTGACATAAACCAGAAAGGCTTGCATTTCGAACAATAGGCCGGGACCCGCATTTAAAAGGATCGAGAAGGTCATCTTCTTTTGTCATGAGAGGCAATAATTTTCTAGAACTCTCTTATCTAAGAAAAATCAATTATGTAATAGCCACCGATATATCACACTGGGGTGACGTTAATTGCGTCAGGGCCCATTAGTTTGCGGATTGATTTGCAATCAACGGACGAAACAAAAAACCGAGTGCGCGAATTGCAGATAATAGATGGCTTTCTCGGGTCCTTCCGGATCCCAGGAAAACAAAAGAACATGAGAGTTAGTATTTTGTTAAGACGAATGGAAGAAATATATGTGCCGGCCGCCACATTAGAAGACGTGTTTAAGAAATCGCGCCTTCGTAGGTACACACACGTACGTGTAAAATTTATCAGTTTAAATTAAGATAGACGGTAGAAATCGCGATACAGATCAAACGATAATAACGTATAGCGAATAGGTAGGTTTAAAACAGAGATGTGTAATAAATATGGGAAATTCAAGGTGCGATGTTATAGCAGATGAAATTCACGTGTAGGTACCTATCATGTTTGTATGTAAACTAATAAATAAAAGTTCTCATATGCGATTGATTGTGAGATCTGGATAAACCATGTATATTATATAGAGATAAGTTAAATTGTAATTAATAATAATAAACAATGTGTACCAGTCTACTATTATTGTTATTACTGGAGTCAGCGTTTTAGTTTATATGATAATGTTAAGTAGTTATTTAGATAAGATGGACAATCATTAAGTGATTATATAATAAAATTGACAACACAAGTGATTATTTACTAAGACAAAATGGACGGCAATTAATTATAAGAAAGGGCGTGGCCTCTCATCATAAGGGGACCCATGGAGCGGTCGTTGATCCTGAGGGTGGAACCGAATGGCGATCGTAGCATTACTACCACACAGAAAGCTTTAAAACGAGGTTAAATACCATTGTTCTAATGAGATCGCATTCTTCAATTGTACAGGGAAAACCAAAGTCCGGAAGATATCGGAGTCAGGGACAATAATTGCACCTGTAATCGCCGAGCAGATAAAAAGTGCAGAATTAAGCAAAACCGAATCGAACAGATCAAAGGATAGTGACCACACGGAGAAGTAGACAGCTGCCAAGCAGGGTCAGCCAACACCACCACGTGGGAGACAGGAAGCGGACCGCGACCTTGATGGCCACGCGGATGACCAGCCAAGCGGACACCAAGGCGGCAGAGTAAAACGAAGAGATGCGGACGATGACATCGTCCTTCATCCGGTCGAGGATTGGACATGGAGCCGGCACCAGCAACGCGGCACCTCATTAATATAAGGTAGTCATAATTAGATTAAGTTAATTATAA